>JAJHPF010000014.1:6873678-8073678 GCA_024447775.1 Carex cristatella
TCTTGAAAGACAATAATATATTTGCTCCAAACACGAGCTCTAAAATTAAGGATGAATCAAGGACGTAATATTCACGCTTCTACAAAGGTATGCTCTACAGCTCAATTTTTCAGTTAATGTATCAATCACATCGCTCGTTTCCTTTTTATTTTTATCCACGGTTTTAAAATAATGTCTACTAGTATAATCTTGTAGAATTAGATAAAAACCAAGAATATAATACATTTCTTATATATATGTCTTTAAGATAAAATCTAATGGGAAGATGGAAAAAAATATATATTTCTCAAAATATATCATCTTAAAATTAAGATAAAATCTAATGGAAAATATATATTTTTGCGACAACTTTTTGATGTTTCGATGCATGCATATATGAGTTTATTATTATTTTATACGGATATATTTATGGGTAATGAATGCTTGGATGTTACAAATGCCCATTTTAATATCACACTAATATATTATAGTCGCATTAATAAAAAAAAAATTAAAATTACAAATTGAACTATAGTAATATCGTACTATATTATTGCTGCAAGAAAATCACTAATTAAACCATAATAATATTGTATTATCAATTCTTCCGAAAGTGTGTCAAAATTAGAAAACTTATTATGTGACTACATAAGAAAAAATATTATTTTATCGTGGTAATCCTCACTATGTTTAAATGAATAGCTAGTTGTAGAATTGAATTTTTGTCAAGATATTAGTGCCTATGCTCCACTTGCCCAACCTATTTTGTAAACATAAGATGTATGACATTTGTCTTCAAGCCAATACACTATTAGATGTTCATGGTCTCCAGTAGCCAAAATATTTGTAATGGTTTCAACATTCACATGGAGCTAACAATAGTAAAAGTGAGAAAATGGCAACAGTTAAGTAAAATCCACACGTTACCTATTACTTGTGTAGTGTAGCAATATAGTAAAAATATGTGAAACTATTCACACTATTCAACTATTTTTCACATATAACGTGTAGCAAAACAAAAAGTTGCAAGATGTCTCTACAATATGGCACTATTTAGTTACTTTTTCATACTATTCACCACTATTTACATATGCAACATATAACAAAAAAAGTTACAAGATACTCTCTTGAAGAGACACTATTTGGTTGTTACTATTTTCACCACTATTTCAAGGCACAATGTAACGTATGACAAAAAAAAAATTCTCTTGAACTTGCATTATTTGATTGTTATTCACACCATTTTAAGGCACACATACCATGTCCCTAGTTGAAATATAGTGAGAGTATGTGAGATAATTAAGATTGTCGTAAAGATGGTTAATAATCGAACTAAAATCACTTGTGCATTTCTCTATCATTATATATTATGAATTATAAATATTATTCAACTAAAATAATAATAATAATAATAATAATAATAATAATAATAATAAATAATAAATAATAAGAAAAAAAAGGGGAAAAAATAATAATGATAAAAAAAATAAAGCTACTTAATATATTCGTCGATTGTCAAAATGTGAAATTAGATGACTATATTAAAGCCCACATATAATTTGAGTATAAGGTAGCAACATTAAAATTTCGGATATAGCAACTTCGTCTATGATCATTTGTGTACACAACTAAAAATAGAGTATGAGATCCATCAAAATGAATGAATAGTACTACTATAGCACCATTGCATGGTAAAAATAAAATATGAGATCAATCCCCTCATGGCAAGAATCTAGCTACCATTTGTACTTCAAGATGCAAGAGTCCAAATTTGACAATATATATTAGAGCAACATGAATATATATATATATAGCTACTATGAGTTGATTGCATAAATTTGTAGTAAAGGAAAATTTAAGTATTTTAATCAAAATTTTGACAATGTTGTTAGTCAAAATAAGAAATTACATTTTCTAATATTATGCTTAAATGGATCATAATAATAATAATAAAAGGAAAAAATATATAATAATTAAAAAATAAAAAAGTAAGGCACGTTGGGCTTATTATTCTAACATGTTACAATACTACTTGTTCCATGAAATGCTACTTGCTACATTACTATACTATTTGCTACATTACCATACCATTTGCAAGGCAAGAATATAATGCAAGAATCTTGCTGCCATATCTCTGTAGGATGAGACATTGGAAATATTGAAGCAAAGGATGAGATTTTGGAAGCTCACGGATAGCATGAAGCTCAACTATAAATACATTCCCATGTTTGCATTCTAGGGGGCCGAGAAGATTACTAAAAGCATAGCAAAGGAAATACACTGAAGGAAATCAGCCTAAAAATAGAGCGAAAATCAGCTTTAAAGAAGCATTTTAACAGAGAGCTTGCAAAAAAGAGAGACATACTAAATATGTTTTCTCAGTAGTCAAGCCTCCAACTTTCAAAAGCCAGCTATTCTCACAATGAAGATCGCGATATTGCAACTTAAATTTTTTATTGTTATTTATTTCTAGTCATTTTTATTTTCTACTGGTTTTTTTTAGTATTATATTTTGTTTGCTCACTTTGTAATTTGCACTATTATTGAAATATATTTTGAAAGCTAGAAATTAGTAAAGACCGGTTTTTTACGGGTGAGTGTGGTGCCTAACACCTTCCATATTCATAACCAAGACACAAACCCATTATTAATAAACTAAAAATGATTTGTATTTCCCATTTTCTGGTGGGTGGCAACTCCAAATAAAATTTATGTCACTCTTAAAAGTTCAAGTCGAGTGTCATTTTCGTAGCACGGTGGCTACAGCCTGGCGACTCCGCTGGGGAGTCTTAACTTGAAAATTTCTAGCTTTCATTCCTTAGTATTTTATGTTAATTTCTAACTCGTATTTTATTTCTTGTTCTTAATATTTTTGCAGGAAAAAAAAAGGAAAAGCAAAAAAAAACGCAACGAAGAAGAGCAGCAGCTCATGTCTGGGGTAAAGGAAGAATAAGGCAAACTCCTGGAGCACTCGAACGACCGTTATTCTACGCAAAGAAGTGAAATATCATCGTATTGGTAACATTAATCTCAACTGGATTCAATTTCTAAGAACGTACGTAAGCCCAAAAGGTCTAAACCAAAACTCGTAAGAAGTCCTATCTTGACCAGGTTTCGCTCAGAAATGTCTCACACTACAGACCATGATGAAAATCCTGAAATTGTTACACCTCAACCTCAAGAAACCAACTCAAGTGTAGAACAGTCATTAAAAGACTTGTTAGCGAAAACCATACAGACAATGAATGCAATGATGACCAAATTTTCTAGTTTGCCACAAACCCAAATGAATCCCACCTTTATGAGTTCTCAAAGCACGATCCCTAGTCATGACCAAAATAGGACCACAAGTACTCCAGGGTCTGAACAATCACCAACCTCTCATGAATTCAACCCGTTAAAATCTCGCATCGACAAAGTAGAGGCTGAATTAACTAAAATACGAGTAGGAGGTAGTAGAAGTGTTTTATTCGAAGACCTATGTCCGTTTCCTGATGTAATACTACCCGAAAATTTTAAATTACCTGAATTTGACAAATATGGTGGGGAGGGTTGTCCGGTATCGCTTCTCAAGAGCCTATTGTGGGGATATGGTTTCGCTAAAATCCAATGACCAATTGCTTATTCGCTACTTTCAAAAAAGCTTAACTGGTCCAGCTTTGAAATGGTTCACTTCTCTCGATTTATCTGGTATTGCATCTTTTGATCACTCCAATGTCAAATATTTTTGTCGACCAATACTCGTATAATCTTGACATGGAACCTCGACGTGAAGATCTTGAATCCCTCAAACAAAATAGGGATGAACCATTTGTTAGCTATGTCGGTAGATGGCGCACAATGGCCGCTAGAGTCAAACCCAAACCAACGAACGAGGAATCCATAAACATGATAATTAAGTCCTCCTTGTCTACCATATCAGGTTACCTAGCTATTCAGGACATCCTGATTTCACAGCCTTAATTCAGTCCGGTTCTCGTGTAGAAACAGCCGTAAAACAAGGGTTAATGCTTGCCTTAGGACTACAATCGTCATTACCAAACCAATTTAACGTGAAACGAATAAAAAATGACCCAAAAAATAATTTCTCCTCAAGCGCCACAAAAAATCAAGAGGATGTAAATGCTACCTTTGAGGTGTCCAGTACCAAGCAAACTGTTTTCCCTCAAAAGCCATTTTTAACTGATAATCGTTTTGGGGGGATTGCCAAAATCAGCACACACTAATGCAAGAAATGGACCAATCACACATATGAACCCTACAAATCCTCAATTTTCTTCGACAAATCAATCACAACAAACCAAGGTTTTTAGAAAATTCACACCAATTGGTGAACCACCAAGTTCTATACTCGTTAGACTTTTTCAAGAAAGAACTGTGACCCCCTTAGGAAGGCAAGTAAACCCTGACTCTAGGGGTTATGACCCAACTGTTTTTTGTGAATATCATCAAAGTGCAGGTCACCATACTGATAAGTGTTATAATCTGAAGCACACCATACAAGACTTAACTGATAAAGGAGTAATTGCAGTAAAGGAACCTCCAAGTGAAGCTACCAATATAATGGAAAATCCATTACCTCAACATCCAAAAAATGATGAAGCAACTTGTTCTCAAATGGTAAATCTTATTGAATGTGAAGCATATGATTCATATACTATCAATGGTATTTTTAATCAACCAAAATTAACTACAAGAACCATTGAGGTTTTGGGAGTAAGACCAAAAGACCAAATGACCCAAACATATTCCGACATGCCTATCAGAATTTTAGGAGTTAGAGAACCAGTCCTCAAACCAATGGTAGTCATGGGTCCAAAAAAATCGAGATCGTAGGAAAACCAGTCGTGACCAATCTAAGGCAGGTTTCTTTTGACTACAACCAAACTCCTGTATGTGCTGAATTAAGCAACATGACTCGGTCTGGTAGGATTTATAAGCCACCACACCTTACAACAGAACCTGCGTTTGGGGATGGTAAGACCAAAGAAACCTTGAAAATCAAACAAAGAAAGATTCAACTAGTTATGATGTGGTGTCACAATTAAAGAAAACCAAGGCTGAAATCTCTGTTTGGGAACTGCTTGTTAAATCCCCAACCCACTATCAAGCTTTGCAAAAGTTTCTGCAATCTGTTAATGTGCCAACTAATGTAGAACCAAAAGAGATAGAAAAACTAGTTGGTCATATATACGAACAAAGCATAACATTTTCAGATAGTGAACTTCCGGATGAGAAAGAGAAACACAACTGACCACTGTGTATAAAGGTTCAATGTAATGGTTTTCATCTTCCATTTGTTTTAATTGATAATGGGTCTGCACTTAATAGTTGTCCCCTACGTACTGCAACAAAAATTGGAATAGACTCAACAAGTTTTCATAAAACCATTGGGACGGTAAGAGCGTTTGATAGCACCAGCACAGAAATTTTAGGAGAGGTTTGTTTAAAGGTAGTAATTGGTCCAGTAAAATTTGAAATAACCTTCCAAGTTGTTGATATTAAGTCCACATTCAACCTGATTCTAGGAAGACCCTGGTTACATGCTCATAAGGTCATACTGTCCAGCCTGCATCAGTGCCTCAAGTTTCCATTTAATGATAAAATCGTAGTGGTTATGGCCGAACCTGAAATGGTTGTACCTGTTGAAGCTGGTTCTATTAGTATTAACCAACAAGTCCCACTTATTGATGTAAAGTCTCAAAAAAACCATCCTAACCCGGAAAAAATGTTAGAACACTCCAAAGAAAATGGAACTATACCCCAGGACAAGGTTTAGGAAAATTCAATCAAGGACCGGTAGAACCACTAATGCTTATGAAAAATAAAGGCACACAGGGACTAGGATGTGAGTTTGATAAGTCAGTGACAACATTGACCTCCAACATGTCCATAAAAGATACATTTGTAAAAGGTGAGGTTATTGTACCAGAAAATGACAATTTTGACGGGCTAAACAAACTGTTAGATCTTGGAGAGGTCAATGTATTAGAAGGGATACCTATTCAACCAGATGGTCCATCCACCTCTAGATCAAACCAACCGAGTATGAATAACGATCCACCCCTAGGTTCAGGTGAACAAACGAGAAGGTTATTTCTATTGCAGTTAGAAGCTTTTCACATGTTAATGCATCTTATAGTCCAGGGACCACCTCAAGGGTTGCGCATGCCAATCCATCAGATCCTTTATTCAATCAATTACAGTCATTGATCGGACGAATTGAAAGCTCTCTTTGTGACTTAAGAGCGAGATATGAAGAGTTGCCCCAAAATCAACCTACAGAGCCACCGCCGAGTCACCCACAAGGATCACTTGCACAACCACAGTCAAGCCGAACATTGGAGTTGTATGAAGGTAAGAGTTGTCCAATAAGGCACATGACGACTTTTTGCGAGGTATACGACATGTTTAGGTATGATGATGCAACTTTGATCTTACTTTTTGTTGTATGTCTCAAAGATGAAGCGCACCAATGGTTTGAACACCTTGTTGGAAAAAATCGCATGACATGGAAATCATTTTCTGTATGTTTTTTGCACCGGTTTAGTAATATGTGGCATGTACCTTCCTTTGCTGATTTATCAAGGTTGTCCTAAAAAGAAACAGAACATTTCCGCGATTATGTAGATAGATGGTTTGCCATGGCTAATGAGGTGCGCCAACCCATGCCTCATTTGGATGAACTAATTAAGATGGTGATTCGGTCATCTCAACCGCCACTTTGTGACCAACTAAAAACCCAAGTCATCTCAGACTTTAAAGAATTGAAGTTAATTGGTGAGAGAATTGACCGAGTTAGACTCCGTATGAAACGACCAGGTGATCCTTTGCGGCTGCAATTAGGTCCTCCCCAACCAATATTCAACCAATACAATGTAATTTGTGAGCCTGAACAGTATTGTGTATACCACCGTGCCAAAGGCCATCGTACTGAATATTGTGTAGGCCTTAAAGATGAACTAAATGTTCGAGCTAGCGAGATGGGGAGAAATAAGGAGCCCCAAAAACCACAATCACCAGAAAGACCACACAATGTCAATGTAGTTACCAATTCAGACTTGATAGTTGATCCAGCAATGACAATTCAGCCAATCAATGAACCTGAACCGGACATAATAAATGATGAAATTCAAACAAATGAACACCAACCAATTCTAGACCTTAACACTGATGATGATGAATTACCTGCTGACTATTTTGAGAACTATGACATGAATGGGAAATTATATATTAATAAGAAATTGCAGAAAAAAATCGTTGCTCACAAAAGAATACGAGAAGCAGGACAAGCTCATTTCAGGTCTACACAAAACAAGCCACAGATGGAATGGAGACCCAAAGCAAGGAAGCCAAAATACAAGGTGTTGAAGAAGGTCATGGAAGCCAGCGATGTTTTATCCTTCATTAACAACACGACATCTGAATTAATGGGTCTCAAGATTTCTGAACCGCTAGCAGTGAGTCCAGATGATGATTGGCCGATATCGAGCACGTGTGACCTGCCTCATGTCCCCCTCACTTATAACATGACCAAGGTAAGTGACCCTTCTTCTTCTTACGATTTAAGTCAGGTCTCTTCTTGCCCTGACCAGCCAAAAAAAAAGTTCGCTTAAGCCTAGGATATTTTGTACATAGTTTATTTAAAAAGCCCAAAAAAATAAGAAAACCTTTAAAACCCAAAAAAATCATAAAAATCACAAAAACAAAAAAAGTAGAAAACCAAAAATGTCCAAAAAAATAAAAATTTCGAAAATCCAAAAAAACTATAAATGCCCAAAATTCAAAAAAAGTAAAAAACTTAAAGTTTCTAAATTTTTTTATGTTAATTGCGTTACTAGGACTTCTAGATTCAAAATCAAGTCTAAATACTCCTCTGATCTCTTATCCATTGAGGATTCCTACGAAACCATTCTGGACGAACTTTCCCCTTTAATTACTAAACATGAAAGTCCAACCACATCTATCTTTGAGGAAACAGAGGAGATAAATTTAAGTATAAACGGAGAGTCCAAGTGTGTCCATATAGGAACTAATTTATCTCCAGAAATGCGGTCTGAATTCATTGATCTCTTAAGAGGTTATATAGATGTATTTGCGTGGTCGTATGCGGATATGCCCGGTTTGGATGAAAATGCAGTTGTACCCTAGTTACCACTTAAACTAGGGGCAAAACCGGTCAAACAAAAACTTCGAAGACTTAAACCTGAATGGATCCTAAAAATTAAAGAAGAAGTCATAAAGCAATACAATGCTGGTTTCTTACAGGTATCCCCGTATCCTGAATGGTTAGCAAATATTGTCCCTGTTCTAAAAAAGGATGGTAAAGTAAGAATGTGTGTAGATTATAGAAATCTAAATAAGGCCAGTCCCAAAGATGATTTTCCCTTACCTCATATTGACCTCCTCGTTGATAATACTGCTGGCCATGAAATGATGTCCTTTATGGATGGATTTTCTGGTTATAACCAAATCCATTTAGCAAAGGAAGACATGGAGAAAACCTCATTCATAACACCTTGGGGCATATTTTGTTATCGGGTTATGCCGTTTGGCTTAAAAAATGCAGGGGCAACTTATCAAAGGGCTATGACCGCATTATTTCATGATAGGATGCATAACGAAATAGAAGTTTATGTAGATGACATGATTGCCAAATCTCAAAATACTAGTAGCCATTTAGAATGCCTCAAGAAAATTTTAGATAGGGCACGAAAATACAACTTAAGATTAAACCCACAAAAATGTTTCTTTGGTGTCACTAAAGGAAAAGTGTTAGGTTTCATTGTTAGACGTAGAGGTATTGAAGTAGACCCCAGTAAAGTTAAAGCCATTATCGAAATGCCACCTCCCAAAACTGAAAAAGAGGTTAGGGGTTTATTAGGGCGGTTACATTACATAAGCCGATTCATTGCCCAACTGACCCCAACTTGTGAACCAATTTTTAAATTGCTTAGAAAAATGCTGAAAAAGGGTGGAATGATGAGTGTCAATATGCCTTTGAAAAATTAAAATTCTACCTTCTAAAACCCCCTATACTAATGCCACCGAATCCTGAAAGACCTCTCTTTTTATATTTATCTACCACACCAACATCTATGGGTTGTGTTCTAGGCCAACATGATGCAAGGGGTAAGGAACATGTCATATATTACTTAAGTAAGCGGTTCACAGGTTGTGAGAGTTGATACACACCGGTAGAAAAAGTTTGTTTATCTCTAGTATGGGCCACCCAAAGATTGAGGCATTATATGTTGTCCCACCAAGTCTATCTCATATCTCGAATTAATCCATTAAAATACTTATTCGATAAACCGGCATTAGTAGGTCGTAGTTCCAAATGATTGTTACTCTTATCCGAATTTGACATTACCCATATCACTCAAAAGTCCATGAAAGCCCAAGTCATAGCTGATCATTTAGCTGACTCGGCCATCTCTGATTTAGAACCCATAAACGAGGAATTCCCCGATGAAGATATATTATTTACCACCTCAAATACCTCACAATGTACCAATTTAAATTCGCCATGGAAGGTCTATTTTGATGGTGCGATTAACAAACATGGAAAAGGTATAGGGGCAGTTTTAGAATCACCATGGGGGAGTAAATATCCGGCCTCCACTAAAATACAGTTTAAGTGTACTAATAATATGGCAGAATACGAAGCATGTGTACTTGGATTAAAAATGGCATTAGAACAAAAAGTCACCCATCTCCATGTCTTTGGTGACTCACTCCTTATAATCAGTCAAATAAAAGGGGAATGGAAAACTAAAGATAAAAAATTAATTCCATACTTTGAATACTTAGAAAAACTAGTAGAGGAGTTTGTTGAGATTGAGTTCACCTACCTACCCCAAAGCCGAAACTCTTATGCTGATGCCTTAGCCACACTAGAAGCCTGGATAGAATTAATCGATGAAACTATGACAATTGATGTGTATTTTGGGTATATAATTAATCGGTCTATTTCGTACACTATTTGCTTTAAATTATAAGAACCCTGAATACGCAAAGTAGATTGAATTGCAAGCGCACAATCTATCCTTGTAGTAATTATGGGTGTCGACCAAAGACTAAGGCAATTATAATTTTTACTAAATTAATTAATCCTAAATTAAGTGCAAATAAGTAAATGGGGGGGTTTTGTTGCTAAACTAACAATTGTTGGGTTTAATACCCGAGAGGAGTTGGTTTGTAACAAAAACTAAATTAATATCAAAATAAGAAAATAAGATTGTGAACAAGTTAACGAAGTCTAGGGGCATTTGGTCTACAATCCCTTGGTTAATTCAATACTTGGTTCATTCTCTTGATTCATGCTTTGTTTTGATGGGAGTTCCAACTAGGTTGGCCTATTTCATTTAAGATCAATACTTTTCATGTTTCAAGCCTATCATATTAATGTACCTCGTCTTAGGACTGTCACTACCTACTAGGGTTATTTAATTGAAGGCTAAATACTCCACTAATTCATATCGATCACTAAGTTTACTCTAAGTATCCCGATTGCGAAGTACTCGTAAATTGGTTTCCCACAACTTTCCATGTCCAATCTTTAGTTCTCATGATCAGGGGTAGACTCAATTTGGGTCATCTAATCTATTATCCCTAAGGTAATTTGTGTACAAGACTCAGTTTTATCAATGGCTTAAACACCCTTGAAGACAAGAGGGCTGTCACCATCTACGCAAGGTGTGGTTTCAAAAGCACAAGTAATGCATAACTAACAAATTTATAAAATAAGAACTAAACATCAATTCAAAGCAATTATCATTCAAGAAAATATTCAAAGCAATTAAATTAACACAAGTTCATGATTCGCGACCTAAGCCCCTAGAGGGGAGATTAGTCTCTCATGGGTGCAATAACAAAAACATCCATGAAAAAGAACAAGTAAACAAGCAATTAAAATGAGTAAATAACAAAGGGAAATAGAATACACCAGTTCCCAAGCTATGCCTCAGTTCTTCCTTGCAAAGTCTCCTTGTAAGTCACCAAATCCGCTTCGTCGCCTTGAATTCACTTGAGAACGATGAGAGAATGAAGTTAGGGTTTGAGAGTGAAGAAAGATGTAATAGAAGGTGGCTTGGTTTCAATCTCCAAAGGGGAGATGAACTTCTCTTGCTGTCAACTCTTTAATTTATAGCAATTCGTGACTTAGAGAGCAAGCAAACAAGGTTGGAAAGTGAATCCGATGAAGATACGATCAAGTTTTGGCAATAAATCGCATTGGTGTGGCCAAGTGTGGCCACACAAACCTGATATTCTGCCTTGGACACGTTTTAGATCTTACATGGAAGTTATCTTGGATTGGGAGGCACACTAGGGCAATGAGGAAGTGAATCAAGCGAGATCTCGTGAGATATGGCAGTGAATTATAGCTGATGCTTTACTAAAATAGTTTCTGCGACTTGTACATTCCAAATTATGAATTCTATCCTTCATTAGAGTTGTAGATCTTGTTGTCCTCTTTCCAACGAGCCTTTATTTGCTCAAATCCGAGTTCGTATGACCAAGATATGGACAAAATACGATTGATGTGCAGGCAACATAATTTTGTGCGGCCAGGGGTGGCCGCACGTTAGGCCGCACGGGCTCTCTGAATTTGGTTGGTTCTCCTCTTTGCATTGTTGACACTCTTGAGAGAGTGTGCGGCCAAGGGAGGCCGCATGACAGGCCGCACAGTGGCTCTGAATCGCCAATTCTTCAGCAGGATTGATGTAGGGACTTCAAGGATAGTTGTGCGGCCGCACATAGTGCCCTAGAGACCGCACAATATGTGAAAAAGCTCCCAAACTGTAATCAAAACAAACTAAAAGCAATAACTTGATTCTTGGCATGATTCTATATTAAATTATACTAAAATACAAGGAGATTGGCTATAAAATTGAGGTTAAACCCGTGCTAAAAGTATATATAATTTAGTCTCATCAACAATCCAAATAGATAGCCACAAAGAACCATCATATTGCCTCCATATTGAAACTAGCAAATCACATGAAAACCTGCCTTGGTACCATGACATAAAACAATATCTCAGAAATGAATCATTTCCCATAGAAGCTAATCAAACCGACAAACATACGCTACAACGCTTTGCCATGCAATTCACATTGTGTGGAAACCACCTATATAAAAGATCTTTCAATCATGTCCTCCTTCGGTGTGTCGATGAGACAGAAGCCCAAGAAATAATGCAAGAGGTGCATGCCGGAGTATGTGGTCCACACATGAATGGCTTGATGTTGGCTAAGAAAATAATGCTACAAGGGTATTATTGGTTGACCATGGAGGCTGATTGTTGTAATTTTGTAAGGCGATGTCATGAGTGTCAAATCCACGGTAATCTTATCCATGCCCCCTCCTCTTGTTTACATAACTTATCTTCTCCTTGGGCTTTCTCGGTGTGGGGAATTGATATTATCGGTAAAATTAATCCAAAGGCATCGAATGGTCATGAGTTTATTTTAGTCGCTATCGACTATTTTACAAAATGGGTCGAAGCAGTATCATATTCTTCAATTACCGCAACACATGTGTCTAAGTTTATTAAAAATAACTTGATATGTAGGTATGGAGTACCAAATGAAATAATCACTGATAACGGTACAAATTTAACTGCAAAAAAAGTCAATGATTTATGTAAACAATTCAAAATTACCCACCGTTGTTCCTCACCTTACCGTCCCCAAATGAACGGTGCGGTTGAGGCAGCCAATAAAAACCTTGTAAGAATAATTGAAAAAATGGTTGTGTCCCACAAAGATTGGCACGAGATGCTCCCTTATGCATTATGGGCCTATCGTACCTCCATACGTACATCCACTGGAGCAACCCCGTACTCATTAACATATGGAATGGAGGCAGTGCTCCCGGTTGAGGTGGAAATTCCATCTCTACGAGTTCTTATGGAGGCACAGTTGAAAGAAGCAGAATGGGTGCAATCAAGGTATGATCAACTAAACTTAATAGAAGAGAAAAGACTAAAAGCCTTATGCTATGCATAATGTTACCAAAAAAGAATAGCGAGAGCCTACAATAAAAAGGTCAAACCACGTGAATTCAAAGAAGGAGATTTGGTATTAAAACAGATTAGGGACAAGGACGGCAAGTTCAAACCCAATTGGGAGGGTCCATATGTTGTTAAAAAAGTACATGCAGGAAACGCGATCCGACTCAAAGACATGGATGGAGATGAACACTCAGAACCAATCAATGCACAATATGTGAAAAGGTATTATGCTTAGCCCTTTCATCTTCCTTTTTTTTTTTAATTAAGTGTCGTATTTACTTTTGGAAATCACTAGCAATCCAAAAAAAAAAAAAATTGACATCATCACCAAAATTTCCATGAAATATGTTGAGTTTTACTTGAATATACTTTCTCGGTTTTATATTTAGCTAACTTTCACATTTTATTTCCTAGAAGTAGGTAATCAAAGAGGAGTTGTTTGAATTAATTTAGACTAGGATTTAGGCAATTGAGCATGGTGCCAAAAATTCTGAATTTTTAAGATAATTAGTGATCTCAAAGTGAATAATTGATTGCTAACCATGAATGTTGATCAAAAGTTGATAACCTTAGAAAATTATTCTTGAGTAATTTATTTTGTAAAGTCTTCTAAGTTTAAGAGTATTTTAAAGTAACCATTTATTATAAATAGACCCTTAGCGAAACTATGCAATAATTTCTTATACATGTGAATACTTGGAATTGTGTATAGTCATGGTACTTGTGACACAAAAATATTGAAATTTTCAAAAAAAAAAAAAAAATATATATATATATATATATATATATAGAGAGAGAGAGAGAGAGAGAGAGAGAGAGAGAGAGAGGAAGAAAAAAAAAGTAAATAAATAAAAGATGGGGGTTAGAGAAATGAGTACGGGTGTCTACATAAGACTGGTTACCAATAGGCTCGACATAACCTCCCAAGTTTTTTTTTCGAAAAATTGTCACACGTACCAACACACTTAGTTGTCATACTTTGCTCCGATCAATTGGGAAGGAAAATCAAAATTTATATCATTAGAATTCCTATTGATTGGAAGGGATCAGTTTATAATCGAAGGAGAAATTAACACTCTTAGATTTAGGAATATTTGCAGAATAAATTGTTCAAAATAATCATTCTAAGTGATGCATAATAAGATCAATTATGGGGTGAATAAATTGCTCAAGGGAGAGATCAGTAATGTTTTTGAAAATTCTATGTTTTTTGCATACCATGCCTAATTGTGCCAAGTCCAAGTTCTAACTTAATTTGTAGCAAGTCCTTGAGATTGTATGGTTTAACCTTAGACATCCATGTCATGCTTCCTATGTATAGACAACATCTTCAAAAAGTTTATCTCTCATTCATAAATTATCATAAACCCAAATGTTTGTGATTCCAAAGTATTTATGTACTAGGTTAAAGGAAGATGAATGTCTATGTAGTATAGTTCACTTAATGCATATGTTGCAAAAAAAAAAAAACTGTTATGTGTACTAACCCTGCAGGGTACTGAGTGGATCCCTGTGCTGCCTTGATGATCGCTTCATAACAAAATTATAATCCCTCGTGGATAAAAATATGTTTTAATATGTTTTAATAAGCATCTGAGGCAAAATACCACAAGGGAACACCATCACTTCGGATACGCCCTAATGTTAACCATCTAGACTCATAATGTCTATGATGAAACAACAAAGGGTAATAATATAACAACAAGTTGCGCCTTACCGCTTCATTCCAAGGTACGTACTATGAAATTTATAGCTAAAAATAAAAAAATTAGTCGGGTGTCGAGTAGTCTTACCTGCACTTGTCAAGATAAATGGATTTTACCCTTGAATGCCTGATGCCTGAGGGACCCATTAAGCAAACCTAGTTGCAGCGATAGTGTATACCAGACCTAGAGTTATATTTTCATGAATATATGGGTGTCTTGTGGCTTCAGCATAGCTTTGTGAGACAAAGCTGACTGAAGAGGGGCAGCTGTAGACACCCACAAGTTGTGTAATCTTGAAAGACAATAATATATTTGCTCCAAACACGAGCTCTAAAATTAAGGATGAATCAAGGACGTAATATTCACGCTTCTACAAAGGTATGCTCTACAGCTCAATTTTTCAGTTAATGTATCAATCACATCGCTCGTTTCCTTTTTATTTTTATCCACGGTTTTAAAATAATGTCTACTAGTATAATCTTGTAGAATTAGATAAAAACCAAGAATATAATACATTTCTTATATATATGTCTTTAAGATAAAATCTAATGGGAAGATGGAAAAAAATATATATTTCTCAAAATATATCATCTTAAAATTAAGATAAAATCTAATGGAAAATATATATTTTTGCGACAACTTTCTGATGTTTCGATGCATGCATATATGAGTTTATTATTATTTTATACGGATATATTTATGGGTAATGAATGCTGGATGTTACAAATGCCCATTTTAATATCACACTAATATATTATAGTCGCATTAATAAAAAAAAATTAAAATTACAAATTGAACTATAGTAATATCGTACTATATTATTGCTACAAGAAAATCACTAATTGAACCATAATAATATTGTATTATCAATTCTTCCGAAAGTGTGTCAAAATTAGAAAACTTATTATGTGACTACATAAGAAAAAATATTATTCTACCATGGTAATCCTCACTATGTTTAAATGAATAGCTAGTTGTAGAATTGAATTTTTGTCAAGATATTAGTGCCTATGCTCCACTTGCCCAACCTATTTTGTAAACATAAGATGTATGATCTTTGTCTTCAAGCCAATATACTATTAGATGTTCATGGTCTCCAGTAGCCAAAATATTTGTAATGGTTTCAACATTCACATGGAGCTAACAATAGTAAAAGTGAGAAAATGACAAAAGTTAAGTAAAATCCACATGTTACCTATTACTTGTGTAGTGTAGCAATATAGTAAAAATATGTGAAACTATTCACACTATTCAACTATTTTTCACATATAACGTGTAGCAAAACAAAAGGTTACAAGATGTCTCTACAATGTGGCACTATTTATTTACTTTTTCATACTATTCACCACTATTTACATATGCAACATATAACAAAAAAAGTTACAAGATACTCTCTTGAAGAGACACTATTTGGTTGTTACTATTTTTACCACTATTTCAAGGCACAATGTAACGTATGGCAAAAAAAAATTTCTCTTGAACTTGCATTATTTGATTGTTATTCACACCATTTTAAGGCACACATACCATGTCCCTAGTTGAAATATAGTGAGAATATGTGAGATAATTAAGATTGTCGTAAAGATGGTTAATAATCAAACTAAAATCACTTGTGCATTTCTCTATCATTATATATTATGAATTCTAAATATTATTCAACTAAAATAATAATAATAATAATGATAATAAATAATAAGAAAAAAAAAAGGGGAAAAAATAATAATGATAAAAAAAATAAAGCTACTTAATATATTCGTCGATTGTCAAAATGTGAAATTAGATGACTATATTAAAGCCCACTGTTCACACAAAAGTGTACTACAAAGTTTCAGTACAGCAAGCTGTACTTTTTAAACCTCGATTCTACTTCTGATTCAGACTGCAAGTGTACAGTCCTATCATTGGTAATATCGGGTGTCGATCCACAGGACGGTTCAATAACTTAACTAGATTTTTACCTAATTTATCTTCAAACTAGAAGTGTTGAAAAGGTTTGAGTTGGTTGAAATTTTGGTTAACAATATTATAAGGTTGCAAATAAACTAAACTGGAATTCAAAACTAATTTAAAACAAGCGTTTCCCGGGTTTCGATTTCATCCGCAACTCGCCTCTTGCTCGACACGACCCGTGTACTCTCGTACACGGCCCATGTCACACGGCCCGTGTAGTCTCCTACACGGTCCGTGTCGACTCGAGTGAAACCTGCAGCTTGTCCGGTTTCTACGCCGATTAATTCCGTGTAGGATGAACTGACCATACCTGATGTTTCTAAACCTCAACTCTCGTTTGTTGGCTAAATAAACTCGATAATGGAAATACAATTCAATCCTCTTAGGGTTCTAACCTAAACTCTCGTTCATTGGTTTGGATGGCCTAAGTTACTTGTTTGGTTTACTAAAGGTATTCAACATCTCTCGATTGCTGAAAAGTTCACCTCTCGGCTACTAATTAGTCTTCCCTCTCGGTTCATCGACTTACCTCAAATACTTTGGTCTGGTTGAAAGATGAAATTGGACACAGTACCTTGTTAGACGTGGCCAAGCCTAATGGTAAGAACCAAATAATAATCGAACAACACAGAAAAGCAATTAAAATCATACACAAACAAGCAAACACGAAATATCACGCATAATCAAACAACTAGCAAGTAAACAAAGTATTTGACTACATCATGTTCCCAAGAAACTAAATAAATTACTCAAGCATGGTTTCTAAAACAGAATAACAAAAGTAAGATAAACAATTCATTGCAAAAACCGAAAATACGAAGAAGAATCGTCGGAATTCTCTCGATTTCCTCCTCTCTACTTCGTCTCCAAGTTGGTTGTTGTCGAACTCCCTTAGAATCGGTCTCTGTATGAATTGATTGATTTTCTCTACGAAATTTCATGCCTTCTGGCCCAAGGGGTCGTTCTTTTATTCTCCATAACCGTCCATCTTTAATTAGGCAATAATCTGTAAATTTAGATTAACTGCCGGATTTGTCTGACACGGTCCGTGTGACATTCTGTACGGACCGTGTGCCTGTGTCTCTTGTCCGGGTCGTGCAGCGCCTGTGTAGGGGGTCGAGTAGGGTATGACACGGTCCGTGTGGATTGTGACTCGGCCCGTGTAGGAAGTCTAGATTGTTGGATTTCACCCTTTCTTCGCCCGTTTCCTACAATAAACAAACAAAAGCGCAGCAGTACCATATTCTACAGATAATCAATGTAATAAACATGATTTTACAGTTTTGGACACAGGTTTTGGTACAAGATTAGATCGGAAATGTAGCTAAAATAACGAGATATCACCCACATATAATTTGAGTATAAGGTAGCAACATTAAAATTTCGGATATAGCAACTTCGTCTATGATCATTTGTGTACACAACTAAAAATAGAGTATGAGATCCATCAAAATGAATGAATAGTACTACTATAGCACCATTGCATGGTAAAAATAAAATATGAGATCAATCCCATCATGGCAAGAATCTAGCTACCATTTGTACTTCAAGATGCAAGAGTCCAAATTTGACAATATATATTAGAGCAACATGAATATATATATATGGCTACTATGAGTTGATTGCATAAATTTGTAGTAAAGGAAAATTTAAGTATTTTAATCAAAATTTTGACAACGTTGTTAGTCAAAATAAGAAATTACATTTTCTAATATTATGCTTAAATGGATCATAATAATAATAATTAAAGGAAAAAAATATATAATAATAAAAAAATAAAAAAAGTAAGGCACGTTGGGCTTATTATTCTAACATGTTACAATACTACTTGTTCCATGAAATGCTACTTGCTACATTACTATACTATTTGCTACATTACTATACTATTTGCTACATTACCATACCATTTGCAAGGCAAGAATATAATGCAAGAATCTTGTTGCCATATCTCAGTAGGATGAGACATTGGAAATATTGAAGCAAAGGATGAGATTTTGGAAGCTCACGGATAGCATGAAGCTCAACTATAAATACATTCCCATGTTTGCATTCTAAGGGGGGGCTAAGAAGATTACTAAAAGCATAGCAAAGGAAATACACTGAAGGAAATCAGCCTAAAAATAGAGCGAAAATCAGATTTAAAGAAGCATTTTAACAGAGAGCTTACAAAAAAGAGAGACATACTAAATATGTTTTCTCAGTAGTCAAGCCTCCAACTTTCAAAAGCCAGCTATTCTCCCAATGAAGATCGTGATATTGCAACTTAAATTTTTTATTGTTATTTATTTCTAGTCATTTTTATTTTCTACTGGTTTTTTTTAGTATTATATTTTGTTTGCTCACTTTGTAATTTGCACTATTATTGAAATATATTTTGAAAGCTAGAAATTAGTAAAGACAGGTTTTTTACGGGTGAGTGTGGTGCCTAACACTTTCCACATTCATAACCAAGACACGAACCCATTATTAATAAACTAAAAATGATTTGTATTTCCCGTTTTCTGATGGGTGGTGACTCCAAATAAAATTTATGTCACTCTTAAAAGTTCAAGTTGAGTGTCATTTTCGTAGCACGGTGGCTACATGTGTGATATCTTGTGTTTGCTTGTTTGCGTATGATTTTAATTGCTTTTCTGCATTGTTCGATCGTTATTTGGTTCTCACCATTAGACTTGGCCACGTCTAACAAGGTACTGCGTCAAATTCTGTCCTTCAACCAGACCAAGTATTTGAGGTAAGTCGATGAACCGAGAGGGAAGACTAATCAGTAACCGAGAGGTGAACTTTTTAGAAATCGAGAGATTCTGAATACCTTTAGTAAACCAAACAAGTAACTTAGGTCATTTAAACCAATGAACGAGAGTTTAGGTTAGAACCCTAAGAGGATTGGATTGTATTTCCACTATCGAGTTTATTAAGCCAACAAACGAGAGTTGAGGTTTAGAAACATTAGGTATGGTCAATTCATCCTATACAAACTCAACCAGCACAGAAACCAGACAACTGCAGTTTCACTCGAGTCCGACACGGACCGTGTATGAGAGTACACGGACCATGTGACATGGGTCGTGTACGAGAGTACACGGGTCGTGTCAGGTGAGAGGCAGAGTTGCAAATGAAATCAGAAACCCAAGAAACGCTTGTTTTAATTAGTTTTAAAATCCAGTTTAGTTTATTTGCAATCTTATATCATTGTCAACCAAAATTTCAACCAACTCAACACTTTTCAACACTTCTAGTTTAACGATAAATTAGGTAGAGATCTAGTTAAGTTATTGAACCGTCCCGTGGATCGATACCCGATAATACCAACGATAGGACTGTACACTTGCAGTCTAATTCAAAAGTAGAATCGAGATTTAAAAAGTACAGACTTTGTCATACTGAAACTTTGTAGTACACTTTTGTGCGAACAAACATCATTTGTCCTTGTTCGTGTGCTTAACAACCTCAATTATCGTTGTTCAAATGCTTCTTAACTTCTTTTTCCCTTGTTCTTGTGCTTAGCAACATTATTTACACTTGTTCTTATGCTTAACAAACTCATTTGTCGTTGTTCTTGTGATTTGCAACATAATTTGCCCTTTATTTTGCGGTAATGAACCTCATTTGCATTTGTTTTTGTAATTTGGAACCTCATTTGCTATTGTTTGTGTGCTTAACAAGCTCAATTAGCGTTGTTCGTGTTGTTAACAACCTCTTTTGTCCTTGATCTTGTGCTTATGAACCTCATTTGCATTTGTTATTGTGCTTAGGAACCTCATTGCCCTTGTTTGTGTACTTAACAACCTCAATTGGTGTTGTTCGTGTGCTTAACAACCTCTTTTCTCCTTGATCTTGTGCTTATGAATCTCATTTGCATTTGTTTTTGTGCTTAGGAACTTCATTTTCCCTTGTTCGTGTGCTTAACAACCTCAATTGTCGTTGTTCATATGCTTCTTAACCTCTTTTGCCCTTGTTCATCTGCTTAACAACATCATGTACTTGTTCTTGTGTTTAACAACCTAATTTGTCGTTGTTTTTGCGTTTTGCAATATAATTTGCCCTTGATCTTGTGCATATAAAGCTCATTTACGTTTGTTCTTGTGCTTAGGAAACTCATTTGCCTTTCTTCGTGTGCTTAACAACCTCAATTGTCGTTGTTTATATGCTTCTTAACCTCTTTCGCCCTTGTTCTTGTGCTTAGCAACATTATTTACAATTGTTCTTATATTTAACAACCTTATTTGTCGTTGTTCACGCTTTGCAACATAATTTGCCCTTGAAGGCCACGCGACATGCTTTGGTTCTGCATTTAATATATCGTAAAATCTAGCTAGCTACTAGACTTTACTCGAGGACCCTTATGCGCATATGGTGATTGACCCATCTGAACCCAATATCGGTTGGGTAGGGGATACTGAATAAATATGAACTGTGACTGTAAGACTAATGAACTATGGTAACTGTCTTATCAATTATTTTTTTCCAATAATGACAGTACTGTGATATTGATTTCGTATTGTTTCTGCTAAGCGATTGTCAGGATAGCTAGAACTGTCTTTTCATTGATTCTCTCTCTGATACTAATTGCATTGAGATATTGATTCTATATTGTTTTCGTTAACAAATTATCAGGATGGATAGAACAGTATAAGTCCTAACACGATAGATACTTGTTATGGTATCTGTCAGTGTTACCAGACTAGAAATTGTAAAGGTAAGAAACCAAACGTTACCAGACTTTATGGTTTAAAAGATTTAGACCCGAACCTTTTATTCCGATAAGATTCATTGAGTTCTGATTTATCTATATAGTTGTTGTTGTTCGATTGGATACTGATATTGAGCATTTGCATTCGTCATTTTAAAATGAACTATTAATTTCTCGTGCGGTGATTTCATTCTGAATATGGATTTCTTTCGAATCCAATAATCTGAGTGGCAATCAGCACTGAGAAATAATTTATTATTTCTCACTTGTTTCTCCTTGTGGGTTACAGGTTTATTAGACGAAGATTAAGAAACACAACTGGGATTGTAATTGACAGCAGGGCCACTTAAAGGTATGGGATTTGGGAATATTTTATCTAATATGGTGCAGAAAATTCATCTAGCATCATCCACTGTAAAATATCAGATATATATTGTAAAAAAATGGAAATGCGGAAAAATAATGAATGTTATTGGCAATGTATAAAAAGATCCATGCCTTGTGTTATGTAGATTGTATGGAAAATTTGGACGCGGTAGGTCTGTCGCACCTCTGAATCGGGAGTGTGACAGTATTCGTAACGGTTTGACTGTCGTTTTCGATTAAACGGTTATTTAATCGGTCGTTAACACCATTTTTTACAGCACGGGTATCTATATTGAATCAAATATAATATTAAAAAAATTAAAAAATAGTACAATATAAAAATGGAAAATTAGTCTGAATATAAAAAGAGAAAAATAGTCTCGAACAGTCGAACTCTCAGTATTCAAAAATCAAAAGCATCAAAATACTCAGCATCGGTCGGAAAAGCGCTGAGAGAGAGAAGGCGTACTTGATAGCCGAGTTTTTCTAATTGAGAGAAGGAGAAGGAGAGGGAGAGGGAGAGTAAGGAAATGGAAAGTGGTGGATATGAAGATTTGGGAATAGCGGCAGCGCTTTCACGGCCATGGGATTACCCCACGGCTTGCGACGAGCTCAGCGCCTTGCTTCGCCTCGGCTATTCTCATCTCCCAAAGCCCCTCCAATTTCTCGTTTTTCAAGACACGCTTCTCGCCTTTCGCATCCTTCCCGAGTAAACTTCCATATTTCTCTCTCTTTTTAATTCTTTAATTTGTTTCCTTGTTTCTGTGCCAATTTCAATATTCTAAGATAGAAGTGAAGTTTTAGGGTCTGATCGGAACAATGGAGGTACTAGAGTTCAGTTGATTTCAATTCAATAGAACTGAATAGAGATGATTGCCCAATTGAACTTTGTTGATCGGAATACAAATAGAGAAGAATTCATTCTTCTCTATTTATTGAATGAAATGTACTTTTGTGCCCTTAAAGTATGTACTTACACCTATTCAATTCTCAGCTCTCAAGTAATTTATCAAACTACTTCAACTATGTTTTGGACATTAGAAGTTTATATCCGAGTTAGTACTGGTATCGAATGGTACCAATCTTACCAGTACAGACCATATTTAGCTAGTTTATCATTAAAAGTTAACCACGACTAACATAATAATAAAAGCCATCAATTTATAACAAAAAATAAATTCATAACAGCTTGATGTTACATAAATCACCATTAGAAGTAAATACAACAACAAAAATGTGCAGTTTAAAATGCAACAACTTGAGCACAATTTTTCATCCAAAATGCCCTTGCACCTTTAGTACACTTCAATGAATTTGCATCAAACAAACAAATAAATAATGAGCAACATTACGTTCTTAATCCAGCATTATGCATCCAGCTTATGATAAGATATGCAGCTCGTAATGAAGTTGTTAAGAAGGTTCCTTCAAGATATCCTTCACAATCATATACCTAACTAGATAACCAATCAATATATTAAATAATGAAACATATCATGGAGTTTACGAAGATAAAATTAATATACTATGACCCATGTTAAATTCAGAACAGAAAAATCTAACATACCAAAGGGCTGGTATAGTCTGGTACCAAGAAAATACGCCACAATGCAATACTTGACAGTGATAATAAATTCTGAAAAGATCTATCTTTGTGTTTAAACTAGATAGAGTGAAGACTTCTGATATTGTGCCTTCTTGGTGTTAAAAAGTATGAGAACGTGGGCAGGCATATTACTGGAGCTGGTAAATACTGATAATCTAACTTCAAACATACATATGTATTTCGATTTAATCAGGGCTATATCAAGATCCAATTAAACGAAATGCAGCATATAGGCAGCAACTTGACAAAAAACTTGTAGCTCACCGTAGATATGGAGCAATATGAATCTCAAATACATCAAACCCACTGTTGGTAGTAATATCACCAAAAAAAAAAAAAAGAAATAACCACATGCTATTGAAGATAAAGTAAGAAAGCAAGCAGTGTACCAAACTTTTCTGAAATTTTCAAAATTAATATTTAGGATCATTTTAGTGATTTTCTTTTTTCTAGAAATTGCAAGAGGATTATGGGAATCCCAATTCAATAATAAAACAACATTATCAATTTCACAATTGAAGCGTATAGAACATGGGTGCTCATTTGAATCACATGAATAATAATTGGAAGCATATAGAAACACATAGATTTTTAACATGGGTGCTCACTTGGAGCATAGTAGAACAGGAATCACAATAAAACAAATAATCCTTAATGAAATCTCACATGGGTATCCTTCAGAAAAAAGAAATCTCACCTGGGTCTTGTGCAAAGAGAGTAAGGAAGCGCTGGGGAAAACTGAGAATCGCTGGATCCTCTCTTCTTCTTTTTTCTCTTCTTTTCTTCTTCTCATAATCACTGGAACTTAGAACCACCTTTCTTATTTTTTTTTCTCTTCTCCGCTCCTCTCCGTAGAGACCATTCGTAGTAGGGGAGAGAAATATGAGCGAAGTAAGAAGGGTATAGCTGGAAATAAATTATCGGCGGTGTTTTCACAAATGAACTATCGTCAAATCTCCCCATTTTTCACAGAAATTCGTCGGAGGAAAAATCTCCTCCCAAATCACTCCAAACGAAATCAATTCCTGTCGCTCACAGCTATCCTATCAGAGAATTTTCAAATTAGTCAATTCCATTTCTCGTTTTAAAGAGGTAGAGTTGGAAAAAAGAATATCAAAATTGCTAAACATATTTATAATGTTGCAGTATACAGACGGGATATGGAGTTGCGGCTGCTAATTCGCTTTTGCAAGCAGCAGAAGCTGTTTTACCAAAACAGAAGAAGGCGGCTGCTGTTTCAGAGTTCAAGTGTTCCATTGTCTCACAGAAGAGACGTTCTAAGTCTCACTATGATGGAGGTACAGATTGTAATATTTTGGTTTTTTTGGTATTGAGGTTCAATTGAGGCACATTTAATCTCGCCAATAAAAATAAAATACAAAAAACCCAGGAAAAATTGAGTTGTACAGTAAATTATCATACCGTGCTGTTTCTGGTATTCTACTTGAGCTGGTACAACTGGTAATGAGATAAATACATCTTATCATGGGACAAACAAACAATGTTCTTTTATGTCTTCAAAGTGAGACATGATTCTGCCCGAAATTGTATTGGCATGATCAGTTTTTATATAACTCATTTAAATTCACAAATTCAACCAGCAATTAGAGATTCCATTATATAATTGGTCTTTCTGTAAAAACATGAATATCCTGACTGCCTACTGATAACCAATAAGTTTTCTACTTAAAATGCATTTACTATTACCCGAAGAGCATGAAACTTTATATTACAAGAATAATGGGATGTTTCTCTTTTATTTTTCTGTTTGATAATTTGTTTTGTATACATCAGAAACGGTTGAGTTGTCACATGACGTGCTCATTCATTTGTTCAGTTTCTTTGATATGCGATCGCTGGTGGCTGCCGGCTTAGTTTGCAAGTACGTCTTTTCTTTGGCTTCTCTTTTATTTGGTTGAATTGGGTTCATTTAGGATCAGTAATTCTCTTATTAGGAGGGTTAAAATGCCTCATGTCTTTCATGCCTCTTCGTGCCTCACATCCTTTATCTTCGTTTCAAAGTTCAAACAGTCGATCCGGTCTGATCAACATGAACTCCGTATTAAAATGTGCTTGGAGATCAAATTTTATATTATTTGGATATTTCTTAATTTTTTTTAGATTGGTATAAAATTACTGTTTCTGGACCATCCAAAAACAGTGATTTTGTACCTATCTAAAAGATAATAAAAAAAATCCAAAATTTCCCAAGCACTTTTTAATATAGAGATTATGTTGATCAGTTTAGATTGACTGCTTAGAATTTGAAAACAAAGATAAATGATAAGAGTCACGATGAGGCATGAAAGACATGAGGCATTTGAACCCTGTGATGAAACCACCAACCAAGGAGATTTTTGGTTTTTCTTAATTTATCGGTGGCATAGGTACAGTGGAGGTTTATCTTGTCTCATCATGGCAGTCTTTTGTTTAGAACTTAAGTGGGCCAGGTCTGACCCAATCTGCTAGAGTGCCAAGATTTTTGCATTTAATTATTTATATAACCAAAACGAACAGTTAAGGCTGTTGTTGCTAATTTCTAAAATCTTACTGTTGCCATATATTGCATATTACATTTTGGTCATCTTTTATAAATTTTCACTGTAATTTGAGAGCTTGTTCCTTGAACATTTAATAGAGTAAAATTAGGCACTGGGTCGAATCCAACCAGATACTCCAGCTGGGCAAGAAATTATGACCCAGTACTCCATATAAGACAACATTTAATTGGTTTATGTCAGGTACAACAGTTGTTAGCGCTAATTTAAAATTGTTTCTTTAGTGTTTTTATGGGCATTATATGGCGAAATTTGATTATGAAAGAAGATTTGTTGAAACTATACAGAAATTCAAGAGTAATCCTTTGATTTAATTTAGCATGAATAGTAATGAAAGTCTATACTAACATTGTTATACTTCTTTGTACAAAGGTCATGGAACTCTGCTGCCAATGAAAATACTCTCTGGAAGATAGAATATTCCCTTTTCTTTGGTAGTTCCGGTGTAAAGGAGATTGATACTCCATACGATTTTGATTGGAAGGATTGTTTTCAAGAGAAATATAAAGGTATGTTACTTTGTCCCAAACTTTAGATATGTCAGTTTATGTTCAAAAGTATGTAATATTTTGAATTCAAATTACCATATCTGGTTGAAAAGCTAGGAGAGCCCAATCACCATAAATTAATATGAGTGGCATGTTTCACTTTTGTTAGATTAAGTTACTAAAAGTACCTTATATTTCTAATAGATTTGTTACTTAAGTTATCGTCCCCCATTTGCTTGCGAAGGTTCCAAATTATAACAAATTGGTGCAGAAAACACCATATCTGCCAACTTAATTTGGGGTTTAAGCCTACATTTCTTTTCCATTATTTTCAAAAAGAGAATGTTGTACAAAATTCCTAATTTTGGTCCCATAAAGTGGATAATTGATGGAAATTTCATAGTTGTTGGTAGTTCTACAGTGGTGCCTTTACCCTAGATTTGCCTTGATTATACCTACTCACACAAACCGAGCAAATAAACCAGAAAAGGCTAAAAGTATTTGATCAATGATAGCGAAATTATATTATACATTGTTTATTTTGTTACAGCTTTTAAATTTGAATTGATTATTGTTTACAGTTGAGTTGGCAGTTGGAGCACCAACAAATAGAGCAGTTTGCAGGAACTGTGGTTCAATAATTTGGCTCAGCACATTGACAAGCAGAGCGCCTCATTCTTGTGCCAAGTTGGGACAAAACGAACCAAAACTAAAATTAATATCACCTAAAAAGGTACTCATGGATTCTACACCTATTAATCTTTTGCCAAGTTGGGACATAACAGTTAGTGGCAACATATCTCATTTTTGCACTGCATGTTGACTCCAAATATATTTTAATGATCAGTTTCCCAAGCATGTTCTGGGAGAGGATTTATGGAGTGATCTTGGTTTTGATACTGATGATCAAGATAGTGATTCGGATGAAATTTCATGCAGTCAATACCGGTTTCGCAAGTTATGGGCCTACTAATAAAGGCCTTTTTAAGTGATGGGTCATAATTTCCTTTGTAACTTCTGTATATCTTTGGTATTGTTTTATTTATTTAGTCCAAGAAAGGATAATTAATGCTTGTAAGTAACGCTAATAATGCTTGTTGGATTTGTTTTTAGGGTAATTATATCTTCCCCCCACAGCCTTTCTTCTCCCAAAGCGTCCCCCAATCCCAGTCAAAGGCTCAACTGCCATTAACAGTCTCAATCTGTCCAAAAGGAGAAAAATAATTTCCAGCGACTCTCTCGTTATTTAACCGAGGAAAGAAAACAAGAATTCTCTCTCACAACCTTTCTTTGACACCAAGCATCTAAACAAAAATGTATTGAATCAGATCAAAGAAACTTATTAACGAAAACAACAGAGCAAAGAAACAGTGCCGACATTTTCAATCTTGTGATGTCTGTCTACTCCTCGTCAGAGGTTACATCATTGATCTCACCCTTGTTGAGAAAGTTGTACAAGGTGTGAGTTGTCTCTCTCACTGATCTCTCTTGTCCTAGGTTATGATCCTCTCGTCTTCTTTTAATTTTTTTTCCTGATGTAATTTCATTATGCGAGGCATTTGAAAGGTAGATTCATGGTTTGGCCTAATAAATCTTATCCTCTTTTCAATTGAAAATAAGGCAGAAATTTCATGATAGGCCCTTTAGATCGAGGGGAAGCAAAAAAATGGCGAGCGGGTCGAAAGGGGCGGTAGGAGCAGGTGTCGTTTTCTACTCTCGAGGATCCTTGAGAACTATTTATTGTTGGCTTTTTTTCCGTAAAAGAGGATTCAAATGTCTTCATTTTTTGTCTCCATTATATCTTTATTTTTAAAATGTTAATAATTCAAAATTTAAAAATTAAAAGTCAAAATAAAATTTTTAGATATAATCTACATTATTTTTATCTATTTATGTGTAAAACATTATGATATTTCAATTTAATTGTGTTTGTCATCAAGGGCTTGTAAAAATATACGGATGTGGATAATTTCTAGATTTTATTTTTCAATTTATTAATTCACATAAGAACAAAATTGAAATGTAATATTTTTTAGGAGCACGTAGTAAAAATTATAAAGAATTTTGACATTTACATTTTAAATTTTTTTTCTTTTCAACAATGGAGGTATAGTGGTGGCACCAAAAAAGTATTTTAGCCATCCTCTTTAAAATAAAAAAAAGTCATTTTTTATGATATTTGGACATAACAGCTAGTTTGCTGACAAACAAATGGATATATTATGAAATTTGCACAAATAGTTGGAATACTTTATTAGATTGTTGAATTCAATTTTAAATTGTTGTAACAGTTACTGCCTTACTGGAACTCTTATAAAGAAATCTGGAACCGCTGTAATGATTTTTCTGATTTTAAAATTGGATTGATTCTCTGTTTTACCTATAAATAGTAGGTCTTTTGGCCGATTTTTTTATTAATCGAAAATAAAATAAAAAATATCGCAGATGGGGAACGATTTGATGAAATTTCAATATATAAATAGGACGGGACAATTTATTATGTTCCACAAATGCATATACTACAACACTGAAATAACGATCTGACTTTGAGCACGTGAAAATCCAAAATCCTTCTCATTTGTGGGACGGGATAAATTGTCCCCTCCCACAGGACGAGACAAATTATACCGTTCTTCTCATATATGAAAATTTCCAATGAATCTTCCCTATCTTTGATTTTTTTTCTTTTATTTTTGATTAATAAAAAATCAGGTTGGCACGTTTTTATTGATAAAAATAATTGCAAAATTACCTCTTTCAAGTAGGGCTACAAACGAATCGAACCGAATCAAACTTATCCAAGTTTGAGTTTGGTTTGAATTAATTTCGAATTAAGTTGGGTTTAAATTAATTTCAAACTAAGTTTGGTTTGAATTAATTTCGAATTGAATTTTTGACGAACTCGAATCTTTTACAAACTTTTTAACAACAAGAAAGAGTGATCTAGTCACCGAGAGCAAGAAGTGAAAGTCATCTAGGATTTCAAAACTGAAAACGAGAGTTATAATTTACGAGTTATGACTTATAGCTAAACGGCCTTATATTTTAACTTTTAAGTCATCATCAGCAGAAATCAATATTTCACGTTACTTTGAGATTCGAACTATTTGTTCGCGAACCTATTTCGAACGAACCAAGTCCAATTTGAGTTTGGTTTGAATTAATTTCGAACTATTTCAAATCGAATTTTTTACGAACTTTTTCGAATCGAATCACGAACTACGATATTTTTGTGCGGCCCTACTTTGAAGGACCATAAATATTCCATAGACATCTTAGTTTGAATTGTGCTTGGTAAAATCTTTTGTTTTAGCCTGAAATTCGCACCATGAACATCTACCACACATCTAAAATAAGTATACAAAGACAACGGGGGACAAATCTAAATTGGTTGTCAAGAGTAAAATAAATAAATATTCTACACTAGTTTTCTTCGTTGTTACTGGTTGTTCATTGTATATATCACATCAAAAATGATTGTGAAGAATAGAAAATAAATATTCCAACAATACAATAGTTTTCTTTGTTAGTTACGAGTCCATCATTATATAATACGCACTATTGGGAATAGGGGTGTCAACGGTACTTTTTTAGGCGTTTACTCGACCCGTATCGTATTCGATAAAGAGGGTATGGGTAAGATTTTTTTTTCGTTAGTTTATTAGGTATGAGTATGGGTAATAACTATTTCGTACCCGTTACCCTATAGAGTAATTATAAAATCTAAAATGATATATATTTAAATTCAATATTTATTTACTCTTCCATAATTTCATTTTCTGCCTCTATAATAAAGTTTGAGTAATAATTAGTCATGTATTTTTATTATTTAGTAGTTATTAGAAAATATTTAAAATATTATTTTATTTGCATGTTTTGTTATTTAGTTAAATAATTGAATTTTTTTCGAATAGATATTCGTACTTTTGAATTTCTTGATTTATAAAAAATAATTTAGTTGAAATTGATTGCATATTTATTTTTATTTTTATTAGTAATGCAATTACACATAAAAATAAATTAGTTTTTGATGTTCTATTTGTAAAATATAATAAAATTAATTATCATATTAGTATTATCCGTTATTCACCCGCGACCTTTTCGTTATCCAATAATATTAACGGGTAAGGGTAGGGTACGGTACAGTCAACTTTTAATGGGTAAGGGTAGAGTATGGATAAGATCAATTTTAATGAGTATGAATATGAAAATACTTCCACCCGACCCGTACCGTACCCATTGACACTCCTCCTAATTGGGAATGATATGTTAATTTAATTAGTATAGCTGTCCTAGTCACTAAAATCCGAAGGTTAGTTAACGCCTATGTAAGCTTGATAGGACTTTCAAACCATCGAAGTATATATATACTATGCTAGCCTCTACTTTTAACATATGGAAAAATGGTTCTCAATGGTTAATTAAATATGTAGATTCTAATAATATGTTTGGGATTGCTCGCACAAATTAGAAAACAACGTATAGAAGTTAAGAGATGCCAAAAAACTAAGTGGAAAATGAAATGTAACCACATTTGGGGCTGCGTACATATCTAGGTACGTAAAAATATAGCCTTTATGATAGGAGAATTGATTATCTATAAAATTTTGTTCAAGTGCTGTAAACAATATTACAGGAATGTGGGTATATGTCACCTTTCCTATTTTGGAAATTCATGTGATAATTAATAATGTAGTGATCTTTGATGTAATATTTATTGGATTTACGTACCCCAAGTGTAATTTGGGGAAAAAAATTAGCATCGGCTATGGTTTTCTGATCTATAGATAGGAACCTCCTACCAATACAATTCACACCACACAAAAAAAAAAGATAGTCAAATCTCCTCATCCATTATATAGCTAGACAACTCAATTTTATAAATTCCAATTTATAATTCCTTCTTCATTATCTACTGAGGCTTGGGAACATCCTACAAATTGATCAAGAACCATGGCACATGAAACCATGCAACCTCGTATTGTTTTATTTGCAAGCCCCGGCATGGGCCACTTTATCCCTATGTCTGAGTTTGCCAGGTTGCTAGCATCGCCTTGACACAATTGCACCGTCACCATAATCACCAAAGCATTGACGGTTTCATCATCTGAAAAAGATAAAGGATCTTTTCTCTCATCTCTCCCCGCTTCCGTGACCATCAATTTCCTTCCTACAAATCATGACCATTCCATCAATTCATTCCAAGTAAATGACGTATTCCTTTCCACATTGAACTCTCTACCGGATTTACGCGAAGCCCTACGATCGCTGCAATCCTCGTGTAGAGTTGTTGCATTGATCACTGATTTTTTAAGCGTTGATGCAATTGCAGTTGCGAGGGAGTTCGGTGTACCTTTCTTTGTATTTTTTCCTACAAATCTCATGGCTTTGTCTTTCCTTCTGAATGTAAACAGAATTGATCATGAGACCACAACGGAGTTCCCGGATATGCCTGTAATTCAATTGCTAGGATGGTGCGTGGCAATTAATGGTGTCGACCTTGGTGAATCGTTTCAAGATAGGAAAAGTGAGGCTTATAGGATGTCATTGCACATGGCAAAACAGATTAGCAAGGCTGATGGCATTCTTAGCAATACCTTTTCCGAGCTCGAACCAGCATTGGCTAATATCTTGCATGAGAATGATCCTAGCCGGCCGCCAGTTTATACAATTGGGCCACTTGTTCGGAGCATATCGGATCAAGGAGTAAACGTGTCAGGTTGCTTGGAGTGGTTGGATCATCAACCAAGTGGTTCGGTTCTATTTATTTCGTTTGGGAGTGAAGGGACCCTTTCGTCAGAGCAACTAGTTGAGCTCGCCTGGGGGTTGGAGTTAAGCCGGCAACACTTCTTATGGGTCATTAGAAGTCGAAGTGGCTCGGATGACACCTCACTATTACCTGAAGGATTTATCGAGAGAAACAAAGAAGTAGGATTGTTCGTACAATCGTGGGTCCCACAAATGGAAATTCTAGGCCACATATCAACTGGCGGGTTTCTGACACATTGCGGATGGAACTCAGTGCTGGAAAGCATCATGAGCGGCGTATCTATGATCACTTGGCCGCTACATGCTGAACAAAAATTAAATGTGAAAATGCTAGTAAACGGGATTGGAGTGGCGTTTAGGCCGGAAGTGAAGGATGGAAGTGTTGTGTGTAGAGATGCGATAGCAACGGTTGTGAAAGAACTGATGCAGGGGGAAGGTGGTCGTGATGCTCGAAAGAAAGCACTGGAGTTGAAGTTGGCTGGTGGCAAGGCTTTGTCTGAAGATGGATCTTCCTTCAAAAATTTTGCCAAATGGAAAAGCTCAATTGTTATGTAAATATATATATATTTTTTATATCTTAGTTTGGATCAGCATCTGTGAAGTATGTATTGAAATTTGCTAATTAGAATGAAGCTAGCCTCCATTTTTGTAGATGGTTAATTTCTGTGTTGATCTAGGTATCTTAATAAAATCTCCTCACAACAAAATCAAGTTAATAACCACTAGTTCTTGATAAATAAATACTAGCAAGGCTATGGTAATATGCACATATGTGCTATATTTTCAAATTCAAATAATCGACCTAAACCGTTAAATATAAACTACATATGAAAATGTACTTCGAGACCAAATTTTATATTTTTAATGAATTTTTATCATTTTTCTAAAAAGATAGAAAAATAATGTTTTTGAATAGTTCATATCTAAGTGATTTCTAACTTACTAAAAAAATATAAAATTTTCTCTTCAAGTATATTTGATATGAAGATCCGAAATATACTGCATATTAATATATTATCATAGCTTTAATAAATAAATAAAGAGAGGAGAAAAGAGCGACCCAGTTTACCCTTTTATTATCTAGCCCAAATATTTTTCCTAAAGCCCATATAAGACCGAGATAGCCTCAGCCCATTAAAATGAGCAAAGTCACTGAAGCCCAGTTATACAATTAACAAAACCAGTGTATCAGACATAACTGAGAAATAAAATACTAGATAGCTTTTTAGCAGAGAACCACTTGTCGGTACCAAATGCTCTCTCTCTACTCTCCATGGCGTACCGCCTCTCTCACTCGTCTTCCCCAACCCAAAACCAGAAACCAAAAGAGAGATGCTTTTTCAACCATTCAAAGGAGGGGAGTTGTTAGATCTTTCAACGTTAATAAGATAAGGTGTGGGCTTTTACCAGTAGATCCATGGGCACCTACCATAGACTCGCAGAGCATTGCTTCTCAGCTCTTTGCTGTTTCTCTGTTTCCATATCTGGGTTTCTTGTATTTCATCACTAAATCCAAGACCGCGCCAAAGCTCACCCTTTTTGGGTTTTATTTTCTCCTCGCGTTTGTAGGAGCCACAAGTATGTCGTTTTTTTGTTTAAAATTCAATATCCTCATGAAATTTAATCGAGTTTTGATATTGTATATTTAGAACTCGTTCAATTATTATTGGAACTTATTTACTGTACCAAGCTGGTTTTTATATGTCACTAGGTCTGGGGCTTTTCTGTCCAGAAATTAATATCTAAGCCTCAATTTATGGAAAAAAAAATTGGTCATGATGTTAACAAATGCTGTTACAAGTGTGAAGTGCTGAAACAATTATGTATATAAACATTATATATGTGAGAAATAAATCAAAAGGCGGACTATCATATGCATAAACTTATCTCTTTCGTATATCTGTTTGTTGATATTAATTTCTCCTAATTGACTATTTTCCTTTCATTTTTGTTTGTTCATCGCTTCCTGCTATATAAAGTTCCAGCGGGTATATATGGTAAGGTTCTCTTGTATATCTACTTTATTAAGAAAATATAAATCAAAATTTTATGTACAGTTTTATAATTAACCAGTACCAGTATGAACTAACAGTTCCAGTGCATCTATGCCGCTTGTTTTCTACTTGTTTATTCTTTTGTATGTTCAATTGAGCATAAATTGGGGCAGAATATTTGCTAATTGAGGCCTAATTGCACATCTAGGATCACATGGGGTTTATTTAAGCCTTAACTGCACAACTAAGGGATATTTGATGATGCTTAATTGACCTTAATTGCAAAGATCGAACCAGGCAAAATATGATAATAATGAAACCCTTGGTTATTTGACAACTAACAATTCATTATTAAACACAATCTTATAAATGATGATAATGGCAGCTAAGTTACATTACGGGACCTCATTATCTAATGTGGATTGGCTTCATGGAGGCGCTGAATCATTACTGACACTTACAAATTTGTTTATTGTGCTTGGCCTGAGAGAGGCATTGAGGAAACTGAAGGATGATTCAAAGAAAGCTACTTCTGATCAAATCACTTCGGATAGTAAAGAAAAGAGTATGTCTAGTTAATTGTAAATTATTCTACGATTTTAGTTTAGTTACAATTAACTGTTGTAATTTTAGAATTCTTCAGTAGCTTCTTTGTACAATTGCCTGGGTAAGATACATTTTGGTAGAGAGTACCAGCACTGTCATTTAAGTCCAGAATTGTATAATGTTGTTGGGCATGTTTGATCACAGTTTAAAGTAGGCTTTAGGCCTACTTTAAAAAAAAATGTTCTAAAGCATGGATTTATTTTTTATTTTCCATTTGTAAAAGAAGGCCTGTGGTGGGCACAAGTCCAGATTTTCAGTACAGTAAACTGGGTATTTTGGTCATTTCTTGTGTTATTTTCTCAATTGAGTTTTGAAACTTCAAAGAAACTGTCTGTCAAAATAAAAATATATAAATGATTGTCACAAGTAAAAAGTTAAAAGAGGTTTGAAGAAATTGCTTCTGTTTTGAGTAAAGTAACCTACAATTGGCAACCTGCTTTCATTACAACTACAGTATAGATGAAAACAATAAAAATCCATCAGGATCCAAAATCTAAAGAGCCCCAGACTGGATTATCTCCCAGCTGAGCCAAAATAATTTCGGTGCATATTTAGAATATAGGCGGTCCGCTTTGAGATTTGTGTCATGCTAAAAAATATGATGCATATCTCATTCTACTCGGTTGGGTACTGCACTGGATCTGAACTCCAAATTCAGCAGGCTCCCTCATTGCATGTGCTTCAGTCAAACTCAAACTCAATAGTACAATAAGGCAGTGTCCTGGTGCTGATCTTTATTAAATAAACCAGGTACCAGTAAACTACCTTCACAAGATTAGACTACAATTATGAAAAAAGTCACTCTATTTATTAGAGAATCAATCTACAGTTATTAGGCATCAAACAATACAATCAGATTTGTCTCTGGCAATTTGCCAGTTTTTGCACAAGGGCCCTCCTCTTTTTCTTAAATAGTAGAAACTGAAACTATAACTACACTTCACTGGGTGTGGACTCCCCCGTGTTCGGATCCCCTAAAGTAACTCAAAATTTGAGTTTGGATCTGGATTGTCCGATTAGAATCCAGGTCAATCCGGCTCAGTTTGGAATTCACGGGGTCCCTTAAATATTCGTGCGGATTCTGATTGAACAGTCAGGAGCTAAACTCAAACTTTGGATTACTTCAGAGGATCCAAATTCCTTCCCCTTGAGAGCAGTTTGGGTCCGATGCCCATCGCACTCAAACCGAGTGCGATGGGTTCCATAACCATCCGATTTGCTTTAAGATATGTGTGCAGCGCTTTAATATCCCTGCGTATCCGCTTTAATATCTGTGCGCACACATTTTAAAGCGAATCAGACGGTTATGGAACTTATCAGACGCAAATTTAAGTCTGATGGGCATCAGACCCAAACTGCTCGCCTTCCCCCTTGGCACCATCACCATCACCATCACCATCACTTGATTTTTCGACTTCTTCTTCATATTCCCTGACTAATAGTGCACCATCCATATCCCCTAAAGGATGTAAGTGACTAGCTTGAAAACACATTTTGTTTCTTTCAATCCAAAAAGTCCATAAATGTGGGTTAACACTGTATAAGTTTGAGCCATCAGTCGTATCCAACGGTCCAACCTATCCGAAATTCATTGACAACCTCATGAATAGCAGTGAATTTTAAGCCAGAGATTTTGAAATTAAACAGGGATCATTAGTTGACTTCACTGAGATTATTTTCCCAGTCAACATGTCAAACAAAACATAAAGTAATGCATTGCCAGGGAGAAATTTCCTTGGAATTCCAAGTGATTAAATATGGGTATTTATCAAGAAGTTGCCGTGTTTTTTGCACAGGAAGCAACAAAAGAACTGATCTGAAGCAGGAGGTATTTAATTCCCCGTGTAACATGATCACGCATGGGGGCATGAATGATGGATCTGACTCTTGCACTCTAAATAGGAGAGCAGAATTCTGTTATTTCAAATTTAATCATTTATCTGTATTGAGATTTGTGTATGAAAGAATTCAACAATTAAATTTGAAATGATAGAATTCTGCTCCTATTTGGAGAGCAGAGTCGGATCCATGAATGATATAGAAACGACTCCAGCTTCCACGGTCTGTTACAAACATTATCTAAGTGTATTATGTAACAAGTTACTGACAAGATGACCTATACTTGCATTAACTAACTAGGTTGATTGTCGGGCTTCGGTGAGGTCAAAAATTTATGATTCGGATATAATTCGAGAATAATTCGGTACAATAAAGAAGCAAAAAAAAAAACCCAAAAACAGAAAAAGAAGTTTGCATTTTTTTTCGCATTTTTATCACAAATAATTCGTGATTCATATTTTATACGCGTTTTATTTGGAGTTCAGTTCAGAAACGTCAAAAAAACATTTAAATTGTGAATTAAACGCGAATAATTCGCGTACTATGTCAGTATACTTGGGCCTGAGTGTTTTGTGATTTGTAACAGGGATGATTACATATAAGTTATCATAGAGGATCTGGATTCTGGTGAAACAAAGTTACGGAATAATTAAATGTAAAAATTAATGGCAGTTTGATTTCCTGCCTACAATAATTGGTGGGATGTTTGATAACAAACTGGATAATTAGATTTTCCATAGTATATTTTTATTATGGATGTAGGATCTATCTTTATGTAACATTTTTCAGGTTAGCCCTCTGGTACTTTTGCAGTTTTCAATTTGGTACTTTCTCATTATTCTTCAGATTATTGCTGTGTTATTTCTTTGATCTATTATTTCATAAGAATAAATTTTATCCAAAAAAAGTGTTTTTTCCACGTGTCATCACTTTGGACACACGATACGTAAAGTTTCTTATTATGAAACTATTTATAAACTCTATAGTGATCAAATGATTACCTGATTGGCTTAAATTACTTCTTCTTTTCAATTTGTTGCTGACCTGACTTCATAGAAACTCTAAAATTAATTTCAAATATGTGAGAGTTATAAATTTTAAAGACCTTAATTTCTAAAAAATAGTCAACCGTTATTTAGAAACTCATTTTAATTGCTGGAATGTAGAATGTAGATACTCTAAATATTTAATTTCTTGCTAAAAGTTTTCTTTAGAAAAAATAACTAAACTGTCAAAATTATTTCTTCATAATCGGTTTTAATCATCTATAATTTAAGTGAGGAATTGAAGAGAAAGAAAGGGAATGAGGAAAAGTAATATGTTTCATTCCATCAAGAATTTCTGGTGCATATGTACGTACAATTGTACAAGAGGTATATACCTACCAACCTTTTGACCACTGTAACAACTTTTTAAATTTAATAATGGAATTTCTTTCATGACCAGATTTATTACTACATGAAGAACTTGGAAACTTTGTCCGCAAGTAGTCAGAAATGGAAATAAATCTACTGTGATTCTAATTTTAACTATTTATTTATAAAAATACATGTGATTCTAATTTTAACTATTTATTTATAAAAATACACGAATTTCACAAGAAGTTGAATCTCAAAATATATGAACGGTTGGAATTGAAATTGCAGCAGATTTACATCCATCAGGATGTGAAATTTAGATGTGATTCTAATTTCAACTGTAGATCAAGTGATTTTGGATATTTAAAAAAATAATAAAGAAATTCTAAAAATGTAAAATTTGACATCCACACATTTTTCATATGGAGATCATGTTGATTGGAACAGCTCGACTACATGAACTTCGAAAATAAAATTATACATTCATATTACGGAATCAAAGTGCGCTGTGCATATTACCCTAGCCTCAATAATTATATATGTACCTTTCGCACTTAATTGTATACCAAGTTGATATTTTAAAGTGATATACTAAACGTCATATGTAAGTTAGTATTATATTTTTTAGGAAGGAAAATTAATATTATCAGTATGTAACTTTTGTGAATTAAAGTTGACACTTAATTAAAATGCTTAGGTTGGTATTTACAATAAAATAGTTCTTTGTCACATATCTAATTGAATCTAGGGTTACATTTGATAAAACAATTATTTAACAACCATGACAACCAATCATATGATTATTATAAAAAAAAATTAATTATATATATCATCTTACACTTACAGTTTAGATGATGATCACCTATATATTGAGTTCGATGTAATTTAAAATTAACCGGTTATATATCAAGCAGTTTGAAAATATGATGGTTCAATATGATAGAAATTGATCAATCATCAGACAAATAATCCCAAATTGCTTCAAATTTTTGCTCTGATGCACCATATTTTAGTGAGAAAATTTTGAAGTTGACTTTGACTATATAATAAACCAAGGACAACATCGGAAAATTAAATATAATAAGTAATTTTTTAATACTAAATATAATAAATTAAATTCTGATTTTTTTGAGAGATTATTAAGAAATTTGTTCAAACACTCTTAAATAGAATGAGAAAAATAAATATTTCCTATTTATCCAACTTTAATTATTACTAGATATCATGGATATCCTTGTTGAAAAACTCTATTTTTTTACCAAATTAAAGTCATCCAATCAAATTAAAAATTCTTGTTCATATTTTTTGGTATTTCAGAGATTCACCTGATCAAATGTTATTTTTATATTTATTGGTTGTCAATAGATCCCTTCTTTTTGAAGTTGTTATGATTATTATTCATGCAACAATTAAGTCATTCTCAAAGTCTTATTGCAAAATAATAAATGTTATGTTCCTGGAAGCAAAATAATATGTAGTTAAACAGCTCTGATATTTTAATACAAACAGTTACAAGCTCTGCAAAAATTAATAAGCTATGAAGTTTCAGAAACTAATAGTCAGGTACAGCCCTCCGTACCAACTTCTATTCAGTACTACATTAGACTATTAAAAATACTACATTAGACTATTAAAAAAAGACACAAAGCTTTTATTAAAGCTGGAAATAATTAATAAACCTAAAGCAACTTAAGCCTTATCTACCTAATTAATTAATTACTTGTCATTTATAGACAAAATTCCCTTATAGCCATCATTGCTTTGTGGCTTAAAAGAAAGAAAGGTACAAAACCACTATCCAATTCTATCCAAAATACTATCTCTGAGCAATTCCTAATTAACAGCACCTCATGTGAAGAAGCAAGAAGCATCCATACTAAAATTCGGGTCGAATTCATATTTCTCGATCGCGAAATCCATTTCGGGCACCGGTGAATTAGTACTTGAACTACCAATGGGAATCCAATCATTAAAATCAACATAATTATTACTGATATCAGAAAGAGGGAAGAGGTTTGTTGTTTCACTAAAATCACTGATCAGGAATGATGGAACTGGAAACTGCATTAAATCAGAGTCAAACTCGTACTCAGTCTTGCATTCGACCTCGGGTTTAAATGATTTGAATTGTTTTGTGTCTTGGTCTCTATGTTGGTCTTGTTCTTGCTTGGCAATTAGCAAGTTTGAGTAATTAGGCTTAGTATTCTTTTGTTGACATGTGTGGATTCCATTGTATGTTACATCAAGCATCATTGCGTTTTCGTCGTTGCGTTGAACTTGCTTCGTTGCAAGGCATCCTTGTGTGTGTCGGTGTGTGCATCTGTAGTAGCCCCTGAAATGTTTCAAATATTTCTAAGTTAGATTATTTGATACTATTAACAATATAGCATACAGTATATAAATTTGCAATTTTTTCAAGTAGGAAAAATTTTAACATCTTGCTAACCTTGGATGTTTGGCACCAAGTATTTCTTTTTGGCCATATTTTCTCCAGCTATATCCATCTTCTAGGGAACCAACAGCACCACAATTAGTGTTCACTGTCACTTGGTTTCTCCATTTGGGCATTGTTTTCCTATACATCAATAAATTAAAGAAGAAGATTAGTCAAATAATCAAATATACATAATTGAACAATTCACATAAAGTCTCAAGCTTCAAGTTCATATTATATATATTACAAATAAATTACCTTTTCTTTGATACTTCTTTTCCATCTTGGTTCTTGTAAGCTTGATCAAAACTATCACTTATGGGGCTACCGCTAGCCGAAACAAGCGAATCTGACTCAGACACTCTGTTTTCAACTATGCCAAAACTCTTGGCAAAGTTTAGAGATTTCTCAATCGATAGATGCATTTTCGATACTATGTCCTTGCACGGCTCGATGGAAGACGAAGATTGCTCTAAGTATACCTGAAATTGCCTCACTAAATCCTTCATTTGGTTGAGCTCTGTCACAAGAAAGCACCCCTCCATCTTTTAGCTAGCTAGATTAATTAAGAAGCTTATTTATTGATGAAACAAGTAGGGCTTGGATGCATGAAATTAAGGGGCAAATGTTGAGTGTGTGTGTGTGTGTGTGTCTAAAAGAGGGAGAGAGAGAGAAGGCAAGTGAATCTTCTGAGTTATCTATGAAGAGAATGGTTGTTGGGATAGTTATGGAATGGATGTGGATTGTGGATACAAGGGAAAGGCCAAAGGGGCTTTTTATAATAAATGGTGGTGTCCCAAATCAGCGCGTTTGGGGTCTAAAAAAAGTGCAAAGAAGGAATTTTATGAGAAAAAAAATTGTAGTAGACTTGTAGTGTGTTACAAAAGTTGTACCCTTAATTGTGTTGCTAATTTTCGACACAGTTTCCTGTGCCTTGTTAATAGTGTCAGTTTAATATTTTATGTTTTTGTTATAAAACAACTTCTTCTTTTTTAAGTTTGTGATTTAGAATATTGTATGAGGTTGATAAATTCCTCTATTTCATTATGTTTTTTAATGTTTTTATGAGGGTATTTATGGGCTACATCCAACTTTGATTGTGTATATATTTTATGAGAAATCTACTTACATTTTTTTTTTACACTTAATTACACTTTATATTTTCAAAGTTTTCAAAGTTCAAACAGTCGATCCAAACCGTTCAATATGATCTCCTTATTAAAATGTGCTTGGGGACCAAATTTTAAATTTTTTTAATTTTATTAAGTATTTTACAAAACTGTTATTTTCATATCATTGAATTTTTGTATCCATCTTAATAAATAGCAAAAAAAAATAATAATGTAAAATTTGATCTACAAGTATATTTTAATATATTCATCATGTTAATCGGTTTGGATCTTGAAAATGTAAGGTGTAATCCAATGTCATCAAAAAAATTATAATTACTTAAAAAAAAAACATTTTACTATACGTTTAATGCGTTTATATATTTATAAATTAAATTTTCACTTGACCGCTGACGTGATACTACAAAATTAAAGAAATTATAAATTTTGTACTCAATTTCAAACTCATTACATAACGTATATCGATTTAAACTGAAATATCACCGATGATGTCACGGTAGACATAAGACATCAGTAGCCGTACTTACTGTTAACACCGGTTTGATTGTAAGTAGATCCTCCTCATATTTAATTAATATTACTCAAATTAAGAAAATTAAAATTATATGTTTTCTCAATTAACAAGAATTTGAAACACAATCAGTCTTCCATCAAATAATATAAAATTTTAACAATGGAGTTTGATAATTTTATGATGAATAATCATTCAAATTTTAAATTGGCTCCAATTTGATAGACATCATTTCTAAATATACTTACCATAAAAGTTGAATGTATCTAGATATTATTTTTGTTTATTGAAACATATGAGCAACTTGAAAACTTGGTATAATTTATAAATAAATTATTATCTTCTTGTCCAATTAATTTTGATGAAAATTATCTCTGCTGGAAATTCCTGATTGCAGTTAAGAGTTAATAAACTTCTCTTTTTGAAGGCCAACACTTATAATTAGATTTAAAATAGAAAAATATTATTGTTTAAACAATAGTATATGTAGAAAATCAATTACTATATAGTTAGAAGTTTCATTTGATTCATATTCCAATGATAATAATTTTACTTCATATAGAAACCTTCATTAATAGATTTCAATTTTCTTTTAAAAAAACAAACAAACAAAAAGTATCTCGGACCTACTTTGATTCGATTGTGTAATGACCATCTGATCTGCATCAAAATCCATGCAAATATGTTTCAGTTTCCGTACACACATATCTTAATGCTAATCGTTCGGTATTTGAGCTAATTGAATCTAAAAATAAGTCTGATGCCCATCAGAACCACTCTTATCTCATAATTTACATGCCATTTCGGCTAGACAGTTAATAACGTAGCAAAAAAAAATCTGCCTCTGTCAACAAATTTACAAAAAAAATCTTTTTCTTTTTCAAATGTTAGACTAGTCTTTGGTCTCTTGAAAAGGAACAGAGGAAACAGAGAGAGAGAGAGAGAGAGAAAGGAAGTGTAGAGAGATAAAGCGAGGAGTGAGAGTGGTGACCAATTCTTTGCCTACGCGCGTGTATTTGAAAACTTTTTCTCTCATTTTCTTAGTAGAATTTTAATTGTTAGATATAAAAAGCAAGTGGGAAATAATTAAAAGTAGTAGTTATAGTGGTGAAGATGCTCTGAAATTGACACCAAAGAATCTTCAAAGCATACTAGTCGTCACGCGCTTCAGAGTAGTAATTACAAGTATGTTTTTACGTGGCATTTGCTCAAATGGAATGTTTATTAGTTCGGATCCCTAAAGTAACTTATAATTTGAATATGAATCCGGACCGTCCAACCAGAATCTGCACGAATATTAAAGTCATGTGAATTTTATCTCGATACTGACAGAGCAGTTTTTTGTTTCATGCAGCTCATGAAACATATTCAGTGTTATTTTGGTTCTGTTATCTGTGTGTTGTATGAAGCAAAAACTGCTCTGTCAATATATTTACCCTCAGATTTATGTCTGAATTTTGATCTGACTGTCCGGATTCAAATTCAAATTTTCAGAGATTCAGGAGATTTGGACCAAGTTTTTTTTGGATAGAAACGTCTAATGGATGTGATTTAGGCCGTTGAATTTTATAAATGGTGCTACATGGCTTCGGACGGCGGACATTATTTGCTTTGTTTTTTTCATTCCGTTTTTTCAAACTATAATTCAAAATTTCTAATTATTTCCATTGTCATAATAAATTATTAAATTTCAATACTGTCATTCAAAAAGTAAAAATTAAAACATAAGGCAGCGTATTTTTTGTTTTTTTACATATCGATCTCATTCTTGATTAGTTTTGTAAAACATTTCATTATTTGGTTTGTTTTCGTCGAAAGTTTGTAGCTATTAAATTTTTAATTCTCGGTTATGATTATTGAAGATAAATAATATCTGATGAATCAAATCAATAGAAATAACAATATATATTTTTCTTCTTACACATCATGCATATAATAAGTAGTTAACCTTTTCTAATATTCATGATATTCCGAGCTCATCCAATACTCATAACGTATCAGAGGCGGAGGGAGCAAGGCCATATGGGGATTAATTTCTCTTAATTTTTTTAATTTTTTATATATTTGTAATTTTCTATATAAATACTGTAAAAGTGACCACTATTTAAAGGATAAAATTTTTATATAATTGATTAAAAGTTTGATTCTGTTCCTGTAACGTACCACATCGTATCTGATATGTTTATCCATAAATGTGGATATTGTATAAATTGAAATTTTTATCTTTAGGTTGAATAGTATTATTTTTTATCCAAATCATCAAATGATGAGGAGGGACCAAGTCGGTGATATATACACAAGCATAGAATTTTACAAACACAGGGACCCCCTCATCCTCTATTCTCTACATCTCTCTTTCATCATTTTTTCTGACTTCTTCTTCTATATCAAATACTAGTTTTGATGTCTCGTTTCTAATATTATTAGCAATGAGAGCAGTTTGGGTCCGATGTTTATCGGACTCAAATTTGCATCTGATGTGTTTTGTAACCGTCTGATTTGTTTTAAGATCTTTGCGCATAGATATTAAAGCGTCGTCCACAGATCTTAAAGCAGATCGGATGGCTACAGAATCCATCGAACTCAATTTGAGTCCAATGGGCATTGTATCCAAACTGCTCTCATTAGCAATAAAGTAAAATGAGAACTAGGGTGTTCCTAAGTTCACTAATTTTTTTTTGTGAACTCAACTCTAAAATCTATCGGATTAACTTAAAACAACAAATTCGAACTTTTGAAACTCATCTATCTTACGAGTGATGCATCTACATACAAAAAATTTTAACTTTCGAATTAATTTAGTACAAAGTCAAGAAGTCAAAATTAGAAGGTCCATAAATTAATTTTAATGCATTTATTTTTTTAACGTGTTTTAACCACTTGACTCTATACAAAATTAATTTTAAAATTTTCACATGTAGATGAATCACTCGTAAGGTAGACGGATTTCAACAGTTCGAATTTATCATTTAAAGTCAATTCGATAAATTTTAGAATTGAGTTCACAAAAAAAAGTTGGTGAACTTAAGAACACTCTAGTTCTACTTGAGTAAAATAGATATATCAAACTAGCTTAATTTTTTTATTGTAGGTTGTAATATAGTTTAAATCCAAAATTATTTTGTTTGAACAAAACCCCTATTTTGCAAAACTTTTTTTTTTAAGGTTAGCGGGTAAGAAACCCACTAACAAGCTTTTATAAATATGAAAAAAAATTACACAATTTTTTTTTTTGCAAAACCTTAAATAAAAAAAGTCCAGTTTGAACTTCTAATTTCATCTGTACATAATTCAAAGGAAATTTTTCAGGAAGTAGCGAGATCAACTTTTAAGAGCAAGAATTTTAACTGTAATTTTGACTTGTTGCAGTATACACTTTTGACTTGATGCAGTGCACACACTATATAATCAAAATAATATATGGAGTCACAACTGTTACGTTAATATCTCGAAATTTTTATATGTACCATTAAAAAAACAGAAAAAACATGAATTATGTAGAATTCTACATTTATTATGAACCCAATTTGTGATTGAATCCAACGATTGGGTGGACTCAACGACTCACCAAAAGTACTGAAATGTATTGGACTCAGCCACCTAATCTATGAACTCAACCACAGTTTGCGTCTCTGGTGAATATGAAATTCCAACGGAATTGTGGTTTTATTAGTTTATCATTTTTTTGTGAATGGTAAATTTAAAACTTTCGGGTTAATATCTTTACCGACAGGTTGAGTCCATCAAAAGTGCTGAAATGTATTGGACTCAATCACCCAATCTATGGACTCAACACAGCTTGTGTCTGTGATGAATATGAAATTCCTACGGAATCGTGGTTTATTAGTTTATCATTTGTTTTGTAAATGGTAAATTGTTATATGCATAATAAAATCGTAATAAGTTTTGCAAAATAGAACATAAGAAATTCAGAATCCGTATATTCAAAAATAAAATAATAAACGAATTTAAAATTTACAGTTTTGTAGTGACGACATCGTTAAGCGGAAGCATAAATACTGATCATCAATAGTTTTTTTCAGATGTGATGATGAAATCTTAGGCGTTTTTCTTTTACATCTCTCTATCAGTTTTTTATATATACGGAAATTTCAGAATGGGACAGATATGTCCAAACAAGAGAAAAGATATATATAGTTCTGATGCAATTTTTGGAAGTATATTTATTACATAGCAATATGAATTTTTTTATCAAAAATTCAGATTCTATTTTATTAATTCTTTAAATAAAATTGATGCACAAAACATAGGCTGTATAATAAAACAAAACTAACAAATTTAACAATTTCAAATTAATATCTTTACTTTCATATTTGAGTCTATTGCAAGTTCATTCGACAACGATTCAACGATTCAACATTTGAGTCTACTGCCTGTCCGAATTTCACCGACAACCAGAGCAGTGAATTTTTTAATTTAAGCCCAGTAATTTTTAAAAGTGCTAAACTGTAAACTGTAAACTGTAAACAGGAATCTGTAGTTGACTTCACTGAGATTACTATCCCAGTCAACGTACGTAAGTGTCAAACAAAGAACATGTTCTTGCACTGCCCGGGTGAAATTTCCATGGAATTCAATTGCATTATATATTATGGGCATCATTGAAAAGTTTCCGTGTTTTTTTTGTACGGAAAACAATAAAAGAACTGCTCTGAAGCAGGAGGCTTTTAATTCCCGTGTAACACGGTCCGAATCTGCTGCGATGTTTAGTATTCTACAATTACTGCTTTTCAAATTTAACTGTTGAATTGTTTCGAGATTCGTGCACAAAAAATCAATTATTTTGAGATTCGTGCATATAAATCATTGAACAGCTGATTTAAAAAAGACAGTTTTTATAAATACTTTTCATAATATTCGGATTGTAGTCCGTGTAACACATGCATATGAGGCATAATATAGAAATAGTATTTTTTTTTTTAATTTGAAAAACTAAATTATCTGAAAAAGATTAATTATTTTTCCGATCACATAGCTGAGACCGAATCAATAATTTGATCGTATTGAATAATTTACTGGAACGAAAATTTCCATAAATTTGTCTTTGTCAAAAAAAATTTAAAAATACTGGACTGTAATCATTCTGCGATCCCTCTCCTCTTCATCCTTTCTCTCTTCCACGTGGGTTTCAATTGGAAAAAAAAATATAATATAACTGAATCAATAGTTTGTTCTCATTTATTTTTTCACATTGTGTGATTATTGATTACGTAAGTTGTGAAAATTAGTAGTACTGAATTATTGGTTCATTTCCAACTAGATAAAGAATAATCCATCTTATTTTTGACAAATTGATTTTTTGATATCTAAATAAAAAAATATATATGATGTAGAATCCACCCGAATTTTTTATTAATATCCAAAAAAAAATCGAATTCTACACCCTGTTTGACAAGATTTTGAAAAATATCCAAACTGTAGTTTTAATTAACGATTTTAGGTCCCTAAATCGCAAATTTAATTTATGGTTTTAGCCCTCTCAAAACTGCAGAAAAAATTCACAGTTTCGTAAAACCGGATATTAAAATTGCGGTTTAGATCTCAAAATATTTTTTTTTCATGAAACTGTAAATTTAATTCACGGTTTTAGTTTTTTTTATTTTATTTTACTTAAACATAAAATGTTATAATTTTTTTATTGAAATATTAGAAATATTTTATATATTTCTTTGAAAATATATGGAATACTATATAATTTGATTTATTAGAAAGACTACGACAAATAACCAGTATCAACATTTATCAGGCTGGATTTTTTGCGGCTGTAAGAAAAATTATAATATTTATCTGCGTGTTATTGGAAAAAAAAAATGAAAATATTTTGAATCTAAGTTATCGATCCCGGTTCAAAAGTTACTTATAGGTAAATACAGAAAATAATGTGGTATTTCTATTTTTGAAAATATAAAAATTTACTTTGACTTTCGTCAGATGAAATCATTTCTTATTAATAGTTTTTTTCAAAATAGATATAATATCTTAAAATTTAAATGTACAAGAACGACCACAATATAATTAATTTTTATTTACTCAGAATTCAGAAGTGACTTTTGAACCAAGATCAATAATTCAGATTCAAAATATTTTTATATTTTTCCAATAATACACACAAATAAATATTTTAATATTTCTTACAGCCGCAAAAAATCCGACCTGAAAAATGTTTATCCGGGTTATTTGTCTTAGTGTTTCTAATAAATCAAATTATGCAGTATTACATCTATTTTAAAAAAAATATATAAAATATTTCTAATATTTTAATAAAATAAATTATAACATTTTCTGTTTAATTACAAAAAAAAACTAAAACAACAAAAAGATAAAAATCCAGTTTCTAGAACTGTGGATTTGTTCTGTGGTTTTGATGAGACTAAAACTGTAGATTTAATTTGTAGAAAATTAGTTCAAAACCGGAAATTAAAATTGCGGTTTAAGTATTTTTCGAAATCTTGTCAAGCAGGATTGTTTGCGGCCTTGTGGGTACTGGGTGTTTCGTGCCTTGGATTCTGAGGAGACAAATTTACAGGATGATTAAATGTTTTACCTGCAAAAAAATAATTGCATATCAACTTGCTGCCTACAATAATTGGTGCGATGTTCGATAAACAAAGTGAACAATTTGATTTTTTTTTTTTTTTTTTGAGTTTCATGTCTTTAGTATACGTTGCTGGATTATTAATTTAACAAGGATGTTCACCATTTTTTTTGCTCCAATATGCTTCACATTTTATATCTCTGTTTTCAAAGTTTGAACAGTCGATCCAAACCGCTCAACATGATCTTCACAATAAAATATGCTTGGAGACCAAATTTTATATGTTTTAGAATTTTTTTACTATTTTTTTATAAAGGTACAAAATCACAGTTTAAGGTATTATGGATCATCCGATAAAGTGATATTGTACCTATAGAAAAAAATAGTAAAAATTTTCTTAAAAATATAAAATTTGGTCTCCATGAATCTTTTATTATGAAGATCATGCTGAACGATTCGGATCGACTGTTCGGACTTTGAAAACGGAGATAAAAGATGTGGAGCATATTGGGGCACAAAATAATAGTTCATTTGAACTCTCCTCTAATTTAACATTGCACTTGAATATAAAATAATTTTGTATTGTATATTGTTAATTTTATTATCAATTTAAATTAATCAGTGGTTTAAAGTATGTGGAGCAATAATGCGTCATATAGGAATGGATGTTTAACATGTTCAACTTAATAATGAGTTGAATTAAATAATTACCAAATAAGATAACTAAGGAAATATTTGAGCTGATTTTATAATTTGATCTCCAAAATACAAGACACCATGAACTCACGTTTGTTATCTAACTAAACAAGTGTATGAGAAGCTTAGAAGACATAATTAAATGACTCTTTGAAAGACTTAACTATTCTGAATGAAATAAATTGGTGACACTTTCATGCACAAAAGAGATGTTGATTCAGGTATGTTTTCACACTTCAGTTTGTGTATTCAACATAGATGCTTCTGGAGAGATGATAGATTTAGAGTGCATTTGGATGAATCAAGAATAGTGAGAGGATAGTAGCTATTTTAATTTTGAGGATAGTAGCTATCTCAACATTTTGTTGGATTAGTAGAATAGTGAGCTATCCCACAAAAGACAAACAAAGAATAGTGGTTATTCACTAATCCAAACACACCCAAACGTAGATTAGTAACTCGGAATAGTGCTAATCCAGAATAGTAGCTATTCTTCACCCATCCAAACGCACCCTTAGTTTACAGGCCTGACTCTGGTGTAGGGCACCCAGGGCAATTGGGTGAAATTTTTATTTATACCATATTAACAAAATAAATTGGATGGTGTAGGACACACATTCGTCCAATAAATTGGCGGACAAGGGTCCCAGGCCATAAGATATAAAGGGCCAAAAAAATTAGTTTATATATATTAAAAAAAAATTAATCTATATATATTAAAAATAAATAAAATATTAGGGTCCAAACTTTGCATATATAAAGGGTCAAAACTTTTCTATAAATAGTTATGATCTATTGGTATATCAATAAAAAAAAAATTATATGTATAAAGGCCCCGAATATTTATCCCGTTCCGGACTCTAAAATCTTCAGGACCGGTCATGTTAGTTTTGAGTAGTTTTTTTTTTAGAGTTGTAGTAGTTAGAGACTAAATTTTATATTATTTTATAATTTTTTACTAATTTTTAGATTGATAGAATATCATTACTTTTTGATCGTCTAATATTTTTTAATCAAGTAATATTCGAGCTATCTAAAAAATAACAAAAATGTCTTAATAATACAATTTTGTATATAAAGATCATATTTAATAATATGATTGACAATTTAAATTCTGAAAATAAAAATATAAATTCATAAGACTGATCATCAATCGGTAATATGCATATTAATTACCTATTTCATTCCTTCTAGAATTTCTCTTACATATATATATACATATCAGCCTTTTGACCACTGTAGTAACTTTTCTAGTTTAAGAAAAACATATCTTTCATGACCTGAATTTTGTTATCACATGAAGTACTTGGTCGTTACGTAACTTGATGTGGTACAAATTCAAATGTTGAGTCCGAATGTTAGATGGTCATGGGAAATTCAACAATTATATATTTATATATATGTACTATTGCACTTAATATTTTCCAAGTTGACATTTATATATATATATATATACACACACACACACACACATATACATATATACACATACATATATACATATATACATATAGAGTGTGGCTAATATGCTTTCGGTAGCATAAATACCGAAATACATCCAACTCCTTTTTCGATTTTCGAAGTCTAAAACGTTGATCCAAATCGTTATATGTGTTTTCTATATTAAAATGTGCTTGGAGACCAAATTTTACATTTTTTTGAATTTTTTTACTATTTATTAAGCCACTTTGAAAATCGCTGATCCAACGGTGGCTTAACCCAACAGTGAAACCGTTGGATCAGCGATTTTCAAAAAGGCTTAATAAATAGTAAAAAAATTCCAAAAAATGTAAAATTTAGTCTCCAAGTACATTTTAATATAGAGAACACAACTAACGTTTTGGACTTCAAAAATCGAAAAAGGAGTTGGATGTATATATATATATACATATATACATACACACACACACACACACACATATATATACATATATATATATACATAGATATATATACATACATATATATATATATCTATATATGTGTGTGTGTGTGTGCGCGCGCGCGCGCGCGTGCGTGTGTGTGTGTTTTGGCTAATATGCTACGCGTAGCATAGAGACCTCCGTGCAACGGCTCAAAATTTGAATTTTTAAAATTCTAACGGTCGATCCAAACGTTAAATATGTTCTACATATTGAAATATACTTGGAGACCAAATTTTATATTTTTTGAAATTTTTTTACTATTTATTAAGCCACTTTGAAAATCGCCGATCAAACGGTTTCACTATTTGGTTAAGCCACCGTTGGATCAGCAATTTTCAAAGTGGCTTAATAAATAGTAAAAAAATTCCAAAAAATGTAAAATTTGGTCTCCAAGCACATTTCAATATGGAGAACACATCTAACGGTTCGGATCGACCGTTAGGATTTTAAAAACTCAAATTTTGAGCCGTTATACGGAAGTGCTCTATGATACGCGTAGCACCGTAGCCCTGTCCATATGTGTGTGTGTGTGTGTGTGTGTGTGTGTACTATTGCACTTATTTTTTTCCCAAGTTGACATTTATAAGTGATATACCAAAGGTGATATGTAAGTTATCATCTTTGAGGATAGAAAATGAATAGAGTTGTATGTAACTTTCGTGTATTAAAGTTGACAATCCAACTCCTTAGATTTGTTCTTACAATAAATTAGTTCATTGATTTGTTCATGGTTTTAATTAAATTCCCTAGACAAGGGAGACATATATGCAAATATAAGAATATTTTTTGCCCATAATATTTGGCGAACTGCTCTTACATATTTTTGTTTTCTTTAATGTTTTTGGAGACATCTGCATTTATGACGTATCTTATAGAATTTAGGAATATGTTTCGTATATAGATAAAAGATTTGTTTAACCACTGTGGAAATCAATCAAATTATTATTGTAATAAATGATAAATTTGTAGATATCAATATATCATCTTTACAGTTTAGATATATGAGTAGGGCCAAAATGCTCTGTTAATTACTTTTAAAATTCAAAAGAAGAGATACAATTTTTCACTACTACAAAATACACATTTATTATCGCCTATTTACCATCGAGTGTCCTTCTACACGGATAGTGTATGTAATTACTGGCAGTGATGTAATTATTCTAAACTTTTAACCGACTGTTCAGTCTAACCAACCGATCGCGTTGATGACCCCTGCCATCCGTTAAATTTTAAGTACAAACTCTTCAATATCGGTTCCAAATTGGTACCAGATCGGGAACAAATAATTGGATAAAAGTAGCACTACTAGTTAAGAGTTCAAATTGATTGTCATAATTGTAAAAGAGGAGGGTTCAAATGCCTCTATTTTTTGTGCATCCATCATGCCTCCATTTTTAAAAACATTAATAACTCAAAATTTAAAACTTAAAAGTCAAAATAAAATTGTTAGATATGATTGACATCATTTTATCTATGCACTTATAAAAAATTATGACATTTCAATTTTGTTTTGGTTGTTATCAAGAACTTGTAAAAATGTACTAACGTGGATAATTTCTAAACGTTGATTTTTCAACTTATTAATTCATGTATAAACAAAACCAAAATGTGATAATTTTTTATGAGCACATAGAGAAAATAACATAGATCACATCTAACGTTTTATTTTGACGTTTATGATTTAAATTTTGAGTTATTAACATTTTAAAAATGGAGGCATGGTGGAGGCACAAAAAATGAAGACATTTGAACCCTTCTCATTGTAAAAATACCATAATTATAGTAATTATCTAAACCATTAGATTTAAATTAGTTCAGATTTCAAACGTTCCTCCTAAAATCTCACATCAAATCTGATGGGTATGATTCGAATAAAATATATCTCAATTCTAAATCCATAATAAAAAAAAAATTCTTTAGGGACCGATTCGCACATGTTGCCCTCTTATTTTTTTTCCACACGTTGGCTATTCAATTAATATTTAATAAAGTGCTCCACTTGATGCGGATGATCACATTGCCCTGCCCAACAACTATAAAATGTGAACCTCTAGATGGATCCAACGGCTGATATTTCACACCGCGCTATGCGGATAAAGAGGTGTGCTCGCTTAATGCTAATCATAGTATCGATGTAGGAGACATCGGACCTACTTTTAGGTTCAATTAGCTCTAACACCATATGATTAGCATCAAAATTCGTACACATAGAAATTGAAACAGACTTACACGGATTTTAATGCGTTAGTACGGATATTGATACAATCAAATAGTCATTTCACCCGTCGAACAAAAGTAGGTCTGATGCCTCTCGGACCTACTCTGAATTCCGTAGTATCATACCATCCACATTTCGAATTCAGATACAATGAAGTAACTCAATTTTTGAGTTTTAAATCAGGACCGTCCGATTTGAATTCGAGACAATCTATCCAGATTTAGAGTGCACACATTCTGAAAACGAATTCGAATTCCGAAAAGATTCCGAACGACTATTTCGAATCGGATGGTCGTGATCCAAAACCGAAAAATTGTGTTACTTTAGGGGATCTGGTCCCATCCATTTCAGGGTACCGTGTCTAATGGGCAATTCAGCCAATTTGCAAATGTAAAACAAAGAGAACCAGTGGGCATTTCATTTTCCTATGAGGTGGGCCCGACTTATGTGACATACTGACATGGAGAATTCAAATTTGTACTTTTTTTTTTGTGGTATCAGATTCACTGATTGTTGGTATAATGTTTATCCGCGTTTGGCACTACAACTGCCAAATAATTATCACCACAAAAAATTTACCAACATAATTAATTAGCTTTTCTAAATTCCTAAACATTTTGTCCAAGAATAAGAAGTTATCGTACTTATTGGATTTTAATATGCTGATTTTAATATACATGTAATAGAATTAGGAGCAGATTCAAAATTTATGTCAGGAAAAGACAAGAAAACAACTAATTGAGTTTAAATTTATTAGCTAATTAAGTTCATACCTATTAGTGCAGGCGAGCAATAATGGATGAGGTGATATGAGGAATCGTCCGTCGTTTTTCTCCTTTTTTTCTTTGAGTAGTCGAGGAACAGTTGGACACAATCCTTTTATATCTGCAAAGCGGAGTGTTTTCATTTTTTTTCTTTGCAATGACATATTAGTAACGAACTCAGCGATAGATTTTAAAAAAAATACAGAGTGGAGGCATAGCAAAGTAGCGAACTCAGTGAAATTTATTTAAAATTCACGCGAGCGCTGTAGGCGATGAACAAGACTCGCTCAACAAAAGAGAAAAAAATGAGTTGTGAGCTCTCAACCATGATTCCGAAAAGCAGAAATAGCAAATTGATCAAGAATCAAAATTGGATAAATAAGTGAAAATCGGCTGAATCGGATCAGAAGTTTGGATTTTATTTTTAACAAATTTTGTTTTGCATTATAAAATAAGAAAATTTCTAATAAAATTAATTTGCTGAATAACAATAAAAGATTATGCAAAAACACTAACTTTCGTAGAAAGCTTGTGTTAGAATCGAGTGCGTTAAAAATTATTTTAATTAAATGAACGAAAAGCAAATTCAAACTTTTAATTGAACGCAAAATAAGATTCTGACTCCGGCTAAAAGTTTAAATTAGAACTTAATTTTTATTAGACAATTAAAGCGAAGTCCAAAAAATTATGAATATTGAAATATGATAACAATGTTGATGAAAAAAAAAAAACAAGCGCAAATTACCCAACAAATTGATTGAATTTTCTGAATTATGAGTTAATAAGAAGACCAAGTATATAAGAATATTTAGATTTTTTTCATTAAATTTTACAAGCATCCTTGTTAAGTTTCTTATCGCGTTATCTACATTTTGAGGTATGACTTTGGCCCATAATTTGACTCTTGGATTATCTTTCCAATTATCAAAGTTTGCGGTTATTCTTTTCCTCATGTTAAATTTGACTTTGGCGTCCTCAAGTTTCCATTTGTTGTTGAAATTTTTATCAATGTGGCCCTTCTCCTTCTCATAGCTTGATAGAACCATTTAACATTCAACTGTGCCTATTTTTTGTGTGTCCATTTTTTTTTATGAAGAGTTGAACTATGTAATAACTTAAATCTTTTTTTTTTAAATTATAAGAGCGGCTGAGTACCTCTGAACTATACATAGGTTCCGCTAATGTATTGCAAATGGGCTGGTCTGATCTAGTTTGGATCCGACTGATTCACGATTCTGCACGGTGTACGGTTCTTATAGATTCATAGATTCACGGGTCTACATAGTTTGTGTCCGGCAGATCCAACTTAGAATATTTTAACTGCAATGTGTGGCCCCTTCTCCTCCATAGCTTGATAGAACGATTTAACATTAAACTGTCTATTTTTTGGTGTGCCTATTTTCACCGTAAATTGTCTTGCTACCCCTCACAAATTAGAAAATTTTAATAGGAAATTAAAATTTTGATTGCATAATGCATGATTGGAGCTTAAATAAAATCTCTACAATAATAAATTATAATTTTAACTATTAGGCTACAAGTATATGTGATAATTTACAAAGAGTTGAACTATGTAATAACTTTATTTTTTTTCTTTTTAAAATTATAAGAGTAGCTGAGCACCCGTGAGTTATACATAGGTTCCCACTAGTGTATTGTGTACCGATAAATACACCGATAAATATTTGCGTACCGAGTAGAAATTAAAAAAAAGAATATGTCAAAGACTTGTATTTTTTTTTTTCTTTAAATGGTAACTAAAAAAATTTGGTCAATTAGATGCATCTCAAACAAGAGAACAGCTTGGGTCTGATGCCAATGAGACTCAAACTGGATTCGATGGATTCCGTAACCGTTCGATCCTCTCTAAGATCCGTGTACACATATATTAAAGCGAACACTCACATATATTAAATCGACGAGCACAGATTTTAAAGCAGATCGGACTGTTATGGAACCTATCGGACCCAGTTTGAGGAATTCGTATCCAGTGTAGTACCGCAAAATGAAATCTTTTAGAATGATTCCCTTTTTAATGGATCCGGACCGTTCTTTTAACTTGACATGAATCTCAAAGTCCAATAATAATGCTTCCTATTTTCATCTGAATCTCAAATTGACTGAGATTTAATCTCAAACTGTAAAGTGATGCGCATCCTCTATAGTAATAGAGAGGATACGGATCCCAGTTTGAGTCCGGTGGACATCAAACCCAAGATGCTCCCCTCAAACAAAGGGGGTATGTCCAGTTTCAACTGGAAACCAGTATTGTAAATAACGGTATGCGGTCGTCGGACGGACGGGTTACCGCCAAGCGATTAATCGGTATGCGGCCGATTAATCGGAATTATACAGACAATTTAACGTTTTTATTAAATTTATGTATATATATCATAATTTATTAAAAATTATTTATTTAACTCATTAAACTTATCAAATAAACTTAATTTAAGTTAGTTTTATTATTATAACATGATACTATGCTTATTTCTTCGTAACACGTAATCATTTTGCATGTTTAAGTAACACATTTATTTAATGAAAAATAAATTTGAGAATTAAGCCTTTTCAAATACTAATAACATATTATTTGAAAGAAAGAAAATATTCCAACATAAAATCACTAAATTTAATTTATGATAATAATATAATTTTATAAATAAACATGTCGTACTAATTGAAAAAATTATATTAGTAAGTAAAAAAAATATATGGTATATAAATAATAGAATAATTAATCAATTTCAAAGTAAGCAAGAAGAAAAAAAAAAAACATATATAAAAAATATTGGATGAATATCCAAGCACAAATAAAACTACAATGCATGATTTATAAACCTTATTATCACACACAATAATAAAATAAAAAATAAAATAAAATTCACTGGAATAAATGAAAAAAAAACGGGAATAAACGGAAAAAAACGGGAATAAACGGGAATAAACGGGAATAAACGGCCGATTAATCGTTTTTTTCCGCCAACAAGCATCCGTTAAGCGTATTCGGAACGGTTTGACCGCCGTTTCCAATTAAACGGCTGATTAATCGGCCATTAAGTCCGTTTTTTACAACACTGCTGGAAACTATGAAACGGGAGATGATTGAGCTCTGTGATTAAGTTAGAAAAGTTCTACTCTCTTATGATTGAAATGTCACTTAATGACGCGGTTCCTTTAAAATCCACGTGTTTTACTTTTGGCACACTTTTTTCTTGTCTTTTCTTTTTGCTTTTCTTTTGATAAGGCTTTTACTAGTAATTAAGATATTAAAAAATGCGCTCTTTTAATGTCTCTATCTCACTATTTTAATCAAAGATAAGGATGGTGCTTATTGGTGCAAGATTTTTTTTTTTCAAGAAATGCTTCGATATTACTGATTATGATCAGCAGTCTTTTTTACGATTTCTTCTTCACGTGGCTGCGAGTAATTATTATGAAAATTGTATAAGGCGGCTCTTGTTTTGTTCCGTGATTTGTACTAATATCCAACATTAAATAAAAATTACTAAATTTTTCCACAAATGCTAGAAAATTATAAAAGTGCCCAAATAAGCCAATTATTAATCGGTTTCTATTTTTTATTAGAAACCGGTTAATTATTGGCTAGTTCTTTGTTTTTTATTTGTCTAGATAGTTGATATATTAATTGTCGAGTTTATATGAAGACATGAAATAAACTACATTAATGCTCCAACAAATTCAATATATGTCTTTCTATTATAATGCATTTGTTTTATTTTTTTTGAAGTCATTTATCTCATTTCTAAAGCACTTGTATGTTGTACATGTATGTTTACTGAGAATACATAAAACGATGATGAAACTTCAAACGGTCGTCAAACTGGATTTGAACGTCCGATTTCAGCAAATTATAACTTTTCGAAAAACTTACGAAAATACACATGCATTATTAATAGCTATACTATTTTTTGAAATTCAGAATTGCCAAAAAAATAAAGAGAAGAGCATCAAAACTTGACTTGAATTTTCCGATTAAGATTTTCGTGGCTATTTTTTTTTATCTAAGTAGCTCGTATAATGAACTTATAGAATACCAATTTATACTATTTTTTTATGATTTACGAAATATGACACAAAATGACTTAAAAATAAAAGAAAATTGTGAAGAGTATATTTTCTTGGTATGTGGATTGGGTTCTATACAATATCTATACAATACATCTCATTCTATACACATTAAACATCTCTCTCAAAAAATTATAGTGGACCACCCAAATATTGTGGTCCTTCTAGTACCTATTTTGAAAAAAATTGTAATAAATGATTACATTGTCAAAAAGTTAGATTAAATTTTTTATTTTTCAAAAATAGAAAGGCCACACAATATTTTTTATATTTACTTAGAAGTTATTTTTAAACCGGGATTAATAACTCAGATTCATATCTTAATATTTTCTATATTTTTTCCTATTTTCTAAATTAATAAAGATGCGTTATAACAGAAAAACACATATCGAATTTGTTGGAACATTAATGTGTTTTATTTTATGTCTTAATATAAACTCGCCAATTAATTTATCAATTGTCTAAAAAAAAAAAATTGGCCAATAATTAGCCGGTTTATAAAAAAATTCAAGAACTGACCAATAAATAGTTGGTTTTGAATAAAAAATACAAGCTGGTTAATAATTAATCGGTTTGGATATTTTTATAATTTTCTAACACTTTTGAGTGAGTTTGACAATTTCTATTTAATGTTGAATTTTTATAAAAATCACGGCTTGTTTTGTCCGTTCAGCTATCTCTCCGGCATTTTTTTCCATAACCAAAAAATTAAATAATATAATATTAATAATCAAATTTTAAAAAATATTTTATCCATAATCAAACCGCCCAAACGTGGGGCGGTCCACTGTGCAGACCAAACCGCCCCCCTGTGGGGCGGTCTGATATATATATATATATACACACACACTTTAGGATTTGAATTTTCAATCTAAATAATGAATGTATTTTTTTGAAATTATAGATATGAAATAAATGGGTAACTTGACTAATCTGAGCCATTGGCAAAAAGATTTTCATGCATAATTGATTTCTCAGAAATAATTTTCTCCGGGCTGAACTGAGCGCATCAATAATATAGACCATAGTATGGTGAATCATCATGCTTTGATTTTAGACTATGCTAATATATACATACAAAATCAGCAAATTGTTCTTATAAGGCGATTGGGACCCGAATTTTCGATCATTTCCATTATTATCGGAAGAAACCTTTCGAATTCCCCCTCCCCCTCTCCCTCTTTCCTCTCCTGGGTTTAGGGTTTCGAATTCCAACCTTCTATGGATACTTCTAGCGAAATACATTCAGCCCGGAGAAAATTATTTATGAAAAGTCAATTATGCATGAAAATCCTTTTGCCGACGGCCCATATTAGTCAAGTTACCCATTTATTTCATATCTATAATTTCAAAAAAATACATTCATTATTTAGATTGAAAATTCAAATCCTAAAGTGTGTGTGTATATATATATATATATCAGACCGCCCCACAGGGGGGCGGTTTGGTCTGCACAGTGGACCGCCCCACGTTTGGGCGGTTTGATTATGGATAAAATATTTTTTAAAATTTGATTATTAATATTATATTATTTAATTTTTTGGTTATGGAAAAAAATGCCGGGCTATCTCTGCTTCCATGTTTGGTGGGGTCTATTGTCGTAAGCGTGCGAGGGACCCACTGCACATGATGGTGTGCTAGATGAGGGACGTCATGCAAAAACAAATTAAAGTTATTGTATCAGCGCCCGATTTTATTTGTATTGGCATCCTGAGGCTTCTGACTCCGCTGCTATCTACATGAGTAGAATTTTGTTATTTTAAATCTAATGTACATTTGTGTTGAGATTTATACATGAAAAAAAATTAATAGTCATACTCTCTTATTTGAAGAGCAACAGAGTCGGATCCTCTCTGTGATCTCTCTGTTGAGATTTATACATGAAATTTATGCAACGGAGTCGGATTCTCTCTGTGATCCTCTCTGTTGAAGAGCAACAAAGTCGGATCCTCTCAACAAGATTTATGTATAAAAAAAAATTAACAGTGAAATTTGAAATAATAGAGTCATACTCTTCTATTTAAAGAGCAACGGAGTCGGATCCTCTCAACAAGATTTATAAATGAAAAAAAATTAATAGTGAAATTTGAAATAACAGAGTCATACTCTTCTATTTTAAGAGCAACGGAGTCAGATTCTCTTTGTGATCTCTCATATTTTGAGTGACTTTTTAAAAAGTCTCAATCGTTCAAATATGTTTTGCACGAATCTCAAAAGGAGCCCTAGAATTGTTAGGTATTAATCTATTTAACTTAAACTTTCCAAAATTAATTACAAGTCCTGTTAGCCAAGAAATTAATATTGTTTTTATTCCAAATGTGGTCTTCAATTTGACTAAACAGTGTGATTCCAACAAAATATATTGATAATATTCTTTACATTGATTGAAACTTTCTTCGCATTTATATATAATCATGTTTACTTTTTGTTAATTTATTCTTATTTTGTAGAAAACCTTTCATTATTTCCAAATGCCGTGATTTTTATTAATAAAAAAATATATATATTATTAATAACTAGATCTCCAAAAAAATTTTACCCATCCCCAAACCGCCTCTCCATTGGGCGGTTTACCCCCGCCCCCCCATATGGCGGTTTAGTAATTTTTTTTTTTTAAATACCCTCCCTCCCGAAACCAAACCCTACCCGCCCCCCCACCCGAAACCACCCCCCAACCCGCCGGATTTGGCCAAAAAATCTCGTTTTTTCGTTCCGGACACGACATTTCGCACCTCTCAACCGTTCCCTACCCCTCTCTCTCTCTCTACAGCCCTCTCCCTCTCTCCCTCTCTCTACCCGCCACCCTCTCTCTCCCTCTCTCTCTCTCCATCCGAGTGCGTAGTCGCCGTCGCTCCGATTTCATTTTCGGGTATGAAATTATTTCTTTAACTTGTTTATAAATTATTTAGATTTTTTATAAATTGTTTGGAACTTTGTATAAATTATTCGAAATTGCGGGTTTTATATGAAATTGTTAGAAATTGCGGGATTTGCTTGAAATTGTTGTTATTGAATTTAGTAGAAATTGATTGGAATTGTTTAGGGTTGTTAGAAATAGTTAGAAATGTTTGAAAAATGATAGAAATTTGTACAAATTGTTAGAAATTGTTACATTGGAATTGTTAGAAATTATTATATTGGAATTGTTAGAAATTATTTCAGTAGAATTGTTAGAAATTGTTTGATTGGAATTGTTAGAAATTATTTCAGTGGAATTGTTAGAAATTGTTTGATTGGAATTGTTAGAAATTATTATATTGGAATTGTTAGAAATTATTTGATTGGAATTGTTAGAAATTATTTAATTTGGAATTGTTAGAAATTGTTACATTGGAATTGTTAGAAATTAGTTGATTGGAATTGTTAGAAATTGTTACATTGGAATTGGTTATGATTGAAATTAGGTTTTAAAAATTAGATGGAAATTTGAGAAAATAATAGGGTTGAAATTTAATTGAGTGAAATTAAGTTATACAATCTCATAGGAATTGTTAAATAAAATTGTTAGAAATTGTTTCAAATGCAGCATGACTAGACCTCGACGTGAGCGACCACGAGATATGTCGGAGACCGGCGAGAGTTCACAGGCTCACGCCGATCCCACTGCGGAGGGTGTCGATCCATGGGATGGCGCACCGATGGCGATCCCAGAGCTGTCGCTTGACAATGGAACAAAGGGATCTCGGTTTATACCGTGGTCCGGTCGTTTGTTACTGGATAGTTGAGTATCACTATCCTGATCGGGTTCCTCGTCAGTTCGGCTTCGATGCCTTCATCCCGGATGACCCGATACTTGGTGAGGATGAGACGGAGAAGTTGCACAAATAAATAATGCACACCCAAATATTGATATTATTTTACAAATTGTATCTAACTAACTTATAATGCAGTACCTTCCATAAGAAGTCAGAGGTGGATTGGAGCGGTTGCCATTTAGGCCACTATAAGATTGCCCGCACGCCTGAGAACCACTTGTGGGTCCCGCCTGACATGGCAGACGTCAGTTTGGGAGAGGGACCATGGGCATTGCGATATATGGTCTGGTACCAGCGGTGGTGCTTGAATTCGGTGTACTTACAGGGCGATTACGGTGATTCTCTTCGGCGGAGAATGAGGGTTGACGAGAGTAAGACCCATTTGCCGTGGGGCCCGACCAGTACTCGAGCGGTAAGTAATAAAGATTACTTGTAGTATTAATTTTTTCCATACAACTCATTTTCTAACTAATCGTTATGAATAGGTACTAACGGGGATCCGAGGAGTTGCACACAGCTTGGTGTGCATGGCGAAAAAAAGTTTTCGGGCATTCGGGTGTACTATGCTGCATCACACTGCTCCGATCGTCGAGGATTCTCAGTGCGATGGGCGCCTCATTGGCATGTTGCACGACGCTGGTGAGAACATCAACTGGCGTGAGATCAAGAAAGACTCACAAGCTCCGAACCAGCCAAATTAAGAACGGGTCCTCGTATACGATGATGACCTACCATCAGCCCCCGAAGGTATTATAAGTTAAATTATAATACACGTCAATTTTGTTTTCAAAGTGTGTTCTTAACAACTTCAACTCAAATGTTGTAGAAGACAACCCGGATTGGGCGTTCCACGATTGGGTGCTCGACAATAAAAAATGGCACGCCTACTACAATAAATATAATGTGCCAGTGCAGCTTGGCAAGGTAAGCTGGTTCGTCTCTGTATAAATTAAATTTTCGTTATTTTCATAAAGAAAAACTAACATTATATAACTGCAGGATGGTCATCCTATATGGTGTGCCGAACCCACTTTCACTCCGGCAGACTTTGGCCTCACCGCCACCGGTGTAGAGGATCTCACCGGAGCCACACCATCGATGCCACCCCCAGGCAGCACGACCACGAGACTAGTGGCAGTGGGGCACAGCAGCCCACTGATGCTTGGGAGACTGCTGCGTTCGGGACACAGCCCCCAAGCACATATACTGGGGACTGGGAGACCGATCCATGGGAGACGGATCCATCGCAGGCTACTCAGTATGATCCATGGCCCGATTCATACCGACGATCCACAGGCACAATGCAGGAGGACATGCATATGGATAATTCTGATGACGAGGAGGACATGCATGTGGATCTAACTCATAACGAGGATCCTCCACAGCCACGGAGGAGGCATGTGCAGCGACAAAGGACCCATGTGCAGCTGCCGAGGGCATGCGGGCTGGCTCCCAGACTGTCACTGTCCGGTCCTCCTCGTCGTCGTCGCTAAACGTTATTTGCTGATTTTATTCACTTTGTTTTCGTTTCTATATTTTATGTTGATTAGACCTTATTTGATTATTTTGTTCACTTATGTTTTAAACTATTTACAAATTATAAAATCCATCGTATTAAAAATATAAACAAATACATAATATTACAAAAAAAAAAAACTAAACCGCATTAAAATCCATCGCATTAAAAAAAATGACTAAATCGCCCCTCCGGGAGGCGGGTTGGGGGGGGGGGGGGTAAACCGCCCCACCGGGGGTGGGTTGGGGGGGGGGGGTAAATCGCCCAATGGGGGACGGTTTGGGCATGGATAAAATTTTTTGAGAATCTGGTTATTAATAATATATATATATATTTTTTTTTAGTTATTAATAAAAATCACGGTTCCAAATGCACTAAGCTAACAAGTATAGATTTGAATCCGGCAATCCCATCTCATTATATAGTAAAATAATCATGATGTTCTTTCTTTTTGATGTAGCATTGATTGACATCATCATATCCTACTTTTGTCCTTAGTTAATTTGAAGAACAAATTTATCCACATATATATATAGGTTGGCTAATATCAAATCAGTTGTTTCTGAGATCCCGTACAACAAAGTGGTTTTTCAATTTTCGAAGTTCAAAACGTCGATCGAAACCATTAGATATGTTTCGTATATTAAAATGTGCTTGGAGACCAAATTTTACATTTTTTGGAATTTATTTACTATTTATTAAGTCACTTTAAAAATCGCTGATCCAACGGTGGCTTAACCAAATAGTAAAAACAGAAGCCACCGTTGGATCAGCGATTTTCAAAGTGGCTTAATAAATAGTAAAAAAATTCCAAAAAATGTAAAATTTGATCTCCAAGCACATGTTAATATAGAGAACACATCTAACATTTGGATCGACGTTTTGGACTTCAAAAATTGAAAAACCACTTGGTTGCACGGGATCTCAGGAACAACTGATTTGATATTAGCCAACCTCAATATATATATATATATATATATATATATATATATATATATATATACACACACACACACACACTCTATATATAGAGTAATGCTATTATGCATTGCGAATTAAAGCGGGTACTTTAATTCGCGCTCATATCGTGATTTCTAAAGTTAAAATAGCCAATCTGAACAGTTAGATGTATTTTTCATATTGAAATGTGCTTGGAGACCAAATTTTACATTTTTTGGAATTTTTTTACTATTTATTAAGCCATTTTGAAATTGCTGATCCAACGGTGGCTCATATTGAACAGTGAAACCGTTGTAGTGCTCAAAACACATCAAGTTTTTGGCGCTGTTGCCGGAGACAATGGTGGATATTATTTCAGACCTAAGTAATTTATTTAGTAATTGTTTTTAATTTTTCTTTTGCTTTCTCTCTCATTTTCAGGTTGAAATCTGGCAGAGGAACCTCCAACCCCGGAAGTCACAGATTTGGTTGAGTGGTTTTCTAGGCGAGGGTCAAACCATCTTTTCTACCAAAGAAGGAACAAACATCCAACGAGGGGACCTTTCTTGCACCCAATTCCACGCCGGTTAACACATGTCGACCGGCCAAGGAGATATTCGTTTTGAAAATCTTCAGCGGGAACGGGATCAAATGGCCGCTGAACTTGAACGTCTACGAACAGCTGCTGTTGAAAGAGAACATAATGAAGTGGCAGATGCCAATCGCCCTTTGAGAGACTATACAGCACCTAGGGCTGAGGAAATCCACCTTGGTTATATGGCACCTACTATCAATGGCTGAAGAGTACCAAATTCCGCCTGCATGGGTTAGCATGGTGCAGCGTCATCTATTACATGGCCTACCTCATGAAGACGCCACACAACATTTAGCCAATTTTGAAGAAATCTGCAGCACAATTAAGGTACAAACTGTTTCTCCTGAAGATCTTAAAGTAATGGCCTTCACTTTTTCTCTTGCAGACAAGGCTAAAAGTTGGATAAGGGAACAACGACCCGAAAACATGAATACTTGGGCTAAGGTGGCAAATGCTTTTCTCAACAAATTTTCCCACCATCCAAAACAAACTCCTTGCGCCATCAAATCCACAATTTCCAACAAAGAGGAGATGAAACTATGAGCGAGGCGTGGAAGAGGTTTCAAGAATTGCAGAGGTGCTGTCCACATCATGGTATCGAGGGGTGGAATTTATTGCAGATCTTCTACAACAGCCTTCTGCCGCAAAACAAGGGCATGTTAGACGCGGCTGCTGGAGGAAGTCTCATGAATAAAGGAGCTGCTGATGGATACAAGTTGGTTGATGACATGGCTCTCAACCAAAGCCAATGGCACAACCCTAGAGAGACACCGATAGTCTTGCAGCGGGAAATGAAAGAGGTGAATTCGAATCCAAACCTAGCTGCAGAAATTGCCTCTTTGAATCGCAAAATCGATCAACTGAGTGTAAAAGTGGTAAACAATTCCTCTCCTCTTCCTTGTTCAATTTGTGGAGGCAGCGATCATCTAGCAATTAATTGTGGTGTAAGTAAGGAGGGTAACCTTGAGGAAGTCAATGCGATTAACCAAGGTAATTTTAAACCAAATAACAATCCTTACTCCAATACTTACAACCCCGGTTGGAGAAATCACCCAAACTTTTCGTGAAGACAAAATGACCAACAGACCCAAGGTAATCAAAACAACCAAGGTAACTCAAACTTTAATAGACAAAATCAAGGTTATGGTAACCAAGGGTATGGTTCTAATGCACAACCAAAATCCAATCTTGAATTGATGATGGAGAATTTCATGACAAGTCAAAACCAAAAGTTTGATGAATTGACCAAAAAGGTAGATATGTTGGCAACCCAAAATAAATTACTCGAAAACCAAGTTGCACAACAAGCTACACAATTCTCCCACCAACCGGGCTCCCTTCCGCCAAAACCCGAGAACAATCTTAGAGATGTTAAGGCGGTAAGGCACATGCTTCGCAGTGGTACGCAATATGAGGATCCACCTATGTCAAAGGATGACTATGTACAGCTGGAAGGTGAAGAAACGCGAAGCAATGATGAGCATATCTCCACACATGAGGATTTAGCCTCAAAGGAAGGTACACAAAGAACACCAAGCGACCATTGCAAACAAGCAAGGCCATCTCAAGAGGAGTCGCCAAAGGTAAGTGCAAATGTACCTCTCTACATCCCTCCTCACAAATACGCACCTTTCCCTGGTAGACTTAAGGATGAGAAAACCGACAAACAATTTGCCAAATTTCTTGAATTGTTGAAACAATTGCATGTGAACCTACCATTGACCAAAGTAATGACCCAAATGCCGGTTTACACTAAGTTTTTCAAGGACATTCTTTCAAATAGGCGTAAGCTTGAAGAAGTGCAAATGGTATCCTTAGACACAAATGGTAGTGCCATGGTCATGAATGAATTGCCTAAAAAGTTGGATGATCCCGGTAAATTTTCTATACCATGTTCTATAGGAAATGTCCAATTTAAACGTGCATTCTGTGATCTAGGAGCAAGTGTGAGTCTTATGCCTAAATTGGTGTATGATAAATTAGGTGTTGGGGAACTTAAGCCAACTAGAATTTCCCTCCAATTGGCTGATCAATCGGTTAAATTACCTCTAGGGATAGTAGAGGATTTGCCAATTCAAATTGGTAAATTCTTTGTGCCAATAGATTTTGTTGTGGTTGACATGGATGAGGATATTCATACACCACCCTTGTTGGATAGACCTTTTCTCAATACAGCAAAGGCTGTGATTTATGTCCATGATGGGATAATAACAATGGATATTGGTGAAGAAAAATTGACTTTCGATATCAAAAGATATTTAAGATATCCATCTAACGATCAAAGTGTTTTTAGTGTTGAGATTCTTGACAGGTTGATAGATGAAGAACTCATGAATAACCTGAAGAAGAAATTCGTTGAGTATTGGATGGATCAGGAGTGCGAAAAGGCTAAAGAAACAAGTTCAGCTGATCCTATTGCGGTCCGCAACATCTTGAGTCAGAGAAGGAAGATCACCAAACCGATCAAGTATCAAAAACTGCACCTCTTGCGGCCCGCAACAAAATTCATTGCGGTCTGCAACACATTGACGCAGTGGAAGAGCAACTTCAGATCGAACACCCGAATCAACCTGACATCATTGCGGCCCGTAACAAACCTATTGCGGTCCGTAGTGACCCTTGTCTGAATGACCTAACGCCTGATCTGAGTCAGATTTTTCGTGTTTCAACCAACGAGATCCTTCTTAGCTTCGCTGAATCCTCTGAGGATGCCCCCAAGGTTGAACTAAAGTTGTTACCTTCGACCTTACGCTATGAATACCTTGGCCCAAACCAAACTTACCCTGTCAATGTCAATGCATCTCTTAACAAAGATCAAACCAGACAACTTCTACAAATACTGAGGATGCACCGAAAAGCCATTAGATACAAAATGGACGATCTCAAAGGAATGAACCCTTCTATCTGCATGCACCGAATATTAATGGAAGAAGGACACCAACCAACCATTGAAGACCAACGGAGATTGAACCCTAACTTAAGCGAAGTCGTGCTAAAGGAAATACACAAGATACTTGACGCTGGCATCATCTACTCTATCTCTGATAGCAAATGGGTGAGTCCTATTCACGTGGTGCCAAAGAAGGGAGGAACAACAGTCATTGTAGGAGAGAATGGCGAGCCAATTGCAACAAGAGAAGCGACACATTACCGGACTGACTGCATATACACACACATGTCGCGCTCTGGATTTGTTTCCGCCAATTCGATACCGAGACGCAAACGACATAGGCGCACACCACCTCCAGAGGATGGTGCGCCACCTCAGCAAGATTGAGCGGCATTCCTTCACTCGCTTTGCATTGCATTGTGAGTTTTCTCATTTCCTCCTTTTCCTTTCTTTAGTTTGTTTGTTGCACCGAGACGGTGTCGATGGATAGGCTTGGGGGGGTAAATTGAAGAAATTGTATCTTAGGATTAAGATTTTGTTTGTTTGTTTACGTTTGTTTACTTTTGTTTAGAATACAAATGGTAAGTTTTGTGCACTTTAGGGGGAAAACAATACAATTTGAGGGCATATTTTTTTAAAATTTTACAAATATTTGGTGATTTCAGTGGTATAACCTCATGGAACACGAAATATAAATAAGGAATAATTGAATGATACCTTAGTACCTGTGGTCTTCAATTAAGAACTCATTTTATATGTTGAAAATCAAGTCTCAGACGCGCAAGGACAAGAGTTTCCGAAAGACTCGGTGCCCGTAGTAGACTTTGCGCCAGACTCAGAAATCCTTTTCTAACTGGACTTAATTAAACAAAGGTGTAGGCTAATAATAAAAAAATGAGTTATGTTGGATTGAAGTCATTAGGACAAATACATCCACATAATAATAAAATAATAATAATAATAATAATAATAATAGAAAGAAAAATGAAAAAAAAAAAAAAATATATATATATAGAGGTTGGCTAATATCAAATTAGTTGTTCCTGAGGTCCCGTGCAATCAACTCATTTTTTTTATTTTCGAAGTCCAAAACATCGATCCAAACAATTAGATGTGATCTCTATATTAAAATATACTTCGAGACCAAATTTTACATTTTTTGGAATTTGTGTACTATTTATTAAGCCACTTTGAAAAACACTGATCCAACGGTGGCTTAACCAAACAGTAAAATTAGAAGCCACCGTTGGATTAGCAGTTTTCAAAGTGGCTTAATAAATAGTAAAAAAATTCAAAAAAAATGTAAAATTTAGTCTCCAAGCACATTTTAATATAGATAACACATCTAACGGTTTGGATCGACATTTTAGACTTCGAAAATTGAAAAACAATTTGGTTGCACGGGACCTCAGGAACAACTGATTTGATATTAAGGCTACCATGCTTTGCAAATTAAAGTGGGTGTTTTAATTTACGCTCATATCACTATCTTTAAAGTTCCAATAGTCAATCCGAACAGTTAGATGCGATCTTCATATTGAAATGTGCTTGGAAACCAAATTTTACATTTTTTTGAATTTTTTTACTATTTATTAAGCCACTTTGAAAATCACTGATCCAGTGGTCCAAAAATTTTTACTGTTCCCCCGAATTTTCAGATTTTCAAAGTGGCTTAATAAATAGTAAAAAAATTCAAAAAAATATAAAATTTGGTCTCCAAGAATATTTCAATATGAAGAACATGTTGAGCGTTCGAATTGACTATTTGAACTTTGAAAATAGAGATATGAGCACAAATTAAAAAACCCACTTTAATTTACAAATCATGGTAGCCTTACTATATCCACACACACACACACATATAGTAAGGCTACCATGCATTGCAAATTAAAATGGGTGTTTTAATTTGCGCTCATATCTCTATTTTCAAAGTTCAAATAGTCAATCCGAACTGCTCAACTTGTTATTCATATTGAAATGTGCTTGGATACCAAATTTTACATTTTTTGAAATTTTTTTGCTATTTATTAAGCCACTTTGAAAATCTGAAAACCCAGGTGAACAATAAAAAATTTTGGACCACTAGATCAGCAATTTTCAAAGTGGCTTAATAAATAGTAAAAAAATTTCAAAAAATATAAAATTTGGTCTCCAATCAAATTTCAATATGAAAATCATGTTGAACGGTTCAGATTGACTATTTGAACTTTGAAAAAGGAGATATGAGTGCAAATTAAAACACCCACTTTAATTTACAAAGCATGGTAGCCTCTCTCTATCTCTCTCTCTCTCTCTCTCTCTCTATGTCGGATTCAAAGTTCAAAAAATCGATCCAAACCGTTCAACTTGTTCTCCATATTAATATGTGTTTGGAGACCAAATTTTTCATTTTTTAGAAATTTTTTACTATTTTTTTTATTTATTGAAAATCACTGTTTTCAGACAAATCTGAGCCATAAAAAAACAGTGATTTTCAATAAATCTAAAAAAATAGTAAAAAATTTCCAAAAAATGTAAAATTTGGTCTCCAAACACATATTAATATGGAGAACAAGTTGAATGGTTTGGATCAGCTTTTTGGATTTTGAATCCGACGATTTATAGTCCGATGGACAAAGGGACCTATACGTTGCAATGCATAATAGCCCAACTCTATATATATATATATATATAGAGAGAGAGAGAGAGAGAGAGAGAGAGGAGGGTTCCAATGCACCCAAAATTCCATGCTCCCATTTGCACCCATTTTTGTATCTCCTTTATCTTCATTTTCAAAGTCCGAATAGTCGATCCGAACAGTTCAACATGATCATCATAATAAAATATGCTTGGAGATCAAATTTTATATTTTTTGGAATTTTTTTACTATTTTTTAAGATAGATACAAAATCATCGTTTTAAGGATATTTTAGACCATCCGATAAAGTGATTTTGTACATACCTTAAAAAATAGTAAATAAATTCCAAAATATATAAAATTTGGTCTCCATATATATTTTATTATGATGATCGTGTTGAACGGTTCGGACCGACTATTCAGACTTTGAAAATGAAGATAAATGAGATTAAAAAAATGGATTTAAATGGGAGCATGAAATTTTGGGTGCATTGGAACCCTCCTTATATATATATATAGGTTGGCTAAGCTCAAAACGTTTGTTCCTAGCCTCAGGAATAAACGATTCGGTTCTCCTATTTTCAAAGTCTAAACGGTCGATCCAAACCGACAGATGTTTAATCTATATTAAAATGTGCTTGGAGACCAAATTTTATATTTTTTTGAATTTTTTACTATTTATTAAGAGGTTTGAAAATCGCTGTTTTTCAAAGGTGCAGAATTTTAATAAAATCAGCGATTTTCAAACCATCTTAATAAATAGTAAAAAAATTCAAAAAATATGAAATTTGGTCTCCAAACACATTTTAATATAGATTAAACATATGTCGGTTTGGATTGACCGTTTGGACTTTGAAAATTGGAGAACCGAATCGTTTGTTCCTGAGGCTAGGAACAAACGTTTTGAGCTTAGCCAATCTCTCTCTCTCTCTCTCTCTCTATCTATCTATATATATATATATATATATATATATATATATATATATATATATAAACTAGTATGGTACCCGTGCGTTGCAACGAGATGTATTATAAGCAAACCAAAAAATTACTACTAACTTATAGTGTAAAGTCCTAAAAATAAATTTAAAAATAGAAAATAATCTAACTATTCGCCCATTCAAATTACATGAAAGTTTTAGATATTTTTCATTTTCTCTCCAAATCGGAAAGATATAATTGTTGGGATAAATTTTCATGACATTCAGATAGTAAGAAATTAATTAAAATAAACCAAGTTGAAATAGAGTTATCCGGATTGTGCGAAGCACTGTTCTTAAGCGTATTTTCTAATTTAAGATAGTTTATATTAGTCGAATTTATGAGTGTGATATTAAATTCGATAAAGTAATTTTATAATTGCGAATAGTGTATTAAAGGTACATGATACATAGAATAAAATTGTAACATCTATATTAAAGTATAAGCATGAAGGAATTTAAAATATTACTTTCGAATTTTATTCAGATACTGTGAAATTATATTTTTAGTTTTACTCAGAATTATGTTCTCCCTGCAATGGATCAAACAAGGGAGGAATGAACAACTCTTGATCTTCACATGAGGCGGCCTTGTGCTGTGGTCAAAGATAATCGAGTATACGAATGAAGAAAATCTTCACAAAAAGCTCAAAGGTAACCAGTTATATTTGTTTTTAATTTTGAATCTAAATCTTGTCTTCAGACTGTGATTATTACAGCATATGTGATATCTGTTACATGATCCACTCCGTATAAATTACAGTATTCTCTTAGTATGTTACATTATTTGTCCAGTCCTCTAAGTTAGAATCTGTATGATGCAGTTACATTATTTATTCAAGATTGAGCAGTATTTGTTCACATCTGTTACAGTATTGTTTTATATGTGTTGCATTATTTAAGTCAGTGTTCTTGCATGCAAATTTAGTGTATTCATGTTTCTTCAAGTATTTATTCATATTTGTTACAGTATTTTTATTTCTTTGTTACATTATAGGTTTGCATGTTTAACATATAATTTTTTTTTGTTCAGCTGGTTGAGGTCGTTCTGCAGGTGATGCAATTTGAAACACCTGTTGCTCACCCTTGGTTTTTCATTTCCCCTTACACCTCAGTAAGTTTTTATTCTCTTTTTGTATTTTTATTTACATTTATTTGCTACAGTTCTAGAATTTGTTGTAGTATTGTACATTATTTGCTGCAGTTATGTTAGGCATTTGTTACATTATTTTATTCCATATTTGATAGTACTGAATTATTATGGTACAGTTTTGATTTTCCTTTGTTACATTATTTGTTCATATTTATTACAATATGTTCTCTTGTAAAATGCAGATCTTGATGCACATATAGACAGAGAAACAGGCGGTGGTGGCTATTCCTCAATTGTCTGGCCAACAGTTTGAGACAATCAAATGGCTATTTGTCCGTGTGTAAGTGTGTAAGAAGAACCACTGGGAACATTGTCTATAAATATTAGATAAATATGTTACAATATTTATTTACATTTGTTAGATTATTTGTCTCCAGTTGTTATAGTATTGGATACTGATTGATGTTCAGTCTTAGTTTAATTGTCTACAGCTAAGATAGTTTTCGACACTGGTTGATATTCAGTATATCTGTTACAGATTGTTCCTACATTTGTTACAATACGTTGATACTGATTGATATACAGAATGAGTTAATTTGTTACATTATTTGTCCATAGTTGTTACAGTATCTTTTTACAGTATTTTGTGTACATTTTTTTTTGCAGTTTTAATTTCTTTATAATATTTGTAGTTTTAATTCTAAGATTCGTCGTATTTTTTTTGCAGGAGGATATATCGAATGAGAGTTTGATTCTTGCCATGAAGCTTCTGACACATCCTAATAATGAACACCAAATATCTATAGTTTAATTTTTTGTGTTTGTTGTTTGCTGGACAAAGTTTTGTAAAATTGTTTGCTGGATAGTATTTCTTTGACGAAGTTATGTTTGTAAAGTTTTTTTTTTATATTTTTGTTGTTTTATAGTTGTTATGGTAATTGTTACAGTTTACATACTTAATTGCTGCAGTATTTTCTGTTACAGTTTTGATACTTTATTGTTACAACTTTTTATAATGTTGTGTTACAATATTTTGGAATATAGATTTTGTCGTTATTTTTGCACTTTACGCAGCTATTTTTTACTATATTCAATTTCATTAGTTTGAATCCGTAATTTTACAGATTATTTAATTCAAAAAATGAAAAAATGATGAATTTAAAAAAAAATGAAAAAAAATTAATAATCAAAACTTCTAAAACGATAGAAAAATAAAAAAAATAAACAAAAACTTTTAGAAGGGGGAAAGTACACAAGTGGGCAGATTCTTAAGCAAAACAAGTACTGTTAACTATTATTAACTGTCAAAGTACAACAGTTTTGAAAGTACAAAGATGTTGGAAGTTGTTAATTTTTAAAAAATTGATTGCATCTTTTACATCATTCCATGTTGTCTGTTACAGTATTATATTATATTATTACAGTATTATTATCATGTAAATAACAGTTAGTTTGGGTAAAAAATGGGTACAAATTCTTGGATACAATTAGAAGTATCCTAAAAAAAAAATAACATAGGAGCACATACAGTCCAAAGTTTGAAAACCCAAAAAGGTAGCACTAACATTATTAGGTATTAATTTCTGTTTTACTTAAACTTGCCAGATTGACTGCATGGACATGAAAGTAGCAAAATCAAATTTAATTACAAGCCCTGTCAGTCAAGAAATTCATATTTTTTTTATTCCAATTGGTGTCTTCAATTTGACTAAACAGTGTGATTCGAACAGAAAATATTGATATCTTCTTTACATTTATTGAAACTTTCTTCACATTTACATATAATCATGTTTACTTTTTGTTAATTTATTCTTATTTTGTAGAAAGCTTTTTCATACTTTCGAAATGCAGTCCAGCTAACAATTGTATAGATTTGAATCCCACAATCCCATCTCATTATATAGTAAAATAATCATGATGTTCTTTCTCTTCTTATTCTAATGTGTATACGTGGATAAAAATGCACAACCTTTTTAATGTAGCATTGTTGACATCATATTCTACTTTTGTCCTTTCTAACTGATTCATTTAAAACGTTTAACATAATTTTTATATTAAAATATATTTAGAGATTAAATTTTTTATTTTTTTTAATTTTTTTACTATTAAATATTTTACAAAATTGTTATTTTCAGACCATTGAATTTTTGTATCCATCTTAATAAAGAGTTAAAAATATAAAATATAAAATTTAATCTGCAAATAGGAGTGGCAAAAAAGCTCGTAACTCGTGGCTCGCTCGCTAACAGCTCGCTCGTTACTGGACCGAACTATTAACAAGCTAGCTCACTACTAGCTCGATCCAGAATTAACGAGTTTGAGCTGGGGCCTAGCTTGCTCGTCAACTCACGAGCTAGTTCAGGCAAGCATCAATTTGTGAATTTATGTGCATTTTAAAATGTCAAGCTCGGTCCAACTCGATCTAAAAATATTTGTAAAATATATTTTCTTCTTAAAACAAGGTCCAACTAGACCCAATGAGCCAGCTCGTTAGCTCGCGAGCTAGCTCGAGCTGGCTCGTCACGAGTTTGAGCAGAAGTTTTAGCTTGGAAGTTCTAGGTCCAGCTCGCTTGGTCCAGGCTCAGTCAAGAATTAACGAGCTGAGCTAAGGACCAGCTCGACCCGAGCCAGCTCGTTTACAGCCCTATATGCAAGCACATTTTAATATATCCATCATGTTGAACAGTTTGGATCGACTGTTTGGAGTTTGAAAATGTATGGTGTAGGTGGATCCCTCCTCATACATATATAGAGTTGGGTTACGGTACTTCGCAAAATAAAGCGAGTGTTTTACTTCAGGTTTATATCTTCAATTTTAAAGTTCAAAACGTAGATCTGAACCGTTCAAATTGATCTCCATATTAAATTGTGTTTGGAGACCAAAATTTACAATTTGTTTGATTTTTTTAAATATCTGATTTTTTTATGGTACGTGATTTTTTGAAAAACTGTGATTTTAAAAAATAGTAAAAAAATTTAAAAAATTGTAAATTTTGGTCTCCAAGCATATGATTAACATTTTGAACTTTAAAATTAAAGACATAAACATGAATAAAACACTCGCTTTACTTCGTAAAATCCGTAGCCCCTCTCTCTCTATATTGAAGATACAGAAGTGTATATTTCTTTTCATTATGGAAGAATGTATATAATTTGATCGTTAATTTCTATTTATCATTTATCGAATAATTTAAATGTTTAAATAATGACTTGTCAAACGAACATATATATGTTATGTTATTTCCTGATATATTTATAGATCTCCACGATCCTCTTTAATTATGAAAATCTGTTCTGATTTGTAGTAGCGGGGTTATGGGATTTTCATTTATTTCATTCCTTATATATACCATTTCTTACTTAATCCGACATTATCATTCATTCATGTATATATACTGTATCAATAATTTTCTGGACTTATTATTCTTGTTTTTATTTAGAAAGCGATCAAATTGGATATATGATCCATAGTAACAGTCCTCGCGAATAATTCGTTTTTTATTCACGTTTTATTCGTTTTTTTTTTTATATTTCCGAACCGAACTCCGAATAAAACGCAAAAAAACGTATAATACATTTTATTCGCCAATAAAATGTGAGTCACGAATTATTCGCGATAAAAACGCGAAAAAAATGGCTGATTTAATATATAAATATTGGGCCAGCCCGCTAGGTATACTGGTTTAAAAAAAAGGTGTTGGAGCTGTAATTCACTCCTGGATCCGCTCCAATGGGTGGAGAATCCGCTTTTTGAATGGTTTGTTCCTTTTTTTTTTCTTGTGCTGGTTTTTTTTTTTTGCTTTGTTATTACTGAATCATTCCAGAATTATACCGAATTATACCCAAATCACGAATTTTTAATCCTGCCGAACCGAACCCGAACTATTGATTTGTTACTATGATATGATCCGATCTAAATAATAATGAAAAAAATGTCCAAAAAAATAATCTTAGTTTAACATATTTTCGATTTGATTATACTTAACCAAAGGATCATTAATTTAATAATTTCTGAGATCAATGGTCCAATTTACGCGCAATGAATATTTTTTTAGATAAATTAATATTTCCGTACAGATTTGGGTTCATTGCATTTAGGCCTTATTCATCTTCCTAAAGTTTTAAACTGTTTGCAAAGTGAAACGTGTAGACCGAGGTGCCAAAGATGAAGTCAATAAAGAGTTATTAAATGATTGACACCTAATGAAAACCCATTTACATTTTGTTAACTAGGCAAGTGTGTATTAAACTATTAATTATTCACTTTATAATTATGATCATTCTTGGAGAATATTCGTACTGCTTGATATTAAGTTAGATGGCTTTTCTTCCACCAAAGTAGCAGCCAGATTATTCTATTTATTTTTTTATTACAAAAAGTTATATTTTGAAATTATGGAATATCCTGTCTCTACCAAGCCTTTAAAATTTTTTATGGAATATCCTGATGAACATGAATATGTTCAAATAATTAATATACTCCTGTGAATCCAAACTAATATTTTTAATTTCTTAAATAATCAACAAAAGGAAATTGTCCAACAAACTCATTTCTTTACTCCTGCACTATATATAGAAGACTTAGCACAACAACAACACTACTGCTCTATTAACTAAAGCTATTACTAGGGCTGCACAAAAAGTTTGTAGTTCGTGATTCGATTCGAAAAAGTTTGTAATTAATTTGATTTCAAATCAGATCGGTTCGAATCTTATTCAAACTCAAACTCAAACTAGGTATAGTTTATTTGAAATTAGTTCGTGAACTATCTAGATTCGAATCTCAAATAATGCAACTAACGACGTTGTTCGCACAAAAGTGTACTACAAAGTTTCAGTACAGCAAGCTGTACTTTTTAAACCTCGATTCTACTTCTGATTCAGACTGCAAGTGTACAGTCCTATCGTTGGTAATATCGGGTGTCGATCCACAGGACGGTTCAATAACTTAACTAGATTTCTACTCAGATTATTTTAAGACTAGAAATGTTCAGAAAGGGTTTGAGTTGGTTGAAATTTTGGTTAACAATATTATAAGGTTGCAAATAAACTAAACTGGAATTCAAAACTAATTTAAAACAAGCATTTCTCGGGTTTCGATTTCATCCGCAACTCGCCTCTTGCTCGACACGACCCGTGTACTCTCGTAAACGGCCCATGTCACACGGCCCGTGTAGTATCCTACACGGTCCGTGTCGACTCGAGTGAAACTGCAGTTGTCCGGTTTTACGCGCCGATTAATTCCGTGTAGGATGAACCGACCATACCCGATGTTTCTAAACCTCAACTCTCGTTTGTTGGCTAAATAAACTCGATAATGGAAATACAATTCAATCCTCTTAGGGTTCTAACCTAAACTCTCGTTCATTGGTTTGAATGGCCTAAGTTACTTGTTTGGTTTACTAAAGGTATTCAACATCTCTCGATTGCTGAAAAGTTCACCTCTCAGCTACTAATTAGTCTTCCCTCTCGGTTCATCGACTTACCTCAAATACTTTGGTCTGGTTGAAAAATGAAATTGGACGCAGTACCTTGTTAGACGTGGCCAAGCCTAATGGTAAGAACCAAATAATAATCGAACAACACAGAAAAGCAATTAAAATCATACACAAACAAGCAAACACGAAATATCACGCATAATCAAACAACTAGTAAGTAAACAAAGTATTCGACTACATCATGTTCCCAAGAAACTAAATAAATTACTCAAGCATGGTTTCTAAAACAGAATAACAAAAGTAAGATAAACAATTCATTGCAAAAACCGAATATACGAAGAAGAATCGTCGGAATTCTCTCGATTTCCTCCTCTCTACTTCGTCTCCAAGTTGGTTGTTGTCGAACTCCCCTTAGAATCGGTCTCTTGTATGAATTGATTCCTTTCTGCCCCTAGGGGTCGTTCTTTTATTCTCCATAATCGTCCATCTTTAATTAGGCAATAATCTGTAAATTTAGATTAACTGCCGGATTTGTCTGACACGGTCCGTGTTACATACTGTACAGACCGTGTGCCTGTGTCTCTTGTCCGGGTCGTGCAGCGCCTGTGTAGGGGGTCGAGTAGGGTATGACACGGTCCGTGTGGATTGTGACTCGGCCCGTGTAGGAAGTCCAGATTGTTGGATTTCACCCTTTCTTCGCCCGTTTCCTACAATAAACAAACAAAAGCGCAGCAGTACCATATTCTACAGATAATCAATGTAATAAACATGATTTTATAGTTTTGGACACAGGTTTTGGTACAATATTTGATCGGAAATGTAGCTAAAATAACGAGATATCAGACGTCAATCATCAATATTTAATAATGCAAGAACCAAACTTATATCAGAGCTCAAATTTTTTAATATAATGGTAACTTATAATAGAAAAATACTTCAGCAGCGCAACAAATTAACAATGGAATACGTTTCATTTGACAAGATTCATGTCATGATTTTAATCAATACAACAGCGTAAAATCTAAGGAAATTTTGGACTGGTCCATAATCCATCAGTGTGAATTCATGAAAGGTAAAAGGTAAAATGAAACCGTGTAAATTTTGTTTCGCGTGAAGAAAACTAATGCATAAACTACTAGTTGCCAAAACTTTCGTAGTTTGTAATTCAATTGACTTCAATTCGATTAAAAAAATTCGTAATTAATTCGATTTGAAATTAGTTCGTTTTGAAACAAATCAAACAAGTTCTATTTGAATTGTATTCAAACTCAAACTCAAATCGAAATAAATTTGATTTGGTTCAATTCATTTGCATCCCTATCTATTACTCAGTTATAGAAACTAAGAATCCAACTTTCTAATATAAAATGGTGAATGCAAGCAGCAGTGCAGCACACAACAGCCTCAAGGCCAAATTTTTATTAATATCTAAAAAAATAATTAATTTCAAAAACTACCTCTCTTGCACTGGAATTCGAAATCTACTCAAATCAAAATTATTTTTACAGATTTCAAACTAATTTTCCAATAATAAAAATTCCGATTACAAATCTTCCGAAACCAGTGATAATTTTTCCGGTTCTAGAACCGGTAAAAAAAACACCGTTTTCTTCTTTAAAAACCGATAATTTTTTTATCAGGTGCGGACTTCACCTTAGCTGCAAAGTTAAAAAGATATTAAAATGGGGAGAAAAAACTTTGAGCAAAGTTAAAGAGCTTTGAGTTCTGGCATCACGTGAAGAGCTGATTTTTATAATTATTAGATCCGGACCGTTCTTTTTAACTTTGCGCGAATCTCAAAGCTCAATGCCCCTGTTCTTGCTGCCAATTCTTAGTAATAAAATTCTCTCTTCACGTGATGTACGTGTTTGGTAAAAAATTATCGGTTTTGAAGGAACAAACCGGTGCTATTTTTATCTGTTTTAGAACTGGAAAAATTATCACTAGTTTTGGAAGGTTTGTAACTGAGATTTTTATTATCGGAATGTTAGTTTGAATTCAGTAAAAAAAATTTCAGTTTAAGTAGATTTCGAATTCTAACATAGAGAGCTAGTTTTAAATTATTTTTTTTTTTTGGAAATGAATAAAAATTTCGGCCCTGCCACCATACTATTGGCACTGCAAACTCAGCAAACATCATGACTTGGCATCAAGATTCTAAATAGCGCACTACAGCGTTTTCGGACCATAAAAGCTATAATGCTATCGGCGCTATAGCGCGCTATTTCGCGCTATAGCGGCGCTATTTGGGTATAACACTATTTTTTCAGCTATTTCACTATGACACGATAAATGCTATTTAAACCTTTGCTTGAGATAATTAGATTTCACTATACTTTTGTATTTTGAAATTTTAATTTATTTTTCTATTTTAATCTCAAAATAAGATTGAAATTGAACGTTTTTTAAATATGAGGCTAGCAATTTGTGAACAATCTGAAATCACATGTCACATTTTTGTCACCCATTCTTATTATTGCACAAATATTATGTTCGATAGCTGCTTTCACCAAATTTCATTTTAAATGTATTTATGTGGAGACAATAAAGAGGTATTTTTAATTATACACCACAATCTAAATGCACTATATCTTGGAATATAGTACATATTTGGCTTCAAATTTCTCATATATTATGCACTATATCTTAAAATAGAATGTAATAAAAACACAAACTTATTTTAAAATTACATAACAACTCCAGACCAGTTGACTAGTGACATCAAGTAATAATTGATCAATTAAAAATATTGATCATATTATTAAAGAAGATTTCAGCATCAAGAAATACTTTGAGGCTTTTATGATTATGTTCAAGCGATGTATTGAATATGTCGTCAACATTTACAATTAAAATATGTCTTCAGTAATTTTGTTTGGAGTAATTAAAATATACTATCCTACATTCTCAGTAATTTAAATTGAAACAAGAAAGAAATTACTACACTATATTTAATTACGGACAATATATTTTTGTAAAGTAGTATAGGAAGTGCATGCATCATATTATGTATTTTTGAATTCAAGAGCTCTGTTTTAGAACAAAAGTACACTATCGGTAAGCAAAATATAATGCAAAATTATAAATATATTGCTGTATTTTCTATAAGCTATACTTCAATTAAAATATGATGTATTGATAGTATATTGTCAATTGAAGCAATTAAATATAATGCAGTATAATTTAAATGGGTAGTGTTATTTTATACGCACAAATTAAATTTTTGAGGGCTGAGAAAAAAGAAAATCTCCTTAAATTCCACTTTTACTCTTGCCGTCTTTCTTTCTGACTGGATTGAAAAACAGAGCAAAAAAATGATATATAAAGTTTTTTTTACTGTGATTCATGTCTCATATGCTCATAATTATTTCCAATCTCCTTCAAATTTCATGTTCGATTCCAAATCAAATTAATTGGAGAGAAGTGCCGAAATCAAATTCAAATTTTGTAATATTGATTCTAAGTCTTTCCTCAAATTATTTGGATATCATGCTGAGCGATTCAGATCGATATATTAGACTTTGAAAATAAAGGTACAATATATGAGGTATAATGAGGTACAAAAAACATGAGTTATTGGAACCCTCCTCTTCTCTTTATTAGCCAAATGAATTGTTATAAAAACTTGAACAAATAGAATAGCTATATTGTTTATTATGAGTATATGTTTTCATCCGGCTATATAAAAATAAGCTTGTATATGGGTGGTTATAGTGTATGTCTAATGCAAGTAATTCTTTAGGAGTGAGGTAATATGCATATCACGGGTTGATTCGTAACACGGGCTAATATTTTTATTTTCAAAATCTTAATTGTTGATCCGAACCGTTCAATATAATCTCCATATGAATATCTACTTGCAAACCAAATTTTATATTTTTCAGAAGTTTTTACTATTTTTTAAGATAGATAGAAAATCACTGATCTGAAAATTCTAGACCATTCAAAAACAGTAATTTTCTACCTATCTTAAAAAATAGTAAAAAAATTTGAAAAATATAAAATTTGGTCTGCAAGTACATATTCATATGAAAATCATTTTGAAAGGTTCGGATCGACCGTTAAAATTTTGAAAATGAAAATATTGATCCGTATTACAGACTTAGATATGATATGCACAGTACCATAGACTCACTCATTCTTTAGGTCTGATAACTTATTTCCTTTAAGTTTAAGCCGAAATTTTTATAAATATACAAAATCTCAAATTAAATTTAACAATCTATACATTTTTTATATTAATTTCCAAATCTATCCAAACCGCTGACAGTGTCAGCGGTTTCAGAAGCCAGAACCGCTGACTCTGTCAGCGGTTTCAGAAAGCTAGAACCGCTGACCCTGTCAGCAGTTTAAGCCAAGCACAATTTTTGATGCTTTCTGCACACTTTTTGAAACAACGAACGACTCAGATTAAAACACTGTTTGTAATCATTACAGAGTTGCGCAGTTTCATCCGAATTGAATTTAATATAATTTTTCATTTAATTATTTTATTTAATTAGAAAATATTATAATTTATTTATTTTTTCTATTAAAATATTAGAAATATTTTTATATATATATTTTAAATTAGATAGAATACCATATAATTTGATTTATTAGAAAGACATAAACAAATAACCCGGATCAATATTTTTCAGATCGGATTTTTCATGGCTGTAAGAAAAATTAAAATATTTCTTTGTGTGTTATTAGAAAAAAAATAAAAATGATTTGAATCTGAATTATTGATCCCGATTCAAAGTCACTTCTAGGTAAATGCAGAAAATATTATGGTCTTTCTATTTTTGAAAAAATAAAAGTTTAACAAAAATATCTAACATTTAAATTATATTAAATTTAATTCGGATGAAACTGCACAACTCTGTAATGATTACAAATAGTGTTTTAATCTGAGTCGTTCGTTGTTTCAAAAAATGTGCAGAAAGCATCAAAAATCGTGCTTGGCTTAAACCGCTGACCCTGTCAGCGGTTCTAACTTTTTGAAACCGCTGACAGAGTCAGCGGTTCTGGCTTCTGAAACCACTGACACTGTCAGCGGTTTGGATAGATTTGGAAATTAATATAAAAAATGTATAGATTATTAAATTAATTTAGGATTTTGTATATTTATAAAAATTTCGGAAGTTTAAGCATATTATGCTATAGTCTATATTTGTCAGTGGAATACAAATACTTGATGAATATATTTTTATATTTAAAATTTATAATGAATAAACACTTATTTTTACAATGTCACATCATTTAATTGTCAGTTAGTGACAATTGTTTCATAAAAGCACAAACATATGGTCCAGATACACTTTTGTAAGCTCATAAAACACAATTCTTTGTAGTAGAAATGTAGAATGCATATTTAATCATTTTGAAAATACGAACGCTCTTTTTTCTTCTTATTTTATCAAAATAATGTGGGAATTTATTGTCAAAAATAAATGGACGGAGTAAGTTGGGGATAAAAAAATGGGAGTAAAATACACTAGGCTCTATTTTATTTTATGTTCTTTCGTTTTTGGTTTGTCTTGATGGGTGCATCTTTTACACAATTGGGAGGACAGAATTAAAAAATAATCAATTGGTGATTGAATATAATCCTCTAAAATTCTAGTATTGCGACCGAGTCAAAAGCCGTACCTACCTTAATATCTAGAAAGATGAGACTTATTCAAAGGAACCATTATATTATTTCTAGGAGGGGGGTTAAAATTCTTAACTATAATTGTACAGATATATAATTGGAGAAAGCTGTCTTTTGTCTTGTTACAATTGTTTTTATTTATAGAAACTAATAAAAACAATATACAAAAATTGATGGATAGTGATTATATTTTGATGCCATAGAAATATCTGAATCTTTAATTTGATACTTATCGACAATTCTAAACAAATCAAATCAATGATTCAGTCCCTTTGGTGTACTGTCCCACCCCCTCATGAAAGTCCTTCCCACTCTTTTATTTTTAAAGCATTATACGAATTATCAATTTGATTTATCTAGAACTTTGGTTCTTTCTATGAAATTGAAATTCCCAAACAATCAATCTATATTTCTATATTATTTGAATGAACTTTTATAAATAAACAAATTCTGCAAGAAATCTATATTGAGAAAATAAATACAAACAGTATGTTGAAAAAAGAAAAATATGCACTTTTTACCAAGATCAAAGAGACCACTAACTTTAAAATAAGGCACATTATTATCAATTATCAGCGGTGGCAAAAAAGTTTAAGATAGCTCGTGATGATTTTAAGCTAAAATTTTAGCTCGTGTCCTTAATCTTAGCTCACTCGACTCGTTCAAAAGCTGTGATGATCTAATCTTGAGATAGACCCAGCTCATAATGAGCCGGGTGGTTGCCCCCCCTATCAATTAACAACTCTAAATGGACTTTCGCTCAGATAATTTGCTTGGAAAAACCATACCTTAAAATGTAAATTAATTTCAATCTAATTTAACAGCCTCTTTTTTAATTTCAAACTAAATCTAATTTCAATACAATAATCTCTTATTATTTTAACTATACACCCACAAGGCCTAGTTTAAATTTCAATCTGACGAGAAATTTAAGTCATTTAGGCCAGGCAAGAAAATTGGGCCTTAATCTCTCTGCTTTAATAAGGAAACGTCAAATTATTAGATTAAAACTGGGCTCAAATTTGAGCCCATTTTGTGCGTTCAAAATAGCTCTCCTCATGGGAATGTATTGAGAGCCCTTCCCAAATTAAAATTTTACAAAGGAACAGCACAAATTTTACTCATTATAAAAAAGAAAAAAATTTACTGACTAATTTGATAAATGTGTAGCAGCAATGTCAGTAATCTACATGACCAATTTAAAAATGTGAACTGCTGTTCATGTCTAAGTTGTTCGTCTCTGATAACTATACACTATAACATATTACAGCTCCAACAGTACATTAACCAAAAAGATAACCAAACTGAGCAGGTAAATGGAAAAAGAACTATTTCAAAATTACTGTGACACCTCTTTTAATCAGATGAAAAAAATCCAGAAAAATTGAGTTGTGCCATCCCAATATGAGGTTTTCTAATACACCAAGCGATTTAGTGGGGCCCTCATTTTGTTCTTCGCTGCAGTAATACAATCTGACAAGGAAAAAAAAATTAAAGCAAAAAGGTATCAATTGAGTAAAAATAAGCTATCCTTATTACCTATATTATTTTGAGAATAACCCATTTTTTCGACTATTAGAGAACATAATTTCCGTTTTGGTATTGAAAAGATAAGGCACTTGTTCCTATTGGACTATTATCCATTTCTCTGGAACGACGACTTCACCTATTCCATTATCTATGACCAAAATCATGCTTATTCCATTTTTCTTTTCTTATTAAGGTTATTATCTTTATATAAACTGAGACAAAACACAAAGGAAAAGAAGAATCAAGTACAAAAGCAATTTAATTTAGAGGAGTAATTCATTTTTTCGGCCTTCATATGGGGTTTACAATATGTTAGAATTACTAAATTTTGTACCTATCTAAAAAAATAATAAAAAGTTTCTCAAAAATATTAAATTTAATCTCCAAGCATATTGAGCGGGTTGTTGGTTTCGCATCTGAGTCGGCTAATAGTTGCATGTAGTTCTAAATCCAACTTACTAAAAGGAAAAAAGATATATTGAATGCACAATCATGACCAACTTACAAAAAAAAAAAGATTTTGTTCGTCTGGACACAAATAGTCAAGATCTTGTCAAGTTTGTGCTGCCATGAATTTTGATGCACAGAAAAAATATGAAACCTTTATATTTAAAGAGTGAACCCTGCCTGGAAATTTTAAATAAAAAAAAAAAATACAGAATCATATATGCTGGACGAGACTTACACGACCTTTTACATGCAACAATTAGCTAGCAAACCCTCATTACAAAAATATAGAAATACAACCAAAAGTTCGTAACTGTGCTTTTTTTTTTTTTTAAAAACATACAAAGTTTTGACCACATAAACCAACAGCAAAAGAACTATACATACAGCCCAGGACAACAGCAAAAGGCAGAAATTGGCAATATGAGTTTAATTACAAACATCCTACTTAAAATCTCATATCAGCACAACACATCCTACTTAAAATCTCATACCAGTAAAAATCCCTGCTGATCCAGGTGATACCCCGTAATCAGATGCACACAATATCCATTAAGACTATTACAATTCAACCTGCCACGAAGGGCACACAAACAACATGTGCACATAAAAAGTAGATAAAAAGATTATTTAAATAAAAACATCGTTTTACATAAATCTCCTCCATAATCGTTTATTTTACCTTCAACGCTGCTCTTCTGTAGATCTCAACATTGATGTACGCGCGCCTTTAGTTGCTAAATCTACAAAGCGAAAACAGAGAATATAAGTCAGCTATCTAGTACTGATGATACTATCATATACTGTTCGCCAAACCCACAAACTACTGACTGCAAAACATGATAAATAAATTGTGCTAATAACATGTTCGGCTCAAAATACATGCAACGGAACTGCAGCACAATGCAAATCTACTAGTTACAAGTTGAATTCTATACTAAAATCCTTGGGTTTGCTGCATTGTGAAATGAAACATGAATAGAATATGAAATCAATACATTTCAAATACTATATCAATGTGATACATGATGCCTACAGCCTACCAACAATATCCTGTTAGTTCATATTAAATTTTCTCCATAAATTTGTTTTTGACTTCAAAATTTGAATATACATGCACAATCTGTGCATTTTTTGGTTTAATGGATACAAATTGAAAAACCATCGATTAAAGTCCTTAGAAAAACCTATCTCTCAGTTTCTTATTGAACATTTATCAGTTGGTTAATTATAAAACCAGAATGCACAAATACAAAACCAGTATGACTTCTTGAATATATATTATATACATGTTATGAATCAGATAATTGGGACATGGTCCTATTTGAGATAGCCGGTCTGAAATAGTTTTTGCTCGAGTGTCTCTCCCCATTAAATGAATATAAAACTAGATAACAAATGAATCAGATATTTTCTAGTTAATATAAAGCTAAGCTAGTCAGACCAGGTGAGGAATTAATTTACCTGAACAAAAAGCGTAATGGCAAGATTAAGCTTCTTCTTGCTGTCACATCATCTCTGACTTGAGCTCGTGGTTATGTTGGTGGTGAAACTGAATGGTGTCTTCTGGTAAGTAGCATATGAAGATCTGCTCCTGATAGTTACCTTGGGAATATGCTTGAATGTGTTCCATTCAGAACCACATTCTGCTTGGTTTGCAATCTTCAACAGCAACCTCTCACTACAATTGATCTTTAGCTTCCGTGGCCTTGTCGTGGTCAAATATTCTGGGAGGGTTTCAATTTCATAATTCACTAATTCCATTGTATGTACTTCAAGGTTCCCTAAAGATTTTAGAATGTTAATACTGCCAATAAATAGGTACTCCATGGAAGTAGCATGGTGGAAAAGACCCTCCGGAAGAGATCTCAAATGAGGACAATTTTGAATAAATAATTTTTTCAGGTTGGGCATGGCTGGCAGTCCCTTATTCCACTGCCACTCTTTCCAATTGGGCATATCTTCAAAGTGTAGTTCACCCAATCGAGGAAATGCGGTCCGGAAATCAATATTCCTCGTTGTACACACGAACTCTTCTCCTATATTCACAACTGAATGGGCATTTATAATTCGAAGACACTCCAAATTAACGAGCTTGCCTAATGATTCAAGCCTCTCAAAGCATACACAATTTTCAATAACAAGATATCTCAAGTGTTTTATCGAATTCAACCAATTAGGAAGACATCTGCCAATGTAACCTTTAATTACAAATCTTTCTAGAGAATATGGAGGACAAAGCTCGTTTAAAACATCCTCAGTTGTCTTTTTCTTCTCATTAGATTGTAGAAGTTGTTCTTCCAGGTTTAAATAGGTGTACATAAGGTATAGGTCTTGCAAATGATCCTTGCTGTGAAGATTTGCTAGGTTTGCTATGTTCACATCGGATACTTCCTCTAAACGCTCTAAATGAAGAATAACTAACTCTGGTAGATATGCTAACTCAATAAGGCTACTGAATCCCTCCTCATTAATGTCCTCGTATGGCCTGAATCCGTATAGGTGAACAAGTTTATAAAGTCTTTTCAGGCCTGCTGGTATTGCCTTGACTCTTGAATTGTGAGTATTGAGAAATCTCAGTTCTTGGAGATTGATGATACTACGAGGGACATGTGATAAGTTTGTACAATATTCCAGATTCAAATATAGTAGATATTTGAGGTTTCCAATGGAATTCGGTAGTTCATTTATCCCTGAATCACTGACATCTAAGTATCTTAGATGCACGAGGTCACATAATGAATCTGGTATTCTTGAGATATTGGACTCACTGAGATCTAAGATACGGAGGTTTGACCAGGCTTTACGAAGATCATCATGTGGAATTTCAAGTTTACCACGAAGCAATAATGTTCTCAACCCTTTTTCTTTTTTAATTACTCTAGTGTTCACCTCATTTCCTTCTATTGATAATCGTCGCACTTTCTGTGAACCCTCAATTTTCGCATTGCTTCCCTCTAGTAATACACAATTATCATCTTTTCCCAAATGGTGGGCAAGAACCCACAAAAGGTCGTGCATTTTATAGCGGGATTCTTTTCGATCAACATAGTAACTAGAATCATCTTCCAGAAGATTTCGTAGCTGTAACTCTGTATAGTACGCATTTCCCAAAGACCAAAAATCTCTACAATTTTGCAAAAATCCTTCTGCTAGCCACATATAAATTAAATCTATTTTATGGTGACTAAGATCTTTAGGAAAGAGGGAGCAAAAGACAAAGCACTGTTTCAAAGGTAGTGGAAGGTCCTCGTAGCTCAAGTACAATGCTAGATAGACTTCTTTTGGCAACCCATCTTTGAACCAAACGTTGCTTTTTAGTACTTCTTGCCACGCGCCTCTGGTTTTGCGTTCTTCCGAAAGCACATCACCAATGCTTTTGATAGCAAGAGGCAAACCATCACATTTTTTAACTAGTTGCAACCCAATATCCTTCAATTCTTGAATCTCACTCTCCGTCTCATCCTTAAACACCTGTTAGATATATGTCAAGTGTCTTAGAAACTTTACACGTTTAAAGATTGTAGCAGAATTAGAGGTGCCAGGACTGATAAAATACCAAGGCAGAAAGCAGTGCAACCAACTTTATTTTGGATAACTTAAATTTCAAATGTCGTGCAACCAACTAAAAGTGAATTTAGAACATGAAACAATAGGTAGGTGTTTTGGCCCACTAAACAACTGGCAATTACATCCGATCAACAATTTAGACAGCTAGCAATTGCTGAAACTAGAATCATTTAGGTGAATTTCTTTTTTTCTTTTTAATAAAATTATTTAGGGAAACTATCACCTGCCATTTTAAAAAAACAACAAGAAGAAGAAGATCTGATCCAATTGCGGAAACTGGAATTTAATTTTACTAGATTTTCAATAGAGCAAAATCAGTTAGAAACAGAGTATGAGCTTAGCAAAGACACAGATGGAACAGAGCTTCCCTTAGCTATGCTACATCTGACTGCATTTATTTTTTAATTTTTAATTTTTTTCTTTTGTAATGCATGAATAGTATAATTTACCTATTCATAGTATCTATATTAAAACTCATGCAATGACGAGATTACCAAACAGAAGGGGTAATCATCTAACCGTATAACTATATAAGGTACTGATTTAAAATGAAAAATTTGAAACAAATTTTTCCCCAAACAAGGAGATGAAAACACTAATTTATTACATATATCTAATATTTTATTACTAGTAAGATACAAAATGTACATTTTATTTAAACTGGAGATATAATTAATTGAATTAATTTTGAACTGAAAATAAACACACAAATAATTTGAATTGACGTTTAAAAATTATGAATTTGAAAAGCTTCGAGGACTATTGTAATAGGGCTTCCAAACGAAAAGGGGGCATCACAGTGTAAAATGAAGTTTTAAAAAATAGTTGTTAATCAAACAACCACAGATATCATAGAGCTTTGTAATATATGTATATCATTACTGATGATGATAAAATATAAATTAAATATATATTCTTCAACATCCAAAGTGTAATACATTGAATAAAATAAAATACACAATCTAATTTTTAAGAGCTGAAAAACAAATATAAACATGTTTATCCATTCAACATAAACAGTAGTATATGTGCATCAGAACGTATAGATCTCTGTTTTATGTCATGTACCTTATTTTGATAAATGAAACAGTATTGTAGGTGCTCTCCTCTCAACCGTCGTTGCTCCAATCCACGATTTAATAAAACTTATATCAAGAATAACAGAATCGATCACCAGCGTTTAGGTAGGATTAAATGAGACTTTGATTTGTTAATAAGACCACTACCAAAATTGTTTGTTTAATACTGAAATCATGACCTAGCTAGACTATACTAAGCTTTTAAAGAAAAACTTAAATCATAATCTATACACAAAGTAACAAGGCTTAAAGCAAGACCATTCATTAACATTACCTGTTTTATTAGTAGAGACCAGCCATCTTCATGAGATAACTTCTCCACCCGATGCAATTTTGTTGCCCTCATGCCAATCGCAACTCTTTCATCTCGAGTTGTGACAAGTAACCTACTCCCACGAGCTCCACCACTCATAGGAGCACGCAACACGTCATCCCAAACTACTTGATTCTTTTCCCAAATATCATCGAGAACAAGAAGGAACTTTTTTCCTTGGATGAGCCTCATGAGTAAAGGCACCAGATCCGATTCTTCTTGGGCGGCACTGTGCTCACCTCCTGCCTCTAGGATTAGGCACTTCAACAATACATCTGCTCTTTTTACCTCTTTTGAGATGCAAACCCAGAGTTTTAAATGAAATCCCTCCTTAATTGCCGGATCATTGAATATCATTTTTGCTAGAGTGGTCTTCCCAATTCCTCCCATCCCCACAATAGCAGCAACATGTGTGACATCCTTCTCTTCTTTGATCAGCCACTTCACTAGCTGCTTTGTATCTTCTTCAAGAGTCTTTTCATCCACCCAATGCAATTTTGTTGCCCTCATGCCAACCACAACTTTTTCATCTTCGGTGGTGACAAGTAACACACTCCCACGAGCTCCACCACTCATAGTAGCATGCAACACGTTGTCCCAAACTGCTCGACTCTCTTCCCAAACATCATCGAGAACAACCAGGAACTTTTTTCCTTGGACAAGCCTCTTGAGAAAAGGCACCAAATCCGATATTTCCTGGATGACATCGTGCTCACTTCCTACCTCTCGGATTAGGCACTTCAACAGTACTTCCGCTCCTTTTACCTCTTTTGAGACGCAAACCCAGAGTTTTAAATGGAATCCCTCCTTAATTGCCGGATCATTGAATATCTTTTTTGCTAGAGGTGTCTTCCAAATTCCTTTTCCTTCTATCCCCACAATAACCACAACACCTGTGACATCCTTCTCTTCTTTGATCAGCCACTTCACTAGCTCCTCTGTATCTTCTTCAATTTTTTCTCCAACAATATCAGCTAACTCAACTGAGGGATGAATCTTGCGGGGGATGATTGGGTCCACTCGGCTAATTCGATCAGAAGTCCCAGGAAATATTTGTGATTCGGTTAAACCTAGATCAGTCTTTCTCTTGGTAATCGCTTCTAGTTTCAAATTGATATCCTTGATTTTGGAACCAATATTCTCATCATGAGAATAGAATAGGTTGCAGAAGCACGACAGCAAAGGGCAGCCATAACAAGCATTGGAAGAGGGACGGGAACTGTTGTCATCAAAGCGTTCCTTTGCCTTGATAACACAGAGGTTGATGACGACATCAGCATCATACATGACATCCTTAAGCTCCTTGAGCCAGAGCTCAATGGCACTGCTTTCAGTCTGCTTCCTCTCAGCATCAGCAAGGACGCATTGGATGTTCCGAATGGTCTCTCCAAGTTTCTCGATCTGGCCCGGGATGCCCAATTGCATGTCCATTGATTCCTCCTCCATTTGCTTGAGAAATTTACTCAACTTTGACATGAAGGGATCGAGTATCATCGCCATCTTTGTTTTGAGTGAGAGTCACGGCTATTGCTCAGGAGGAAAAGAGATTGTAATGCGGATAGTTGGAGAATGTGGTTCTGGACCTAAATTTCTTTACGTCTATTTTTGCTAGGTTCAAAGATGAATTATTTATTTTTTCCTTCTTCAAGAAAAAAGGTACAATTAATCCTTTCTTTCTGTTGACTGTAGTACCTTTTTCTTTTGATTAATTGCCAGTTGTCGTTTTTTGGGTGTATTCTCGTATTTGTTAGCGGCCAGCTTGAAATCCATGGCAAGAGCCATCGATCCCCTCAAGTTCAGTCAGGTACCGGAGGCTTAATTCCAATGCAAAATATAGAATCAAGTTAATTAATATATAACCTCTTGTTTTTCCTGTGTTTGTTAACAGATGTTTCACTTGCTGCCCACGCCTCAAGGGAGCTTCTATGTCAATAATGATATTTTCCGTATCAATAATGCTTCATCATGAAATTATATATGCAAGGCACTAGCAGTTTTATATTGTGGGTTTCTATTTATTTATTTATTTGTTTGCTGTGTTAGCTTTTTATTCTCGATTTTTTTTATTAATAACTCCAAAAATTTTTTTTAATAAAAATAGCCCTAAAAATAATTAAAAATGATCAAACCACCCAGTTGGAGGCCGGTTTACCTCCAAGCACCAGACTGCCCCCCCCCATTTGAACTGTCAAATTCAAATTTTTTTTTTTTTTTAACCGACCGCCCATTTGGGAGGGCGGTTTGCTACAATAAATTTTTTTTATCTTAATATTTTCATTTAAAAATGAAAAATGAAAAATGTTCAATTTTATAGCAAACAAAAATGTTTAATCTTACACAATGTCCTCAATTTTATAGCAAACACAAATGAAGAATGATCATGAATGTACATTGATTTTGATATTATATAATAGTAAAATAGCATGGTTTTGACCGTTTAATACCTAATTTGCGGTACAGATGAAAATATTTATTTATGTTACAGTATGAATAAAAAAGTAATCTTCATTGATTAAATGATGTGAAAAAAAAAAATTTGTTAATCTTTCCACGACACATATAGTGTAAGATTGAACATTTTTTATTTTCTATTTTTAGATGAAAATATTAAGATAAAAAAAAATTACTATTGCAGACAACTTATTGTCCGCTAAAAAAATAATTGAATCTGATCGCCCAAATGGAAGGTAAACTGCCCCCCAACTAGGCGGTTTGATCATTTAATTTTTTTTTAAGATTATTTTTATTAATTTTTTTAGATGATTAATAAAAAAATCAGTTTTTATTCGTGCATCAGACATATTTGATCTCCTTCGTGTATTAAGGTGCTTGTTTATGATTTTTTTGGGAGAATTTCATATATATTATTACCATTAAAAAAACTGTGAAATTACGTATTTACCATCTAAAATTCAATTTCGATATCCAACTTTTCTACGCAGTTCTCTTCCACTCCTCCCAGCCGGCCACATAAAATCAAAATCCGAAACTGAATTTTGATATGGAAAATTGATTTCTGAAATTGAATTTCAGTATGAAACTTGATTCCTCAAGATAAAAATAACATTATATAAATACTTTTTACATATTAATTAAAATAAGACTTCAATTATAAAGTATCATATAGGAGACCAGAATATATGGGCAGCTATTTACGGTGTTTTTAAGTCCAATGAGATTCCGCGGTAATGGACCTGTTTTGCAAAAAAATTTCGATTGTACCCGTTGATGCCAGGGCTGGACCTTCTGCCCAGAACAACTGTGACAGCTGGGACACCCGGGCTGGACCTTCTGCCGATAACAACTATGACAGCTGGGACACCCGGGCTGGACTTTCTGTCGAGAACAATTGTGATAACTGGGGCACCCGGGCTGGACCTTTTGCCCAGAATTATTTCTCGAGTTATGATAACCTGGGGTATGACAATTATACCCCTGTTGATGCCACTGATTATGGGTATGATGCCAACCTTCATTTGACCTCACACCATCCACCCCCTCCACCCCCTTTTGAACCTATGAGACGGGATATATATTTGCAAGTACCTGAGCGCGGTACTACACCTCGGGCTGAATCTAGAAGACGGTCTTGTGTTGGTCAGGTTAGATATCAATCTGTACCTTATTCAGAACCTGACTACATTCCTCCTGAGCCTAGAAGATGGTCCGCTGTTGATTGGGATGATATCGGTATTGATATTAACGGTATCGATGCGATACTGGATAAGGGAATGGACACCGGCGATGATTGGGAAGGGGATTGGGATTCATACCGGATATCAGATGGCGATGATGAGACTATTATGATGCCTCCAATTGAAGACATTTCCGATCAAGGGTCGAACAGACAAGCACCTGGTCGCTACATTCAACGATACCATTGTTTTTGAACAAGCGGAGATTTCTTTCTTTGGGCCACACATTGTATACAACGAGGAGCTTGTCCTAAGCTATATTTAATAATTTAAAGTATTTACTTGTATCACTGATTAAATTTTTCTTTTTTTTGTAGACATTTCCAAAGGCAAATGACTACTTGGCGAAGGTGGGAAAGAAAAAACCTAGTGATCCGATGGAGCCGCTAGCATATGATAGAGGTTGGAGATGGGGGATTATGACCACTAACGGGTCGGAGTCATTAAATAATTCTTCAAACAAAGCCGGATGTTGCCCGTGGCAGCAATGGTGGAGGAGACATTTTATAAGTTAAATGCTTTATTTGTTGAGATGCATGCTAAAGCCTTTGAATTAGTGAGTAGGGACCAAGCATTCTCAGATATGGTGGAGGAGAAATTAAGAAAACATAGAGAAAAATATTTTAAAATGAGTATACCTAGTCTCTGAGGATATCTTTGTCGATAACTATTTTCGTATCGATTACCTTTTGGCCACTTGAAGAGCATCATTTCATGGCTACCCCAAAAAAAGTATACCTGGCCTCCCCACCTCGAGCCTACATTGGTTCCCGATGAGAATTGGATCAGACTGGAGAGGCATAATCCATATGGACAGGATGGAAGGTCGGCAAGTGGGACATCAGGCTCACCGTTCTCCTACTGACAGGCAGAGGGCAGGTATGTAGCTGATCATACACAACTTATGTTGATTTCAAATTAAATTTAGATACTGAAAATGAATGTTGCATGAAATGCATTGCAGAGGCAATAAGCAAAGCTAATGAAAGAGAGAATGCTAGAGTTGTTGCCGAGACTGGACCTTCTGGGAGAAGATACCCAACTCAAAGAAGCAACTAATCTAGTAGTCAGGCCTCTACACACCAACCACTAGCAGAGGCAAAGACATAATAAGTAGACTTGCTTTGTTCGGACGCAAGAAGAGTTAAGTTAGCTATGTCGGACTAATATTTGTAGCTTACGTTCAAGACTTATTTGTTTAGTTTATGTTGTAAACTGATTTAATTAACTTATGTTGTGAATTTCTTTTCTTGGATGAATTTTTTAATTTAGTTGGATCCGATTACAAAGCCTGATAAGATAAACACAACTACTGCATAAATTGTTGGCAATGAAAAGTACATCATAATCGCTAAATAATTATTACAGACCTTGAAATAATACTACTTCTTAGAACCAATATCGAAGGTACAAGGAACAAAATCATCGTCTGAGTCTGGTTCAGTCGCAGTAGACGAAGAGATAGTCTTACCAGCATTTTTCTTTGTATTGACCTTGCCTGCATGAGTCACAGTAGGCGAATCTTGATTAACCTTATTTTTTTTCAAAACCATAACCAGATTTTCCACAAAATCATCATCGTCATTGAGTTTGATTGACCTACGGTATGCTAAATCATTTTTGCATCCTTGACAGTAATTTGTAATACAAAAAGAAAACGTTTTCTGAGATTTTCCTTTTCCACCACCGGACGATTGACTTGATGCATTTTTGTTCATCATTTTCGCTAAAAAAAATTGAACAATACAACAAAACATAAAATACTAATACAACAAAACACAGATAAAATAATAATACAATCTACAATATCCAAATAATAATATAGCCTGCAACATCCAAGCAATAACATATTCTGCCACACAAAGTCAAACTATACAGCAGAACATAAAATACTACAAACTCAGTCTTCTAATACAAAATACTTCCAATACATCCCTAAAATAACAAACCAAAATTCAGATTATGGATTGGGAGTTATGAAACTCTCTCCCTTAGTCTTCTAACATTTTGTAGTAATTTCTAATAATTTCTGACATTTTAAAAAAATATAAAATAAAATTAATTGGTTAAAAAAAATTAATACCTCAGTCACTGTTGACAAAATCGCCTAAAAAATCGCTTCAGACTACTATTTGAGAGTTGAGTTTGATTTGAGAAATGAAAAAGTGAATTGTAATTAGGCAGGAGAGAAAAACTTTGGAGAGTTAGTTTTATTAAAAAAAAAAACAGTGACCGCCCACGAAGGGGCGGGTGGAGGGTTGTCAAGGGAAGACCGCTATATAGTGGGGTGAGGATCGCCCGAGGGTTTCGTTATTTATAAAATTAAATTATTTTTTTATGGTTATTAATAAAAAAAACACGGGATTTTTGCTTGATTTGAAAAACAAAGCTGCCATGGCATGTGGTGGGAATATGTAATTTAATACTGTAGTTAAATGCTCGTGTTGGAGTTTTGCTTGATTATTGAAAAACAAAGCTGTCATGGCACGTGGTGGGACCAAGAAAAACAAAGCTGACATGGCACGTGGTGAAAAAGAATGCTCGTGTTGGATTTTTGCTTGATTATTGACAAACAAAGCTGTCATGGCACGTGGTGGGACCATGTAATTTAATACCGTGCCAGATTTTTTAATATAAAACAAGTGTTAACGAGCTGGTTTGGTCCGAGTTAGATCTTGACTCAGCTCGTTAATTTTGGAGCGACACCTACGGATTTATCCTAAAAAAATAATAATAATAATTTTGATCGAGCTACAGCCGAGCGAGCTTGACCTAGAGCTTCTGAGCTGAAGTCTTAGCTCACAATCCTGACGAGCCAGTCCGTGCTGGCTCACTGAGTCTGGCTAAACCTTGTTCTAAAATGAAAATAAATTCTACAAATTTTTTGACCGAGTTGTACCGAGCTGTACTGAGCTTGACAGTATATAATGCACACAATTTCATACAAATTCCAAATTGATGCCTAGTCGAGCTTGCTCGCCAGCTCGCGAGCAAGCCAGGCCCCAGCTTGAACTCATTAATTCTAGACCGAGCTAGTAGCGAGCTGGCTCGTTAACAGCTCGATCGAGTAACGAGCAAGCTGTTAGCGAGCAAGCCAAACGTGAGTCACGAGCTACAAGCTTTTTTACCAACCCTAGACCCAGGCATTTAAATATAAGGGGAATTTCGGATTTTTTTTTTATTTACCATCCTAAAAAATCGTTATAAATTAAATACCACCGGTGTTAATTTTCTATCAAAATTGCTACTTTCGCAGATTGAATCCGCGCACCCGAAGAAGCCAGGTACGCGGACATAGTAGGTGCACCAGATAGAGCGCGAACTGAGGGCGCGGACCCGGAAACGCGGACTGAATCCGCGCACCCGCAGAAACGCCGACTGAATCCGCGCACCAGACTGGTACGCCTATTGAGGCCGCGCACCTGAGATCTGGTCTATTTAAGTGGTTTTTTTACACTGTTTTCATTCCACATTCAAGAAGCAAAACACCTGAAGAACAAAAAAGAGTACCGTAAGTTTCTAATTATTTTATTTTATATTATTTTAAATTTGCTGTAAATTTATTATTTTTTTAAAAATTATTTTTAATTGACTGTAAATTTATTAATTGTTAGGTCTATTCATATAATCAACCAATTATGATTGAAATTGTTTGTTATTTTGGTGGTGAAGTTTTAAACGGACCAAATGATGCTTATTATAGTACTCAACTTTCGAAAATGTTCAATATTAGTCCAGATTTAGATTTTAGAGGTATAACTAGAGAAGTGTACCAGCAAGTTGGTATTGATCCGAATGATTATGAACTGGTAATTTCTGCAAGGATCAATATTGGTCAAGGTAACCAAACCTGGTTCCAACAGCTCCCGGTACAAGACGATAATAGCTGGTGATTGTATACCCAAATGACAATGAATTTGACCACTCCTTTCAAGTTCCTAGAGTTATATATTGTAACCAACTCCAGACAGAACCGCAGACATAACCCAAACCAGAACATTGAAAATAACCCCAGACAGAACACCACACCTATGCCGCAATTAACCCAGGGTAGGATTCGTGAACAATTTGTGATGGGTCCTGTCCGGGCCCTAACTTTGGGGAGTACTAGTTGCTCCCAACCTGACCGAGGACGTCCCCGGGTTCCATCCAGTAGCTCTAGCCGGGCCCAAACTGACCAAAATCGATCTCCAACCCCAGAACCGCTTTATTATGCTAAAAATACAGATGAAGATCTCGAAGAGCGGGAGGCAGAGGAAAAGTGGGATACCAGTGATGGCGGTGGGGCAACTGATTTTAGTGGGATACCAGTGATGGATGTGGATACAAATTTTTCTGTGCTTGGTAGATGACAATGGCGGATATCGGGTGGTGCACACCGACACCTGTTCGAGCAATTTCAAGACACATCGGGGTTTGAAGAAGCTGACAACTCTTTTTTTGCAACTTCTGAGGTGTGTTTCATTTTTAATTAATTTAAAGAAAATCATTTATGAATTGTTAAATTTTTATATTCGTTAATTTTTAAAATTTTGAAATAGGATGGAAAACAACATGAATTGTCTGAGAGGATGACATACCCCAGCAAAGATCAAATGCAAGAAAAAAAATTTCCATTGGCATATAAAGAAAAATATCGAGGTGAATCAGACACACAGTGACACAAAAATGTTAAGGTATAAGTGCAAGAGTGACCGTTCCCAGTGGGGGTTGGTTGCGAGAGCTACAGGTTTTGGTAATGACTGGACGGTCACGAAATTTAAGAGACCTCACACATGCTACGCTGATGCATCCAGGTCAGATCATGCGCAGTTGACGTCCGCAATGGTCGCCAACTGCATAAAGTTGTCATTACGCAAAAATGCTGATATTAGTATCAGCGCCATCACCGATCTGGTTGCTGAAAGGTACGAGGGAATCGTCCCTAAGTATAACAAATTATGGCGTGGAAGAGAGTTAGCAATTGCTCGGGCATTTGGTAGTTGGAAGGGGTCTTACGGGCTTCTTGTCCCTTTGTTGGATGCAATGAAAAGGGCAAATCCAGGAACCCAATATAAAGTTGTTTCAAAGCGAACCAAAAGAGATGGGTACCGGTATTTCATGCGATTAGCATGGGGTTGGGGGCCATGTATTGAAGCAGTTAGTCACCTCAGACCAGTTATCAGCATTAATGCTTGTTTCCTATCAAGGTAGATACAAGGGTAAATTGTTGATTGTGACTGGATATGATGCAGAGAACCAGTTAATCCCGCTAACATTTGGGCTGGTAGAGAGTGAGGAATTTGAGAATTGGGGGTGGTTTATGAAGTGGGTGAGGCAGTTTGTAATTGGTCCAAATAGATTCATGTGTGTGGTATCTGACCGGCACATGGGCATAAAAAAAGTGTTCATACAGGATGATCTGGGTTGGTCTGAGGAGAATGGGGAGTGTGTTCACCAGTACTGCTCTCAACATGTATTTGAGAATTTTGGTAAACACTCCAAGGATAAAATTGCTGCGAATTTTTTCAAAATCTTGGTGAAAAAGAAGAAACCAAGAAGAATGGTAGAAGGCCTCGATGCAATCGGAAGGAGAAATCCCAAATGGCTGAATTACTTGGATACATGTGGAAAGGACAATACTGATGACGAGGCAGAACTGGCTAAGCCATGGAAGGTGTATCAAGCTATGGACAATGGGGCTCGTTGAAAAATCATGACTAACAACGGTTCTGAATCGCTCAACAATGTCTTCAAAACTTCCCGAAGGTTTGTGTTTTATAATCAACGAAAATTTTATTATTTATTGATGGTTTTACGTTTCTTAATTTAATAGTAAGTTGTTATTTTTGCAGGTTACCAGTTGCCGCAATTGTTGAGGAGACGTTCGCTAAGTGTGTCGATTGGTTTGTTGAAAGAAGAGAGCGTGCGGTGGAATTGCAATTGCAGGGTCAACTTTTTTCCACTCGTGTCCATGAAAAGATGGATAAGCACATTCACAAGACCTTAAAAATGAGCGCCATCACATTCGACCATAACGAGTGGCAGGTGACCTCCCATGGTGAGAAAATCTCATATGACATGCGTAGAGACAGCTTGCCACAAATGGAGCGAGATGCCACATACAGAGTCGTACTTCAGGACAACAATTGCATGGAATGCACATGCCAAAAGCCTCGGCTAAGTGGAATACCATGTGTTCACGTGATGTCTGTGTGTCGCTTAAGGTACCAATCTCTGATGATAATTTCATAATCATTGCATAATAATTTTATAATGTTGACATTATGTGTGTAAAATTGTAAACACTTGGATCCAAATATTTTCGTAAATTACTACTACAACATTGAAGAACTAGTCGCCACATGGAGTGGTGAATTCTACGTGTATGACAATCAAAGTGATTGGCCAGCGTACGAACGACTGATCTTAGTTCCAGAGCGTAAAATGGTGAAATTGGGCAGAAGACGACACATTCGGATCCGAATGTGGATGGATATACTAGAAGGAAGACCAGTGGGAAATCAGCCCAACAGAGCAACCATGGAAAGTAATGCGAGAAGGAGAAGGGATGCACGAGGCAATACTCAATAAAAAAAATAAGGAATGCGAGAAGGAGAAGGAAATGCGAGAAGAAGAAGGAAAGTAGGTTTCAGTTGTTTGTATGTTTAATTATTTTTTAGCTAAATGAGAGTAGACAATCATTGTTTGTATGTTGTACTATTTATAGCTTATGTGGAAGTAGACGTCAAATTTTGTGTACGACATAACACAAGAAAATAAGCAAATAAAAAAACAAACCACGTAACAGGAAATATCATAACATATAACAGTCCCAACAGGAAATATCATAACATATAACAGTCTCAAAAGTCATAACAGAAAATATCATAACATATAATAGTCCCAAAAGTCCTAACAGAAAATATCATAACATATAAGATCGATCATCGACTGGATGGTGTGAATATGACCTTCTTTCTCTTAACCCTCTTGTCGCGTCCCCTCCTCCTCCTCCTCCTCCTCCTCCTCATGTGCCTGAAATGCAGGTGTGTAGGATCGGGAAGGCGGTGACACCTGTGATGGTTGTGGAGCCTCCTCTTGTATCTCCCCGAACAGTCTGCTATCCTGAGAGCCGCCCTGATTTGCCCCAGGACCGAATATGATGTCGGCTGTATCAGCCACATAATCCTGAGAACCATACGGGAGATCCTGTTGGGTCGGTGCAACATCTGGCTGTGAGAAGAATATCGGAGAAGAAGGATCATCCTGAGAAGGGAAATCCTCGGCCTGCGTGTAGTCACCGTACTGAGATCCCAGGTGAAATGCAAAGTCCTGTGCTGGATCCTCAACCTGTATATCCCCATCACATGGGTGCCATGTACATCCCTGAAATAAAATTATTAGGTTTCAAAATAAAGATAACATGACATAATAAAGGTATTAAACACGTACCGCCACATAACCAGCAACCTCAAATGCCGCCTCAACAGTCGCAGCTGTGTGTATAACTGAACAATCTGGATGGGGGGTGCTCATCGCTTCTGCAGAGTCGTCACTCACAATGTACTGCCAGTCCTCATATTTCGGCAGATCTGACAATCTGAGGATCTTGTCCAACTGGTCATTGTATTCGGCAACGACGACCGGTGGTGCAGCCATGCGCAACCATATCTTCCCCATCTTCTTCCACCCTCTTGTGATTGTCATTCGTGCGCTGATCAAGCATTGCTTGATGTTCATCAACACCTTCAAATAAATTGTATCAAAATTAGTTCAAAATGCAATTGAATGTCGTAAACATTTTGAAATAATAAAGGAATAATCAAATCTTACAATCTGTGCAGCCGGACCGGCGCAAGGAATGTAGCCGTACTCGTCAGTGTTCATGTCACGTCGTACCTCTAGTGGCATCTCATTCATCTCCAATATCTGACCGTGCATGTACACTGTAAATGCACAATACTCCTAATACCAACGACGGTACTCCCGATCGTATGCCTCGAATGCGTAGGTCTGGAGATGCTCAGGAATAATGTCCTGCGGGGCCATGGCCTCAAGTCGCTCCACATGCTCGATGTGCATGGATCGCCAATTCCTACTAGCAGTAGTGTCCAGTACCTTGTGGAACTTGTACCACTCGTCTTTGGTAATCGGATCGGGAACAGGAAAATACTGAGCCATCCCGAACTGTCTCATGACCAGTCCGGGGTAATAATGCTCAACAACCTGGAAGTAGATAAGCGGTACCTACAAAGATAAAAATAAATAACTTTGCAAACTAGAAGTTTTAGAATTAATTAGACATTGAGATTACAAGTGGTACCTGAGCAAACCAGAATTCTCGCTGAGCAAAGCAGATAGCAGGCAGGGAATGCAGGAAAGAGCGAGGGACAGCATCATCGTCAAAAACTGGAGCACGCTCATCATACGGCCTCCACTCGACGTGTTTGTCTGGCGTCATCTACTCGAATTGACTCCGAAAAAAAGCAACTCCCGTAGGTCATCCGTGAGGGGTACAGATAAAAGTCTTCTTAAAGCAGAATCTCTGAGCATATGTAGGACATGTCTGGAGGTGGCTTACCCCCATTTGGTGCCCAATCTTTCTCTCAAGGCTATGGACGTCTGAATGGAAACCTCGTCCATGACCAATGATGGAGGAGACCAATCGGGCCGTACATGCCGTGCTTGGTGGTCTATTTTGGTATAAGTTCAAGCTATTTTTAATACAAACAGATAAAAAATTTAAAAAAAATTAAAAAATACATTTATATCTGACACGCAGTGCATAACATGCGATACAGACATGCCAAGACCGCTGCACCCCAATTCATCCGTCTGGGATTCCCCAAGTCCACCAGGTGAAGTAGACACGCAGGAACAGTGCTACCAGATGAATCTGGAAACATCCAACAAGCGAACATCTCTCTGATATAAGCCCGGGTCCACCGAAGTACCTCATCGGGATCTGCTGCAGCGGCTAGCTCTCCACTATAAATTAGGTTAATTTAGTATACAATGTAATTTGTAAAAGAAAATAATCATTAATTAATTTCAAACTCACTTGAAACGCGCCCACAGGTATGGTATACTAATGTTGTTCTTGGAGGTGATGATGCCCTTCTTTGTCGCCCCTGCTTCAGCAACCCGGAACTTAGGAGATCGGTAACGAGCTGTGAGAAGTCTCCATACTCCACCCCCGTCACAACATCTCCAGTGATCGGCAAGCCCCATAGACAGCTAACGTCTTGGAGAGAAACTGTAATCTCTCCAACAGGCAAGTAGAATGTGTGGGTCTCCGGCCGCCACCTCTCGACCAGCGCAGAGACGAGGGCGTCATCTGCAGTGATCAAGGTAAGCTGTGACACATGCCACAAACCCATCCTCTGTAATTCTGGGGCAAATCTCGAATTGCATTTGATAGACATTTGATTATTGCGTGTACTCGTGATGTCATGACTCTACATCATTAAATTTCAAATAAAATAAAAAATAGAACCTAAATATTTATTCAAATGAAAAAATAAATTTAATGTAAGTTTAGTTTTTTAATCTGAACTTACATATGCTTTTGAGATCTTGTGGCCTTTAATCGGGAACCAGCAGACCTCTAATGCACTCCTTTGTCAAGTGCGGAAAGATAGTAGACCTCAATTCCTGACCCCAATCACAATCATCAAATGGTGTGCTTTGGGTATGACTGGTTGAAGCCATACTAAAAGAAATTTTATAAATTCCTTTAGATATTCACGAAATCAGTATATTCAGATAATGAAGCTCTAAAATAATCTTGCTAATTTAAAATTTGGTCATTTTCGGACAACAACGTAAATAAAGGTTCTTTTTTTGTCATTTGCAAACCATTCAAGACCAATTATATGTATTTCTAATCAATTCTGGTATATGATATCAAAACCATGATAAAATAAATAATTGCTCATTTCATGATTTTTTGTCCAATTGAGTGCATTTTCAATCAATTGTGGTCTACGGTACTACAACAGTGCTAAATTTAATTTTTTTTTCTACTATCGATACAATAATGCAACATAATCCTAATTTCGTACAAAATAACTAATATTGGACACCATTCGAGCTATTTCGTACAATTTACTACAATTATGGTAAATCATTTTAAATTGAAACAATTTGGTACAATTTATCTATATGACTATTTTTGTACAATTATTCGGATTTTTTTTAGCATTTAAATAATCAAAATTGACTACAACTACAACTATTGTACAATTTATCTATATTAGACACCTATCTAACTTATCTAACCTATCTAACCTATATAACCTATCTAACTACATCTAAAAAAATTAAATAAATTAATTAAAAAAAAATTACCTTTTTACCGCTGGAGTACGCCTGCTCTGCTGTGAAAGTGAAAATCGGGTGCACGGAGGGGTTATAACGCCACAGTTCGGGTCCACGGACTCAATACGCGTACCGGCCGGGTGCGCGGACTCAATCCGCGTTTCCGCGGGTCCACCGATTTAGGCCGCGTTTCCGCGGGTCCGCCCATTTAGGCCGCGTTTCCGCGGGTCCGCGCCCTCAGTTCGCGCTCTGTCTGGTGCACCTACTCAGTTCGCGTACCTGGCTTCTTCGGGTGCGCGGATTCAGTCCGCGAAAGTGTCAAATTTGATACAAAATTAATGCCGGTGGTATTTAATTTATAACGATTTTTTAGGATGGTAAATAAAAAAAATCCGGGGGGAATTTTATGTATATCCCTCCAAAATTAGTAATTACATATTTATTTTTAAAAATTGTAAAAACTTTCATATTTGTCCAATCTAACTCTATAGCATATCAAATATCTCCAATAAAATTAATTTTTTAACTCTTAAATTAATTTTTCAATAATAATTAATAATATGTTGACCATTTTATTCTTTGTTTCTATATCTTTAGTACGCTTGAGTTCTCTTCTCTTTAAAAAAATACCAAACCTCCTTCCTATCTCTTCTAATAAAGATGGAAAAATTAAAATAGCGAGGGGCAAGAGGAATTCGTGAGAGATGACGACCTCCTTCCTATCTCTCCTAATGAAGATGGAAAAATTAAAATAGCGAGGGGCAAGAGGAATTTGTGAGAGGGGAGACGACGAGGGAAGGCGGGGAGAAATATGTGATTTAGCGTATTTGGAGAAAGAAGTGGAGAATTTGGCGTCTTAAAGAGAAGAGAACTCAGACGGACTAAAGAGACATAAAAGAATAGCATAATGGACAATATATTATTAATTAATATAGTAAAATAATACTTAAAGTTTTATAATATATTATTTAAGTATTTTTGGAGATATTTGATATGTTATAAAATAGGTTGGACAAATATGTGAGTTTGTAAAATATTTAAGAATAAATATATAATGATTAATTTTGAAGAAACAAATACGTAATGAGAAATACACATGAAATTCCCCTTAAATATAAATATAAGACAGCTACATTTTTTTTAATAATCAAGCAAAATATCTGATACGAGTATTAAATTACATAAGGTCCCACCACGTGCCATGGCAATAATCAAGCAAAATATCCAACACGAGAAAAATTGGTAAATTTTATAGAACGCTCTCTGTTAAAAAACTATCATACAAAATATTTCTTTTCTTAAATTACTAACAAAATACTCTTGTGGGTAGGGCTAAACAAAAAAATTGTAGTTTGTGATTCGATTCGAGTTTGATTCGAAAAAAATTGTAAAAAAATCGATTCGAAATAGTTCGAAATTAATTCATACTAAACTCACACTGGACCTGGTTTGTTCGAAATAGATTCACGAACTATTCTAGTTCGAATCTCAAAGTAACGTGAACCGTTAATTTCCATTAATAACTTATGTTCGCTGATTACTTAAAAGTTAAAACATAAGACTGCCCAGCCATAAATTATAACTCGTAAGTCGTAACCCTTGCTCTTAGTTCAGAAACCCTAAACGACTTTAACCTCTCGCTCTCGGTGACTACGATCACTCTTTCTTGTCATAAAAAAGTTCGTAAAAAATTCGGAATTGAGTTCGTAAAAAATTTGATTCGAAATTAATTCAAATCAAACTCTAAATGGGATAAGATCGATCCGGTTCGATTCGTTTGCAGTCCTACTTGTGGGTCTCAATTTTATTCTCCCTCACCTCTCTCTCCCTCCTCCTCCCTTTTAATTACTTCCTTTCCCTTATTTCTTCTTTCTCCTTTTTTTTTTTCTTTCTTTCTCCTTTCTACTTATCTAGCACTTGAGTATTTAAGAAATAGTTTTCACAATAAGAAAGATAATTAAATTGAATTATTTTGTTTAATAAGAGAGGTGACAATACTTCAAATTGACAGCATGCTTGGTATACCAAATGCTTCAAATAATTTGTCATACTCGAGACTACCAACCCTTTTAAAAAATGTTGTACGACGACAATACATCAAAACAATTTGATATTTTTTAAGAAGGGACTTAGTTACGGTGTTTGCAGCTTTGTGTTTTAATGCAGGACCATATTTTAGAGTTATTTTATATTATATGGAGGAAGAATCGGATCGATTAGAGTTGCGCAGCATTGAAATTAAGTCTCTAGTACAAACTGTACCAGCCAGTACAGCTAGAGACTCAATATGGACCAACATGGAAAGAATAAGCAATAACTCCTAGAGCGCCAAACTTCTGCACATGGGTGATACAGTACTTGTTAGAAATGTACTATAGGCCAGAATATTATGGGCCATATTTAATTAATATGGATAAGATCTTAATGGGCTAGGCCCGAATTCTTATTCTAATCTTGATCTGATCTGATCTGATCATATCAGATAAGGTTTTCTGAATGGGTGTATCTGAACTGGTGCATATGTTTTATAAATATAGTGCATCAGTTCTATTTTCGGATATTATTTTACACTAACACCAGAAAACGTAAGAGAGAAAAGAAAGAGAAAAGACGGGGCTGTTAATTCGGTACTAGTATACCGAATTACAGAAGTTTGTCAACTTGTTCATGTGGATACTGATAGAGACGTGATTGCTGGGCTGTTGCGTGAATCTGACACGAGATCGAAAGGAGAAGAAGGCTACTGCTAGACTAGACTTGAAGTTTCCGCTGCACTGCGTGTCTAGTGGTAAACTCTGTTTTAATCTTAGAATTAGTTTTATACATGGATTCTGGTTTCGGATAGTGAATAAATTTGTAGAACTGAATCAAATTGTTGCACTATAACCTATCTGAAATCCCAACAGTGGTATCAGAGCCACTTGTGTATAATTAATTCTGGATTTCTGATTGTTAATTAGATTAAAGTTTCATTTTAATCAATTAGATTGACTAAAATTATACAAATTAATTTGGCGGTTTATACGAGGGTTAAGGAATAATTAAATAATCATATCAATTAGATTGTTCTGACAGAATTGAATCAGTTGGATTGATTCGAATTTTAGATTAATTAAAATTGATCTGAAAATTCTATTTTATGGAAATAGAATCAGTTAGACTGGTTCTGGTATATGATTATGTTGTGAATCTGAAAGTTCTGTTTTAAGGAAACCTCCTCATATATATTACTTTATACATGAGCCCATATTTAGAATTGGATTCTATGACTAACTTTGTTTTGCAGTTACGGAATATGTGAATAGTATGATCCCGTTGCCTTGTGTGAAATATTGTAATGAATGTATGAATGATGTGTGTAAATGCGGCCTAAGGTGCCCCGTGAATTAAATTTATTTTATAATTAAAAAGGTGACTTGCATGTCACTTATTATGTATCATTTATGCGGTCTGCGAACTGTTAAAATTAGGACATGTATGTATTTTCTTTATTGCCATTAGAGTAGTTATTTTGGTTAGAATAAAGAAGATTACATGAAGGATGGATGGTGGCTATTGTCAAGTGGAGTCTTACAATGGAGATTATCATGTCATGGATCATACTATTCCACTTATGAATTGGGCTCATGTTATTATTTAATTGTTTATTACATAGCATGTTTTCAAAATAAACATCAAAGTCCCTTAAAAGAAAAATTAAGTTTCATGTCTTTTCAAAATCTCTAACATATCAAGGTTTCTATCGCTAATTGATGGGCTTGCCAAAGCAAGATATCGTTAGTTATCTTAACGAGGTAGGATATGAGTGTTGGACACTTATATGTAGAGGTCTAGTTTTACTTAACTAGGCTATCAAAACGTCTTTGGACCTTGAGGCATATGTTTGAGGAGCCAGAACATGGGATGTTACCTCGAACAAACCAAGAATTATATTAGATGTAATTAGCAAGGAATGCTTACCTAAATAACTAAATTCAAGCAGTGATGCCAAAGCTCACTTGAATTTTGTGAAATGTAGATCTTGGTCCACTATGTGGTTTTATATGGGACATCGGTTTTAAAACACATAGTGGGAGTAGTAAATTTTTAATAAAGGTTTTTCTAAAACATAAACTTTAAGTCTAAATTTATGCATATTTATTTTGTTGTAGATAATGACAAATACATCCACTTTTACATTGCGATCTGCTATTGAAAAAGAAAGTGCAAAACTCACTGGTCCGAACTTTTTAGACTGGTATAGAAATTTACGCATTATTCTCAAACAAGAGAAAAATGAATACGTTCTAGAGAAACTCCTTCCTAAAAAACTAGAAACTGATAATAAAGGAAAGGTTACTGCCGAGACACAACAGAAATATGATAATTATGTGAATGATGATCTTGATGTCACTGAGTTTCAAAAGCAGTTTGAGAAATTGAGTGCTTATGACATAATTGTGCAGCTTCGTGAACTTTTTCAAGTTCAAGCTCGCACTAAGAGATATGAGACATTGAAGGCATTATATAAATGCAAGCTGGCAGAAGGAAGACCAGTTAGTCCTCATGTACTCAAGATGATGGGGTATATTGAGAATCTGAACCGTTTGGGCTATCCCCTCAGTAAAGAGTTGTCTTCTAACATTATTCTCCAATTTTTGCCTCCAAGTTACCATCAATTCATTATGAATTTTAACATGAATGGGCTGGAGAAGTCAATGACAGAATTGCATGGGATGCTAAAGACAGCTGAACAAAACTTGAGAAATCCTAATGATGTATTATTGGTTAAGAAAGAAACGAATTTCAAAAGGAAAGGCAAGGGAAAGGCTAAAGACAAAGGCAAAGCAAAAGGCAAAGGCAATGTTCAAGTTGGGAACTCGAACAAAGGAAAGGTTGTAGCTAGTGCTAGTGCCGCCGAGTCACAGTGTTTCTATTGCAATAAGATCGGCCATTGGAAGAGAGATTGCAAGAAGTTCAAAGAAGATCAAAAGAAGGGAAGTGGGACTTCCGCTTCAGTTATATTTGTTATAGAAATTAATATTTCTACTTATCAAACTGATTCATGGGTATTAGATACCAGTTCAGGAGTTCATATTTGTTCAAATATGCAGGTACTCGCAAAGAGTAGAATGTTGAATAAAGGAGAGGTACAGCTACGTGTCGGCAATGGAGCACGGGTTGCTGCTTTGGCCATAGGCACTATATCATTAGCTCTACCTTTCGGGATGATCTTAGAATTAAATAATTGTTATTATGTAATTGCCATAAGTAGAAACATTATCTCTATTTCGTGTTTAGATATGTTTGGATTTGAATTTAAATTTAAGAACAATGGTTGTTGATTTTATTTAAATGATATGTATTATGGCAAAGCTTCATTACATAATGGACTTTATATTTTAGATCTTGATGTTCCAGTTTATAACATACAAACCAAAAGACACAAATCAAATGATTTGAATCCCACTCTTTTATGGCATTGTCGTTTAGGACACATAAGTGGGAAACACATAAGGAAGCTTTATAAAGAATGACTTCTAGATTCATTTGATTTGGAATTACTTGAAACATGCGAAGCTTGTTTGTTGGGAAAAATGACTAAAGCACCTTTCACTGGGATAAATGAAAGGGCGAATGACCTATTGGTACTTATACATTCCGATGTATGTGAACCGTTTAGTTCAGTTGCAAGAGGTGGTTTTCAGAAGCTTTTGAGAAATTCAAGGAATTTCATAATGAAGTACAAAATTAACTTGGCAAGACAATTAAAGCTCTTCAACCAGATCGAGGAGGCAATTATTTGAGTCAGGAATTTGATGATCATTTGAAGCAATTTGGAGTTGTTTCGTAACTTACTCCTCCAGAAACACCACAATGGAATGGTGTGTCTGAACGGAGGAATTGAACTTTGTTGGACATGATTCGTTCAATGATGAGTTAAGTTGATCTTCCATTATCATTTTGGAGATATACTCTAGAGACGTCAGCTTTCATACTAAATAGGGTTCCATCAAAGGCAGTTGAGAAGACACCATTTGAGTTATAGACTGGGAAACGTCCCAGTATGTTTTTTCTTAAGATTTGAGGTTGCGAGGCTTACGTAAAACTATTGATATCTGATAAGCTCACACCTAAATCTGATAAGTATTTCTTTGTTGGATATCCGAAACAAATCAAAGGATTTTATTTTTGTGCAATGTCGACATCCTATATGTTTCATCTTTACTTTATTTCCGTACGTAGCTTTTACTTTGATCATGCATGATTTAAAAATCCATTGCTTAAGTGAGTAGCCATTTATTTTAGTAGTAGCAGCAGTAATAGCGGTAGCAGTGGCAGCAGCAGTAACAATAGCACTAGTCTGCTAGTAGTCGTAGTAGTAGTCATAATAGTGGTGGTGGTGGTGGTGGTGGTGGTGGTGGTGATCGTAGTGGTTATAGTGGTGGTCATAGTCGTGGTGGTGGTGATGGTGGTAGTAGTGCGGTAGTCCTTGTCAGAGGTTTATTCAGTAGTAGTTGTCAGAGGTTTCTGAATTTTAACTTTTACGCCTTTTTCAAGTTTTCAATTCTCCTCTAAGTAAATTTGCAGACTTATAGCACGGAGAATTAGTATTAACGAGTGAATGGTACCGCGGGCACAGTACGTATATAACAAAATTAAGAAATAAAAAATGTGATTGAGGAAATCGAATGAGCAAAAGAAAAGCATACAACAAAAATTTAAGTGTGCAATTATTGAAATAAAAAGTACAGCCCCTTATAATTAAATAAAAAAGCAACAGCATCCATATATACATGGTAGACCCTTTATTTTCATCAAAAACCAGTACCCATACATGTATGCATAAAGTCCATGCTATGCAAAATATAAAGAAACTATGAGATATATATGAAATTAAATATGTTAAACTAAAAATGATTTCCAATTAAAGCATGGCAAATTAAATTGTATTCAGAGGAGAGTGCCTGGGTTACTGTAGCCATGCTGAGCAGAGAGACAGATGCCGCGGTCGCTGCTGCACGTGGTCAGGTGGTCTCTGAGAGGCTGCCTAACAGAGTTAACAGAGGACAGCCAGCTTCGCAATGGTCCTCCTCTAGTAGTTATCGTCATTAGACGATAGTTTTTTTCTTTGTATTTTGTAGGATTTACATTTGATCTATTGTGTTTGTTATTTTATGTTTGTATTATCTCTTTTTGTTTATTTATATTTCCTATTTTATTTATTTTTGTCGTTTTTCTCTTATATCGTGCTCATAGAATATAAAAAAAAATAAGGTAATGCATGTACAACAAATCGTCTTTTATAAATAACCATTCTCTTATGTCGTGCTCATAAAATATAAAAAAATTAAAATAAGATAATGCATGTACAACAAATTGTCTCTTATATGGTCTATCTCTTATATCATACTTTGTGTATATTTACTAATTAGGTAATGCATGTATGTTGAGTATTTTAAGTATAAGGTTTTTAGCTATAACTTTGTACTATTTTACTTTTAAATTTATAAATCTAAATACTCAAGAGTTGGTCGGTTACTAGCATATAGCCTACCCCTTGTAGTATAAAAGGTATCGATCCAAGGGATAAGGGTAGATTTTAGTTTTTAAACTCTATTGATTTAAATTTAGAATTGTTTGTTTCAAAGATTTGTTTGAGAATAATTGTTCTACATTCCTAAGGTTGGTGGGTTCAATATCCGAGGAGTTTGAAGGTTTTAAACAAAAATAAGGAAAGAGTAAAATGAAATTAAGGTTTTATCAAAGATTGGAGAATCTAGGGGCTTTCGGTCTACAATCTCTTGTTTAATCCTATCTACTCGGTTTGTTTAAATTCATGTTTGATTGTGATGGGGTTTCTAACCTAATATGTTAAAAATGGTCACTTCCATGAATTAATAATGTGCCTTAATAACTTGATTTATCTAGACCATGAAGCTCTTTGTTAGTCTATCGTCTCCTTATATATTAGTACTTAATAATTTAGCCGAATAGGAAACTCATACAAATTTCCAAGTTGATTCAAGATGTTTCGACTTAGGGTTTTGGTTTTACCGGTTAAGTCTCAACCTAAACCCTAACCTTAATTTCTGTAGTTCCGGCTTAGATTAAAAGATTGAATGCCCTTAACCTAAATTATAATGGCTTTGTGACATAATTGGTACTATTTTATATGATTCATTCTACTTTAGAGTCTAAAAGACCTAAAACAGGATAAATACAATTCAAGCACAAATTATGGGAACCACAAATAATAAATCACAGAAATTAACAATCAAATCAAACAATCATAATAAAATAAATATCTAAATAGAATAGAATTAAACAAGTTCTTGCAATTGACCTAAACTCCTAGAGAGGAAGTTAGCATCTCATGGAGATGCAAAACTTACAAAGAAATTTCATTACAAATTGGCTAAAACAAAGAGAAATTGAAAAAGAAATGATTACAATCCTTACAACAATGAAGAACTATTGCTTATCTTCCTTTGCTCTGAGAATTCTACTATTCTTCTCCAAATCTCAGCTCTTAATTTCACCTTAGCTCCAATGAGATATGGAAGATGGATTGATAGATCGTTCTTGGATGATCAATATGAGCAGAATTCTCTCTCTTAAATAGCCTATTCTACACCCTAGAAACGTGAGGAGCAGTTAAACACTTATTCCACACGTTTTCTATAATTAAAACCACTAACCTGGCCAATAGGGCATGATCTGGCTTTCCAAAAATAGCGAAACTGTTTTTTTGTCATAATGTGGCTAAAAGTGCGTCCGTACTGGATTATATATTCTGCATTTAAATTTGCTTCCTTCATGAAAATTGTGGATCTTCTCGTTATCTTCCCGAAAAGTGGTCATACGCTCAAAACGAAGTTCGTATGACGAAGTTATGCTCAAAATACGAAACATGTGTCGGCAGCTGAAATTTTGGCCAAGCTGAGTGCGTCCGCACTGGCACGAATTTTGATGAAAATATTATTATACCTTTTTCAAATTGGCACGTGTCCAGAAATTCTTCTAAGTACTTATTTTGGTCATATCAGAATTCGTGTGACCCGCTGAGGCCGCATTTGGTCTTTTTTCACCATTTTCTGTAATTTAAAGCAAGGAAACGCAGTAACTTGATTCTAGGTGTAATTTATGACTTTTATATATCAAAATACAAGATATTTAGAATATTTTCAAGATAAAATCTCGATCGAACATGTGTAAATGTGTATATATTTTATGCCTATCAATGTACAACAAATAATATAAAAAAATTAAGTCAAATAATTATCACTTATAAATTATTTACATATTTCATAGCTAAATTATACTTATAAATATCAAAATATAAACCATACTTATCATATTAAATTTAGTCAGAAAAACCAAATCATACTAAATATAGTCAACAAATTTAGTCAAATAATCATCTTAATATAAACTCGACAATTAATATATCAACTATCTACAAAAAAAAACAAAAAAAAAATATAGAAACTAACCAATTATTGGCCTGTTTATATTAAAAATTAGGAACCGGCCAATAATTAGCCGGTTTGGTTATTTTAATAATTCCTTAGCTTCTCAGGGCATATTTGGTATTTATTACTTAATTTTGGATATTAATAAAAATTACGTTAAAATATTTATCAATTTGTTTTTTTTCGGTGAAATGGAAAAGATGCTTGGTGAGAATGTGGGATATCTCTCTGTCAATCAATCAATCAATCAATCAATCATTCAATGGCATTTTTTTATTTTTTTATACGGTTAACTTTCCAAATTCCAAAAGATGTTTCCTATTTTTTTTTAATATTGATGGTACAGAAGAGTCAACAATGCAAATGTAAATAAAAAGCTGTCAAAAGTTACTCCTCAAAATTTATTTTTAAGATCCTATAAATTTATAATATTACATTGGAGGCTACTATGTACAAAAAATAAAATTTACTTGAAGAACTTCTATGTACTTGATTAAAAAAAAATGGTGGCTTAGGACCTCTTGAGGTATACTGTGTTCTGCCACTGCGATTCTTGCTTCTTATGATGTAAAATATAGTTCATGCATTAAAACACAAAGTAGGGCAATAATAACCTATTTCATGTAATAATTAAACATAAATGTGAGAAAACAAAACAAAATCTAAGCCAAAACTCTACGAAATTCATGGTCGTTTTGACCTTGATCAGTCCACAACTCAGAAACTATCATTGTGATCTTAGCCACTCAATATATATAATGTAGTGCAAATGATGAACATCACTACTTACTGTAGGGGGTGCAAACGGATCGGATAGTGATGGGCTAACTTGCTTTTATTTTTCAGATACAAATACGGATCGAATATCAAATATCCGTAAATACACACACACACACACACACACACACACACATACATAAATATTTTCATAATATATATTGAACTATATGATATATATCTACTATTCGGATACGGATAGTTGAAATTCAAAACCATATCCGTATCCGTATCCGCACAGATATTCGGATATCGGATATCCGTATCAAATTTTCGGATGCGGATCCGAATACGGTCGGATATTATCCGATCCGTTTGCACCCCTAACTTACTGGGTTTTAGTTTCACAGACCAAGCAAAGTTTAGCATTTTAATTAGTCATGCATGTACTTTTTTTTTTTTCCTAATGTCTGTGTTTACTATTTTTCATAGATGTCAGAGGTTTATTTTCTGTTTTATTATATATCCTTATAATGCTACTTATTTTCTTTTAATGGGAAGAAAACTCACGCGAACGACATAATATTGCTAGAACAGGGTTGATACTATTAAAAACCTTAATTTTAACTTTTACGCGTTGTTAAAGTTCTCAATTCTCATCTAAGTAAATTTGTATTAAAGTTGATTACGTTATAGATCTTATAGCACGGAGAATTAGTAGTAATGAATGAATGGTACGGGCACAGTATTAACAAAATTAAGAAATAAAAAATGTGATTGACGAAATCGAATGAGCAAAAGAAAAGCATACGACAAAAATTTAAGTGTGCAATTGTTGAAATAAAAAGTACACCCCCCCCTATAATTAAATAAAAAAGCAACAGCATCCATATATACATGGTAGATCCTATATTTTCATCAAAAACAGTACCCATACATGTATGCATAAAGTCCATGCTATACAAAATGCAAAATATAAAAAAACTATCAGATAGCAAATTAAATATGTTAAACTAAAAATGATTTCCAAAGCATGGAAAATTAAATTGTATCTACCTTGACTTTGTGACTCCGATTGGATTTCATTTCTAGCCTATCCCAACTTCAAATTAACATAGAAATAAAAAAATAAATTCTTTCATTAATAAAAGAGATAATACACAAAAGGCTCTTCAGCAATGCTACAACACACAAATTACAAAAATTAAAATGCATACAAGGCAGAAACTACCCTATCCTAACTATGCCTTAGAAGACCGCCCCACCCAGATCCTCCTCATCGGAGAGATCGTCATCACCACTGTCAATCTCGAGAGCCCCAAAGAGATTGTTATTGTTGTTCGTTGTTGTTGGAACAAAAAAATAATCCCATTCATTGGATAGTGGTGGCTCTTTAGAATATATATATGACCCATGATATACTATAGTATCATTGGATTGTTGTTGTTGTGGTGGTTGTCGATGTATCTCCTCTTTGAAAGAATATATAGACTCATCATCAGATACCATAGTAGCATTGCTGCTTTGTAAATTAGGTTCATCCTTCTCCAAACTCCAACTACTCCCATTCGTCGGGAAGTTCTCGGGCTTGGGACATGCCACATATTCCATGTATTTTAAATTCTCAAATGAGCGCCTGAGCTCATACCAGTCGGTTTTCAAATAATTCAAAAACCTGAGGCGCAATATCTCCACTTTCCAGTTATCATCGCATGGAATTTTAATAAGCTTCCCACCTCTAATATATAATCTTTTCAAATTTATCAGCTCTGTAGGATTCAGCAGCTTTGACGCCACAGGTTCTGGATAACATCTTATATCCAACTTTTCTAATTGCTTTGGGAAAGAATAGGTTGGTATCCTCCCATTGGACTTATTATTACAACTCAATGACGAAATAGACTTATTATCTCTCCATATAATGGTCAATATCAAAAGACTATTCAGAGTTTTTAAAACACCGAAATCTTCATTAACCAAATGCTCGCTGGAAATTCTAATGCTGAGTTTCCTAAGCTTATTCAATTTGGAGAGATCACCGACCTGGCAAGACTGGGTTTCACTTCGCATGCTGTTAACTACAAAACCCTTTAACACCTCTAAATTAGAGAGCTCACATAACCATTTCGGCATATGATCTAAGAGGTAGCACTCTGAAATATCTAAAACCATCAGCTTTTCAAACCACGAGCTTTCTTGGGTTGATGTCCATCTTGTTAATTTTGGTTTTAATGTGGACTTTGGTTTCTGTGGTAATTTCTCCAAATTATGACAAGCTCTGAGGTCTAGTACTATCAGGTGTTGTAGTTTGCCAATTGATTCAGGAATCTCTTCTATCCCCGAAATGCCTCGCAAGCTGAGGTAGGTCACATTTGCTCCCAACTTCTTTAAGAAATCGATTTCGTCCACATCAATGTGGTCTTTTAACGTTGTTTCTTCAGACCCAATTTGCTTGACCCCATTGTGAACCTCTGTCTCTACATTCCATCTACCAAGTTGAATCACCAGCGTGTCATCCTTGCAGCTAATGTCCGTGGAATTGAGGTAATTCTCGTCTAGATTGAATAGTCCTTTCATATTAAACCTATCATATAAGTCCCAAATGCCATTTTCCCTTTTCTCAAAACTAATGCGGTGTTTCCTCTCACAGGCAGAGATCAACTGTTTAAAAATTGTAGGTTGAATGGTGCAACGGTCAATTATTTGATTATGCTCTCTATGTACTGGTATGAGGACACCCTTCTTCACCAGACCAGAAAAAAAGACTTCACCAATGTGCTCAGCTGTTCTATTTGGATCCTCCCAAAAATATGCAAGCCCCAAACCAATCCACCAGTAAATCAAAAACCTCCTCTTCAGTTCTGTGTATTCTGGGAAAATGGCAAGGCTATACAGGCAACTCATCGCCTTACAGCCAACCGACTCAATCCATTTTATAACCATGAAGAGTTCGTTCTCATGATAACTTCTATCTGATGATTTGCCGACTTCATTTGTGGCTTTCTGAGGCAAATATGATTCCTTTCCATGAGGTTTGGTGCTAACCTCTGGAGGATTCGCTTTCTGAATTTGTGATAACTGATTAAGAATATCCATTAGATCAGTTACAGTGGGTTTGTTCCATTCAGTTATTTCATAGTTATGATCAATCCAGTTATTAATGTCCCTTTCTATCTTTCCAAAGTAACCACTTAGCTCTCTGTCCCAATTTCCTATTGTATCAAGAATATCCTTTTTCTTTACAACCTCTATGATAGTTTGGTTGATCATTCTCTCTATCTCCGAGTTCTTGGGAAATTGCTCCTTGGCTAGTTTAAGGCGTTTCAGTAGTGGTCCGATTAACTCGGTTGTGCTGGCTTTTAACTTGGCTTCCTTTTGATGATTGCTCATTGCAAACGTTTGTCAGACCTGATAAGAAAAACATTTTTTGTCAGAAGCAACAATTTTGTCTATTGAGGACAAGCATATTATAGCATACATGATAAGAAAGATGTTTTATAGCATACAAACAATTCTTTGTCCGTTGCTGTATAATATGCAAGATGTTTTATGTAAAATAGTTTTTGGATGTGAGGAAGAAAGTGTAAAAGAATAGTTTGATGCAATTTATGAGAATTGTAGTATTTTAAAAACATAACAAAAATTACATTATAAATGTTCTGCTGTAAAGTTCAAAAAATATATGTCTTAAGTATAATTTTTTTTTTGGTCTATAATACAATTTTATAAAAAATATTGCAATGTTTGATATTTGTACACAAAGTATCCCAAGCTTCATTAATTGGTTACACAGCCCACGTATTTATTTGATCTTGATCTGACAATCCAAATTAGTTTACTTTTTAGAGAACTCCTATCTTATTCGTCTAAACTTGATCAAGGTAAACAAATCAAATCCAAAACTTTAGAGAAGTCAGTGGAGAAAAAACATTTTTTTTAAAAGTACAAAACCACTGGTTTTCATAATATTTTGGATCATCTAAAAATGTGTATTTTGTAATTCTAAAAAAATACAAAATTTGGTCTCCAAGCACATTTTAATATGAATATCATGTTGAGCAGTTCAGATCGTCTAATTGGACTTCAAAAACGAAGATAAGAATGTGAGGCGTGATTAAGACACCACATCATTAATGGAGCATTTCAACCCTATATACTTATCTAGTTATAGAAAAGAAATTAACGAGATACCACAAGTAATAAACTAATAATTGTAACAGTTCTCAGAAAAATATTAATAGAATTAATCATAAAATGATACGATTCAAATAAAGATGGTTGTAATAAAACACGGAAAGATTCAATAAAACAAAGAAAATCTTTACCTTGTAAGAGATTAGTTCGGCTTCTGTCTTAATTAAAGAATCTCCAAGTTGCTGTGTGCTCTACGGTTTGCTGATTTTAGTTTTTGTTGCTCAGATTTTGTGATTCTCCGTTAACACTAGCACTAAATTCCGAGCATGATTCAGCTATTGGTAATTTCCAACAGAAAATCTTCCAATACTGAAATTCATTTGTGTAAAATTAACATTAAAGGAACTATTTTTTTTTTTTATCTAATTTGGTAATTTAAGAATGATAGAGAGAGGAAAGAGAGAGGGAGATACCTTTGCTCAAGAGAGAGAAGCAAAGCGTCAGTTTAAGAAAAAAGAAGGAGAGAAGTATCAGCGATGAAAGAAGCAAAGACTCATTCCTTTCTCCATAAAGGCATATTGGATCTAATCAAGACAGTGGGGTATTCTCGTCATTTTAAATTATTCATTCCTGGCTTCCTGCCCTTCGCATGCGGTTCGATTTGATTTTGAGACCCCGTTATTACCAAAACAAGTATCCTTTTAACTAAGAGCAAACAAATGAGTAAGCAGTGTAATAAAATGCAGCCTATGTTATGCGTATGCAGTTGTAATCTGTATAGAAATCTGTATGCGGTCAATATATGTGGTTTCGCATATGCGGCTGCATATTCAACCGTATATTACTACCGCATATTCGGCAGCATAATACTGCATATTCGGCTGCATAGTACCGATTATTACCGCATAGTACCGATTATTACCGCATAGTACCGCATATTGCATATTACCACATACTGGTTTATATATATATGAATTCTTATTTTAAAATCCGCATATATAAGTCCGCATAAAAATCTGCATATGTAATCGCATACCGTATATGCGGTATGCGGTGATCTTTCACATGCCACATAGAAACCGCATTGGGAGTAAGCATATATTAACGCTATTTTTTTTTCTTAATATAACATCTTTAAAAATTTTAAATGTATGGACATTTTTAAGTCTTATTAAATATTTTTCTAGTTGTACGTATCTTTTCATAATATAATTAATATTGTGGTCATTTATTAATTATTTGATTTCCATAATTATTATATATTCTTTCTCTTTTTTTATTTTGTATTAAACATGTACTAAATATGTATGATTAAGAGTGGAGGATTAAGAGCTTAAGGAACATTAAGAAATCGATGTTTAGTTGTCTTAATCTGTGGGTGAAAACTAAAGAAACTAAAGGAAGAGGTAGAGGTATCTTAAGATTCGAATAGGAGATTAAGATTCGAATAAAAAGATGCTAAATGAGATGATCTTAATTTGTACTAAGAAACTGATGTTCGGCATGATTAAGTGATTAAGAAAGCTCCGAACAGCCCTAATGGTATAAAGTTGAATTTACTTAATTTTAACCTAGTCAATTTTTCTTTATTGCAGCATTAGGTTGTACATTTGGTTCGGTTAGTTCTATGAAACAGAAAAACCATGAATCATGTTCCATGAAATCTTATTTAATAGTTTTCTATAAATAAAAAATTCTGGATTTGTACAAACAAGACACCGGCCCCTGCCTCGGCCCATGGGCCACGGCACTTGGCGCCCGTGACCTCCCAAGTCCCAATATCCCAAATGGCAAATACCCATCTCCCTTCGCGTCCCATACTGCAGTAATCTCGTATCAATAAATCATACCTTACGACTATACTTTATAAATGCATATGACAAATTGTAAACTTCTTATAAAATTTGGAACTTTTATATGATTGAGAGGGAGTGGTTGGTGGATCTATATTTTTTTTTCTGCCATTAATTATTTAAAAAAAAAGGGAAGGAATTGCATATATTACATCTATACCATCAATTAGTGTTATATTGTATAGAATCCAATCTGAGTATCAAGAAAATATATTCTTGATAATTTTTTTTTATTTTTAAGTCATTTTATGCCATTTTTCTTAAATCAAATCATAAAAAATAGTAAAAATTGATATCCTATTAGTTCATTATATAATCAATTTACTTAGCTATTTATATCGAAAAAGTGATAATCTTAATTGAAAACTTCAACTCAAGTTTTGAAATTTTTATCTTTGTTTTTTAGCAATTCTGAATTCCAAAAAATAGCAAAGTCATTACTAATGCATGTATATTTTCGCAAGATTTTCAAAAAGTAGTTATTTACTGAAATCGGATACTCGAGCGCCGTTTTATTGTCGTTTGAAGTTTCGTTGTCATTTTTCGCCTTCTCAGTGAAAATATCATTTCAATTATTTTATCTCTTGTCTTAGTCTCGTCTGTTTATAAGAAATGTCTTAGATAAAGACATGTACATCATACAGGTGCTTTAGAAATGAAAGAAATGATCTAAAAAAAAATTAATACAGATGCATTAAAACAGAAAGACACAGATCAAAATTGTTAGAGTATTGATAAATCTCCGTCTAAAAAAAAAAAAAAAATTATCATTTAGCCCACCTTTTTCGCCTTCCCTTGCTTTAGCAGCTTGTATCGGGTTATTGGAGGCATTTAAATTAATTTATCTTTCGGCTGAATATAAAATAATTGTCGGCCCAAATTTCTCCTCGTTTTAGCCCAACTGCCCTGTCGTAGGATCTTTCATATCATGCTCACGTCAAAAAACATTTGAGCACCAAGTTTCACAATTCATGCACCTTTCATAATCCAATTAATACTTGAAGGAATCCAGTTCAGGAAAAATACAATTAATCCTCACTTAGTCACTCTTAAGGGAACTTCTCTCTGAATATATATTATCAAAAGTTGAACCTCAGGAAAACTAACAGAAATTCTGACACTTATGTTCTACAACACTGAGACATTCTCGTTTGTATCCGTTAAACATCGCAAACTTGTCTCCTTGGCAGCTTTCTATCGCATCTTTACCGATTTAATCAATGCTCAACCACCCGAAATAGTTTGTTATTTTCCTAGCCGACCTCGAACAAGCCATGAGCTACAAGTTATTTCGCCAGCACTAATTGTAGAATTGTAGATTTCAGTTGTGGGTTAGAGTTGAAACGAACAATAGTCAGGCAAGGAATCGAGCCCGATTTGTTTACTTGTCTTTTTTTTATCAAGGATTTCTGTAGATCTGGGAGCTTAATACACGCACGTCAACTGTTTGCTGAAATGCTCCTTAGAGGGTTGGTTCCTAATGCAGTGACTTTGACTGCATTAATTGATGGGCATTGCAAACAAGGGCAGATGAAAGTTTCGTCAAGAAAGGATGAGAAGAAACATAAAGCCAGATTTGATCACGTTCAATACATTGATCAATGGTGTTTGCATGACTGGGGATATAAAGGTGGCAAAACAGCTTATGGAATATGGAGGACGACATGAGGTCCAATTGGTTCAAACCCGACAAGGTTACTTACACTACCCTCATTGATGGGTGTTTGCAAGAAGGGTGAATTTGAAGCAGCGATGGAGATAAAAAGCAAAATGTTTTTTTTTTTTGTTTTTGAAAGAAGTGGACAATGCCACTGATTTCTTTTTATAAGAAACCATAAACTGAAGTTATTGGTACCAGAAGTACCGACTACATACCAATCCAAACATAACAAAATACACTGTTTACTGCACCCTTACCCAAAGCAAAGCACATCTAACACCTAGTGCCATACTAAACCAACTAAATGCCCTGCTAACATATAACACTATATAAAGAGCAAAATGTTACCCTCAGGAATTGAATTAGATGGTGTGGCATGCACGGAACTTATACCAGGATAGACCAGGTAGGCTCACGTACTGCGTGAAATGATCAACTCAGGTTCTGCTCCTGGGATATCACATATACCATGGTCATCGGTGCATTTTGTAGCAAAGGGGAGGTTAAAATGGGGTATAGGCTCTTCAAAGAAATGCAAAGTAGTTTTTTTTTTTGAGAAAAAAATGCAAAGTAGTTACCTATAATGTACTGATTCACGGTTTATGTAAGATTGGTCAAATGAGAAAATGATGAAATGCTACTAGATACTGTGAGATGGCGTTAACATCACATACAATATATTGTTAGAGGGGCACTCAAGGCATGGCGAGGGGAGAGCAACAAGGACATACTTAGGGGAGAAAAGGGAATGGTCTCTGATTTTGATACATTACTACTGTGTACACCTAAATGCAATTTGCCTTGCCTTTTTCTTCACTAATATTAAATATATAACGCTGCTTTATTCATTTTTTTTTTCAAAATTATCCTGTCACTAATCTCGGTACCTGAATGTTGGTCCAGTACATCCAAATTTATTTATTTTTGCTAAAATTGCATTCATGATTAAGCATTAGCATCTGTGCCTATGATGTCATTGATTTCTCTGCACAAAGTCCAATCAATCTCATATGCTAACAAGTGCCATGTTTGATTATATAAGGACGAGAAGTTGATTTCTTAGCTCAGGGAATCAAAGCATGGAAGTTGATTTCTTAACTCAGATAACTTGCCGCCTCAGCTTGCTGGTCAGATGAAAGTTCAGAAATCTGGTAAACTTCTTCTGGAAAGTTTGTCAATATCAGTATTTGTTCCGTACCAACTGATAACCCATGATTTGTAGTTACCCCAATTTCTCCATACTGCCACATACATCACATTCTGGTACAGTGTTACTGTAAGAGGTCGTAAAGTATTAATATTACATGAGATGATCTTAAGAAATGTTGTTAAATTGCCACTTGGACAATAGTTATGTATTTTAATTTGGAATGACAATGTCTTAAAATTGAACAGCACAAGCCTTTTCTATCTAACTAAACCAACAATTAATTGTTATTTTGTGCACTTCACCCAAAAAAATAAGATATTTTCACAACACTCGTAAACATGCCTACACACATGCAAATAACATGCAAAAGGTTAAATATGCAAAAATCTGAACTGCTCACATGCCATTTTCCTTAATCAGAGAGACTGCAGTTGAGAGCAAGGCAGAGCGAGACGAGCGCATTTGCTGACATGCCTACTTTTTAAGGTCGTATTTCTAAAATTAGATGTTAATGCATAGCATTAATGGTCAGATGCTGTAGCTCAGGAGGCAGGTGGAACTTTGAACCATAACTTGCTTGGAGGTATGTAAGCTTTGGCATTACCTCCTCTGCCACTATCACATCCTCGATTCTCGAATTATCCACTTGCAAGTATTGTGGACAGGGAATCACACATTCTCCTAAGTATTGCACTGGATCTGAATTCCAATGAAAGTTATGAACAGAAAGAAATATCTATGTTGTTAAATGGCAAATGCTTATGTGGTATATTGAAGAAGAAAAAGATGTACTTTGTACCAGAATTTACCAGATCAAAGAGATATACTACTCTAAAAATAAGGCACGTTAAATGAAATTTCCGCACCGGTAATTTGCTTGGAAAAACCACAGCATAAAATATAATTTAAATTTAAATCTAATTTACAGTCTTCAATCTAACTCTAATTTCAATATAATAGTTTCTTATTATTTTCGTTATACACCCACAAGGCCTAATTTAAATATCAATCTGACGAGGAATTTAAGCCTGTTAGCCCAGACAGGAAAACTGGGCTTTAATGTCTCTGCTTTTACAAGGCCTGTGAATCTGAAAATTCAAATCTTTATATAATTATAGATTTCATTGGGAAATATTCCACTTCTAGTGAGGAATTAAAGGTCTCGCTTTGATTGAGAGATGAGAGCCCTGCAGAAACTAAAAATATGCAGTGTATATTCTCCATTGGCAAGTTGAAAAATAAATCAGAAGAAGTAAAAGCATTTCAGTAATATCAGTAATATCAGTAATCTACATAACCAATTTAAAAATATATGAACTGCATGTTCAAGTCTAAGTTGTTCGCCTCTGATATGTATACACTACAACATATTACAGCCCCAATAATACATCAACCAAAATGATAACCAAACAGAGCTGGTAAATGGAAAAATAAATGTTTCAAAATTGCTGCGCCACCTCTTTTAATCACATGAAGACATCCAGAACAATTGAGTTGTGTCATCCCAATTTGAGATTTCTAAAACACCAAGAGATTCAGTGGGCCCCTCATTTTGTTCTTCGCTGGGAGTATTGCAATCTGACAAGAAAAAAAGAAAAACAATTGAAGCAGAAAGGTATTAGTTGAGTAAAAATATGCTATTCTTATTTAGGGTTTGACGGTATGAGAAAAAGAGGAGAGAGAGATACAGTAGAGAGTAAACTTAATTTAATCTAATTTCTCTCTTACAAGAATCTTAACATAAACAAAGATACATAACCCGATGGGCCTAAATAGCAATTTGGGTCATAACAATAACATTTATTACCTATATTATTTTGAGAAAACCCAATGTTTCCCCTTAATTAGAGCACATTTATTACTCCTATTGGAATATTCTCTTTTTCTCTTAAACAATGACTTTACCACTTCCACTATCTATGACCAAAATCATGCTTATTTCATTTTTTTTCCTTATTAGTATTATTAGCTTTACATAAACTGAGACAAAGCACAAAGGAAAAGAAGAAATCAAGTACAAAAGCAATCAAATTTAGAGTAATTCATTTTATTGGCTTTCATTTGGGGTTTACAATATGTTAGAATTACTTAAGTGTTAGGGAAAATTGGTCAGTTGCACTTACCTCTCACAGTTTACGGTGTTTTTTCAAATAATTAATAAATACTGGGTGCTTGATAAAAAAAAAACCTTAAAAGCACATGTATCTGTTGATTAATGTATTGCAGTCACGGCCCAAATAATATTACATACTGTATCATTTTAATGGGAATCAAGCACAGTAAGTGTTAATTTGACCAAATTGCACAATTAACCCTCAATTATGCAATGATGCCACTATCAAAGCACAAATTTCCTGAATCAACCCCCAATTGTACAACTATGCCAATTCAAGCCAGGAAGCAAGTAATTATATTGGGCTCAATTGTCCAACTACACATAAAAGAGGTGTAGATAAAGTATATAAATGACACATAAAGTAAGGTAAAAAACAGGGTCAATTAATAACAGTACCACTGGTACAATTGGTGTTTTGAATCAGTGGAGATTGGTTGAATAAGAATGATAGCTCATCACAGCCAAAACAAAATTTCAAAAACTCACATGTGTAAGAGGAAGCAAACTTGCAGGAATTCCACTTACATGCAATCTGCTCATCACCACCGTTCTCTCGGCGTCCCATCAGGAAACACAGGCACACGATCCATATCATTCAAATTTTGCTTCTTCACATTCCCCGTTTTGCCCTTGGCAAAATTTACAGTTCCACCCTCTTCTTCAAACTCGTCCTCGTCACTCCAACCATCTTCCTCATCACCCTCAAATTCTTCATCAGACTCATCACCTTCCAAAAAGTTATCCATATCCGAAAAATCATCCTCATCCTCCGCCTCCTCTCCATTTACGTCTCGGCCATTAACATCTCCATTTACCTCCTCAACCCCATTTATTGGGCGGCGACGACCAAAACGAGGTACCTCCACCAGGGCCCGCATCTTCTCCTTCAAAACCAACAACATATTCTTCTCCACAAGTTGAGAACTTTTATACGCCTCTCTGAGAAAAACTGAGTCTCGGTCCCCTTTAAATGAAACATAGAACATATCAGGGTGCCGAATCAGCATCGCTCTGAGGTTTTGTGAGAACTTAAACTCCTCCCTGAAATGGGTCAGATGATCGACAAGTGTTTTCTTTTCTAGGGTTAGGCTAAGCATTTCGTGTACCACAGCACATGCGTGTCGTTCCTTCTCAGGCGAGCCTTGGTCAATTCCTGAGAAATCTGCATAAGGCGATATGTAGGGGAGTTCATTGAAACGAGTTAGCCGCCTCACTTCCCCTTTAGAGAGGCTGAGCCCCTTCGGGAGTTTAACTATATTGAATTTAAGTGGCCTGTCTATTATGAGATTTCTCTCTTCAATTTCTCTAATTCGCTTTTCCTCAGCTGACATCTCAGCAGCAGAAACAGCCAGTGCTGGGTCCCAGTGGGTCAATTCCAAGGCCGGCCCACGATCGGTTCTTACCACTTTGAAGTATTGGGGATACCGCCTACAAATGGTTTGATGAAATTCAATTGGAAGCCCCAGATCAGCCTTCATATGCGAAATTTTCTCTATAAGGATTCTTTTGTGAAGAGACATCATGAGAAGTTTTCGGAGATTTGTAACAACAGTATCCTCCATTTCATTCTTTACCCGTAATTCTTCTAAATAAATCCTCTCCGCCTCTGGAGTAAGTTTAAACTTTAAAGAATATACCCCTTCTTCTATAATTTCAAAAACAGCTGGAAATCGCTTCAATAAGGCAATAAATCGACGCTTTCTTGTCATGCCAAGGTGCTTTCTGAACTTGCCAAGCTCCCTAACACTCATAATTCGATCCGGTTGGCTTACTAAAATACTCCTAATTTTCAATACCAGCTTCAATTTCTTATCTTTTTGGATTACCTTGTCAAAAGGCATCTCTTTTCTTCGTTTCACCACAGCTGCAATGCTTGGGAAATAAGTTTTTTTCTTTTGGAGGAGATAAGGTTGCTTCTGCTGGAACGAAAGGTTTTTTCCGAAAAAGGAAGGAAATGGAGGGGTTATTTTCGAAAATGTTACATGGGTTTTTGAGAAGAGGGGACAGAAAGGAGTAGAAGAGATAAGGAGAGGGAAGGGAGAAACGTTGGAGGATAACAAGAGGAGGTTTGAATCCATGGAGGTTTGAAACGTAGATAGGAAGAGAGCGAGAGAGAGAGAGAGAGAGCACCGTGAAGAGAGAAGACAGAGCGAGTGCAGTGGTGACGTTTTGGTCGTTTGCGGTGGGAAGTGAAGAGAGGGTTTTGGGATTAAAAAAATCTTTTTCGGATAATGGTCTTCCTTCTCATTTTTTTTTCATACTTGGATATAATGCTTTCCATCTTTGTATTTTGAGAAACAAAAAAACTATATTATTAGAAATACGAATGGATTATTTTTTTTCCATAGATGAAAATCAATTATTGGAAAAAAAAATTATAACTATTGTCAGTTTTTTTTTTCTTTTAGTTTTAATGTATTAATTAAAAACTAAGTGGGTTTCAAAAAGAATTTAGCAGGACTTTGCTATTGCATTTAGTCCATAATCTGAATTGTGTGTCTTCATTGCTTTTGGGATGTTCCTTATATAGCTTCAATACTAGAGCAACATTAGGGTTTTAATTTGTTGATTCATCTTGATCGTTTATTTCATCGAATGGTTGGCGTTTAATGTGAGTAGGGGATGGATTTGTGAGCTGGCAGTATCTATGGCATAGATCAATGTGCTGGCACAATCTCTATGTTGAAATATAAACTTATTTTTAATTGAGTACACCGACTCAATTTTGATAAGAAGTAAAAAAAATTCATGAAAAAAGCAAAACTAATCAAATATAGTGGCCAACCACAGTAACATGATTCTCGTTTTATTCGCGAATAAAATATTTTTGGTGGTTAACGAACTGAATAGCGAATAAAACGGTTGACTGAATTTTGACTGATTTATTCGCGAATAAAACGGTTGACTGAATTTTGACTGATTTATTCGCGAATAAAACGATTTTACAAATTATTCGCATTTTATTGAAAAACTCGGCGCTGTTTTATTCAAAAACTCGGACTCTATGTATAAATTGGTTGCTCAGTCGGTGTATAGTGGTTGAAATTTGTGCAGACCCACGTGGATGATGGCGTGAAGCTGATGAACCTTTTCAAATTTTGAAAGACATTGAGGGGACCCCGTCAATGACTATCTTGATTTAAAGTAATTTTTGAATTAACTAATTCCTTATTCATACAATACAGATTATACAGTCCATTTTTAATGTCAAAGAAAAATAATTATATATATACTCTAAGAATCAAGGAACTTCGTAATTATTTTTTTTCCTCCAATTTTTATTAAAAACTTTGAAAAATAAAAAAATTAAAATTAGTACATATATTTTTTTTTTGTTATTTTTTTATTTCTTGTGGTACTAAATCATTCTCGAATTATATCCGAATCACGAATTTTTAATCTCACCGAACCGAACCGAACTCGAACTATTCATTTGTCACTATACTGCCAACTAAGTGTCCAAATAGAAATTATCTTGTTGTATTATATTATTTAAAAGCTTTGGAAATCAAGATTGTGTGAGAAAATTTTATATTATCTTGTATCATGTACAATATTCTATAGTACTTGATAACCGACATGGTCTAAGTATAAATAGGTTAGAAATTCATATGTATATGTGTAAGATATCTACATGTAATAGAAGAAGCCTCTATTGTACTCTTATTTTAATATAAGAAATATATTTGAGTTTCTTGTTCTCTTTTCTCTCACACTCCTCTCTTGAGAGAATCTAATAGTTGCATTTGAAGGGGGCATGGAGATAAAAGGTGCAGAGACCAATGCTAGCTGTTAGTCATTGTATTTTTGTTGTTTTTTCATTTAACTGTTAGAGAGTTGAAAAGAAAAAGATACATATAATATTTAAGACTGAAACATTTCAGTTCCACTCATTTATTATGAAAATATTATATATCTTATCTCTATCTCTTACAATTTTTTTCATTTTCTAAAATTAAAAAATTGAATGTTTTATCGTAGCGAGGTTGTGAACATAATAGCATGCGTGGCCTCGGTAGTTGATGCAGCCCAGCATGAGTTTCTCCATTGACAGTTTAGAGCTCATTTATTAAAAACGGTGGAGTAGAAACTGCGCCTGATTGAATTAATTAATTGATGGCCCAAATTTACGCACCAAAAGTTTCGCCAGTATTCAAGGGAATAAATAAAGGGACTAGCTTTTCATTTTGGCACTTAAATTTTCAAGTATTAGTTCAATTTCGAAAAACAAAAATTTGTATCGCTCCTTTTAATATAATTGTAGTTCTAATGCCTCATCTCCTCATATCTTATCCATACCTCATATTCTATATTTTTGTTTTTAAAGTCCAAACAGTTGATCCGAACTGCTCAACATGATCTCCATATTAAAATATACTTGGAGACTAAATTTTACATTTTTTGAAAAAAATTTACTATTTTTTTAGATTTATTGAAAATTGCTGTTTTTCAAACAAATCTGGACCATAAAAAAAAAACAACGATTTTCAGTAAATCTAAAAAAAATAGTAAAAAATTTTCAAAAAATGTAAAATTTGGTCTCCAAGTATATTTTAACATGGAGATCATGTTGAGCGGTTCGGATAGACTGTTTGAACTTTAAAAACGAAGATATAAGATATGAGACATATATAAGGTATGAGGAAATGAGGCATTGGAACTCTCCACTTGTACAAAACTACAAATGATTAAAATTTTGTTGGTACTAACATGGTTATCTATGGGATCATGTATTGACTATTTTATGAATAATATTTATATGCACTTCACTATAAATACTATCATCATATAAATGGTGTTTTTAGATGTTATAATGAATTTATCGACAAAACAATATTTAAAAGGTCAATGTAGATTTTCATCTGATTTTCAATCTATAATAACTTATGATGACTAATTTAAAATATATTGGAGATCTTTAAAGCATCTCTAACGGAAAAAATTGAATAGAAATTATTGTCAGCTTTAAAGTACAATTTAGAAATTAAGTAAATCTTAATTTTTAAAACCGTTCTGTTAGCGCATTAAAAAAATATTTTTCTTAACTCACATCTCAACAATTCAAATAAAAACTGTAACATAGAATTAGTAACTACAAAATAAATAATAATTAACAATCCAGATACTCTTAGAATATAATTTATATTTTTACACTTTCAATAACAAAAATAATAAAGCATACTTTAAAAGTTATCTATGTAATGTTCTAAATTATTTGTTTTATGACAGGCCACAGCTCCTCGTTTCTCCCCTCCTCCATGCATGCTGCCACGTACTCTGCCATTTCTCCCTCCACTAACCGCTTAGTTACTGTAAAATTTTCTGAAGAAACCCCTCATAAACTCCTCTCATTCTCTTATCTCTAATATCTCTCTCACTAAAATGGTGAAGCTCGCCTCAGCAAGGGAGAGCCGCCTGTATGGGCCCCGCAACGACCGGAATCGATGGGAGTACATCAACTCAGGCCTATATGTTTTAGCAGTTCTCCTTCTCTTCGCAGGGTTCGCAGCGCAGTTACCGGGTGGTAGTATAGGCGGCCTGGTCGTGGTGCTGATCGGTTTGGTTATTGTGGCGGTGATAAATTTGCACGATTTATTTGCACATATGACCGGTATTGGTTACCGGATTGGGATGGTGCGGTACGATATACAGCTTGGGCTTGTGGAGCTTCTCGTGCCATTTCTCCAATTTGTCGGGTCGGTCGTGATATTTGTTGGAGTGATACTGCTTCTCTCTCAGGTACAATAATTTATCAATGGGATTGCTGGTTAAATTGTTCTTAGATTGCTTTTTATTTGTTTGTTTCTTGTTTAAATATTGTTATAGTTATCATTAATTGTTTAAATATTGCTGGAGATATTGAATTGGCAGAATTATAGGGGTATGTTTGGTTGCAAAACAAGAATAACTAGAATAGTTCGATTAAGAATAACTGTTGTTTGTTTTATTAGAATAGTCAAATCTCAAAGGAGTAGCCTATTCTAATAAGACAAAAAAAAAAAAAAAATTCCTATTTTAGTTATTTTAACTTGACCAAACACCTAATAATTCTGAATAACCGGTTTGCGCTGTTTAGTTCTGTATATAAACTGGCACCGGTTCTTTTAGTTAATCAAAAATGTAATTAGAGTTCATGGGATCTGTAAATAAATTTTCCTAATCAATAAAATTTGGCAGCCGCTGTCAATTTCTAAAAAAAAAAAAATTCTTAATCAATATATCTGTCAATGGCTTCTTTTGCTGTCTGACCCTAGAAAAAAAATATTTTTGCTGTGAATCAGAATAGAATGGAATTTCCGTAGATTTGAAGAGGTTTATCTGAAATATTCTCATTTGATAAATTAATAGAGTTCATTAGTTATTTAATTTAACAACAATAACAGTGATAATGATATACCAATAATGACGCTAATAGTTGATAATAACTCATAGAGAAATAAATAAACAATAAAGTAATCGACAAATACACCGTTTCATTTTTTGGGTTGTTTATTGATCGATGTACCTATATAACAATCTTAATAAGCCAATTAAGTTTATATGCAAGTCTGTTTCATGACTTTGTTTTAATAGTATCTCTGCATAAGAGAATTGAGGTGCTAATGTGACCATAACAAATTGCAGCTAGACACAAAATATGACAGGGAACCGAAGAGGCACGCTACAAATTGCCTTATTGCGGGTCCCCTTATTTGGGTTCTTGGGTCCATCCATAATGGCTGCCAAATCTACGAGCGGGCTGATAGCCAGACCCAAATTCTACAAACAAGTGTACATGTGCCATTCCTCATGGGTAGTCTTCTCTTCTTTGTCGGCGGGTTCTTCAATCGACGACATGCATATGCAGATGTTGAACAACGGGGCTCAAGAATAGTGGTGGGTATTAATCTTATAGATTGAAATTAATTATTAATTCTTTCACAAAAATAGACTTATTAATTTACTATTGTTTAAGTTTATGTGGTGCCACCAGCCCACAACATATTCATGCAATTAAATTTGAATTAAAATTTGGTGAATATGACTGTACTAGAGAAGTAAGCCAATGTACTTACTGACCGATTTAACATTAAAACTGTTGTCTGCCAACTTGTTAGCAAAGCCATTTATTCATATCATAGGTACCAAATAGCAATGTGAACAATATTGCTATATTCTAGGCTATTAGGAGCCTAATTTCCAAGATATCTAATATTGAGGGAATATCTCTTTAATTATGTCTGGTCGTATCCAGTTATACACGAACAATTCCCGAGTACAAGGCAAATCTGGGCTGCATATTTCATATCAGAAGGTGCATAGTGCCGAAATTTTTATAAATATACAAAATTCAATTTTTATTTAACAATCTATACAAAATGTTGTTGGAATTTTAAATCTGTCCATACCGGCAACAGAATTGCCAGTTTCAGAGCAACTAACCGGCAACAGAATTGCCGGTTCCAGGAAGTCCAAACCGGCAACTAAGTTACCATTCCTGGAACCGGCAACTTTGTTGCCGGTTTTAACCCCTGGATTCGCCAACAGAATTGCCGGTTCTGTGATCTTGTAGAATATAATTACCTAATATTTATTTTAACTGTGATCTTGTACTGTCATGAACTCATGTTGATACAGTAGACTAGAATAGAATAGAATTATCAACTATTCATACAACTGTGATTCCTTTACTGCTACATTCATACAACTATTCATACAGTAGACTAGAATATATATATATATGTTCATGAATAGAATAGAATTGGTTGGATGGTGACAACTATTGGTTGGATGGTGTCCTTCTAGAATAGAATAGAATTATCAACTATTCATAAATCATACACGAGCTAATTAGCTAATTATGTCAAATGAAAAATCAATCAAAAGTATTAGTGAAAAACAATGTTATCTATCTATATTAATTAGCAACCTCAATGTTTTATTTTTTTAGAGTTGACACAATTTGTTATTTTTGTTTGAGGAATGATTAATTTTTTCTTACTTGGATGCGACAACATCCGCCGATCAAGTAATATTACATACGCAAATCCCGTTGAAGTTTTTTTAAATATTTCATATATTAGTCACACATGTCAACATATTATTGGGGGATCGAATTCAGAACGATATATTAGAAATGAAATGAAATTTAACTAAAATAATATGTTTGAATCTTAATTAAATGGGGTACGTACGTACATTAATTAATTAGGAGCATGCAGGAAATATTAATTAGAATGTAGCAGTAAATAAACATATTTTTACACGAACATATATATATATTCTAGTCTACTGTATGAATAGTTGTATGAATGTAGCAGTAAAGGAATCACAGTTGTATGAATAGTTGATAATTCTATTCTATTCTAGTCTACTGTATCAACATGAGTTCATGACAGTACAAGATCACAGTTAAAATAAACATTAGGTAATTATATTCTACAAGATCACAGAACCGGCAATTCTGTTGGCGAATCCAGGGGTTAAAACCGGCAACAAAGTTGCCGGTTCCAGGAATGATAACTTAGTTGCTGGTTTGGGCTTCCTGGAACCGGCAATTCTGTTGCCGGTTAGTTGCTCTGAAACTGGCAATTCTGTTGCCGGTATGGACAGATTTAAAATTCCAACAACATTTTGTATAGATTGTTAAATAAAAATTGAATTTTGTATATTTATAAAAATTTCAGCCAATAGAGCATGCTTTTAATTAGGCACATTAATTAGAGAGGATACAAGCCGTAAAATATAGCGTGCTCATATGGTTATTTTCTTCTTTCTTCTTGGTTCGCATCTTTTAAGAGTGAAATTTTTTACCAGAACCTTTGCATAAAGGGAAATATCATAACCTAGTTTTATCAGAACCAGAGCATAACCTAGTTTTATTTACCAGAACCAGAACATAAAGGGAAATATCATTAAATCTCCTTTGTGTAAATACTTTGTTATAAGAGAAGGCAAGTAAATACTTATCCAACTTCTAATAATGCAATTCTATTTAATTGCTTATATCCATTCAAGTGAATAGATCTTTCAGAACAACATCAGGTCTTTACTTGTCTTAAACTTCCTTGTCTTAAAGAGGCCCTGTTCTTTATAAACTATGATCTCCTTCTGAAATTTGATAATCAGTGACATGTTAATCACATTATCTCTTGCTAATTTCATCCTGAAACATATTATCCCTATTCATCATTAGCAAGATTTTTACTTATTAACCGTAGTTCTGGACTTCTGGTAAAGTAGTCAGAATCACAGTGGCAAGGTTACAAAGCCAATATATGTACTGTAGTATTTTCTTTAATTTTCTGTTTAAAAGGAACTATCAGCTCGTCAAATCTCGAATAACCTTCACTTATGCGGTTAAGCACAGCTGGTTTGGAGCTAAGTGAGCTCCAGTAAGGTCAACTGAGCCTATTGAATTAAAAAAAAAACCATAAAATTATATAAATTTTCAATTTATTTTAAATTTTTTATTAACTTTTTAAAACCATCATAATTGGAACCACTGGATAACCTTAGCTCCTCCGCAGAGCACAACTCTCCGTTGATTGCCAAGCATACCCAGCCACCCGGGAACCTGTGTATGTAATGAAGTTTTGGGCAGGATTGTGCCCAGACTTTCCAGTTTTTTTATCAATTAACCTTCATTCGAATGTTTCCAAAAAGAAATCCCTGTTTGATAAACTGTAAATTTGAACCTTAATTAAATAAAGTCCAATTCCACCTAGTTACCCTCTGTTCTATCCGAACTTGAATTTTGTGTCGAAAAAGAGTCTATAGGAAAATGTTGAACTAGTCAAATTGATAGCAAAAGGGAAGCTGATCAACGGTACCAAATACGAAAACATGGTCGCCTGAATAAATAAAGAAATAAACCACCAGAATCCAGTAATTTATGTCTTTTGTTTTGAGTAGTGATTGAAATTTTAATGCTGAACTAAGGTACCAGTACACTGTACACAGCCCTCCAAATAAATTTAATGCCTTCAAATTTCTCTTGGTTAATGATTTTTAATCAACGTGACATTACAAATTGCTATTTTCATGTAGGCGAAAAGCTGGGCATGGTTGTGCATGTTTGGATGCCTCCTATTCTTAATAGGGGGTTCATTTAACCTACTAAAGGTTTATAAGATGCAACAAGGAAATGGTCTTAGGTTGGAAAAGCTCCGCGGTGGGGCCCAGGAGAGGCTGAGACATATCAGAGGCAGCCGAGACACGCTCTCCGTCGAGGAGAGTTCACCAGTGAGGTTACCAACTGTAGGTCTCGAGCCGGTACCAACTCTTGTACCAGTATCTGTATCATAGGCACAATTACCATGGTTGGTTTACAGCACTATCTAGTTGAATTTTGTAAATATGTTTTCTTTCTGCTTTTGTTTTCTCGTTCTTCGTTTGAATTTTTTGTGCAAAATGTATGAACTGGTCCAATCAGTATGAAACACGTTTAATTATCAGTTTATCACTTATTGGTGTAATAACAGTAACAAACTACAACAATGATAGATAGAAGTACTGGATTCACATCTGCTCCGATCCCTTCATACATGAACAGTACCCTAAAATCTCTGTCTTTTCAAATTCAATTGTTGAATTGTTTTGAGATTCGTGCACAGAAAAATCAGCTTTTTTTAGATACGTGCACGGAAAATATTGGATGGCTGGATTTGGGAAAAACAGGGATTTAAGGGCACTGTTCATATGTCAGGGTCACAACAGATTTAAATCCAGAAGTACTATATACTACAATGATAGGAGTACTATAATTTATATTGTTTGACTTTGCAAAAACCCTCAAAAGTTTACATCAATAAAGGTACATACTAGTAATAATGCTCCTCACCTACTTGCTCATGTAAAGGCTTTTAATTCCAAGCCTTTACGTGGCTAAGATCAGAATGTATCCTTATCTCTTATTTATTATTTGCTCTTTTATTTCCACTTATGCTACTAGATCTTATCTCAATTATACATCTATAGAACTAATTAATTACTCTAACCACTCCCATATCAACTCCGGATCAAACGATGGCATGTGCTCTAGCGAGTACTCGTTATTCATGATCTCGATCGGGCATCCGTGATTCATCATCTCGACACATCCTCCTGCCATGTCACTTGCCAGACTGGAACAACCAGCTGATGATGTGTCAGATTGTGTAACCTCTGCTGCAGCTTTTTTTGTCATCTCCTTCTTCGCTTTGTGCCTTGCACGCCTTTGCCGTGCCAGGCGCTGACATATAGTTTGTATCTTAGAATCGATAGCCAATTGGAGCGCTTGGAGTGGACCCGGGCACTCAGGTCCATCTGCCAGACCTGGAAAATTTAACCTGGCATATTCGCCTCGTAACCTATATGCAGCACGGTCGTATGCGAAAGCAGCTGCCTCTGGCGAATCATATGTCCCGAGCCAGACCCGGATTCGATTCTGTGGCAAGCGGATCTCGGCCACCCACTTGCCCCAGTGCCGTTGCCTCACCCCACGGTACAATTTGGTCTTGCCGGTACCCCTACCAATACTGGTACCACAACTGTTACTATAGTTGTTGCTACTGGTAGAGGACAGGTGGTCGTACAGTTGGCGGTGGGAGAATTTCGAGGCGGTACCAGTAAAGCGGCGAAGAAGCTCGGTGTGGCGAAGATACACTGAGGAGCCAAGTGTTGCCTCGGAAGGATGCGGTGGTACAGCTGGCGGTACGTGAGAAAAGATTGTATCAATAGCATTTGAACCAGAGAGGAGGAGGTCTGACACTGCAAAAGCTATGCCATCAGGCAGAGAAGGTGATAGAAGAGACTGTGAGGGATCAAAGATTATGTTATCTTCCATGTCTAGAAGTACTCACAACTGAGAATTTTAGATTTTGAGAGGGAAGAAAGGGAAAGTTACTATTTTCTCTCTGTTTTGAGCTACAGAGATACGGGATTGGGGTAGGATTTATGCAACAACAGAGTTGGCAGTTTGATTGGGTTAGTTTACTATTCTACCCTCATGATGGGTTGCCTTCATCACGTGAGATTGTGAGGTGAGTGTGGAATTAAGAGGGGTATTTTTGTAATTGTCATCTGAAGAGGATTAATAAGAAGCAGGACACGTGGTGTACTGCGGGAAACTAGGACATGCTCTTGTGATGTCTTAAACCTGTGGCTATGGATCTGTGTTCTGTGTGGCTATATATTTATTTGAGTGATTATAATGAAATGCCATATGTTAATTAAATTCTTAATTTGGACAAGCAAGAGAAATATTTTGATATGAAAAATATATTGATACTGATTTTCATAATAGATATGAAGTCCTAAAACTTATGTAAAATAATAACTATATTGATACTGATTTTGGGAAATAAATCTGATGTTATTCCAAAGAAATTACAGGACCTGTTATTCCTATTTCAACCATTCAATTTTTTTTACACACCAATCTCAATGAAATTATTTTTTCATGTACAAATCTTGACAAAAATCAATGACTAAGATCCGAATAACAGTCCTGTTATTCCTTTGGAATAACAGCAGATTTATTTACCTTTTGGGAACCCATTAAAAAGTTTCATTTGTTACAATTCTTTTGAACTTCAATTATCTTTTCAACAGTTACATGAAAATAATGTATTGAAAAGGTTGCTGTAGATAGCATTTAATTGCCTTATGATTTTGTGGCCTTCTGTTGCCTACAATAACAATTGCCACAGAGAATCTGAACTACAATCAAATCAGGTATTAATCACAAAAGCAAACTTTTGGAATCTAATGGGATTAGCTGGGATGACAGCGTCATGTATTGCCATGTTTCTTACTGCAGGCACTTTTGACTTCACATGCTCTTCATTTCTAGACATTTCAGGCAGGATTTTTTTTATAGAAATTATCTAAATTTAATATAGAATATTAGATAGATTGCATATTTATATTTATATTTATATTTATATTTATAGAAGGAACCCAAAAAATATTAAGAATTTGTATGCTATTTTCATAGCATCCACTCAAGCAAATAGCAAATGGACGGTTCGAATTAGTTCTTTTAATTTGACACGAATCTCAAAGTGTAACCCTTTAGTTTCTATAGGCAGCAGATTGACTATGGCCCGACTAAGATTTAATTTGGATCGTTCGTTTGTAATTTGCTTGAGTCAGGTACATACAGATTCAGGTGTTATGGTCTCTTAAAAAACACAATTTTTTTAGTTACTTTTGAAAAAAGTTTGATTTCTTCTACGGAATAGAAATATTAATACAATTCAGCTAATATCTTATATTATTTTTATATAATTTCTAAAAAATAAAATTCTTCATTTCAGCACTGTTTGCAGATGATTGTTTCTTTAGCATGAAATCAGGATAAAAGTTTAAAATTATCTTCAAAAGTATATACTGATTAAATTTGTATTTTTCACAACAATAAAAAATTAAAGCAACTATGATACTATGCATAATGCATTTTGATTTGTACTATGGATCAATATATCTATTTTTAAAGTCTAAACAATATATCTAAATGGTTCAACATGATGAATCAAGAACTATTCAAATTTAAATTTTTTTTTTTAAATTACTACTTTTTATATCCCTATTATAGCTCAATGATGAATCTCTTTATAAGCTAGCTTGATTATTTCATGCTAGCATTTAGGTATATGTTACATCGTATATGGTAACATGCAAATGGATATGAAAGAAACTTGTGCAAAAACTTAAGAGCAAATTGATTTTAGTGTTCACACTAGATTTTACTTTTAATTGAATAAAATGTCTCAGTTTTCTTTTCTAAAATATCTTCTAGAATCTTTTAGTTAGCTTCTAATCAATGTTTACTGTACGAAAAATATAATCTTTGACAATTAAGTTAGGTTTACTTATGTTCATACTAACTAGATTAATAATCTTGCTGTAATCAATGTTTTGATATAAGAAAATTAGACCATGTACATATGATTTAATATCATTTTGATAAAAAAAAAATTAACTCTAGCAAATAATTAACTTCCTAATGCCATAATATTGGAAGGGAATATGCTAAAATCCAAGATCCAGCTGTAAAACTGTTCTGAAATACGTGCTCAAAAAAATCAACTGCTGAGATGCGTGCACAAAAAAGTTGAACAGTTGGAATCTCGGATTTCAGGAATTTCAGAAAATCTCGATTTAAATTTCATAATATTTGCATGGATTACATGAAGCCATAAAAGGTTCAATAAATATCCTTCATCAATGAAAATTTGTCCTTTGCAATCATGCAAGTTGGGCATGCTATAAATACTTACTATTTTGCATTACAATCCATAACCCCCCATTAATTTAGTTTAACTGAAATAATATCATGTTTATTATGAAAGCATGGAATTTGGTTTTGTTTTCCTAATTTTGTTGTATAATTCATGTATGATCCCACCGTTACATGATGAGTTTAACAGTAGGGATAGCATAGTCCCCGCTGAATCGTAATTTTTTAAAGAGGAGGAATCCACTTACACTTTTTTTTGTGACACCGAATTAGAATTACACTCTACATTTTAAAAGTCCAAACAGTTGATCCAAACCGTTCAACATGATAGATATATTAAAATGTACTTGCAAATCAAATTTTACATTTTTTTTAAATTTTGTTACTATTTAATATTTATTAATATGAGTACAAAAACTCAATAGTATGAAAACAGTAATTTTGTAAAATACTTGATAAATAGTAAAGAAAATTCAAAAATATATAAAATTTGATTTGCAAGTACATTTTAATTTATCCATCATGTTGAACAGTTTGGATCAGCTCTTTGCACTTTTGAAAATTTTAAAAATATAAAATGTAATCCGGTATTACCGAAAAAGAGTGTAAGTGGATCCCTCTTTTTTAAATCTAACATTAATTTCAAAGACCACAAATAGTTCGACTTAATTTTTTCCGATACATTTCGATACTTTAAAATACGTGCAGATTTACTTTGGACGGTTCAGATCTACCGTGATGAGATCAGATACCTTACCTGATCCGAATTCAAGACATTATGACATTCATATTAGTATAAATAGGATTGCCTACAAGGGTGTCTAACTATAACCCTGCCAAAAGGTCTAGTTTGGAGAGAAAAGTGTCAAACATCTCCATCAATACCCTCTTTATTCGCCTACTGCCTTTGCGGAGTTTCACATGGAAAACATAAGCATCAGTACTTGTGGTATCATGAATCTCCACCACCACACTCATCAAATATTTCAGATTTTCTATGGATATACTTATCTCTTGTTTTGTGTAAAGCCCTTTGTATTAGTCCGAATATGCTGTAATTCTGAGATCAACCGTTCAAACTTTTCTATACGCAGATGTTAAAAATATTCTCGGAAAAGTAAGTTTTTATGTACGTATCTCGAGAAAGATCAATAGTTAGAATTGAAATATTACAGGATAATGTAATTATCCGAGAATTACAACAAATTTGTTTTCCCTTTGTATACAAGATTTTCTTCTTCATTATATTAGAACAACTTATGGGATATTATTGTTGCACAACTAATACCAAAATAAAGTTGATATAAAACTTTTGGATTAGCTAAATATTATGATTTTTATCTGACAAATAATTTTGATAAGCTATATTAGTACCAAAATAGTTCATCATCTTGTATTATTTATTTATTTTTAATTAAAGGAATCCAGTACCCCACAACATCTTTTAGATGTTTGTGCGAGAGCTCACGTCACTGCGCTAATTCCGTTGTTCAACCATCTTCTAGTTAAATGCTACTCATCAATTTAATAATGTTACTAAAAAATTTAGTTCATCTTTTTATCACACTCCTTCACAAAAATATCAATTTCTTCTCGTATATAAACATTACTCTTAACTAAATTATTTTCTGCCATCATTGTCAAAATTATATTAATAAACAAAACTTAATTATATCTAAAAAAATACTAAATCTATATTATGCATTTGCATAAACAAACTATTTTATGAGGAAGTTCGCACACATTATATATCTTCTAGAAAGTAATTTTCAAAACAGCTGAATAAAATTTACAAAATAAAAACAAAATGACCTTCAAATATGAATTATATATTTACACGTAGGACATATAAATGTCAATTAAATGAGGCAAATTAAAGCCAATATTTCCTATGACATTTTGGACCGACCATATAGAAACCACCTTGCCACATAGGGTCATAGGGATAAACTTTCAAATGAAAACTTCCCCTCATTAATTAAATCTCATCCCAATTAAATCAACCCCAATAAAAGCCATAACTGTACTGTCCCACATTCTAATTCAAGTCATTTTCCTTCCTTAAATGTGTTTTTAAACATACTCTCACAAATGAAAAATATTAATCACAAATCTTGTTTTAATTTTATAGTAATGCTTGCACGTTAGTTAAAATGTCATATTTTGAATTTATTTTGTGCAAATAAAAAACAGAAAAAATAATACTGCAAATTAGGGCTGCAAACGAATCAAATCAAATCAAACTTACTCCAGTTTGAGTTTGGTTTGAATTAATTTAGAATCGAATTTTTTACGAACTCAATTTCAAATCTTTTACGAACTTTTTTACGACAAGAAAGAGTGATCGTAGTCACTGAAAACGAGAGGTGAAAGTCGTCTAGGGTTTCAAAACTGAGAGCGAGGGTTACGACTTACGAGGTATGACTTATGACTGGTCGTTCTTATGTTTTAACTTTTAAGTCATCAGTGAAAATCAACGGTCCACGTTACTTTGAGATTCGAACTAAAATAGTTTACAAATCTATTTCGAACGAACCAAGTCCAGTTTGAGTTTAGTTTGAATTAATTTCAAACTATTTCGAATCGAATTTTTTACAAACTTTTTTCGATCAAACTCGAATCGAATTACGAACTACGAATTTTTTGTGCAGCCCTCCTGCAAATTGATTCTATTGTAGTTGACAATTTTTTGGGAATTTAAATTTTTTTGTTAGTGGCAAAATAAAGCTGGCATTTTTTTCCATAACCAAAAAATAAATTAAAATAATATTAATAACCAATTTTTAAAATTTTTTTTATCCATAACCAAACCGCCCCCACGTGGGGCGGTCTACGGTACAGACCAAACCGCCCCCCCGTGGGGCGGTCTACTATTTTTGTTTGTATTTTGTGTATAAAATGATTATTTTCTCTCTCCTAAGTCACAGTAATCCACTCACTCTTCTTCCAAACTGACTTCTGCTCTCAAACAGTGCTCAGAGGCGTTTTTTAGGCGATTCTGAGGCGATTGTGATCAACAGTGCGCTCAACAGTGATCGAGGTTTTATTTATTTTATTTTTTTAAATGTTAGAAATTTCTTAAATAAACAAAAAACTACTATTGAATGACGAATTTCTTTTGTAATGTCAGAAAAGTCTCAAAAATGTTCATTGCATTGTACATGGGTGGAAAAATCACGAAAGGGGAGTTCGGATGCCAATACTCGAAAGATGCGACTTATGGCTTCCAGGTGAATGCCAATACTTCAATTTATGAAATAAAGGAAGTAATCTTGCAACAAACCGGTTGGAACCGTGCCAGATTTACCGTAGAAATTAGTACCCGAATTAACAACCAACCACCCGGTGCCAAACCTTACTATGTAAAATATCCTATAGCAAAGCAGGATATATGGACAGCTATGTACGGGTTTTTTGAGTCTAATTTAATCCCGGTAATGGACCTATTTTGCAAAAAAATTTCGATTCAACCAATTGGTGCCGGGATAGGACCTTCTACCCAGAACAACTTGGATACTGGGGCTGGACCTTCTACCCATAACAACTTGAACCCCGGGGCTGAACCTTCTACAGAGCACAACTTGGATTATAATAACCCGCAATATGACAATGATGCCACTGATTATGGGTATGATCACAACCAGGATGTGACCTCACCCCCTCGCGAACCTGTGAGACGAGATAGGTATTTGCAAGTACCTGAGCGCAGTGTTGCACCCCGGACTGAAACTAGAAGACGGTCATGTGTTGGTCGGGTTGGATATTAATCAGTACCTGATCCATTACATAACTACAGCCCCCCTGAACCTAGAAGACAGCCCGCAGTAGATCGAAATAATACAGGCATTGATTTTGACGGTATTGATGAGATACCGACAAAGGAAATAGATACTGATGATGATTGGGACGGGGATTAGGATTCAGACAGATTATCAGATGGCGACGATGAGGATATTATGCCTCCTCCAATTGAAGACAGATTTCCGATCAGGGGACGAGGAGACACGCACCCGGTAAGGACATTCAATGACACTACTTCTTTCGAAGAATCAGACATTTTTTTTTGGAGACGCGTTGTATACAATGAAGAGATTAGCCCGGGCCAGCTTTACACCAACATAGAAGAACTGTCGAGAAAAGTTAAGCAGTTTCATTTGAATGGTAATTGGCAGTTTTCAGTGGCCAGACGGGAGAGGATCCGGTATGTTGTAATTTGCACCGATAAAACTTGCAAGTTCAAAATGTCTGCCGCGCCTAAAGGCAGGGGAGAGGCATGGATAATTAAGAAGGTCGAAGGACCACACACTTGCAAGACTGCATCAACAAGGACAGACCATACTGCACTGACGGCATCAATTATTGCCGATGTAATTATGAAAGACATTAAGGAAGACCCTGCGATGAGCATTAAGGAGGTCGCTCGTGCAGTGAGACGGGTCTATGAACATGTAACCCCACATTACAATAGGTTGTGGAGGGGTCGGGAACTTGCAGTATGCAGATGCTTCGGAACCTGGAAGGGGTCGTACAATCTCCTCGCACCATTGCTCATGGCCATAACAAGTACAAATCCGGAACCGAGTTCGAGCGAAGTGGCATGTACCAACCGATACACCCGGTGAGGTACAATTCAAGGGCATAGCATGGGCTTTCGGTCCATGTATTGAAGCCTTTCAATATGTTAGACCTGTGATCAGCATCGATGCATGCTTCATGTCCGGCCGGTATGGTGGGGCTCTGCTTATAGCATGTGCATATGATGCTGAAAACCAGCTGTTGCCCATAGCCTTTGCCATTGTTCAAAAGGAGGATGGTCCAAATTGGGGTTTTTTCATGTCCTTTCTGAGAAGAGAGGTGGTAGGGAACAGATTCGTCTGCGTGATATCAGACCAGCACAAGGGCATCAAGCATTTATTTAATAGCCTCAACTATGGGTGGAACACGAATACCGGAGAGTCTGTGCACAGGTACTGTATGCAACACATTTCAGAGAACCTGTGCAAGAATACCGGCGGCGGAGAATGGGTTGCTGACAGGTTCAAAATTGGCTACAAGAGGAAAAAACCACGACTGATGGAAGAGATGTTCAGAGATTTTGCCAGGGTATGTATGCATTTTTTTTTTGTAGACATTTGCACGACTTGTATCACTGAGATATATTTCTATTTTTTGTAGACATTTCCAGAGGCAAATGCCTACTTAGCGAAGGCGGGCAAGAGACGTCCGCGCGATGCGATGGAGCCGTCAGCATATGAGAAGATATTTCAATCATGTGATGGAGTTTAGAGATGGGAAATTATGACCACTAATGGGTTATAGTCATTAAACAGTGTCTTTAAACAGAGTCGTATGTTACCCGTGGTTTCACTGGTGGAGGAGACATTCTACAAATTAAATGCTTGGTTTGTTAAGAGGCATGCTAAAGCCACTGTATTAGCGAGTAGAAACCAAGTATTCTCAGATAGGGTGCAGGAGATATTAAGAAAACACAGAGAAAAAGGTTCTGTCATGCACGTTGTAGCGTATGGCAGCACTCGTACGGAATATGAAGTGCAGGTTCCAAGTGAGATCATTCCACCGGTGATGGAACAAAATGGCATTATACAAACTCATGAACGCGCATGCAAGTACAGAGTCGTTTTAGGCGCGAACAATCAAGTAACGTGCGAGTGCCAAGGCCTCCAGTTAGTTCGCATTCCATGTTCTCATGTTATGGCGGTTTGTCGAAAACGGAATTTCCTTGAAGACGTCTTTGTTGACAACTATTACCGTACCGATTGTCTTCTGAACACCTGGGGAGCATCATTTCACAGCTACCCCAACCAATACCAGTGGCCATACTACCTTGGGCCTACGGTGGTTCCCAATAAGAAATGGATCAGGAAGGGGAGGAGGAAACACAAGCAGCGCGTTATGGAGATGGACAGGATGCAAGGTCGGCGAGTGGGACATGAGGCTTACCGTTCGACTACTAATAGGCAGATTAGAGGTATGTAGATGATCGTACACAACTTAAAATTGATTTGAAATCAAATTTAAATATTGATATTGAATGTTCAATGAAATGCATTGCAGAGGCAATAAACGAAGCCAATGAAAGAGAGAATGCTAGAGTGGTTGCCAATGCGGGACCTTCTCGGAAGCAAAGCGACCCGGTCGGGGAAAGCCAATCAGGGAGTAGTCAGGGCTCTACAACTGCTGGTGTCGCGCCGTCATCCACTTCTAGAAGCCTAAAAAGTAGACTTGGTCTGCTCGGACCCAGGAAGAGTTCATTCAGCATTTATTATATTTATATTTGTATCTTATGTTCTACACTTATTTGCTCGGTTACGCTATGAACTTATTCAATTAACTTATGTTGTGAACTATTTTCCTTAGATGAATTTTAAGATTCTATTCGATCTGATGAACTTTAAATTTATGCTGATCAGATGTTATTTGATTATTTTGTTCACTTATGTTTTCGACTATTCAAAATTTTGTTCACTTATCTTCAATTTTAAATTTTGTTCCCTCGTATTCAAAATATAAACAATAAATAAATAGAAAATTACAACATACAAATATATACAAAAATACAATAAATACGAAATATAAAAAATACAAAAATACAATAACAAATACATTAGAAAAAAAATACAAAAAAAAAAAAATAGTAAACCGCCCCATGGGGGGGCGGTTTGCTCTGAGGGTAGACCGCCCCACGGGGGGGCGGTTTGGTCTGCACAGTAGACCGCCCCACGTGGGGGCGGTTAGGTTATGGGTAATTTTTTTTAAAAAAAATTGGTTATTAATATTATTTTAATTTATTTTTTGGTTATGGAAAAAAAATCGGAAAATAAAGTTGTGACAGAGATGAAAGATAATAATTTATAGAGAGAGATGTTCACACTTCACAGAAGAATATTACCAAGCAATCCCTTTTTGTACTATTTGTACTGTCCTTCCAATCCATGGATCAAGATAAGAGTAATTAGCAAGTCATTTTGGCATTCTCTCCAAAGAGGAACAACTTGAACCAACCAAAAAAAAAAAATTGAGTAGGTTAAATGCTGCTTTCAAGCAATAAAAGCCAAAAATCAATCCACAAAAGTCAAACGCACAAAAGGGTTTGGGGTCTTTGGGCTGTGAAAAGGAGCGGTTCCAAATTTTATCTGGTGCACACAAAATTCAATAACATTTGTGTGGTGTTTAATTTACAAACATGATATGTCTGTATAAATTCATCCGGAAACAAAAATACATATTGAAGAGAAAAAAACTTTAATTGAGATAAATATTATCATATAGAATGCTACATAAAAAGTTTATAAAAAAGTTAAATTGAAGATCACACAATAAAATAATTAATTTTAATCATTCCTGATATTAACTAGTGATTTGAACCATACAAATATATTTTTTATTTGAAAATATAGTTTTTGCACAGCCTATTCCAAGCCAGGATAAAGGAGGAAGGTTGTGATAAAACGTGGCGAGCTAGCGATAAAAAACAACATCTTTATGGAAATGAACCCAATCCAAATTCCGTTTGGGCGTAACCTTCTTAGCGACGCGTTATATCGGAATCTGGTGTGGTGATAAATGAAACAAAGGCTGGATCGTCACATCCTTAGTGGTGCGCTACATCAACGCCCGGGCCTGCTTCTTTTCACCACTAGTATTTTGCTCGTGCTTTGGTACGGGTTCAAAATTCAAACTGAAAATACAAAAATAGAAGCAAATCATATCAAATATTTTCATTTTTAACAATATTTATTTTTTATAATTTCTCTTTATTAAATAATGAAATGAACTATTTTGTCTTTACCTCTTTGTTAAATAGGAAGATAATCAATATTTAGTGAGCAGGCATGTTAATTACTTTCTTAATTTGTTCTAACTAATAACATAAAAGGAAGAAATAAATGTTATAAATTAATTGTTTTTATGATAATATTCATATGAAGAAATTATGAGAAAATCAATACAGCGAGTGTTCAGATAATTAAATATAAATTTCAACACAATAAATATCAATACATTACCAAAAAAAACTACAATTGCAAAATTATTTTATCTTACTCATTTAAAATTATGTAAATTAAATCACAGTAGTTAACATATCATAATATTTATATGCTTAATATAAGAGATTGAGAGATATGTGCCGATCTCTTTTTGATCTATCCCTTGAATAAGACAGCATTATCATTTATATGGAAATAAATCTGCTGCGATCCAAATGTTATGAACAATAATTCTAAAATTTTTGTTTTTTCAAATCCAGCTATTCAATAATTTTTGTGCATGTATCTCAAAATAACTAATTTTTCTGTGCACGAATCTTAAAATAATTCAACAGTTGGATTTGAAAAAACAGAGAAGTTAGAGTAAATAATCGCAGCAGATTCGGATGGGGCACTTTTGCGGAGAATGTTTGAATCAAATTGCAATTTAAGAATATTTGAGTTAATAAGAAAGAGTCAAATCATTCCACTAACATATCAGTTGGAGAAACAGAAACCGTTGAAAAAGAATTGCGTCATCGATTATATCATCATTGTGTTTGATATGTTTAGTGAAAAGGCTTAATCAATAAGTTAAACAATTGTCTTAATCAATATTTGAAATTCTTTTTTGATGATTCTGACCAAATTGGACCATTAATCTATGAGAATGGATTAAGTTATGACTCCTCCTTTGTTACATATTATGACAATATATTAATGTTATAATGTTTAATATTAAGTTCAAAATTTCAAGTATTTATCATTGATGTTGTTCCATGTCATAATTAAAAAGTATATGTCTACTGAATATTATAAAATTTGAAGTTGATTTGGTACAAGATGAAGAATTCAAGATGTTAAAAAAATTAAATTTGTATGCATATACATTGCCCGACCGAGAATTTTTAATACCAATATAAAATTAATATGAACTAATTATAATGTGAATTTTAGAATCGAGCTCTAGAATTTTTGTTATTAAGGATATAAAAAGGAAAAAATATATATTTAAAGAGAGGCATTCAAACCGAGTTAATTCCTCGACCTAACTTGATTAGAACTCTTAATAACTCAAAACTGAGGAATCAGAGGTATTCTGATGGACATCAAACTAAATTCAGTTTGATATCTGGTTAGAACCGTTCGATCGTCATTAATATACATGTGAACAATTTAAGATTTATGCGCAAGGACGCACAAATCTTGATGCGAACTAACATCCCCCCCCCCCCACACACACACACACACCACGCACAATTTAAGATTTAAGCCATTTTTGTGTGTGTAAGAAGACTAAAACACGAATGTCTTAAATTCTCACCTCATTTCATGATTGCATCTTTTCTTTTATTGAGGATAAGTAACCATTAAAGATCAATTTAAGAAAATGATCAAATGCAGCATAAATTAATTATCAACCAAACACCTCGTTTTCGTTTCTGATGTCAAAATCCGATGCTGCAACTCCTTATTAATTTGACCGTTGAACAATTCAAAACATTCAACATATATGAAGCAATCAAGCTCATAAATTGCTAATGGCCAGTTGGCCACAGCCATATATGAACTAAGAAGTAGGAAGCAATCAAGGTGGCAAGGAGATGTGGGACCGAAGGAAATTAAAAAATAAAAGTGCAGCTGAGAGGAAAGAGTTGAAAAGCGGTGTATACATGTGTAAGAATCTCATTGGTTCTAGTCAACCGCCCCTTTGACCTTATAATTTCTGTGAAAATGAGGCAAAGTTGTTTTCATCGCCGGATAATGCCAAGAAATCTCTTTTTGTTCACTTTGTTTCTAGTTCTGTGGTTTTGGCAGGGTAGCCATCTGTCTATTGGTTACCGCAATAGTGACAAATTAATTATTCAGATTCGGTTCGGGAAGGTCAAAACTTCATGATTCGGGAATAATTCGGGTATAATTCGAGTATAATTCGGTATTATTCGGATCAGAGATCTCAGTTCTGTAAGGGAGCAAAAACAAAAAATAACCAAAAACTAAAATTCTGGGAAAAACTCATAAAATTCAGGAATAATTTGTAAAATTCGTGAATTATTCGGGAATTATTCGGTCAAAGTTCGGTCGACTGAATAATTCGGCGTTCAGTTCGGCATCACCAAAAAAATGAATAATTCGGAAATTATTCAGTCAAAGTTCGGTCAACTGAATAATTCGGCGTTCGGTTCGACATCACAAAAAAAATGAATAATTCGGAAATTATTCGCGAATCTTGTCACTATGTTGTGGTACGCATGCATATAATTTGTTCAAGTTTTTTCCTCATTAGATAACTGATTTGACAGTAATTGGTCATTTTTTTTTGCAATAGTAAAAATTCCACCAGAAATATGTAAACGGAAAAATAATAAGAAAAATAAAAGAAATACAATGATTTATTTTTATTATAAAGATTTTTTTTTTTTGCAAAATTCATTATGAAACAATGTCCATACAAAACATATAGTATCAAATATCCACTTATTCTAAATTAAAGAAACAACATTCATCTATCAAAGCACAAAATCTACAAAACAAAATAACAATGTAACAAAATAAAATCCACTAATATCAATCAATAATAACAATCACACTGGATAAAGAAAAGGATCCAGTATCAACCAGAGACCAATCAGAAGACAACAATCATGTTGCCTCATCAATGACCTATCATCAGGCCCGACGAACCCAAGAGTATGAACTCTGCCTAAATTTATGCTGACCTGGGAATTTGAATCTGAAAGAACTATCAAGAAACCTAACTAAGTTAAAGGAGAAATATATAAAGAAAAAAAATTAAGGGTGCGACAACCACAAATGAACTCATTCTATAACAAAGAAACTGTAATATAAAAAAAATGAAGAAGTAGTTGAATTTTTGTTTTGTAAAAGTTACAAGTTAATAAATAATGTGCTGATGAAATGATCTTTATTCTTAATTAATTATTTTAACTAGGAAGTGTCTCATCATTTATACTTCATTCTTTTTCAACCAAATGAAATTGAAGTGTCTCATCATTTATACTTCATTCTCTACAATTTTAATCAAGAAGCAAATGAAATTGAAGTACTTTAACGAGTTTGAAAAGACTATTCAACATGAAAACTATCTTTGACTTTAGTCACAAAGAAAAAATGAATCTAGTCCATTTTTTTTCTCACCTTTTTTTTTTTTATAAACATAAAGTTTTGGGATGTGGCCTATTGCCGCAACACTGATTATTAGTAATTAATTAGTTGAATTTGTCACAACTCTCTTGTCCATAATATATATATTTTTTTAATGTAAGGGTCTAGATTTCAAATTTCACTAGTGTCAACACTAATGGTATCAAAAATTACAGAAAATAAAAATAGTAGAATAAAATGCTAAAATGTTTTTTTAAAAATGAGAGAGAGAGAAAAAAAAAAAAAGGAAAGAAAAGAAACAACATTAAGTGTTCTTAGTTCCCTATCATGACCATAGTGACAAAATTCGCGAATAATATCCGAATTATTCAGTTTTTTGTTGATGCCAAACCGAACACTGAATTATTCGGTTGACCGAACTTTGACCGAATAATTCCCGAATAATTCGCGAATTTTACGAATTTTTCCATATTTTTTCCCGATTTTTTCCCATAATTTTATTTTTTGGTAATTTTTTTGTTTTTGCTCCCTTACAGAACTGAGATTTTTGATCCGAATAATACCGAATCATTCCCGAAATATACCCGAATTATTCCCGAATCACGAATTTTTGACCTCGACGAATAATACCGAATCATTTCCGAAATATACCCGAATTATTCCCGAATCACAAATTTTTGACCTCGCCGAACCAAACTCGAATAATTAATTTGTCAATATGATCATGACTTCATGTATTCATTCCTTGTCCATATTTTTTTTAGGAAGAATTCTTTGTCCATATTGTTGTATGATTATATGATATTATGATAGACCAGCTAACCACTAATCATATAAGAGCATTATGGATACTGTGCCAAATAGTCCCCTGCTGTCACGTGGGTTGTTTGACTATCAATTAGAAATAAAGATAAATTTATTATACGGGTATAGAAGTTTTAGAAAATATAATATTTCTTTAGGATCAGCTTCATTAGATATATTTACCCAAAAAAGTATAATTGGTCGACTTAATTGGAGTAGGAGTGTCAATGACACTCTTTTACCTATCGCATCTGATAAGACGGGTATAGATAAATTGATTTTTTTCGTAAACTTATCGAGTACGGGTAAAAAAAAAAAATCATTATCTCGGATAAGAGCATGAGTGAAGCCTATTTCGTACTCATTACTTGATCGGATAATTATAAAAAAAGAAGTTATATATTATATATATTAATAAGCAATTAAAATAAAATAGTACTTTAATTGATTTACACTTAGGAGCAATACTGTTTTTTTTAAGGTTAGACTAACGTCTAATTATTTGTATTAAAAAATATATAAAAAAGTTATTACAGGGTTTTAAGCAATTACAGTGCACAAAATTAGTCAACTTAATTTTATAGGAAAATATTCAGACCTCCAGTAAAGAAGTGTATATGTCCACAAAATCAAATTTATATCATGAAAATTCATAACATGGTGAAAAAATCATCATCATCATCATAACATTAATAAATAAATAAGTAGATATATTTCTAATCTTTTAGAATATTTAATCAGTTGAAATACAAAAAGTAAGCTGGTGATCAATTTTAAAATTTTATTGAAGAAGTTTAAAACTAAAAACAAAGACATTAGTCATGTTTGGTGGAAAATCCATGAAGTCTAGACAAGTCAAAAGACCACTGAAAGAACAAAAAATAACATAAAATTTGCTATATATTCACCGTTTAATTATTTCATGAAACCAGTGCAGCAAAGCCTATCAATTTCGATTGAAAATTAACTATACCAAGTGATTGGTAAAATATATTTTTTCTTAATTCATCATTAGTTCGTAGGAAAAAAAATGTTACAGGTCATAGCCTATAATTAATAAGTGATCCCGCCGTAATTAAAATATATGGCATTTAATTTGACCTTTGACGAAATTTGAATTATTTTTCCGAGCTTCACATTTCATTATCTCCTTCAAATAGAAAAAGTCAACTTATCCTAACAGTGCGAACATGTGCACAACCAGGAAAGGAAAGGATTGCTAATGGTTAAAAGTTACTGGTCGACTGAGTGTGGGTCCAACCGCCCATGCGACCAGTGGGGCTGTACGACAGAGACTATGAGCTCGACCGTTGATGGCAATCAATAAATTTCTCCTTGTTAAATTAATAAATTTGCTTTTTATCTCTAGCTGTTGCTTTGGCTAGCCTGACTCCTGTCTCCTGTCTCCTGATATATAATGCCAATAAATAATTCTCTTTCTTCTAGAATTTTGCTCTCTGTCGTTTTGAATTTGACCATATGACTCAGAGATATATACATGGAAAACATGGTTTTAAAAAGTATAGTGTTTTACAGTTAATTTCGCACTCTACTCGTCTCTGTTGCTTTTTTCATTCCTACTATTTAAATACAAGTCTGCATTTCAGCTATATGTGTTGAAAATATTGCCATTGAGTTTGACCATATGTAGGGGTGTAACCGGATTGGATCTTATTATCCGATTTTGTCCGGATCCGAATTCACCGTATTCAAGACTATCTGTATCCGTATCTGTATCCGAAAAATTATAACAGATAAAAATACGGTAATATTTTTAACTATATGTATCCTACCGTTTATATCCCTAAACCACAATAATTGTACTTTATGTTCTTAAATTGTATATACATACCATTGATTTATTAAATTACATATACGTGTATATTCTGATGAACAATATAATATTATGACATGATTATTGACTAATATTTTTGTGATATGATATATGTTTTGTAACCAACAAACTTGTTACAAAAATATTAGATCTAATTTATTAATGAAAAAAATATATTTAGATGTTATTATTTACTAGAATGTACATTAGTAATTTATTTTTAATTATTCTAATTATATTCATATCCGTATTTATATCCGTCCGATATCCGATCCATATCCGTATTCGTATCCGTATCCGAAGAGATATATACATGGAAAACATGGTTTTAAAAAAGTATAGTGTTTTACATTTAATTTCGCACTCTATCGCTCTTTTCAATCCTACTATTAAACATATATACTTACAAATACATGTCCATTTCAGCTGTTTCGTATAGATTTAAGAAACAGAGGAGGGTTCTAGTGTAATTGTTTTTTTTAATCAGATATTATTATATTTATTTTAGATTTATATTTAAAATTTTAAAATTTGATGCCTCTGGCAGCCAAGAAATTGACAAAAAATTGGGAACAAGCTATCAACATTGAAAGCATCCATGTTCTCATCCAGGGCGGAGCTAGATATTCGAACAATAGAAGTCAAATATATATGGAGATCAAGTTTACCGTTTCAAGACATTTTACTCTGAATTATATAGAAAACCATAAAAAACTATAAAAAAATTTAAAAAAAGAGGTCAATTAATCCCCTTTTGCCATTCTTCAGTCCGCCAATACCGATTTACATAATGACAACTTTTTTGCTGCCTAAACGGGTAATTAAAAAAATTGATCAAACAAGACGAAAATTCCTATGACATGGTCATAAAGAACGAATGCACAATATCTCAGTTTAGTATCTTGGAGTTTGGTCCGAGCACTGATTACCACAGTGTTAGCATCTGGTACAAGGTCGGTATTGGGACGATACCAGGACGCAATCATAAACTCAGAACACCGTGTGATCAGACAAAAACTCAAACAACGATATGTTTTGTCATATGGAGGCAACGGTTTAGGCGTCTTTTTCAGGACCAACAAAAATTAGAAAATCAAACAGTGATGGAGATAACAGCAGAGTTCACAAATTGGTTTTCACGGACACAGAGTCACAGACATAATCACCACCAGCTGTTCGAATGAAAATAGATTTTTTTCAGGTTTACCAGCAACATATTATGTATCTTGTGTTTCATCTTTCTTCTTTTTTCTTGTTTTTGTCATGAACTTTCTTTACTTCTTTTCATTTTTAAATTTCTTATTTTTTGATATTTTATGCAATCTTGTGTCAGTATAAATGGAATTTGAGGGTGTGACTGTGATCCTCATCTCTCTCAAAAAAAAAAACAAAAAAAAATTGAATTCATATCATTCATCTTATTTCTTTACAATAGATTCATGATTCATCCGCACAAATTTTTATAATTTTAGAAGCTTGTTTGAACAAAATCAAGAGCTCTTTTTTTTTTCTTTAAGAAGTGGATAAACCACCTGTTTCATTAAAAACATATTTGTTCATACAAGAGAGAGATACAAGTCCATAGAGATCATAACAGAAAGATAAAAACATAATATAACATATAGACTAAAATGAATTTATATTGTAGACTCTTGATCTGATATAAAACAAGCTCAAAAAATTATGTCACCCTTAGGAAAAAACAATATCAATATTTTATATTTGACATTGAAATTTTAATTTCAAAATATAAATATATAAAAAAAAAAGACTTGTAACATGGCAACACATGAACCCTCCTTTGAAAATGTAGGTGTTCTTTTTTTTCATTAGACCTTAATGATAAAATTATGTAATTATATGTCCATATGAGTTAGTAAAATTTATTTACCTGGATTTCATTTTAAAGCAACCAAAACTCCAACAAATCAATAAGAGACTCTTTTTTTTCTCAACAATGTTTTTTTTAGTAAAAAAAACAGGGGTCAATCCCCTATTGTATTGATGTATGTTGAAATTAATAACAAATATTAATGTTGGAGATGCAACTCTTGGGAGACACATAGCATAGCTTAGTGTGTGAAACATTTACAGATTACACCCCCATTTGCTTTCCATTTTTTATTCCTTAGTTACCATACAGCTTATAATTTTTCCAATGGCTCTACATAGCCTTTATATGTTTCATTCTAACGGCTCTATAGCCTTTATATGTATAAATAGCTCTTTCAATTCAATCAATTTAATAATGTAAGCACCGGTACAAGTGCATGTCAGAGCCGGCTAAAGCCAAAATCATGGCTCAAGAGTTTGAGACCATTTGGTGGAAATTAGTACAACCAAAAGATACAGAAAAAAAAATGAAAGAAAATAAAAGTACAACAAAAATCAAAAGAACAAGAATTGAAACAATATTGACGAAGCAGCAGTGTTGTGTGATGTGTCGCACTGCCGACCCGGTGATGTTTTGCTAGTGTGGCACACTATCCGTTCTTGCACTGTATGTTCATCGTGCCAATACATTTTCTAAAAATTCCCGCGCATCGTTCCCTCCAAATGACAAAATATGATATTAGGTATATATAAAAGATCTTTCTTGGATTGATCAACTAATTAATCTAACCACTCCCATATCAACTCCGGATCAAACGACGGCATGTGCTCTAGCGAGCATCCGTCATTCATGATCTCGATCGGGCATCCGTGATTCATCATCTCGACACATCCTCCTGCCACGTCACTCGCCAGACTGGAACAACCAACTGATGATGTGTCGGATTGTGTAACCTCTGTCGTGGCTTTTTTTGTCATCTCCTTCTTCGCCTTATGCCTCGCACGTCTTTGCCGTGCCAGGCGCTGACAGATTGTTTGTATCTTAGTATCGATAGCCAATCGGAGAGCTTGGAGCGGGACCGGGCACTCAGGCCCATCAGCCAGACCGGGAAAATTTAACCTGGCATATTCGCCTCGTAACTTATATGCAGCACGGTCGTACGCGAAAGCGGCTGCCTCGGGCGAATCGTATGTACCGAGCCAGACCCGGATTCGATTTCGTGGCAAGCGGATCTCAGCCACCCACTTGCCCCATTGCCGTTGCCTCACCCCACGGTACAATTTGGTCTTTATGGTACCCTTACTGATACTGGTACCATAACTGTTACTATAGTTGTTGCTTCTGGTAGAGGACAGGTGGTCATACAGTTGGCGGTGGGAGAATTTTGATGCGGTACCAGCGAAGCGGCGAAGTAGGTCGGTGTGGTGAAGATACACTGAGGAGCCAAGTGTTGCCTCGGAAGGATGTGACGGTACAGCTGATGGTACGTGAGAAAAAATGGTATCAATAGCATTTGAACCAGAGAGGAGGAGGTCTGACACTGTAAAGGCTATTCCATCAGGCAGAGAAGGTGATAGAATATATTGTGAGGGATCAAAGATTATGTTATCTTCCATGGCTATATCTTGAATTAAGAGAAGTACTCACTATAAAGAATTTTTAGAATTTGAGAGGGAGGAAATGGAAAGTTACTATTTTCTGAGGTTCTCTCGGTTTTTTGTGATTGTGCTCCGGAAATACGGTATAGGGGTGGGATATTTATGCGCAGTTTGATTGGGTTAGTTTACTATTCTACCCTCATGATGGGTTGCCTTCATCATGTATTCATGTGAGTGTGGAATTAATTGTAAGGATATTTGTGTAATTGTCATTTGAAGAGGATTAATTAGAAGCAGGACACGTGGTCCACCGTGGGAAACGAGGATATGCTTATGCTCTTGTGATGTCTTTAACCTGTGGCTGTGGATCTGTGTACTGTGTGGCTATATATTTATTTTGATTGATTATAATGAAATGTCATGTACAGTTGTCAGTAAAGATTTAAATAGTGTATCTTATTGAAACGAGATAGGAGTAGGTCAGATGGGCATCGGACTACTTTTAGGTTCAATTAGCTCTAACACCGTACGATTATCATTGAGATTTGTGCGTACGAAAACTGAAAAATACTTGCACGGATTTTAATGAGTTGGCATGAATCTTGATGCAGATTTGATGGTTAATTCATCCATCGAAAAAGCTAGGTCCAATGCCCATCGGACCTACTCTCAACTACAGCACTATGTCACTATAGCGTACTATAGTTAGTTATAACATTATAGTTTTTATGGTCCGAAAATACTATAATACTGCTATAGCAGCATTGTAGCGCGCTATTTAGAATCATAATTATTAGAAAAGATAATGATAGTGTTGTTGGAATTTTTAAATTGGGTAAGCACAAGAAATATTTTATGTCAATCAGTAGTTAAAATTAATTATAAATTAGTATGGAGTCGAAGAATCAGTGTGGTATTAAGTAAACTTTTGAATCGAGCTTTTGAATGGAGCTGATACTTATTTTGTAGTTTCATATATAAAAGACATTAAGTCTTAAAATTTAGTTATTTCTATATTTTTAATCTAAAATTTTGAAGTCGGTATAATGATTATTGATTTAGTAATAATAAATTTTGCAACTTCCTTCAATCCTGCTTATGTAAAATAACAACTATATTAATATTGAATTTGGTATATCCAACTTTGAAGTATTTATTTGTACCTTTGGGAACCCATTAAAAGTTTCATTTGTTACATCTGTACGTTTTTATGTTTTTGAGTTTTAATTATCTTTTCAACAGTTGCAAGAAAATGATATATTAAAATAGTTATTGTAGGTAAGCATGAGCATAGTGACAAGATTCGCAAATAATTTTCGAATTATTCGGATTTTTAGTGATGCCGAACCGAACTTTGACCGAATATTTCCCGAATAATTCGCGAATTTTACAAATTATTACCGAATTTTATTTTTTTGTTATTTTTTGTATTTTTGCTCCCTTACAATACTGAGATCTCTGATCCAAATAATACCGAATTATTTAGAAATTATACCCGAATTATTCTCGAATCACAAATTTTTGACATCGCCGAACTGAATCCGAATAATTGATTTGTCACTATGATCATGAGTTTGTGGCCTTCTATTGCCTACAATATCAATTGCCACATGGGATCTTAACTACAAACAAATCAGGTATGAATCTCAAAAGCAAACTTTTGGAATTTAATGGGATTAGATGGGATGACAGCGTCATTGTATTGCCACGTTTCTCAGCACTTTTGACTTTACAATTCACAAGTTCTCCATTTCTAGACCGAAAAAAAAATATTACGAATTGTTTGTGGTACCTGCAGAATAGATTTTATAGTCTCTAAAAGAACCAAACTTTTTTTTTAGATTCCTATAGAAATACTAAAGGAACTGAGAAAAATGTTTGATTTATACAAAACAAAATTTTCTGCATTTCAGCATTGTTTCTTTGGCATGACATTAGGAAAGAAGTTTTAAAATTGTCTTCAAAAGTATGCATTGAATTTTAAATTTGTATTTTTTTCACAACAACAAAAATAAATTAACAATAGCTTAGCTAACTTTACATAGGTATTTATTTACCGATAATTGTGAATGATCCATTCTCCATTAATTATATCTCTATTATAGCTCAATGATGAACCTCTATAAGACGGGACAGCTTCAATCCGATGTCTATCAAGACTCAAACTGTATCCGATAAGTTCTAAAATCGTCCGATTCACTTTAAGATCCATGCGCATGACTTTAATATCCATATGAGTTCGCTTTAATATTCGTGCTCACATATTGTAAAGCAGATCGGACAGTTCTGGAATCCATCGGATTCAATTTGAGTTCAATGGGCATCGGACCCAACCTACTCCCCTATTAGACAGATTGATGATTTCATGCTGGCATTTAGAGAATTCAGTTCCGTTAAGGACAGAGATCACTTGCCTTCCGGGGGGTAGGATTTTTCTGCCCCCAGTGAAACTGATAGGTGGGTCCAGACGGATTTATAAATTTAAATATTAATTTTTAGTTGTGGTGTGGTCCACGTGTCAGTGACTCAAGAGCAGGAAAATCCTGCCCCCTGGAAACAGAGAATTCAGTTCCATATGTTAAATAGTACAGCAGTAACATGCACATGGATATGAAAGAAAATTGTGCACAAACTTATGAGCAAATTGATTTTAGTGTGAACACTAGATTTTCATGTTAATTGAATAAAATGTCTCAGTTTTCTGTTTCTAAAATATCCCCTAGAATCTTATAGTTGGTTTCTAATCTATGTTTACTGTACGGAAAATATTATCTTTGACAATTAAGTTAGGTTTATTTCTGTTCATACTAGCTAGATTTATGTTGTAAAATTGTTATGATCTAAAAATTACCGACAAAAAATTAGATCATGAAGCCATAAAGGTTCAATAAATATCCTTCATCAATGAAAGTTTGTCCTTTGTAATCAAATTGGGCATGCTATAAATACTTACTATTTTGCATTACAGTCTATAAATAACCCCCTTTAATTTTAACGGAAATAATTTCATGTTTATTATGGAAGCAATGAATTTGGTTTTCTTTCCTAATTTTGTTGTCTAATTTGGGGAACTAGAGGTGCTATTTTTATTCAATTATTCGGTACCAATCCAGATTCAATTAAATTGGATAGAATATGATTTAAAAAATATAACCGATTAAATTATGGGTACGATTATAAAATTAATACTTTAATATCCTTCGGTTTCGAATTGGAACCGATATTAATTGTAGTGGATAAAATATGAGTTTGATTTTAATTATCCGCCCACTACTGAACTTGACCCGATACCCATATAAATAGCCAATACAATGCTAATACAATTATTTACAATTAATTAAATAGAGCTATTAAAAGAACATTTTTTGAAACAAATATTTATTCAAGCAGTAAGTTATATAAAAAAGATAGCGAAAGTTTTCTTCTTTTACTATTTGAATGCAAAAAAAAAGTAAGTACTAAGCAAAATATTGGACGGAGAAAAACGGAAGAATTGGTCTAATCAATCCGTAAATCATTTCGATTCATTTAAAAATGAGGATATGGAACGAAAAAAAAAATTATGATAGAGTCCGGTTAGTATGAATAGACTTCAAATGACACTAACTTCAAAATTAATTGAATAAACTTCAAATGACTAATTTAAATCATTCAAACTGATTTACTTTATGAGTGATGTGTTTACATATAATTTTTGTTTTATATTTTCGAGTTATTTTAGTATCAAATCAAGCAGTAAAAATGTTGAAAAATGAATGTATTAAAATTAATTTAAAAACTCACATATTTAACCGCTTGACTTGATACTAAATAAATTTAAAAAATTATAAATTTTGCATGTAAACGCACAACTAACGAAGTAGATCGGTTTGAACGTTTGAATTCACCGTTCGAAGCCGATTCGATAGATTTTGGAGTTAGTATTATATAGACTAAAATGATACTGATATTATACTAGCCAAATTCATCATAATATCATATCATATAATAATAACTATAGAATAAAATCACCATCTTCAATATTTTACTTTCCAATATTATTTCTCCTTCATTAATTATTTTAATTTTTTAAAAAATAGCTCTCTTTTAATTTGTCAAACTTCTACTTCCGTATTATTAATCTCATTTCGGTGTCGCGTGTAGTCAAATGAACCACGTACGTGTAAGAAGCTCAATAATTTGGCATTTTATCCATAATGCTCTTACATGATCGTATGTGGCTAAATTTCAAACATGACTAAATTTCATTTGCAACTTGAGTAAACTTCTAGAAACATTTTTTGCCATCTGAATTCAATTTATTTATTTTATATATATAAATAGAGAAGTATATAAACAGAGAGACACTTCCTTTGTTAAAATAACTAAATAAGAATTATGCTCAATTCTAATATCAACACATTATTTATTAACTTACACTTTACAATATATAATATTCAACTAATTCTTCAACTTTTTTATGTTACACTTTCTTTGGTTAACACACAAACTTCTTTATTTAAAAATGAGTTCATTTGTGGTTGTCCCACCCTTATTATTAGTTATTTTTTTAAATTGCAAAATTAAATCATTGTACGTTTTTATCCTTTTATATATTTCCGGTAAAATATTTTACTCTTGCAAAATAAAAAATAACATGGCAGTTACTATAAAATCAGTTACCCAATGATGAAAATATATGGACAAATTATATGAGTACCCAAAGGAAACAAATTTGCTGAAATTCTTGACTCTGAAATTCTCAATTCAACCATCTATATATTTTCAAAATTCGTGCACAAAAATCGTCTTCTTTGAGATTCGTGTATAACAAAACTTAGACGGTTGAATTTTAGATTTCAGGGTCCTAAAATCCCCAAGAATTCCAGCAGATTTGATTCCGTACCCAAATAGTTCCATGAAAAGTGACAATTACATTCCCCACACAGATGGCCACACTGCTAATGCCACAGAACTAGAAACAAAGTGAACAAAAAGTGGTTTCTTGGCATTATCCGGCGGTTTTAATTTATCATAACACCTTTACCTCATTTTCACAGAAATCACAAGGTCAAAGGGGCGGTTGACTAGAACCAATGAGAACCGTACAAGTGTCTACAACGCTTTTCAACTCCTCATCGACCTCACAGCTGCACTTGCGTTTTTTCTCTGGCCCCACATGTCCCCTTGCCACTTCGATTGCTTCTTAGTTTTTAGTTCATATTTGGATGTGCATGGCCATTAGCAATTTAGCATGGGACAAAATTTATGATGAGCTTGATTGTTTCATGTATAATGAATGTTTTGAATTGTTCAATGGTCAAACAAGAAGGGGTTGGATCAGATTTTAGAAATAAATCTGCTGCAATTCCGAGATACATGAACAGTAATCTTGAAATTTCTGTAATTCGAATTCAGTCGTCGAATATTTTTTGAGAACGCATCTCGAAACAACTAATTTTTTAAGCATGTATCTCGAAATAATTCGACGGTTGAATTCGGATTGCGGGAATTTCGAATTCTGTTCATGTATGTCGGATTACAAAGAAATTTGGATCCCGAATTTTGACATCAAAAACAAAATGCGGTGTTTGGTTGATAATTTATGTTGCATTTGATTGTTTCGCAATTAATTGATCTTTAATGGTTGTTTATCCTCAATAAAAAAAAAAGGTGCAATGATATGAGGTGAGAATTTAAGATATCTTCGTGTTTTAGTCTTACACACAAAAATTAGCTTAAATTTTGGAGCTATATGAATAATGTTCATTTTGCAAGTACATTAAATTACTAACGTTAACAACACGATCGATTTTTTTAATAAGATTAATTATGTGTTTGTGTTAATTCAAAGACTTAATGAATTAATAGTTGATGGCCGTAATTAATGCCTATCGTCGTTAATTGGTTGTTATTCAAAGCAACTTTTCTAAGGGCAGTCATTCTATGAGACTTGAATCCAACCAGATGTGTGCATCTTAAGAAACCTGAGGTCAACCTATGTGATACAAATTGACATTTTGCTTCCATTTGTTTAAATGAGTTTACTTTTTTTGCATACATCCAAGCAAGTCAATTTCTCCACATTCATCTACCTCTCCAAATTAACTGTAAATTTTGAGTCATTAAATGTTCTAAAAAAAATGTATATACGAGGCACTGTTTTTTGGACAGAGATCACCTGTTCCCAGTGAGACTGACAGGTGGATCCACACGGGTTTATAAATTTAAATATTAGTTTTTAATTTTGGTGTGGCCCATTTGTCAGTGACTCAAGGGCAGAAAATCCTGCCCCCTGGAGGGTAGAGAATTCGGTCCCTGTTTATTTAAATCCTTAATAATTAATTTTTTTAAAGTACTCAAATTCTAAAATTCACATTAAACATAATTAGTTAATGTTAATTTTTGGTCCATACGAGATTTTGAGAAAAAGGTGATTGAGATCTGTAAACAAATTCAGTAAACAGGTCCGAACTTTCCATTTGCTTAACATAATTTTATCATTTGCTTAAATTGATCTTTAATGGTTTCTTATCCTCAATAATAATAATAAAAAAAAATATGCAATGATATGAGGTGAGAATTTAAGATATCTTCGTGTTTTAGTCTTACACACAAAAATTAGCTTAAATTTTGGAGCTCTATGAATAATGTTGATTTTGCAAGTACATTAAATTAACAGCGTTTACAACACGATCACTGTTCAGAAATGATGTCAACCTATGTGATACAAATTGACATTTAGGTTTGATTTGTTTAAATGAGTTGACCTTTCTGCATACTTACAAGCAAGTCACTATCTCCACATTCATCTACCTCCAAATTAACTGTAAATTTTGAGTCATTAAATGTTCTAAGAAAAGTATAGACGAGGCCCTTCTATTGCCTCTAATCTAATTAATGTCTTAATTTTGCATAGCTCCGTTTTTTTTAAATCCTTAATAATTAATTTTTTAAAAGTACTAAAATTCTAAAATTTTAAAATATAAATATTTAATTGTTTAAGGATAAATACTAAAATCTTTAAATATTAATACTATGTAAATCATGGATAAATATTTCTATATCCAATGGATAAATAATGAATTGATACTTGAACTGAATGATAAATACTACATAGATTAGGTTGGCTCAGGAAATTTGACCTCGATTAATGCCCTCCCATATTGCTGGGACGAAACAGAGAAATTAAGAAACTAGTGTGGAAATATAATTTGGATATTTTTTTCGTATGTAAATACAGTTCTCTTCATAAAGATTAATACTTATATTATTCAAGATAAATACATAAATACTACATGTTAAATATTATTGTTATGTTAATGTTTTAGTGGTCGCTCATAGTAAGTTTTGGACTTAGTGCGAGGACAATACATATATAATGTGTCAATTTGTGCAGGGACAACATTTGGTTGTGGTTGGAGGCAGAGATTAATACTAATGTTCACAGAGATTAATACTTATTCGAAGCATGGTAAATAGAATAATGAGTCATGTTAAATACTACTCGACATTTAAAAGTTCGAATGGTGAGAACCTAATTTTTTTTTTGGATTTTAGTGTGGGGATGATAAATTAATATATCGTCCAAAGATCTAATTAAGAAACAAATATCAATATCAAATTTAGCATAATATCCTGAGTCACATAAATTTCTATAACAATTGTGTGGTCTTTTGTTGCCATGACATGCCGGTATAAATTAACATAATCGAGATCTTAATTTATACCGGTATATCATGGCAGCAAAGCACCACACAATTGTTATAGAATTTTGTGTGCACTGAAAAAATTTGAATTGTTTTCAGCTTTTATTTCTTGATAGCAGCATTCTAAATTGTTTTTGATTTGTTCAAGTTGCTCTAAAGTCCAAAGAGAGTGCCACAACGGTTTTCTTACTCTATCCTGATCTATGGATTGGAAGGACAGTATTATTGTACTAATAGCACAAAAAGGTACTGTATGAGCTGTTATCTCAGGGACAACAGTAAAAAAAGGTACTTTTCAGTTTATAAGTACTTATTGACTAGAAAACAAAATTTGTTACGCCTCTAACTAGTTATGTTACGAAATATGAGGTGTGTCGATTATGTGATGTGATTGAATTCGAGCAAAAATTATACGTCATTTAACGGCAACTAGTCACGTCACAATATGAAACATAGAGTATTCAATTTTTTTTTGTATATATAGAGTATTCAGATTTTTCTTTTAGTTTAGGTTCAGTGATACTGGTAATCATTTAGTTCTGATTTTTATTTTTTCTAGTTTAGTATAATTAGTATTTGTAATTTGAATTTTTAAAGTAATGTCAGACGTCCAACAATCTTTCTTAAAAAAATAAATTATTTACTTATTTTAGAATTTTTTGTATTTTTTATATCTTTTTTCTAAAATTTTAACAATTTAAATTAAAATATAAAAAATTGATGTTACTAATTTACGTCACGACACGTCACGTATGATCACGGCTTGACTACATGTGACGTGACCATTCGCGTGACGCGACTATCCGCCATCATTTTTGTCACGTCACATGACCATTCGCGTGACGCGACTATCCTCCATCATTTTTATCACGTTACATCACATCACGTGAAATAAAAACTGACCACATCACGTGACCAAATCACGGCGTGTCCTTCTTTATTATACACATTCGTGTTTTAGTATTATACATAAAAAAATGGCTTAAATTTTGGAGCTATATGAATAATGTTCAGTTTGCAAGTACATTTAATCAATAGCTAGCGTTAACAGGACGATCAGTTAAGATTAATTATGTGTTAGTTTTAATTCAAAGGCTCAATCAATCGTTAGTTGGTTTTCAAAGCAACTTTTCTAAGGGTTGTGCATCTTAGTTAACCTAAGGTCAACCTATGTGATACAAATTGACATTTAGGTTGTTTGATTTGTTTAAATGAGTTGACCTTTTTCCATACATCCAAGCAAGTCAATTTCTCAACATTCATCTAATTCCAAATTAACTGTAAATTTTGAGTCATTACATATTCTAAGAAAAGTATAGACGAGGCACTTGTATTGCGTCTAATCTAATCAATGCCTTAATTTTGCATTGCTCCGTTTTTTTTAAATCCTTAATAATTTTTTTAAAAGTACTCAAATTCTAAAATTCACATTAAACATAATTAGTAATATGTTAATTTTTTTGTCCGTATGAGGTTTTGAGAAAAAGGTGATTGAGATCTATATATAATAATGGTTAACATTCTCACCCTATATCAAATGAACTCCAAATATTATAATTTTCAGTTAACAAATTGTCTTTATGGCATGGAACAACATCAACAATACATACTTAAGTATTTACACTTAATATTAAATATTATAAAATAAAAATACTGTAATAATACGTAACAAAAATTAACTCATAACTTAATTAATTCATTCTCATACATTAATAGTGGTCCAATTTGGTCCGAATCACCACAAAAGAACTTTAAATGTTGATTAAGACAAATTGTTAATTGACTTATCTTCACATATGATTTGACTCTTTGTTATTAACTAAATTATTCTGAGATTGAAACATTCTCCGCAAGAATGCTCCATAAATGATAATGCTGTCTTGTTCAAGACTTCAAGGGAGAGATCAAAAAGATTTGTTGGAAATAATATGAATTGAATTGTGATGTAGCAGGTACAATTTTTTTTTAATATGGTATAAAAGGTTAAAATTCTTACACTTTGTTGTCTAGTGATAAATGTTCTAAATAGCGATTATTGCGTCATTGCGGAAATGTTAAATAAAAAGCTAGCATAGCTATAGCGAAAGCTATCCTACATAGCGTTTTTTGTTTAAAACAATATGTTTTATATTTCTACTAATTATCAATATTATCTACAATCTCATATAGTGGTAAGTAACGCAAAATTAATTAAGGAATTAGAATATTCATATTGAACAAATACATAGTCCAAATTGCTATTCCAAATATTCCTAATAATATCATAAACTAGCTATCTTTTTTCATTCAAAATAACCTAAGTATTATGGTATAAAATATATATATATATATATATATATATATATATATATATATATATATATATATATATATATATATATATATATATATATATATATATATATATATATATATATTTTTCTATTAAAAAAAAAAACTAAGCATCATGGCATAAATTATCCATCTTTTCTTTTATTTAAAATCAAAGACAATGTGAACCTTGAAAAAAATTGATCCTTAAAAAAAAAATTGAGTTTGGACTAATAAAAACCCATGTAGTATAGCGTGCGCTATAACTTGTAGCGTGTAGCGCAAATAGCGGATCGCTATTACCGCTGTAGCAATCGTAGCTGAAATAGTGCAATTTTATCACGTAGCTTAGCGTTTAAGGTCCAAATATGATATAGCGCTGCTATTGCATCGCTATAGCGCACTATTTAGAACACTGATAGTGATATATAAAACTAAAAATATTAAAATTGAGAGGAGTGAAAATAATAAGTAATTAAGTATAATATGGTCTGTGTCTGATGGATACGGGCACGAGTATCGTATCAGATACGATATAGTAATTTTCATAGATACGGATACGGATACGGATATCGTATGAATAAAGTTAATTTTGCAAGTAGTACATTAAATCAGCGTTTACAACACGATGACTGTTAAGAAACCTGATGTCAACCTACGTGATACAAATTGACATTTAGGTTTGATTTGTTTAAATGAGTTGACCTTTTTGCTTACTTACAAGCAAGTCACTATCTCCACATTCATCTACCTCCAGATTAACTGTAAATTTTGAGTCATTAAAAGTTCTAAAAAAAAGTATAGACGAGGCACTTGTATTGCCTCTAATCTAATTAATGCCTTTATTTTGCATAGCTCCGTTTTTAAACTTAGTATTAAATATTATAAAATAAAATTACTGTGAAAATATGTAAAAAAAAATAACTCATGACTTAATTCTTTCTCATACATAAGAGTCAATATTTGGTTTAGTGACAAAAATACATTGTCTCTATGTGGGATGTCATGGTTTTGAAACTCAAATGAAAAAAAAAAATCATATATTATAATAACAAATATCATAGAGATGTCATGGTTTTGAAACTCAAATGAAAAAAAAATAATTTATTATAATAACAAATATATTAAATAGTTGGGTGACTTGTACTCCAATTTTACTCAAAAAAAAAAAAAAAAAATCATTCTCATACATTAATAGTGCTCCAATTTAATCCGAATCACCACAAAAGAACTTCAAATGTTGATTAAGACAAATTGTTAATTGACTTATTGATCAAGTCTTTTCACTTCACTTATCAAACACAATGATGAAATAAGATATATTATTAGTGGAATGATTTGACTCTTCCTTATTAACTAAAATATTATTAGATTGAAACATTCTCGGCAAGAGTGCTCGATCCATGAATGATAATGTTGTCTTGTTCAAGACTTCAAGGGAGAGACCAAAAATATTTGTTGGAAATAAAATGAATTGAATTGTGATATAACAGGTACAATTTTTTTTAATATAATATAAAAGGTTAAAATTCTTACACTTTGTTGTATAGTGATAAAACTAAAAATATTAAAATTGAGAGGACTTAATAATAATTAATTAAGTATAGTATGGTCTGTGTTTCATGGATACAGGTATCGTATCAGATACAAACCTCTTCATTCTTCAATAGAGATGTTTTGCTAGTGTGGCACACACTATCCGTTCTTGCACTGTATGCTCATTGTGCCAATACATATTCTAAAGATTCCCGCGCATCACTTCCTAAAAATCGTACGATTAAAGTCCAAACAGTCGATCCGAACCGCTCAATATGATTTTCATATTAAAATGTGCTCAGAGACCAAATTTTATATTTTTTGAATTTTTTTACTATTTTTGGGACCGTTCAAAAACAGTGACGTGTGCTAATAGTCGTCTAATTTGTAATTCTGAGTTTATTGATGACGTCTGTTACACCTCATAACTTGTAAAAAATGAGCATTAATTCAATTATACTTAAGTGTCAATCATTTACTATATTTAGTGATTCTATTAGTAAGAAAATTAAGAGTATCTCAAAATATAAACATAATGACCACATTTGTAAGTTACAACATCTTATAACAATTCGTTTTTGTGATTTTAAAAGTCCATAGTTGATCCAAACAGTTCCATAGTCACGTTAAACGGTTTGGATCGACTGTTTGGACTTTTAAAATCGCAAAACCGAATTGTTGTAAGATGCAACAACTTACAAATGTTGTAAGTGATCCACTATAAGTAAAATTAAATATATAACTTACAAATGAATGAGTAAAATTAAATATATAACCGAATTGCACCACTATAAGTAAAATAATATCAATACTTGACATTTTTTTGGGAACTTAATTTTTTTATTAATGACAGAATAAAGTTATAATTAATTATGATGGAACATATATATCACATGATCCCCTCTAAAAAAATTGAGCATTAAAGTAGTTATATCGATTAAAAAAATATTTTATTTAGCAAGTGATAAAGAAATTAAAATAATTAGAAGAGGGATGTTCACACAGACAGAAGAATGTTATCAAGCGTTCCCTTATTTTGAGCAAAGATATTGACAGAACAGTTTTTGCTTCGAACAAAGCATATGCAGTAATGCCATTTCAATTTTGTTGTCCTTAAGATACCTACTCATACAGTACCTTTTTGTGCTGTTAGTACAATAGCACTGTCCTTCCAATCCATAGATCAGGATAGAGTAACAAGACCGTTGTGGGTTAAATGCTGTTTTCAAGTAATAAAAGCTGAAAGCAATTCACACAAGTCAAACGCACAAAAGGATTTGGGCTTTCAAAGGAGCGGTTTCAAATTTTCTCTAGTGCATACAAGATTCTATAACATTTGTGTGGTGTTTTGCTGCCATGATATGTTAAGATCTCGATTATGTTAAAATGATTTGCTAGTAACAATAACCTGCAAATTAAAAATTATCTAGCACAGTATTTTTCTTTATAAAAGAATGTTTTGAAAAAAAAATTATAATCAACACAAATATTACCAAATAGAACGTAACATAAAAAAAAATACATAAAATTTTAATGGGAACGTGGAAATCAATAAAAGTTCATAAAAGAAGAACAATTCAAACTCCTAACTTTTGAAGATGTAAATTTAGATGCAAAGACCTTGGCCCTCTCACAAAGTTAAATCATACTCTATGTTATCCCGATACTTCGATATGGACTTTGTACTCGTATCGGGTATGTGTCGGATACTGATATGAGTTATATACGTATCTGATATGTCAGTTGGGGGTATCGTTTTAGGTGGCGTATCCATAATCCCTTGATACAATCTCTGATACGAATTGATTCGCAACGATACGGCTCTGACACATTTAGATATGGTGATACGCATACACTAGCGGCCCAGAGCTGTGCACCGCGCATGAACCATGTTACAAAAATAATTTTTCTAGTGCCAAGCATAATCTAACCCAAGTTCTGTGGCAACAAAAACATACCTCTTTATCACTACACTAATTCATTTTTGTTTTTAGAAGCTAGTATCTAATATATTTAATGTATACTTAAATGAGTAGAACTAGAGTGTTCTTAAATTCACCAAGTTCTTTTGTGAATTCAAATTTAAAAGCCATCAGATAGTTTTCAAACGATGAATACGAACAGTTGAAACCCGCCCACTTTACGAGTGATACATCTACGTGCAAAAATTTAAAAATTTAAAATTAATTTCGCATAGAGTCAAGTAGTCAAAATATGTTCAAAAAATGAACGCATTAAAATTAATTTATTAACCTTCTAATTTTGATCACTTGACTTCAAACTAAATTAATTTGAAATTTTAAAATTTTCACATGTGGATGCATCACTCGTAAAGTAGGTGGATTTCAACGGTTTAGATTCATCTTTTAAAGCTGATTCGATGAGTTTTAGACTTAAGTTCACCAAGGAGCTTGATGAACTTAAGAACATCCTAGTTCTACTCTACTTAGACTATCGTATTGTATCATATCCAGAATTAACGATATTTAAATTATATAAGTGTTGAATTAATAATATAATTAAAATAATAATAAAAATACACACACCACACACACGTATATATAATAGACGTATCATATATTAGTTATCCGATACGATACCCGTATTCACATCCATGAAAAACAGACCATACTATACTTAATTACTTATTATTCAGTCCTCTCAATTTTAATATTTTTAGTTTTATCACTATACAACAAAGTGTAAGAATTTTAACCTTTTATATCATATTTAAAAAATTTGTACCTGCTATATCACAATTCAATTCATTTTATTTCCAACAAATTATCTTATCGTAATAATAATAGACATCCACTTTTAAGGTCCTGTTCGGCCGATTCAGTTCAACTGAATTTTTTTTTTCAACACAAACAATAATTTTTAGTTCAATTTCCGTATTCATGCTCATTCCTAATGTCCTGCCGAACAGATCCTAAAGAAAAAAAAGAAAACAAATAGTGCCGATTTCTTTTTGGTCTATCCCTTAAAGTCTTTTACAAGACAGCATTATCATTTATGGAGCACTCTTGTGGAGAATGTTTCAATCTCAGAATATTTAAGTTAATAAGAAAGAGTCAAATCTTCCCACTAACATATTTATTCAACCATTGAATAAATAATTGCGTCGTCGATTATTTCATCACTGTGTTTGATATGTGAAGTGAAAAGACTTTATCAATAAGTCAATTAACAGTTTGTCTTAATCAACATTTAAAGTTCTTTTGTGGTGATTCGGATCAAATTGGACCACTATTAATTAATGTAGAGTTTGGTTAGTACGACATCACTGTCATATGACACTAACTCCAAAACTTAGTAGATAGACATCAAATGATTAATTTAAACCATTCAAACTGATTTACTTAATAAGTGATAAATTTACTTACAATTTTTTTTATTTTTTCAAGCTGTTTTAGTATAAAATAACACTGATGTCATGCTAGCTAGACTCATTAATGTATGATAATGAATTAAGTTATGAGTTAATTTTTGTTACATATTATCACAGTTTTTTAGTTTTCAAAATCCTAACGGTCGATCCGAACCGTTCAAAATAATTTTCATATGAATATGTACTTGCAGACCAAAATTTTATATTTTTTAGAATTTTTTTCCTATTTTTTAAGATAGGTAGAAAATCATTGTTTTTGGATGGTCCAGGATTTTCAGATAAAGTGATTTTTTACCTATCTTAAAAAATAGCAAAAAAAATCTAAAAATAAAATATAAAATTAGGTCTACAAGTAGACATTCATACGAAGATCATGTTGAACAGTTCGGATCGACTATTAATATTTTGAAAACAGAAATATTGACTCGTATTATGGAGCAACCCGTAATATGCATAGTACCATAGACTCACTCATATTTAATATTAAATTTAAAACTTAAGCATGTATTGTTGATGTTGTTCCATGTCATGTCATATAGACTATTTGTTTGCTGAAAATTATAATATTTGGAGTTCATTTGATATAAGGTGAAAATGTTAACCATTATTATATACAGATCTCAATCACCTTTTTCTCAAAATCTCGTACGGACCAAAAATTAACATTAACTAATTATGTTTAATGTGAATTTTAGAATTTGAGTACTTTAAAAAAATTAATTATTAAGGATTTAAATAAACAGGGACCGAATTCTCTACCCTCCAGGGGGCAGGATTTTCTGCCCTTGAGTCACTGACAAATGGGCCACACCAAAATTAAAAACTAATATTTAAATTTATAAACCCGTGTGGATCCACCTGTCAGTCTCACTGGGAACAGGTGATCTCTGTCCAAAAAACAGTGCCTCGTATATACATTTTTTTTAGAACATTTAATGACTCAAAATTTACAGTTAATTTGGAGAGGTAGATGAATGTGGAGAAATTGACTTGCTTGGATGTATGCAAAAAAAGTAAACTCATTTAAACAAATGGAAGCAAAATGTCAATTTGTATCACATAGGTTGACCTCAGGTTTCTTAAGATGCACACATCTGGTTGGATTCAAGTCTCATAGAATGACTGCCCTTAGAAAAGTTGCTTTGAATAACAACCAATTAACGACGATAGGCATTAATTACGGCCATCAACTATTAATTCATTAAGTCTTTGAATTAACACAAACACATAATTAATCTTATTAAAAAAATCGATCGTGTTGTTAACGTTAGTAATTTAATGTACTTGCAAAATGAACATTATTCATATAGCTCCAAAATTTAAGCTAATTTTTGTGTGTAAGACTAAAACACGAAGATATCTTAAATTCTCACCTCATATCATTGCACCTTTTTTTTTTATTGAGGATAAACAACCATTAAAGATCAATTAATTGCGAAACAATCAAATGCAACATAAATTATCAACCAAACACCGCATTTTGTTTTTGATGTCAAAATTCGGGATCCAAATTTGCTGTAATCCGACATACATGAACAGTAATTCTGAAATTCCTGCAATCTGAATTCAACCGTCGAATTATTTCGAGATACATGCTTAAAAAATTAGTTGTTTCGAGATGCGTTCTCAAAAAATATTCGACGACTGAATTCGAATTACAGAAATTTCAAGATTACTGTTCATGTATCTCGGAATTGCAGCAGATTTATTTCCAAAATCTGATGCAACCCCTTCTTGTTTGACCATTGAACAGTTCAAAACATTCATTATATATGAAACAATCAAGTTGCTAAATGGCCACATCCAAATATGTACTAAGAAGCAATCAAGAAGGCAAGGAGACATGTGGGCCAAAGGAAAACGCAAGTGCAGCTGAGAGAAGTTGAAAAGCGCTGTAGACACGTGTACAGTTCTCATTGGTTCCAGTGCGACATAACCATACAGGATTAAATATTTAAATATTAATTTTAGTTTTGCTGTGAATCCACAAGTAAGTGACTCAGGAGCAGGAAAATTCTGTCCTCGGAACAGTAGAACTGGTTCCTTAATTAAATACCACCGGATAATGCCAAGAAACCTCTTTTTGTTCACTTTGTTTCTAGTTCTGTGGCATTAGCAGTGTGGCCATCTGTGTGGGGAATGTGATTGTCAGTTTGTCACTTTTCAATTATCGTCACGAGCTGGACCGAGTTGGACAGTATAAAATGCACACAAATTTATACGAATTTACAAATTGATGCCTAGCCGAGCTTATGAGCAAGTTAGTCTCTAGCTTGAACTCGTTAATTCTGAACCAAACTACTGGCAAGCTGGCTCGTTAATAATTCAACTAATCCGTAGATTCAACCACAAGTTGCATTTGTGGTGAATTGATTTATCATTTTTTTTGTGAATGGTAAATTTAAAAAAAATTCAGATATTTTTATATGAAAAGTATATGGAACAGCTCATATCGACTATTTGAACTATGCACAATACCATAGCCTTACTCTAATTGAGTCTAATATACCTTGAAGTCCAACAATTATTATAGAAAATTAGTAAAGTAATAATTCCTGTCCGTCGAGTTAGAAAGGAAAATAAACTAGCAAGCCACAAACGATCATACAATAGCATTATGGATAAAATGCCAAATTATTCAGCTTCTTACACGTTGTTAATTTGACTATCAGTGATACCGAAATGATATTTATAACACGGATGTAGCAGTTTGAGAAAATATAAGATTTCTTTAATTAGGATCAGCTTGATTAGATATAGTGATCCAAAAAATACATAATTGGTCGAATTAATTAGAGGCTAATAAGCAAATTAAGCACAGTTCGAAACTTTTTTTATCAGTCCAAAAAGAAATATCTGTCCAGACAAAGAAATTAATTCATTCACATAGGATAAAGAATATATGGGATTTATTTTGACCTTTCACCAAATTAAATTCTTTTTCGGAGCTTCACATTTCACAATCTCCTTCAAATAGTCAACTTATCCTAACAATGAGGCCATTCAGCAACAAAGAATTAAGAGCTTAAGAAGCGCTAAGAAACCGATACTCGGTTGTCTTAATCTGTGGGTGAATGATTAAGCACTTAAGAAAGAGATATAGGAGCCTTAAGGTCTGAGCAGGAGATTAAGATCCAAGCAAAAAAAGGCTAAAAAAGGTGTTCTTAATCTGCACTAAAGAATTGGTGTTCGGCAGAATTAAGCGGCTAAAAAAACTAAAAGAAACGTATTAAATCTTGAGGAGACTTAATTCATACTTGCTGAACAGTCCAATGAGAACAAGTGCGCAACCAGGAAAGGAAAATGATGAGTAGAACTAGGGTGCTCCTAGGAGTACCAAACTCCTTTGTACTCTTAATTCTAAAACCTATCGGATTAACTTCAAATGACGAATCCAAATCATTGAAATCATTCTACCTTACGAGTGATTCGTCTACATGTGAAAATTTTAAAGTTTCGAATTAATTTAGTATAAAGTCAAGTGGTCAAAAGGCTTCCAAAAAAAAAATACATTAAAATTAATTTAGAAACCTTCTAATTTTGACCACTTGACTTTATACAAAATTAATTTAAAACTTTAAAAATTTTACATGTAGACGCATCACTCGTAAGGTTGAAGGACTTCAACGAGTTGGATTCATCGTTCGAAATTAATTCAATAAAGTTTAGAGTTAAGAGTACAAAAGAGCTTGTATTCCCAAGAGCACCCTACTTCTACTCGGAAAATAATTGCTACAAATTATTAAAAGTTACATAGACACATGTCACATATATGGCGCATACACAGTAACACTTGGTCGATTGAGTCCAACCGCCCATGCGACCTGTGGGGCTGTGTGACAGAGACTCTGAGGTTGCTAGCACGACCGTTGATGGCAATCCTTGGCTAGCATGATTGTGACTGATAAATGATAATGCCAATAATTCTCTTTCTTCTTGAATTTTACTCTCTGTCGTTTTGAGTTTGACCATATGACATTCTCTGGGAGGCTACATGGAAATCATGTCTTTAAAAGTAGAGGGAAAAAAAATAGCATGGTGGAACCAGCTCCGTCACATAACGGCAAAGTTAGGGTGCGGTATGTATGATTGTTCCGTATTGTGATTCGCGTGTTCTGTACCGTGGTTATTTTTTGAAAATTTGGCACGTGCGTGATCACGCAAGTCACGTGTAAGTCTTGATCAAATGGTGAATTTTTAATAAACATGACCAGTTACGTTTGGACACAGTCACGGCGTGGCTCACTTGTCGTGACCATTCGTGTGCCGTGACCACCCCTCGATATTTTTATCACAGCACGACATGTATGAATGTTCACTTGGTCACAACACGGTACGGTACGAAACTAAAATCACAACGTGTACGTCACGACACGGCACGTTTTTCCCACTATACTTAAAAGTACAGTTTTGTAACAGTTAATATATTTGAGAAACAGAGCAGGATTTTTCCCACTATACTCTTCTAGATCTCACCTCCGATATAACTCTTCCTCTCTCTCACAGCTCTACTTAATTGAGTGGAGAGAAAAATGAGAGAGGGGAGGAACCGAAGCCGAGCGGAGCCGATTGGAGCCGAGAGTGCGGTATCGTCGGAGCTCGGAGTATTGAGTCTCTACGTCGTCTCGATCGGAGCACGGGTGAGTGGATCCGGACGTCGGAGCGCGGTGTCGGTCGAAAGAGCAGATCCGGTCGTAGAGAGCTATAGAGTTTAAGGTAATAGAGTAATTATGAGTGTATATAAGTGAGATTAGAATTTTAGAGTAATTTGGAGGATTTTGTGAGAATAAAAATTTAGATTTTGTATTGGAGAGTCATTTGACTCGTTGTAAGTTCATTTTTCTTATCAATGAAATTATTAGTTGACATTTAAAGCCACTAACCTTCAAAAAAAAAAAAGTTGGATTTTAGCTGTTTCCTATATATATTTAATTTCCTGTATATATTTAAGAAACGGAGGAGGGTTTTAGTATCATTATTTTTAGTGTTATCAGATATTATAATTTTTCTTTTATGTTTATATTGTAAATTTTTAAATTTAATTGTCGAATTCATATCATTAATCTTATTTCTTGTGTAACAATAGTACCCAAAAAAAATTAAGCTTGTTTACATTTTCTAGTTTTTTTTAATAAAGATATGTTTACGTCTTATAAATTTTTAATAGACTCGAGAGATAATCTGAATTTTTCAACAAAAGTTATCTAGCTGGAACAGAGGATAGTATCAACATTATCAGCAAGTAATTCTTACCCAAAATGCGCTATTTATTTCTGGAAAATACCAGCATTACCATCTTACTGGTGTGGTTTGCTTGTAAATAGGGGTCCTCAACCAAGATTTTAAATAATTGAATTAATTTTCATTTTATACATGAACTTTTAAAAAACATCTAATTTATGTATCACAACATAAAAATATCCAATCATCCATTATAAATAAACATAATTTCATTCAAATATCGATTTTTTTTTTTTGTTAATTTGCCAAGTTATTAGCTTTTCTTATGAATTACCTTGAACTAGTTACTGAAAGCATACCGAAAACCAGCATTTGATCTAGTGGCAAATGCAATACCCTCCGTATGAAAGGTCATAGATTCAAAACCCGGACTTGACCTCCAATCTTTACTCACTTATCAAATAAATAAATATAAGCATATCTTTATTAGCTTATTAAGATAATTAGCTCAATATGCCTAGCACTGTCCTTTTGAGAAAAAAAAAAATAAGCCCAGCTTGTATGCAAAGGGACTATAAAAACATGAGGCTTCATGGCCCCTTGCCTGAGCCCAGAAATCTTGGGCTTGATGGCCCATTTAGTAAAAGACTGGCTGAATGCTTGCTGGGTTTGCCTGAGTAATCAATTTGAAATTCAAAATGCACGCATAGAAACATGATCACTATGTTAAATAAAAACATTTCCAAAAGGAGAAGGAAATATGAATGAATTCACTGAAACTTAAAATAAAATAAGCACAAAAATTGTTGAAATAGTTTCAGGATACAATCCTCGTTTAATCTTAAGAAAACTTAATAGGAAAGAGATTTAGAGATAGAATTTGATAGAATGATTTGTATTTCATTAACTCTGAATTGTTAGAATTGTTACAATGATCTGAATATATATAGCCAGTCTATCATACACCTCATCAGGTGTTGCTAATCATAACAGAGAACAGCATTATGTAACTAACTGTTGTACATTAACTAACTAGCCTAATTACATGATTGCCCTTAATGAATCTGAGGTGCCTAATAAAACTCACAATGTTAGCCCAATCATAAATAAAATTTTGCTAGAAAATTAGATCAATTTGAAATGGCAACGAATCCTATTATTGGCCGGTGCAAATGCTAAATTGTGTTGTTACTTTCTTTCAATTGATTTAAATTTGAAAAGAAGACTATTTTCTCCTCAGTGTTCTCTACATATCTCCTTTGTTTGTTCATTTTTTCCAACATCTTTTGAGTAATCAAATCTCCTGTCCTCCATGGACAGGAAATTCATGTCCTTAAAGTCACTGCCGGATGAGTACGGAGTAGACCCGGCACAAAATTATATATAATAGATAAATGTCAAAATTCATCCGGATCAATAATGTAATGACTTTAGGGGTAAAAATTTCCTGCCCACAGGAGAATAGGTGATCCGGTTCCCATCTTTTTGACCTTTAGTTGCAAGGCGACAATAAAGAAGAACAAAGGGCAAGAAAATTAGAATTGACAATAGAAGAAAGGCAAATTACTATAACACGATTTTTAAGATTTATGTCATATTAAAATAAACAGTCTGGATCTCATTCTACCATATCAATTACCTGACTAGATCTAAATTCACTAAGGTTACTACTTAGAACATCTCCATTCATAAAATTAATTAGCAATTTCAAACAGTTGTAAAAAAAGTAACAAGGAATTAATTTCAAACTTAATTTTATAACTCTTACATCCATAAAATTAATTAGCAATTGTTTTAAATAAATCTGTTTCTCATTTTTTTTAAGTGTTATGTTAAGCTATACAGAGACATGTAACCCTACTAGAAAAAGAAAAAAAAATAAAGATGACAAATTTGAAATAAAGTAACACAAAATCTAAGAAGCATAATTTATTATTATTTATTTTTGTAGTCTTGCGCCATGTGAAGCAAAATCTTAGGTATTATAGCCCACGTTGCAGATAAGAATAAAATGGACCAGGTTCTTTTGCTTGATCTAAGAAGAAAGTAAAATAGAATCTGTATTACATTAAGCCTTTAAATAACTTCATAAACTAATGATTCTCAAAAGATCAAGTTTTATCTGATTATTATTATTATTCTAATTAATTAAAGAGCCTTTTTCAAAGAGAAAACTGAAAAAACTGTGACATTCTAGATGGATCCGAATTTACTACGATTCTTCACTTGTGAAAAGTACTCTAAAATTCCTAATTTTTCTAATCCAACTGTTGAATTGTTTTGAAATTCATTTATAAAAAAAATAAATTGTTTCGAGATACATGCACAAAAAATATTGAATGGCTGAATTTAAAAAAATAGAAATTTTAGAAACACTATTTCTAAACTTCGGATCACAGCAGATTTATTTCCATTCTAGATAGGTACTTTTTTGTGATTGTGCATATAGGTATTGCTAGGAAATTTCTGCTTACCAAGTTCTTTCCAATTTGAGTTCCATCCAAAGGAAAATTCCAACTTGTCTTTTGTTTTTCTTTTCTTTTATTTTTTAGTTTTTATTTTACCTAAAAGTGAATGAGGACCAAATTTTCAACGTTTTATATATCATGATGAGAAGTGCCAACATAATCATGTCTCCAGCTGTTTTATTTATGAATAATTATTGTCTTGTTCATTAAAAAAATTCTAAATATTTAATTTTTTTATCAAAAATTTGAAAATTGCTTATTTTCTCATTAAAAATTAATTCTCTTTTCTCATTTTTTTTTTCTTTCTTGGTCCAATTTTAAATTTTTATTTGATGATTGGAAAAACTCAGTTTTTAAACTTTTATTTATAAATAAACTGTTTGTCCAAATTTTCTGTCAATACAAATTTAGTAGCAAAAGTAATGCATTAGCATTCAACATTTGATTGATTATAATGCAAACGAATAGTGATTGTAGTTGGACAGTAAGGGTGTGTGTGTTAGAGAAAAATGGTAAATTAGTTTTTTCATCTTAAAATAAAATACTACTCAAAGTTAAAATAAAAGTTCCAAATTAGATTAATGAAAGAAAATGAGAAAGATTATTTGTTTTATTGGCAAAATAAGCAACTCATAAGTTTTGACGGGGAAGTTGGGTAATTAGAAGTTTATTTATGGATATGATAACAACTGTCCTAATTAAAAATGGAGAAATCGAGTGTTTCGTTGGAGAAATAGGTAATTTATAATAGGGAGCGACTAATAATCACCTCCATTCTGTCCCTAAATGTCTCACTAACTAACTTATCCATAAAGTACAATGGGGACCACTAACTAACTTGGAAAAACAATAACTACTTGAGGTACTACTTAAATTTGAAAAAAAAATACAATTAGTGTGCACATGTATGAACACTTACACGCGCAAGTATTCCTATATAATATATCAAGTATTTATACCTAAAACATTAAGTATTTAACCAAAAAACTAGATATCAACTCTCTTTTTTCTCTCTAGTCACACCCATCTTTTACATATTTTTAGAAGTGGTTTTTTTTCTCCGTTTAATCTCGTCAATATTTCTGACGATCTGTGAGGAATTTTACAAATCTAAAACCACGAACATTTTCTACGTAATTTTTTCTTTCAAATGATATCCATGATGAAGTACTTTCGGGTGCTTCGTCGTTCAAGTATTCATACATCGGCGTGCAAGTATTCATACTAAAAAATATAAAGTATTCATTCTATAACTTTGAATGTATCATTATTAGTAAATATACAAACTACAAAGTATTCATACTAAAACATATAAAATATTCATACTAGAATATTGCATGTATATATATACATATCAGCAAATATTCAACATATAACATATTCAAACTACAAAGTATTCATATTAAAACATTAAAATATTCATACTTACACATTAAAATGTGAATTATTATGTTGTAAAGGATTGAAGTCTGAATTGTTATGTTATAAAGTAAATTTAATTAGTTACTTTGTTTGATGCTTGAACGTATTGATATATACTGAAAAAAGTATTCATACTTCTACTATGCACAAGTACGAATGCCTATGCACGCAAGTATTAATATATAATATATCAAGTATTCATACCTAAGATATCAAATATTTCTAATAAAAATATTATCATCAAGTATTCATACCTACGCATTGAAGTGTGAATAGATATCACAAAAAGTATTCATTCATATATAAACTTATATTGATATGTAAGAAAGAAAAAAAATTAAACTACTCTAGAAACATACTAATGAGAAAATATACTAATCCAAACTTATATTGATATGTAAGTATTCACACTATAAGATTGAAAGTATTCATACTGGAAAATGTAAAGTATTCATACCAAGGTTATGTTAATTGCAAATAAATATACAAATGGATAAACTTTAGAAAGTATCCATTCTATAACTTTGAAAGTATCATTATTGGTAAATATACAAACTACAAAGTATTCATACTAAAACATATAAAATATTCATACTAGAAATTGCAAATATACATAAACATATCAACAAATATTCAACATATAACACATTTAAACTACAAAATATTCATACTAAAATATATAACATATTCATACTAGAATATTGAAATTATATATATACAGACCAGCAGATATTAAAAATTAAAAATATTCAAAGTACAAAGTATCATTACTAGAATATATTCAAACTACAAAGTATTCATACTTTTTTTTTTTTGAAAAAATGGATAACCACCTATTTCATTAGAAACATAATATTCATACAAAAGAGAATGCTAAAGTCCATAAGAAGACATAATAGAACATAAGCTAAAAACATAAGAGGGCATACAAAGTATTCATACTAAAACATTAAAATATTCATACTAAAATATTGAAAGTATACATATCAAAATCAATAAAATTATTCTTACTAAATAATATAAGTATTCATACTAGAAGTAGTAAAGTATTCAAACCAAGATTTTGCATGTAAAATATTCATAAGAAACCCCTAAATTAAGTATTCATACTTACGCATTGAAGTGTGAATTTTTATGTTGTAAAATATTCATGAGAAACTCCTAAATTATTTACACCTCGTCGAGCAAGTGTTCACCATCAAGCAATTATTTACAACTTGTAATACAAGTATTTATACTTAAGATATCTAACATATTTCTAAAAAAAACTGGACACAAGTATGGATGCTTATGCGTGCAAGTCTTAATTTATAATATATCAAATATTTAAACCTAAGATATCAAGTATTTCTAATAAAAATGTTAATATCAAGTATTCATATTTACGCATTGAAGTGTGAATTGTTATGTTTTAAAGTAACTTTAATATGTTAATATGTTTGATGCATGAACGTATTTATAGATACTGAAGAAAGTATTCATACTCCTTAACCATCAAATACAAAGTTTTATACAAATTTACCAAACTAAATTTACACAATAGTTTATCTAAAATGTCAATTATTCATCGCAAGCACTGTAGTTTTAGTAAAAATATTAATATCTAAAATTTTAAGTATTCATATTTTATACATTGAAGTGTGAATTGTTATGTTGTAAAGTAACTTAAATGCGTAAATAGAAAACAAATTTCACAAAATAAAGTTTATGGTTAGATTACGCTTAAAAATCCATGAATTTTGATATATTACACGTTAGGTTGAAAAATTATGATTTTTATGAAATTCAGAGCTTTGATTGGTGCCATGTCAACATTGGATACCCATAGCAATAGCAATTAACAAAGGCACACATACGGGTTCTTCTAAAAAAAAAATTAACAAAGGCAACTGGGTGCAATCGTAGACCCCACTAGTCAGCCTTTCAAACCAAAATTTGCTAGGTTCATGAAATGGGTAAAATCGGTTCACTTGGTTTGAATTTTGTAGACCAAGCTGTCATTTGGATGGCTCAATAAGATCTAGCCTACCCAAAACCAACACTAATCCCCTTCTCCTCCTTCCCGATGACTGAGAATAGAAAGGAAAGCAAAATTCTCACATTTGAAAAGGAATTGCTTCGATTCCTTCTAGATTCGGACAATATTCTACAAGGTGAAGATGAGAAATTTACCAAAAGAGAACGCGATGGAGCACAGGAAATGATGCGATTACTAGCCAGTGAAAGGAGGTGCAAGTTGCCGAAGATCCATTTCGCGGCGGAGGAAGAGGAGGGCGGTGAAGCATCGACCGTTGGAAGTGGTGGGGTAGGAGAGACGCTCATTTATTTTTGTTTTTTTAAGAAAATTATTTTTTTGAATAGGATAAGAGTTCGTTAGCGAACTGATGGGGGGGACAGATAGGGGACCAAACCGAGAGGGACAAAATTATTTCTCTTTATAATATTTGAGTAAACCAACAATTATTTTTATTATTCATTTTACTATAAATAATAAAAATAGTCGGTCATTACAAAAGAAAATTAAAATATAAAAATTGTTGGTCAGCAAAAGAGGAAAGATGCGTACACACGCATCCCTCGCGCTGTCTTGTTAGATCAAATGTGGGCAAGGAAGGAGATCATGCCCACGCTTAATCTAATAAAATAGCGCGACCATAATTATTTTAATACATATTAGTAACAAACTTGGCCGAAATTTTGATTAATACCATTCTCAAAAAATAAATAAATAAAAACCACAAATTTTGAAGAATTTCATAGTTATTATGAGCCGTTGTTGTTGCGGCCCCTCAAAAACCAAAAAATGCACTATCACATACTGAGTTTTTTTTAGTTTTTGAGAGGCCAAAATGACAAATGGCGGCCTCCAAAAATGAAGCCGTCATTTGTCGTTGCGGTGACCCTGATAAATATAAAAAAAATTATGTTTTAATAGTTTTTTTGTTTATTTTTTTTAGAGAATGGTACTAATAAAAATTTCAGCAAATTTGAATTATTGTGGCAGGCAACAGTTATTGACCAAATTCGGATATCAGATATCCACGTATAAATTTTTGAATATGAATTAAATACTATCCATACCATTTTCACCTCTCTCAAACAGTCACAATTCAATACAATAAATAATTAAATTATTATTATTCAGAATGTTTTATTTTTTTTCTTTACCATGTTTGATTTGATTCCTTAATATTATTTTAATACATATTAGTAACAAATTTGGATCAGTGTAGCAGGCTACAATTATTTAGCACATGACTAATAATCGCTTCCTTATAGTGCACTGGAAATAAAAAAATCTTTCTGATTCTGGATAAAAAAATTAATATATTTCTAAATATAAAAAAAAATTAGTATATTTCTAAATATAAAAAATTCTGCAGAGAACAGATATCAAAAGATATTCCACCTAATGGGAAAAAAAAAAATATAGAATGATTTTGTTGGCATGTCGTTCTCAAATTATCCTTAACTAATCAGAGATCTTTTATTTTGACCCAAAATATCAAAAATTCGGTACCAACGTGTCGATAAGAAAACAAAAGGTTGGAAATAATAAAACATGGTCTTACAAATAAACATAAAAACGTGGCCATATATCTAAATTAAATTTATTAAACTAAAAGTTAGCAAGGAATCCGTATTCAAATGGCACCACAATAGCCAACAAAATTCACCATAATTTCATAAAAAGAGAATTTATAAAAAAATAATAGAATTCTTTGATCCGGATTCGGTCACCATACCAATTCAAATTTATAGATATTTACATTGCATGCTTTACTTAGCATTGCATTAGAGTTTGAATATTTTCCAAATTCTACATCAGAGGATTGATTTCCCGGATTAATTTTACAAAAACCTCAAAACTCACTTCAGTTAACAAAAATAGGAAGAAAAAAAGGGAGCAATTATACCTTGCCCAACTCCCCTTGTAAAAAGGTTAGATTAGCAAAATCATCCCTGTTTTTCATCCGAAGAACGCCTAAGTTTTTTCAGCTCGACTACAACTACACTGATGTTATCTTTGCTACCTCGTGACACCGCAACTTCGGCAAGCAATGCAGCTGCATCAGCAGCCGTGGTGCCGGTAACTGAGTTGGGAAACAGCCTGGGAATGCGGCCCCGTAAGCAATTCCTCACGAGTTTGCACACGATTTCATTGGAAAGGACATCCCATAGACCATCACTAGCTAATATCAGGAATTCATCTCGAGCAGTTCGATCAATGACCTTCACTTCTGGTTCGGCTGTTACATAAGGCTTCAGATAGTGATCTCCTGTTTAGTAAAAGTAAAAATAGTTAGGTGTGGTAATTAGTGGAATTAATTCACACATCAAATCAAACTTTGTTTAGTAAAAGTTCAAGCGAATGAACCGCATTAACTAAACCATCTTCCATCATTCTATAGACAACTATATATGGGATTCAATAATGAAGAAATAAATGTTTCATGAATTTTGTCTAGATACATTGTAATCCATACTATGCTTCAAGTTCCAAATCTAGTATGATGTTTTCAATTTTTCATTTGTTGGCTAAGAACCATTATAAAAAGATCCGAAATTTTTTTAGTTAACAACCCCATTAAATCCTAATTAAACAAATATCACCCCAATCAACTTATTTAACAAAATACCACCCACGCCTCCCCAGTCCGCACGCCAAAATACCCTGGTGCGCACCCTGGTGAAGGGTACCACCGGGATGTTTTGGTGCGCGGACTGAAGATGCGTTAGTGCAGACTGGGGAGGTGTGGGTTGTATTTTGTTAAATAAGTAGATTAGGATGGTATTTGTTTAATTAGGATTTAATGGAGTGTTAACTAAAATAATTTCAGTAAAAAGATGATAAACATTTGTGGCCCATAATTTTTCATTTTTCTTAGGACAGAGTAAGATTTAATTACAAGGACTTAATTCAAAATATTTGTTTGGTCTAAAGGTTGCTTAACTACAATTGGAGGTATTTGCAATGTAGATCAACAGCTTAACACGTACTTATACTTTAATTATTATTCATAAAGACTAAGGTTTAGAGTGTTTAATTAGGTGCAATTAGGTATAAAGATCAGGTTAGGTTAAGCTTATGATTCAGAATATATAAAAATTCATAGTCAGCTCAGGATTAACAAATTAGTGGTAGGTTTACAACAGGTTTATCATTCAAGTGATAGCCTTCATAGCAAGCATATCAAATGAAATCACTATTTAATACTCTAAATGAACTAACAATTAATCAACACACTATATCACAAAAATAATAGGAAATGTACCAATGGATCGAGACGTGGCAAGAACACCCAGAACACGGTATCCATTCCAATTTATCACCTTTCCGCCGGCCGCTTCGACTCTTGCCAATTCATCCGGTCTGTCAGGCTACAAAGAATACATAAAATTAAATTAACAAATTAACATGTATCGAGAAAAAAAAGAGAATAGAATAATAAATCTACAGCTGATAAGGTGATAACTATATAAAGTAAAAGGGAAGCATGTCTCTAAATGAAGAAACAAATACCTCAATGGAAATTAATACAGTGCACAAAATTTAGGCACTAAACAAACAAAACTAGTTTTACTGTTTTATGGTTTCATTCAAAATACTACTACAAATTTATGTTTTCTGTGCTTAGTGTCTTATTATGTAACCCTTTTTTTTTTTTGTGAAAAGAGCAAACTTTTAAAACCATCATGCTTCGTTTTGTAATGCAAAAATGAAAGGAAAAACAGAGTTCTTCACTTGGAAAGAAAGAAGCAAAACAGAGAACCAACATTGAATAACCTTCTGACACCTACATTTATTTCCAAAACGTATACCAGAAGAAACTAAAGGAAAAAAAAAACATTCTCTCAAATCCAAATTCCCTAACTTTTCATTTATTAGGAGTACAAGAAGAACCAAACAATCACTAACTAAACTAAAATTTAAGAAAACTACAAAACTAATTATTTCAGACAAATTTACCAGATCCTCACCTTATGATCACACGAAAGAGCCACGGCCTTCCCGGCACGAGATAGCACGGCCCTCGAGTCGCCACAATTTGCCACGACAATCCTACTAAGCTCCACCACTGCCACCACAGCAGTGGACCCCACTGTGCCATCCACCATGTGTCGAATCCCGCTACTCAGCGCTACCTCTGCATCAACTCTGTGGAAGCTCTCTGTCAAGGCCATCTCCCAGTTCAACTTCTCACCACCTCCCTGTTTTTGCTTCGCTACCTCCTCAGCCAAGACCAGATGCATGCGGTCCTGGCAGGTGTGGGCCACGCTGGCCCCGCCATGGCCATCGTAGACTCCGTAGAAATCATACCCAGCACCAGAAACCTCCCCAGTGAAGCCTGACACGATTGCCACTGCATCCTCCATCTCTCTCCTCCTACCTGTTGAAAGTTCAAAATTTCAAACGGCTGAGAACGACCACCAACAGGAAAGTCATTTAAGCACGGAGAAATTTTAGACTTTTTTGGTTGAGTAAAAAGTAAAATCCATATCAGGACCAAGCAAAAGTTGTTGTGAAATTTTACTTAAACAAAAAAAGATAATATCTTTGAAGTTTAACTAGAAAAATTTACGGTGTATACTTGCAATATATTTTATGGTTTTTATCCTCTTAGAATGTACCTATCACTGATACCGCGCCATGGTCACAGGTTCTCACTTTCACTGCCTTCTCTTGAGAAGAACAAGATGTAGGAGAAGAGCTGTTAGAAGAATCCTGATCAGAGCTTGAATCCGGACACCTTGTCCTCTTAGCAGGTTCAAAATCCAACACAGCTAAGCCTTCATCCATCGATTTCACACGCATGAGATCGAGCGACCTCCTCCGAGTAGATACCAACATGGAAGAATTCTCGTTAGAACCTCCCATCATTCCTTCCCTTCTCAAAATATCAAAAAATTTGGTGCGTTTTCTTGGTTTCGATGCAACTGCTAACCTCGCAGATCACAGTAAAACAAAGCATGAGAGAAAAGAGGAATTACAAACGGAAGGAGACGAGGCGCTATTAATAGAGAGGCGCGAGAGAAGGTTAAGGACAGCCGTTGGATTAAGATGGCGTGTGGTCGATACGCGCCAGCGAAGGAGAAGATTGCAGGAGCCGTGGGGTCGACAGAAACGTACTCTTGTGATATTTTCTCGATGCACCGGTGCACCGAATAAATGTGATCTTTAGGTTAGATATTTGAGGATGGAGCTATTTTCTTTGGAGACGGAAGTGCTCCAGGTGTAGAAACTTGTAGCTTGTGAACAAGACGTGGAAGGAGTACGATAGAGACGTGTAGGGTCCAGATTGATCCGTATTAACCACGTGGAATGTTAAATTGAATCTTGGGGATCTTCGTTCATTCTCGGGATATTTTTGAAAGTTGGAAATAAATCTTCTGTTATTATTCGTAATAACAGCAACCTGTTATTCTAAATTTCTAATCCAAATGGTTCAAACTTTTGCAAGCACGAATTTCAAAAAAATAATTTTTTATGCACGAATCTCAACAATACCAACGGTTGGGATTGAATCGGAATAACAGGTTCCTGTTAGTTCTTGACAATAACAGCATGTTTATTTATTTGAAAGGTGGCATCCACCTTGAGCCTAGGACATAAATTCTTATCGTGCCATATCCTATCGTATTATTGTCACTTTTTTTTTTTTTTTGTCATAATAAAAGTTAAATTTTCACAAATTGTATCGTTTTGGAATTAAAATTGTGAAAATAATACGGCATACATGACACATGTTATGATCATATGTGATGTGATCATGTGAATTATCATATTTCATCATTTTAATTATGTTTAATTATATTTAACTATTTTTCATTACTTTAATTTTCTTTAAAATAATTACAAAATTATGCAAAAAAAATTGTAAAAAGTATATATAAATGTGTTATGCGATCGATCTGTGTCATATTGTGTTTCCTGTTTTTTTAGAATAAATATGATATTGAACAAGCAAGTCACCGCGCGTAATTGACAGGCATGTGTTGTGTGTTCGATCACGACATGCTTTTTTTACATCTCTATCTGAGTCGAACGTAGAGTTTTTATCTTTTAATTATAATTTTGAAATATAATTAAAAACAATTTATTATTTTTGAAAAAAATAATTTATCAAACATTTGAAAATTACAAAATATTATATTTAATAAATAAGTTATATGAAATAAGATCAATAGTAACTTTCAAACATTAAAAATAATTTTACGTTAACAGAGAAATCATTGCTATAATTGTCAAGTTAATGTATTTTTTGTGAATCTCAAGATTAATTATTTTTTGTTTTTATGTTTTTTTTTTAATCTTTTCTCTGTTGCTTTAATTACTGTCTGCAGATCTGATCCTATCAAAAATAAATCTGTCCAAATTGATCTAAACCCAAGATTTCGGAGCATTATACACTCAAATATGATCTATTGATTTAAAACTTAAAACTCAAACCAAGACTAAATCGACATAAATTTGATATTTCAAACCCAACAATGTAGAACGCAATCCAAAATTATGAGAACCCATAATTGACTTGACTTGACACCTCATATAGTTCAACACTAGAGGTGGCAACGAAGCCGATACGAAGCAAATAGTGGTAAAATTATATTTATATTTTATTAATTTTCTGAATACATATACGGATTGAATCGAATATTTATTAAAATAATAATAAAAAATGTTAAAAAAATACTAAAGTTTATAATATTTATCTGATTACAATAGTGAATAACAATATGTTTTCATAATATATGACATATATCTACTATTCGGATACAATAATTAAAATGTAAAACCATATCAGTAGCCAAATGCACACGGATATTCGGATATCAAATATCCAGATCTAATTTTTCGAATACTGATAAGATATTATCATGGGAATAACAGCAACCTGTTATTCCCAGGATCCATAATTGACTTGACTTGACACCTCATATGGTTCAACACTAGAGGTGGAAACTAAGCGGATACTGAGCAGATAGTAGTAAAAGTTTTTTTTTTTTTTTTAAATACAGATACGGGTTGAATTAAATATTTATTAAAATAATATAAAAAATGTTAAAAAAATTACTAAAGTTTATAATATTTTTCTGATTACAATGATGAATAACAATAAATTTTCATAATATATATTAAAATATATGAGATATATCTACTATTCAGATACAATAATTAAAACGTAAAACCATATCAGTAGTCAAATCCACACGGATATTCAGATATCGAATATCTACATTTAATTTTTCGTATACTGATCATATATTATATCGTTTTCACCCCATTTCCATCCAGCACTATGAACAAAATTCAAAATTCAAAAGTATTTGAAAAAAGAAGATTCAAAATTTAATCGTAATAATGACTGGCCCGAGATATAGTAATATACTAATATGACCAACCTAGTTTGAATTTAAAGATGACAGTAACGGACTCAAATAAAGCAACCAAAAACGAAAATTATTCAAACAAAGAAATGAATTCAAACTGAAAATGACCTCACATGGATGAGTCATTGAGTGGACAAACGAACTCAAATTTGGGCCCAATTGACCGGAAGCAGTGTCACCATACCTTGCAACTTTATTGCATCTCAGGTTTTTAAAATTTTATAAAACCAAAATTTTAAATTCCAGTCAGGTAAATTGAATTATATTTTAGTCATCGAATGATCGAATCGATCTGCTCTAATGGTTCAAATTGGAGAAAATTAGCACTTCATTCTGTCAAATATATACAGAGAGAGAGAGGAGTCTGCTAATGTCAAAACGTTTGTTACGGAATTGTAGTTTGTTACGGAATTGTAGTGCAACTAATTGATTATATATATATATTTGTCTTGGATCAGATTGTTTGAGATTTTGATCAAACAGTGCGTATCTAAACTCCAAATTTGAGTTACCCTAAGGCTCTGTTTGGTTGCATAGTGAGTAAAGAAATGGACAAGGAAATAAAAAAATTTTGAACTGAAATTTACTGTTCACGTGGGAAAAAAAATTCAGTTTGGGTGAATTATTTTTTCCCGCGTGAACAGTAAAATTCGGTAAGCAGCCAAACAGGACCTAAAGGTGTTCTCCAGTAGAAGAGAGAAGAGGGGTGAACGGACCTGATCATATTATGTTTATTTGTTTCAGAATGTGAAATTTTGAGAGAGAGAAAAAAGTGAATTCTATATTCAAACCATTCAAATTTTGTAAAATCCAAATCGAAGTGTAAATAAAATTAACTATTTAATCTCTACTTTTCTTTGGTTTTCCTTTCCCTTAACTGAATAAGTTTTCAAGGGTTAACAATTAGCACAAAAAAAACAGCTCGAATTTAATTTGGCTCATAAATCTTAAAAATAGTACCAATAAATCTCAAGTTGACCAGTCAAATATTTTGAATAAGTCCAGAAAATAAAAAAAATAAATGAGTTATTGACAAGTGTTTTAAAACTTAATTTCTATAATCATATTGCTATCATTTTTTAAATGAGAGACCAATTCAAAATGAGATTAATTTTGTTTAAAATGTTTTTCAAAGGAGTCCATTTTTATCGCATTAGTTTAATCAAAATCGAGTCAAATAATATTTCGAACCGATTTAAAATATAGGAGGATCCATTTTAAATTTGTTCAAACTTAATTAAACGGTTTGGATTTAACCTGATTGTGTAGACTCTGAGGCATTTGGAAATCTTTTTGTTATTAAAATTTCTGAATCTAACATTCTTCTAAGATTTGTTAAATTAAAAATAATAGTTTGTAAAAGACAATTGCAAAGAAACAAGAAACATTATTATGAATATGGTTTCTGGTCCCAATCTTTACCATGCTCTAAACATCCCCCCATGCTCTGTTTTCTTTTTCCTTTTATTTCTGTTTTTTTCTTCATATCGTGTATACAATGGGACCTCATCATTTTTTATTAAATATATATTTAATAAAAACAGGAGAGTAGTCAGACTTTCACACTACAGGAGTCAAACATATATGAGAATCAATCATATTTTTTTTTACGAAGAGAATGGAAGTCAATTTTACTCTAAATTAGATACAGAATTATGTATTAATACAAAAAATGTTCAAAAAATTTGATTAATTGACCCCATATGACTCTCTTACATCTGCCTCGGAATAAAAGTGTGTATAATTGTAAAAAAAAAACCGGCGGAAGCATGAATTGAATTTTGAGATTTTTAATAAATGCACACCGACTTACGATTCTACACCAATAATAAACGGATGAAGATATTGACAACGCTAGTTTGACTTCATGCAACACACATAATATATTTTTTTTATCTTAATTTTATTGCTCATACTTTATGTGAAACTAAACTAACACTGTCAATATTTTCACTCTAATAAACTTCATTTGGAAATACCCAATATAATGACACGTTTTCTCATATGCAAAATATGTAAAACAGTAAAAGGTTATGTTTTTGTTATTATTGATGATGTATCTTTTTTAAATTTTAATTGTTCTTTTGTTAATTGAATGATAATCTAATTGGAATTTTTTAGTTTATTTTTTTATTTGTACAAAACTTAATTTTGTTTAATAATTTTTTTTAACTGAAAATTGATTTATTAATAAATAATATATGTATGACATATGCATATGAATGACGGAACACAATAAAATATAATGGAGATAATGATGAACCTTATTTTTTTTAAACTGAGAAATTAAAATTAAAATTTTGTAAAAGACATCGAAAGATATTAATATCTGATTAATTTAATATATTTTTAATATTGTATAAAACAGATCCTCCAGATCTTTTTAATTTGTTGACTATAGTTCCATTTAATAATTTTATATTCTTCTAGTAGAATCCTACAGTTATGTAATGTCATAAAAATACTTTTTTATTGACAACACGACAAAAATATCTTACACTTGTCACTTTTTGACTTGGTGCATGATATATTTCTCTTGTGTAATCTCTGGATACTATTTTTTTATAAAAAAAATATCTGAAAGCACATTTTAAAAACCCCTTTGACTTCTGGTACAATGTACTAAATTTTTTTATGTAAAAAAATATGTAGAAAATAATTTATGGGAAAAGTACAAACTTAGGTCAAAAGTTATACCAACAACAACAAATTTAATCAGGTCAAAATATATTCTATGTTTGCTCTCGGTTTGCACTATTATTTGGGTCAAAGAAGTTTCAAGCAAATTATAAAAATAACAAAGAAAAAAAGAAAAACGACTTAAAAAGTTTAAACAAAATTACTCTTGATGCACGCTTACCGATGAGACAAATTTGCGATTGACGGGGGCAGAATCAGAATTTCAAACTATGTGGGTCAAACGTGAATGAGGTCAATCATATAAATTTTTCATGTTTCGAATGAGAGTTAATTTTACAGTATTCATAGCATTTTACTATAAAATATGTAATAAAAATATGTCTAATAATCATATTTTGAAATTAAATGGAGATCAATTGATCCCATTGGTTCTTGGTTCTCGGTTCTCAGTGTATCCGAATCTGATTTCAATAGTTAAGTTTAATCGAATATTATGCAATTACTGTCAAATTTTAAAGCTCTGTTTTATGCAGGTTTATGAGAAACTATTAAGAAGAAAAATGTATTTATTTTGTTTAAATAACTAACATCTCATGCAATAATACTCCAATTGGACTAAAATTGTATCCACATTTATTCCTACCGTTTAAAAAGGTATTCCAAAAAAATTTAATATACAACATGCTTTAGATGAAGATGCAACTTTAATTTGGGATGTGTCAAGTAGAATTCAAAATGAAGCTTGCTAGGGGCTCCTCCCTAATATAACTGTTTCCGTGTAATTATTTTGTTTTCTTAATGGAATGGGTCTTCTGATCTTTTAAAAAAAAAAAATTAAAATGACGAATTAAGTTTTTCTTTTTTTTTTGCGATCTTAGTTTCAAAATTTATTGAATTAGTTTCAATTGATGAATCCAAAACGTTGAAAGCAATCTATTTCACGAGTTATGCGCTAACAAACATAATTTATTAATTAATCTAGTACAAGCCAAATAGTAAAAAAAATCATAAGTTAATTTTAATGTTTTTATTTGTCATTATTTTTTAACTTCTTGACTTCGTATAAAAAAACAACGATTTTCAATAAATCTAAAAAATAGTAAAAAAATTCTAAAAAATGTAAAATTTGGTCTCCATGCATATTTTAACATGGAGATCATGTTCGGTTCACATTGACTGTTTACACTTTAAAAACGAAGATATAGGATATGAGACATGGATGAGGTATGTGGAATTTGAAAGTGTACTTGGGTAACTTGACCCCTCACTCGTGATTTAAAAAAAATGATGTATTTGGGTATGTTTAATCCAGACTAATTAACTCAACTTATAGTTTAAAAATGAATGCTCTAATTTAGTTGATAATATTGCAAATTAGTTTAGCACATTAATTAAACAACAAACAAAATAATGATGCATTGACTAAATTTAACATCACCATTAATATCTCGGTAACTAATTCTATTCGAATAATAATATACAATGAACCTGTACACTGTACAGATTATATATATTGTTCACAACTAAATCTGAACTGAAATTCATGCAGACTGAATTAAAAATTGAAATTTTAAATAGTTAATGTGGAGACTTTGGCTCTGTAATAAAAGCAAAAAGGTAGAAACACAAAAAACAACATTAAAGAGAGGACAGTAACGCCAGTTCCATGCAATATTGATTTTTTTAATATTTTATCAGCAAAGGAAAAAAATCCAAAAGAAAATTAATTATTTGTCTCAAAAAGTCTTCGGATAGCAGAAAAAAGCGAAATTTTTTATTCATAAAAATTATAAAAATTTTATATACAAAAATGGAAATGGTGCGTTGGTTCTATCAAATGGATCCGACCAGCTGTTCTCTAAGGACTTGTTCGGCGGATCATTGAAAATGGCCATGGACACGGAAATTGAACTAAAAATTACTATTTATGTGGGAAAAAAAAAATTGAGCTGCACGGAAACAGTGGAGCGGCTGAACAGGACCTAAATATGAGAGCAGAATCTTGTTACTTCAATCTCAGTTGTTTCTCTGTATTGAGATTCGTGCATGAAATTTTTAACGGGTGAGATTGGAATAATAGAATCCTGCTCTCCTTTCTATTTGGAGAGCAGCGGAGTTAGTTCCCTATCAAATATAGTAAGATCAGATTCATTGAATCTGACCCAACTATTTATGGATTGGAATAAATGATTCAGATTCAGATTTTTTTTTTAAACAATAGAAATTTACAATAAGTGTGCCACATTTCATCTAGTCATAAGTGGATCAGATTCAATGAGTCTGATCCAAATTTTTTTTTTAATGGTTGCCACCGAATAAAAATAATAATAATAAATTTAGGAATAGGAATTATTGATTCCAATCCACTTCAGACTTGATTTTTTGTGGCAACCATATTTCAGATTTTCTCATCATCGGCCAAAATTTTAAAAAAAAAGAACTTGGATCAAAATCATTGATTCCGATCCGTAAATAGTTGGATTGGATTCAATGAATCCGATCTTACTATATTTAATAGAACCAAGTCACTCTTTCTATTTATGTATATCCGAATTTTATAATTTCTATGGATGAAAAATATCCGAAAAAGGAGAAAGGATGAAAATGAAAAAGAAAAATAATGAAAATAGTGAGCAGAAATTAGAGGCGCTTATTGGTCCGGTTTAATCGGTTTAAAACCAAACCGAGAGAATTCATATTAAATGTTTCGTTTTTTTTGGTTAAATAGATCGTTTCGGTTCACTTTTAAAAGTATATTTAATTGTATGGTTCGGTTGAAGATAGAATGTTTACAATCTTGTTAGACCAAAACGACCGAAGTTTTTAAACACGTCCCCTATCGGAACCAAATATTTAAAATAATTCAAATATTACGTCATAATTTATATTATATGTTTAAAACTGGATAGATTGAACCAAACAAAATTTTAAATCCATCTTACAGATTAAAAAAATTAACAAAAAGTCAAAAACAAATGTTTACTTTTATAATTAATCTACTTATTTCGGTCAAATCGAACAAACAAAAATTCTACTCAGTTCCGTTTTAATTTGATTGATAAGTTAATTTATGATTGGTTTGATTGTATTTTTGAAAACTGAATAAATTTTTGTCTATTTGATTATTTTATTTCAGTTTTAAACGAACCAAATCAAACTATTATTTTATTTTATTTCCTATTTAGTTGTATTTTTTAAAACAGAGTAAAATTTTGGTAACCGGTTATTTTATTTCGGTTTTAACCGAATCAGACCGAACCAATACACCTCCCAGCTGAAACAAAATTTTTAATTAATCTTAGAAATTAATTTCTTTAACAAAAACAGATATTTTACTTTTATAATTAATCTTCTTATTTTCGTTTAATCAAACAAATCAAAATTTTATTCAGCTCCGTTAATAAGTTTATTTTAATCAATTTAATTGTATTATTTAAAACAAAGTAAAAATTTTGTTACTTATTTGATTATTAAAAAAAACCTCCTAGCTGAACCATAGAACACATAATTATAACACGATTTCTTTTTAAAAAGCAAAACATAGAAATTATTATTAGGAATGAATTAATTAATTAAAATGCAAAACCGAAATAAAGCAAGGAAATAAAGGTCATAGTCAGGACAACCGGGCCCCACTTGTCCTTTGCACAGGTAGACAGGGGACACGTAATCAAAAGAAAAGATAAAAAGAGAAAAGAGAAAAAGGGCAAAAAAAAAAAAAAAAAGAGGAAGGGTACGTGGAAGAGAGAGAAGAAATAAAACAAAGAAAAGGTGGGGGGGCCTTTTTGTCTAAGTAGGAATTTGTGCAGCCAATCAAATGATCTCGCCTGGAGGCTTCTTTAGGGACACGTGTCCCTCTTATTGGGACTCGCGAAAAACCCGACCGTGGTTCAGGGGCGAAGCATCTGAGTTGTACATTTCCTCACCTCAGAAAAACAAAAAATAGAGAGAGATGGACGTTTACAATTGCTGATTCTCTGCGTCCAGTTATGTGTAACTAAACCTGTCACAAATAACTGACACGCTTTATATAAGCTCAAGAAACAACAATTTGAACCCGAAATATTTATTATACCATATTGAAAAATAATAAATCCAAAAACCACTTTTTTCTGAGAAATTATATTTCGGTCATGCCCACCATTCAAATTGGCAGACCAAAATGAGCAATTCCGCCAATCAAAACGGCGGAAGAGGTGTCCGCTGTCTTGATTGGCGAACATGTTATATTTTTTTTTTCTTCAGAAAACATGATTTTTTGGTTTTAATATGTTATAATTTTATTATATTTTTCATATGTTATGAGTTTAATATGTTATTTATTTATTTCTATTTGGTCGCATTGTTTATATATTTTGTCGATTAGTTGTTCGTTTGTCATATTTAAACTATTGCTTTGTCGTATTATCGATTAATTGTTCATTTGAAGTGATATAATAATAAAAATAAAAATAACGAAAGAACAAATGCAATAAAATAACTGGCCAGCAAAATAAATATATCAAAGAACTATAATATGTCAGTATCTGAAAAATATAAATATATCAAATAACTGATAATCCACTGATTCGGGCTAAATATGGTCTTCGACTTCTTCTACCTCCAGCCCCAACCTCTCCAGGAAAGCGGTGTCTCATATGAGGCTCCTGATGAGTCCGAAGCATTGACATCCTCCTCCTGCTGAGTCGGCGTCTCATGGACCTCCTCAATTCCGGATGTTTGCAGGACTCCTGGACCAAAGACTGTTGTTTGAGTTGAGTGAGCCAGCGTGAAGAGATGCGCCTGTCTCGCTATCGGGTCATCGGTTAGGTAGGGGTCTAGAGATGGCTGTGTGCAAGATCCTGAAAACTATGGAAATGGCCTCGTCTGAATATAACCCGACTAATAAGTAGGAGGGTCAGTATGAGTCAGCACGTAGTCCTACGAGTACAGTCCATCTCCGGGCACTCCAACGATGTTTACATTCTCTATGTCCTTCCGTTAGCCCTGCATTTTAAAAAAGTGAGTTTCTGTAAGAAATTTGAAATTAAAACAATAATTAGAAGTTTTAGATAATATTATATTCCGAGATCATCAGTAATTTGGTGAACTTCCTAATTTGGTAATTTCCTAATTCGGTAATTTCCTAATTTGGTAAATTCTTAATTTGGTAATTTCCTAATTCGGTAATTTCCTAACTTGGTAAATTCTTAAATTTGGTAATTTCCTAAATTGGTAATTTTTTAAACCGGTCAATTGTTGGTAATTTGGTAATTTCCTAATTTGGTTAACTGTTGGTAATAAACCATAATAAAATCTAAATACTAAACCGTAAATCCTAAATCCTAAACTCTAAACCAAAAATTTTAAGAAGAAAAAAGAAGAAAACTTACAATTACTCGCAGGGCATAGAGTTGTCAATTGAAATAGTAAAAAAAAAATTACTAGTGGCCTCCTTATATAGGGCCGTATCCACCGGTTTGATGGGCGGTCATGGTATCCGCCAATCAAAGCGGCGGACACTATATGGTGTCCGCCAATTTGAATGACGAACTTGGTAGAAATATAAATTCTCAAAAAAAGTCATTTTTTTTTTCACTATGGTATAAATAAAAATTTCAGAATTTAAACAGAGGGATTGTTTGGAGTTAGGGGTGAAAACAGTATGGATAATCTACGATCTGTATTTAAAAAATTAGATAAGGATATCCAATATCTAAATATCCATGCAGATAAGAATATTGATATGGTTTTACGTTTCAATTATCTGTATCCGAATAGTAATATATACCGTACATTTTAGTATATATTATAAAAAAATGTTACTCACCATTATAATTAGATAAATATTATGAACTTTAGTATTTTTAATACTTTTTTATATCATTTTAATAAGTACGCGTTTTGATCTGGATCGTGTCCGTATCCGTCTGATATCCACTCTGTATCTGTATCGATAAAATGAAAAAAAAAATATGATTTTACCACTATCTGATCTGTTTTCATCAATATTTGAGGTGCATCCGGATCATATCCGATCAATATTTTATCGGATGTTAATGAATCTTGTCCGTATTATTTTTATATTTTCTAACTGCTGCATATATTAAACATATACATATACGAATATGATACTAAACAAATATGAACAGAAATACGGATATAAATTGTATCGATAATTTAACTATTGTAACAAAGTTGATATATTATTCAATATGCAATTATTTCATATAAATATAGAAGTATAAAATATAGATATTCAGTTATCATGGTGAACAAAATTATTTTTTTCATGTTAATTTTTTTATGTCATTATAAAATATATTTCTCATTATTAAATATTAATCACAAATATAATCATATTTTTAATAAAAAATACAAATAAAAGATAATTTTCTCTCTAAATATATATAATTCTTAAACAGACAAATAACTGAAAAATAAAAAAAATACCAATAGAAAAAATTATCCCCTTTCATATCTGATTTTAATTTTAAAACCATACTTGTATTTATTTCCACGTAAATCATATTCGTAATTACCAACTATTCGTATTCAAATATTTAAATTCGCAAAAATTTAAATACAAACGGATAGCATTTGATCCGTTTAATCGGATTGTGACAGGGGATCTGGACTCGTTTCTTTTTGTCCGGTTTCTCTCTCTTACTAGTCAAGCACGGAGATAGAGGTGTCCGAATGCTGTGTATATGGATGTATGTACGTATGCAAGGTGGGGTCCCGAATCGGAGGAATGGGGACACGCGACACGTATGTACGTTGGTACTGTAATATTACGGATAACCCGGAAAAAAGTTTCTATTTGTTTTCCTATTTATTTAAAAACTCAAACTTGCGGCTCATCAGTCAGAAAAAATTTTATCCGTATAAATTAAAGAAAAAAAAATTACATTAAAATTTTGATGGGCGGTAAGATCCATAAAACTTTTACCGATTTGAAAACCAGTTTGTTTTGTCTTCTATTTTTCTAGTAAAATATATATATTTTTATGAAACTAGATAAAATATTTTAAAATTTAGATATAATAGAAATATTACATCTAGAGCTTGTTCGGCGGACCATTAGAAATGGGCATGCACACGGGAATTGAGCAAAAAGTTTCATAGTTTTCTCACGTGAACGGTAATTTTTAGTTCAATTTCCACGCCCATGCCCATTTCCAATGGTCTGCCAAACATGCTCCTATTGTTTGAAAAACTTTTCATATTTAACTAGAAATCTAATAAAAGAATTCTCTCCATCTATACATCAGATTTTAAAAAAAAAAAACTAAGTTTACATTGGTAGAACTCCTACATATCCAAACTTTTTTATTTTTAGAATTGGTGGGAGGTTTACCGTTCTTACTACCCATCAAAATTTTGATGTACTCTTTTTGTTTCTCTCATTTTTTTTTCTTTGATTTCTACGGATAAAAAATTTCTCATCAGTCGCTCTGAAATTTATTAAGGTTCGATTTCGGTGTGATTTTTTTATATAGTAAATAATAATTTCTTTTTAAAAGTAGATGGAATCGGATCAAAAATATAATTGTATCAGTAATATTAAATCATACTTTCATTTCTAAAAAATATTTTTCTAATTTCCCAAAATAAAAAGATCCGAACATGTGCATCCAGTGATATTATCAAATAAGAGGAAATTTTAACAATCGTTCGTTCGTGCTTGTAATAAATATTTTCCGCATAAAAGTTTGTTTTTGTCTTCGTTTTTATTGAAAATGAAAAGTTGCTTTGAAATTTATTAAAAGCCTCGTTTTCGGTGGGATCCCAAAAAATGCATCCAGCGATTATTAAAATAGTGGAATAATTTATTTTGTTTTGGTTCGGTTGAAATTGAACCAAACTAGGTAAATTAAAGTTCCAGTTCAGTTTTAAAAATAGAACTGAAAAAAAATCAATTTAGCATTGTAACCGAACTGAACAGAACCAAAGTTTTATTTGTTTTGTTTTGTTCAAACCGAAATATATTAAAAGACAATTATTTTGTAATAAACCGAAATATATTGAGAAATAAATCGGAATATTAAGAAATAAACCGAAATATTTAAAGTTAATGATTAAGAAATAAACCGAAATATTTAAAGTTATTGATTAAGAAATAAACCGAAATATTTAAAGTCATCGATTAAGAAATAAACCGAGGTGTTCCGGACCAAATTCATAATATATAAAAGTTTAGTCGGTTCGGTTATCTTGGTTTTGAAAATTTTCAAACCGAACCGAAGTTATTATTTAGTTTTAAAAAGCAAACCGAACCGAACCATTTGTTCCAAACTAATTCGATTATGTTCCAAAACAATCAAATCGGACCCAATGAATACTCCTAAGTGTTGATTTCATGTATATGCAAGAGCACGAATTTAATAAATTTGTTAAGCTACCATTTGCAATATACCAAGATCTTGTGCTATAAATTGAACCTATTAACTATAGAGTTATAAATATTGATTTACCTCTTCTTGAATTGTATCAAGAAGGTAATCCTTGGCAGTGGTGGTTGCGAAAGACTCTCTCCTTGCTTCTTCACCTCCACCCAAAATCGAGTGCCTCTCCAATGAATTATGCCACAAGATTAACCAAGAGATTAATTAAATATACTAGTATTTGTAGATCTCAAGTCTAATCAAACAAATCCACTCTTCAAATCTCTTCTTGAATTAATTTTTTTTGGGAATTCTCAACACACGAGCCTATCTAAATAAGCAAGAGAAAATGAGGCAACCCAAAAATGTCCAAAATTTAGATGGTAGAAATGAGGCAAAGGTGGCTAGGGTTTTGGATGCTTTTTTTCTTCCAATTTGACCCCTTTATATATATATAAAGTCTAGGACAAATAATCCACATTTAACCATTAAAATGGGCCTCTTTTCTCATCAATTTTGGCTGACCATTTATGGGCTTTTAAACTTATTTTGTTCCATCATAATTCTTTCTCCTAATGCATAATTAGTTGGCCCAATTGTTGCACCAATTAATTATACATCAAATTAATATAATTCTATAATTATATTAAGTATGTTGAGTTGGAATAAATTTTATTTATCATATAATAAAATTATTTCTTGATTAGACATTTATTTTAGTTTCATAAGATTGTTTGAAATAATTAATTATAATCATTTATAATTAATTCATTCAACAAACTAAAATAATATAACTATGGTTAAGAGCTTGTTTAGCAATACCCTGGAGGATTTATGTCATGTTGGCCATAGAATTAAATTAGTATACTTAATTCTAATAATCACAAGCGGTATCTAGCAACACATTGTGACTCCCAATTAACATAAATAAATACTATACAAATATAGTATTTCTTCCTACATAGAAAATATAATTTCTATTGTTTAATTCTTATGTCTCATGTTATCAATATATAATCCAAGATTGGAATGTGTCATTCTTGCATATTATATGTTTCTTGATATAGAGTTGATTGTATAAATAAATTTGCATGCAAACAATCCAACTCCATCAAGGGGCCCAGTTGATATCATTGCTCAACAAATAAATTGTGAGGGACATACTGATTTCTTGATGAACATCTTTTCCCCGCACAATTTATGAATGTCAAAATAGAATCCTTATAGTAGCCGATTACGGACAACGTTATAAACTATTTATAACAAACACTCCTCATGTGGAAAAGATGAAACATCTCAAACTTTAGAATTAAACACTTATGAAATAATTAATGACACATAACACAATCCATATAATTATTTCATAGGGTCAAGTCCAGTACTATGTTCAAATAACATATACTTATGCAATTAAGTTGGTAACATATACCCATGACTCGTAGAACTTAATCATCACTTAACTTGCATACTAATCTTATATGAATAATTAATGTTCCTTGCTAATTATCAAGATTACGGATTTTTAGAGTTATTATTGTCATTTAAATAAATGAAGCACAGAGATCCACAATTCAAGTCCTCAACTCAAATGATCTGTCAATAATAATCTCATTGAACAAATGATATAAAATCATCAATAACATAAACCAAAATGAGCCATCAAAATTGATTGGCTTCTAGGACATAACTCCAACACTAAGGCTGTAAAGGAGCTGGCTCGGGCCGAGCGGGGCCTTAACTCAGCTCGTTAATTCTGGACCGAGCAGTTAGCGAGCAAGCTCGATAACAGTTCGTGAGCTAAAATCTCAGCTCAAACTTGTGACGGGCAGCTCGTGGCTGGGTTTGGTTGGACCTTATTTTAAGAAGGAAATAAAATTTACAAACCTTTTTGGACCGAGCTGAACCGAGCTGGATCAAGCTTGACAGTATAAAATACACACAAATTTATACAAATTCACAAATTGATGCCTAGCCGAGCTAGTCCCCAGCTCAAACTCGTTAATTTTGGCATTAGCTGTTAGCGAGCCAGCTCGGTCCACTATCGAACGAGCTGTTACCGGTCGAGCCAGATGTGAGTCACGAGCGAACCACGAGCTACGAGCTTTTTTGACGGCCCTAAAAACCCCTAACCGTGAATTCTAGTTAAAATTGTGTTTAGTTTTGATAACTGTTGTTTCAGTTAGAGTTGGAAATAATTCCAATTTTGAATCATAACACTTCGGAATCAGTTTTTTTACCCAATTCAGGAAATGTAAAAATATTTATTTCGCTTATATATTTTATCTGGATTATTTTAGTTGATATCGACGGTCCATTCTCTCTCCTTTTTCCTTTTGATTTGATTTTTTTTTTTCTCCCGAATTTGGCATGAATTGTTTTTCCTGATTTCGTTTGGCATATACTCAGCATGAAATAGTGTAACGAGTTAAACATTCGTTTTTCGGACGTTATAAATGACTCGTTTTACATTTTTCCAGAAATGTCTGACCCGATGATACGCGGCACAAAGAGTATGTGACCGCGCGTGGTCTGTTCTAATCAGACGTGGGGCCCGCATTAGGATCTCGGTCAGTTTGTCCGCATCTTCTCCGGATTGTATGTATTCATATCTATGTAGTATACCTTGAAGCAGTCTTTTCATTCATTTATTTACTGCTGCATAGAAAGTTACATAGTTTTAAGTCCCATCAGTTCAAGAAAAAATAATTTAGTATTACGATGATTTGATATGTTTATTTTTTTAAATGCTGTTCCTGTTTATTAAAAAAAAAGTTTAAAATTGAATATAGTTTACAGTTATTTTGATATTTTATATTTTTATCGTGATCGAAATGTTGAAAATATGTAGAAATGTGTTAAATTTTAATATTTAATACGATAATCATATTTTTTGGTATTTTTTCGTTTCAGTCCTGTAAATATCAGTATTTCTTAAGACATCATTTATGTTGGTAGTTTCATTCCAATTTAAAGCCATAGGTGGCAATTTTATTACAATTTAATTAAATCAAATTTCTTTGGAAACGTAATGCTGACAAAATATTAATTATATTCGTTCATCCATCTCAAAATTAATTTATGAGATTTGTGGAAAAAAATTCCATTGTTTTAATACTAAGGCAATCAAATTAGAGTAGAACTAGGGTGTGGGTGTTTCTAAATTCACCAAGTCTCTCTGTGAACTCAACTCTAAAACTGATCAGATTGGCTTTAACCGATGAAACCAAACGGCTAAAATTCTTATACTTTACGAGTGTTGCATCTACATGTAAAATTTTAAAGTTTCAAATTAATTTAATATAAAATAGAGTGGTAAAAAAAAATAAAGTTTATAAATTAATTTTAAAACATTCGTTTTTTGAACTCCTTTTGACTACTTGACTCTGTACAAAATTAATTTTAATTTTTTTTTTTGCATGTCGACGCATCACTCATGAGATAGAAGAATTTCAACAGTATAAATTAATCGTTTAAAGTCAATCCGATATGTTTTAAAGTTGATTTCACAAATAAACTTGGTGTTCAGTCATAAAAAAATAATTACATTAGTGCTGTCTTTTTTCTTAATTAACTTTAAACTAATTTCAGTTCAATGTCGTCACTGCATTCTTTCTTCTTTATTATATTATTATAATATTTCTAAATATATACTAATACGTATTAATTGTTGTGCGTAATATAGTTGTAAATAATAATAATTGAATAGAAAATCAACAAACGGCTTAATGGAGCGGATAATGGCAAAATCATATTCATATTTTTTTTTATTTTTCGGATATAGATTCGGATTATATCGGATATTTTAAATAACACAATTTTTTTATAATATATACTAAAATATATGGTATATATCTACTATTCGGATAATAATAATTGAACTGTAAAATCATATATGTATTCCTATCCACTCGAATATTCGAATATCGGATATTCACATCTAAGTTTTCAAATACGGATAGGATTATGGTTGCACAAAAAGCTCGTAGTCCGTGATTCGATTCGAGTTTGCGAAAAAGTTGGTAAAAATTCAATTCGAAATAGTTCGAAATTAATTCAAACCAAAGTCAAACTGGACCTGGTTTGTTCGAAATAGGTCAAACTATTCTAGTTCGAATCTCAAAGTAACGTAAACTGCGGAGTTCCGCTGATGATTTATGTTCGCTGATGACTTAAAAGTTAAAACATAAGGCCGCCTAGCCATAAGTCATATATTGTAAGTCGTAAGTCTTGCTCTCACTTATGAAACTCTAGACGACTGTCACCTCTTACTCTTGGTAACTACGATCACTCTTTCTTGTCGTAAAAAAGTTCATAAAAAAAATTCAAAATTACATTTGTAAAAAATTCAATTCAAAATTAATTCAAACCTAATTTACTAGGTAGAATTATTCATACCGTTTTCTCTCCTAAAGGGGCCCATAAATGAGCCGAACACGTAAGTCTAGAAAAATAACAAGTGATGGTCCCCTTGGTAGTTGGTACCATGTACTTTGTAATTGATGATATCGTATGCTTTGGTGGTACGGATTTCATGATTTTTTATTTTAATAATTTATATAAAAATAACAAAGTAATAAATTGCATTTATATTTTAATCACATAGAATAAACTGTAATTTATTTTATATTCCATCCCCAACAAATTGAAAAAATTCCTGATTTTTTTTTTTGATTCCTTTAATCAAAATATGAATACAATCCATGCAATATAATTTATTGTTTTGATATAATTTCTCTAAATAAAAAATTCATACATACTAATATATAATCCTACGTAGTAGATTAGTTGATTTACAATTTTACGGGGAAAAACCTAATAAAATCGGATATTGAATTAGATCGAGAGAAACCTAAAAATTCCTGTGGAAACAAAAAAATGAGGTACTGTTTGGAGGAAACAAAATGAAACCTGAGAGATTGGCAAGGCGAATTGAGCAAGATGCGAAACTATGGGCATCTTTTATGTTAACAGAGGGATGTAGGTTGTTTGAGAGTTTTTATGGTACTATGCATATTACAGATTGATCTGTAATACGAGTTAATATTTTATTTTTAAAATATTAATAGTCGATCCGGACCGTTTAACATGATTCTCGTATGAATATCTACCTGCGGGTCAAATTTTATATTTTTTAGAATTTTTTTACTATTTTTTAAGATCGGTAGAAAATCAATTGATCTGAAAATTACAGATCATTCAAAAACAGTGATTTTCTACCGATCTTAAAAAATAGCCAAAAAATTCTAAAAAATATAAAATTTGGTCTGCAAGTACGTATTCGTATGAAAATCATTTTGAATATTTCGGATCGACCATTAGAACTTTGAAAACGAAAAATTGATTCATATTACGAACTAAATCGTGATATGCATAGTACCATAGACTCACTCCACCCAACTATTTAATACTCTTGTTATTATAACAAATGATTTATCACATCTGTATTTCGAACCCATGACCACCCACGTGGAGGCTATGTGTCTTTGTTACTAGACCAAAAACTGGTTCTTGTTTGAGAGTTTGTTTTGAGATGTAGAAATTTTATATTATAAAAAGTTATATGTTGTAAGTTTGTTTTGAGATGTAAGTTCGTTTGAGAGTTTGGATGTTAGGTATCCTTAATTTAGTAATTTTGTTTAGTAGGGTATTTGCTGACTGGTAGGGATGTTTTTTGTATTTTCCTGATAATTTACTTATGATGCAGACAATCTATTTTTATTCTAACTTTCTCAAAGAAAAAAAAAAATCTCGAGAGAGAGAGAGGAAGCTTTCCCACTAATTACCATTTAAAACGAGTTACAATTTCCCAAAATTAAACACCCAATCACAGCAAAGCACATATACGTAGACTAGTCTGTACCCTTTTGTCTGGTCAAAGCATGAAGAACGAATCCAATTCAACAGGGCAGTTTAATAGAATATTCGGCGTACGCAAATTAAATTAAAAATTATTATTTATGTGGAAATTTTTTTTATTTTAACTGAATTTTATATTTTTGCGGGAACAATGGAGCAGTGGAACATACTCTGAATGATTCAAATTGCACATCGATCTGCCCTCCTCCAATTTATTAGATTCGGAAGTTACATTTTTAAAAATTTGAAATTTTACTTCGACTATAGTTTGAATCTTCTCTTTACTGAAAATTTATTGATATTCAAAAGAGAGAGAAGCTCATTGTACTAGGAATTTAACTGATTCCTAAGTAAGGCTGCAAATGAATCAAATTTAATTCAGTTCGAGTCCGAATTAATTTTGAACTGAGTTGGTTTGATTTGAATATGGTTTCAAACTGAAAAGAAGAGTTCAAGTCTGATTCGAATCGATTCAAACCAGTTTCGAACCGAACTGGTTCGAAATTGAAGCAGGATTTAGAACTAAAAAAAAGTGTTTCGAAAATAACTTAACTTAGTTAGAGTTCGAATTCGAACTAATTTTGAACCGAGCTGGTTTGATTCATTTCAGAACGAACCAATTTTGAGCCGAGTTATTTACGAATTTATTTCGAATCGAACTCTATCGAAACAAGCTACGAGCTTTTAGTGCAACATATTCCTAAGGTCACCAAGTATCTTTGTAAACTTAACTCTAAAATTTATCGGATTGGCTTCAAACAACAAATTCAAACCGTTGAAATCCTTCTACTTTATAAGAGGTGTGCCTATATGTGAAAAATTTTAAATTAATTTTGCATAGAGCGAAGTGGTCAAAAGGCGTCCAAAAAATAAATGCATTAAAATTAATTTATAAACATTCTAATTTTGACCATTTTACTTTATTCTAAATTAATTCGAAACTTTAAAATTTTTACATGTAGACGCATCACTCACAAAGTAGAAGAATTTTAATGATTTAAATTCATCGTTTGAATTCAATTTAATAGATTTAAAGTTAAGTTAATATTTTACATAGAAGGTTGGTGAACTTAGGAACACTAAACAAAGAGAAACTTACCGTAGTTACCAGTTGATAAAAATCCACATGGCGACTAATGACAACTGTTCTAAATTGAAACAGATCATCATCTTTTTTGAGGTTATCTCTTTTGATTTCGGATAAGCATTCCAATTTAGGTGATTTTAGCATTGAATTTGTCCAAATCAACATATATTTTCAAAGGAAAAATTAATTTAGCTTATTATCTAATCCCTTCTAGAATGAATATCCCCGGTGGTATCCGTCGTGATTAGGCTATTCAAACTTCAAAGCCCAACCAAAACTTTTTCGTAGCCTATTTGAAATATAGACGATATGATTTAAGATTCGTGCAAATTTACTTGATCTTATTAGGTACCTTGCCTTATATCAACAGAATTATTTTAAATTATGAATTTCAGCTGGAATCGAAGCCAAACTTTAATATAAAATAGATAAGTATTCAATTTTGTAAGAAATGAGTGTGTCCTTTGAATTATAGTATTATACAAACTGATGGAGAACATCACATATTCACATGAGAGCAGTGCTTTAATATTCTGTTTATATATGGTATGTGGAAAGTCACCACATATGCAGATTTTTATGCAGACTTTTATATATGTGAATTTTAAATGAGAATTTATCTATATATAAACAAATATACAGTAATCTGGTATAAACCATTGTTAATATACTATAAACTGATATTTTTTATCATATTTAATATACTTAAACTAATAATATGTTCTAAATCTATATTCAGACTGAATATAGATTTTATATTCAGATTGTAACCGAATAAAAATATTCGACCGAATATTCAACTGACTATAGCGAATATTACTGCACTGCATGAGAGTGAGACTCCAAAATTAATTATCTGATACAAACCAAAAAAATCTGAACGACATGGAACATGGTCGCTCAATTTTAGATACACCACGTAAACACTCCAAGCCATACGTCTGCCAATTAGTTCTAACAAAAGTCTCATTATACATTCAAAAAAGGCAACTCATGTTGTATGCTTTTAATTGGTGGATCACACATTCACACTTATATGTTCCAATAGCCTCCGAATATCTCCTTCAACAACAACAACAACAACAATAATAGAGTAAGGCTATGGTAGAATATATTGGTCAGTACTATAAATTAATATTTTCAACAATAATAATAGAGTAAGGCTATGGTAGAATATATTGGTCAGTACTATAAATTAATATTTTCTTTTTTTAAATCTGAATAGTCAATCTGAACGGATAGCAATATGATTTTCATTTGAGCATGCACTTGCAAACTAAAATTTACAATTTTAAGACTTTTTTTATTTTCTTTTTAGATACATAGAAAATTATAACTTTTTTTTTAGTAACAATAAGATTCGAATTCTCATTTTATATTAATTACTGATTGGAAAATCAATACTTTTGAATTATCTAAAATCTCAAAACAAAAAGTAAAAAGTTCTAAAAGTTGCAAAATTTGTATGTACAAATACATTTTATACTGAGATCATGTTGAATGATCCATATCAATTATTTGAACTTTTAAAATAAAATATTAATTTATAATATAGACCAATATATGCTATGCATAATACTGTAACCTCATCATACAAACATGACCTAAGTGTTGTTGTCCATAACAACATCTAGATGAGGTGAATATGGAGCCTTTTAAAATTTTAATCTTAATTCATTTAATATTCACCACCAATATATATCTAACGTGTGTAAGTTGTTCTTGGTGGAAACAAGAAAACTTAACTAAGCAAATGTACATAAAGAAAATAGAAGAGTTAAGAGACACTTGACATGAAAGATGATTACAGAGTTTGGCACTAACGTCTACGTCTCCAAAGCGTCACGACCTTATTGATGGTGCGTCTTTCTTTATCCATTGAGAAAATATTACAAGGTGGAACCAATGAGCCCTTACAGACTTTAGGGAAGTCACACGGCCCGATCACACAAGACTCTAGTGTCTAAGTAAATAAGATTTCTCACACAAATCACTCGTGTTCTTACAAGATGTTGAGTATCGTGAAGTATGCTTAAGATTGCGATAAAGATAATGAAGTTTGATGCACTTAAGATTGCGATAAAGATAATGAAGTTTGATGCACTTAAGATTGCGATAAAGATAATGAAGTTTGATGTACAAGCAAGAATGGGGAATTCTAGATCTCAAAGGAATTCGAAATATTGCAATTTGAGACGGCTAAATATGTAATTCAAAACTTAGATTTTGCTTTTATTTATAGAGAAATAAATAAAATAAGATGATTGGCATTAACTGTTGTAACAGCTGATTAACCGTTGCAACGGCTAGCCCCAATCGGTCGGTTTTGACTGTGTTGAAAACCATAACGCTTATCAAGCATTACAACGGTTATCACAACTTTTGGCTCTGTAAATTTTGAGGTCCGAAAACGTTTGATTAATCGTTACAATAAAAGAAATTGATTTCTGTGAATTGCAGTGTATGAATTAAACCGTTGTGATGATTTATCAACCGTTGTAACGGTTGATGTATCATGCCTCATTCTCAACCATATTGTACCAATTTCACAGATTTTAACTTATACTAATACCTGAGCCAAGTCTTCACAGTATAGTTCTTGATTTTTCATATGTTTAGCAATTGATACTTCATATTTAATGTATATAGCAATTTATATCGTCATAAATCTGTATAATATCTCAAAACAAGAAACTATAAAATTCAACAAATATACATTTTATAAATTTAATTAAGTAAACTAAGTAGATTATTGCATAGTTCTAAGTGTGTAATTTGATTTATACAATCTGATGAACAACATGATAATGAGACTCGAAAAGTATTATCTGATGCCTCTCTTTTAGATACACCACGTAAACACCCCAATCGATACGTCGCCTACTTTGTTCTTCACAAACAAAAGTCTCATTGTATATATATTCAATAAAGGCAATGGGAATTGGGAGACAAACGACTCATGTTGTGTGCTTTTAATTGGTAGATCACACTGTTCTCGTCGTCGTAATAATAATAATAATAATAATAATAATAATAATAATAATAAATTAATAATAATAAAGTGAGGCTATGGTACTATATATACATATATATATGGCACATATTAATTTGTACTATAAATTAATATTTTTTTCTTGAAATTTGAATATTCACTCTGAATTCTTTAAAATAATTTTCATTTGAAGATGTACTTGCAAACTAAAATTTACAATTTTAAGACCTTTTTAACTATCTTTTTAGACACGTAGAAAATTATTACTTTATTTAGTAACAATAAGAGGATTTTTTTATTTATTTAGAAATTATAATAAATTTATTTAACATAGCAGCCAAATTTGTTGAAAAGTGAGAAATATAGCCTACACCGGATTCCCAATCCGGTGTGGCTTGAGAGGGGCCGCCTACACCGGTTTCGGAAACCGGTGCAGACAATTTTTTCTCTGCCACAGTGGCCACACGAACCGCTACACGGAATTTTGTACACCGGTTTTGCAATTCGATGCAGCTTAAAATTATTATTCTTCCCAAATTCGCGCAAAACTCTTCTTCCTCTCATTTCAGATATCTCCGTAACTCGTTTTTCTCTTTTTTTGTCATTTTTTCCACCATTTTAAATCAAGTTTGAAGAGTTACCATACAAATAGATCGCCACCGCCATTGTGCTCAGCAGTTTCTTCTGATCATTATTGTAAGTTTTTTTCTTGCTCATAGGTTTATATTTAGTGTTGTAAAATTAAAAAATAATTAGAGTTAATTTTGTAAAATTATAAAATAATTTTAGTGTTGTAAAATTTTTAGAGTTAATTTTACAACACTAGTTGTAATTTAGAGTTAATTTTACAACACAAAATTTTTAGTTAGAAACTAATATTTAAATATTTAGTGTTGTGAAATCTGGGAGTTCTTGAATTGCTTGGTCAAAATTTTATTTTTTTTTAAGAATTTTTTTACAACAAATAAATAGAGTTAATTTTATATTTTTTTACAACACCAAATTTTATATTTTTACAACACTAAATATGAATCTAGTTTTTTTACAACTAGGTTTTTTACAACAGTAAATCAACTCATATTAAAAAATAATTGGAGTTAATTTTGTGTTTGTTATTGTTTAGCAAAATGTCTCTACTATTGATCAATGTGTATTATGGGGGTAACATCGAAAACACTCCAACTGTTGTTGGTTATGACATAGGGGCTGCATTTACCTTTACCCTTTCCGATTCTACTAGTTTTGTTGTTGTAAGACGGCAAATATATGTTGGACTTGAATTGCTTCCGAGTTGAGTCAAATTGATAATCAGGACACGTTTGAACATGAGACCACCTGGATCGTACTATTTCTCTCTATTTCGGATAGAAAATGAGGAAACTTGGGATGTCATTAAACAAACATCACCTCAAGTAGCCGGATTTAAGGTTATAGAATTGGTAGCTGAGGCGCAGCAGCGGACAAACCAAACCAGTTATGATCCGTGCCCAGATAGTTTGCCTGAAGGGAGCAACACAACGTCGGTTCAGACCGACTTTGATCCTTACTCGGGCAGTGTACCCGAAACCACAGACACACCTGTAGTTCATACTAGTGATGACCCTAACGAGCAATCAGACCCAAATGCATGTTCTGATACAAGTTCTTTTGATAATGATGATTCGGCTGAAGGGCAAGACTCATATATGGATGAATATGAGGCTGAAATGAATGCCCAAGAAATATTGAAAGAGTGGCACAAGTCGATCTCATTCATCAATCGAGGTCTTAGGCATCCATGTTCCTCATTCCACGATGATGTGCCAATGCCATACGCAGATCGTGCATTTCTTAAGGTAGGGAGAGGTAGGGAACTTGCAATGACTGACATGTTTGGGAGCTGGGAGAAGTTTTACGAGCTGCTGCCATTGCTTTTGGGTGCCATCAAAGCATCTAACCCAGGTATACAGCCTCCCGAGGTGGATTTGATGTGGATGGACCCGGATCTGCGGTGAGCTGTCCCGGATCTAAAGTGGATGGTCCCATCATACTAATGACTCCTGTTAGTTCATCGAGCATGAACTGAGATATAGTTAATTGTGCCGCAAATTTGGTCCGTAACCATATCAGTCTCATAGAATAAGCAGAGACTTGCAATCGCTCTTCATGAGTGTCAGGGTGATACCATCTATATTTATATAGCATTGACTCATCCAGGTTATTGTAAAAATCCGCAGGATCAGCTCCTAGATCATCCTCTAAGTATGGGTTCCAATCAGTATCGCTAGTGTCAGTAATTGGATCGCCTGCAAATTAAAAGAATTATACAATCAACAATTAATTTCTTAAAATAACTAATTAAAATAACTGATAAACAATTTTAAATAGTTAATTACCCTGAATCGGTAAGCCCCATAAACATGCAACATCTTCCAACGTCACTGTCATTTCACCTACTGGTAGATGAAATGTATTGGTCTCCGGCCTCCACCTCTCAACCAGAGCAGTAATCAAACACGGATCAATCTTGTAATCATTAAGACGAGAAATTTGGTACAATCCTAACTTCTTCAGAGCATCGTCCATCCGACGGTTGTAAGCAATAGTAGGACGATGCCTATTTATCTGGAGTGCTTTTACATTAGACTGCCAAAAATAATTAAATCATTATAACCCCTTCAAATACTTCATATAATGTTTATTTCAAACAAATAATTAATAAATTTAACAAAAATTACCGTATCACGAACTGTCCATGCTCTGTGGTACTGTGGTGGTAATTATAACAACTCTGGATAATTCGGATTATCCATTCACCCTGTTAGAAAATTTATAAAAAATTATACTAACTTATACAACATATCACAAATTATACTAAATTATACTAAATTACACAAATTATACTAAATTACACTAAATTACACAAATTACACTAAATTATACTAAATTACACTAAATTACACAAATTATTCTAAATTATACTAAATCACACAAATTACACTAAATTACACTAAATTACACTAAATTACACTAAATTACACAAATTATTCTAAATTATACTAAATTACACAAATTATACTACATAACACAAATTAATACTAAATTGCACAAACTAATACTAAATTATACTACATAACACGAATTACACTAATTATATTAAATGTCACAAATTACACTAAATTACACAAATTAATACTACATATACACTAAATTGAGGCCAATTGCTAATTGAACACTAAATTACACAAAAAAAGACTAAATATACTAAACAAACTCAATTAAATAAGTTATTCAATTTAATTCGGCCAAAATTAAAAATTATAAAAAAAATATGATTTTTACCTTGTTAAAATCGTAGATCGAAAGAGTTTCCAACTCTCTTGGACGATACAAGAATTTTGAAACAATTAAATGAAAAAAATAGTGAAGTATTTGGAGAGGATAAAAGAAAAAAAAAACGAGAGGAGTTCAGAGGAAGAAAGAGGAGGAAGAAAGGAGGAAAGGAGAGGAGACAGAGAGGCGACCCGGGGGAAAAATTTTTTAACCCAAGCCGCACCAGATTCCCAACCCGGTGCAGGGCTTTTTGTAGATTTTCTGTGGCGAGTCCACAGCCTGGTGAGGAAATGGGTCAATCGGGTTAGAAATTTTTTGCACCGGTTTCGGGGTCCGGTGCAGAAAAGGGCTTTAATTCCACTGGTTTGGAAAACCGGTGTAGGCCATTTTTATTGATTTTTTGTCCCATTGGCTGGTTTAGTTGATTTTTAAGTTATAATTTCTAAATAATAAAAAACTCCAATAAGAGTCAAGGCCTCATTTTATATTAACCTTGATTGGAAAATCATTACTCTTGAATGGCCTATGATCTAAAAAAAAGGTAAAAAGTTCTAAAATTTGGAAAATTTGATGTACAAATACATTTTATGCGGAAATCATGTTGAACGTTATTTGAACTTTTAAAATAACGAATATGCACTATGCATAATACTGTAACCTCATAATAATAAATAGAAATAGATAAATAACGTTATAATTCGCATGACTCCTCCAATTCACATAAGTTCAGGTCCTTTAAAAACTAAAATTTCGAGCTTAAATTCGAACTATCCTATCTGATTAGTATTGACACGAATATTTAAAAAACATCTGTAAATGTTCAAATTGATCCGAATTGATACAAATTCTAATTGCACAATACATATTTCAACTCAAAATTTGAGATTCGGATCCAGCGTACACATCACCCAATATATGTATCTTTATTTGTTGATTTTCATCCTAAAAGAAAAACAAGGTCTTTGCACTCTTGCTTTATGCTTGAATTACATATATATATACATTATACATACATACAGTCATGTGTACGTGTTCAGACTTCAGATTCTCCACACCGTGCACCACGGAAATTGATGGATCTAGTTTTGTTAAAACTTGTGATGATCTGTTCAGCTTCATATAAAAAAAGGCTCCATACGAAATCATAGTATATACCTAGCACGCTGCATTGCACCGTGCAGTGCAACAGCCAACAGAATATAAGCGCCCACAATAACAATTTAACTAGCTAGCATATATATATATATATATATATATATATATATATATATATAGAGAGGTTGGCTAATATCAAATCAGTTGTTCCTGAAGTCCTTTGCAACCAAGTCGTTTTTTAAATTTCGAAGTCCAAATCGTCGATCCAAGCCGTTAGATGTGTTATTTATATTAAAATATACTTGGAGACCAAATTTTATATTTTTTGGAATTTGTTTACTATTTATTAAGTCACTTTGAAAAACGCTGATCCAACAGTGGCTTAACAAAACAGTAAAATTAGAAGTCACCGTTGGATCAGCGATTTTCAAAGTGGCTTAATAAATAGTAAAAAAATTCCAAAAAATGTAAAATTTGGTCTTCAAGTACATTTTAATATAGAGAACACATCTAACGGTTTGGATCGACGATTTGGACTTTGAAAATTGAAAAATTACTTAGTTGTACGAGATATCAGGAACAACTGATTTGATATTTGCCAACCCCTCTCTCTCTCTGTATATATATAGTGGGAGAATAACAGCAGATTCATGCACATAGGAATTTGGAAATCTACGATAATTTAAGATTAGGCTGACAAAATGATAAATAGCGGTTCGTGAAAAACAAATGTATCATCGCCATATATATATTTTTCTAGTCCTTTGCATACAAATTAAAGAGATTCTTACCGTAGTTACCAGGTGGTTAAAAACTTAAAATCCATATGGCGACTATATATTACGGGAACCAAATCTCTTAAATTCTTGCCTCTAAAATCACTGTCGTACGTACGTGTGAATCTGAGATAAAACTATATTCAATATTGAAATGCCAAAATTCACTCCGGATCCATCCAGTAGTGACCTTAGAGATAAGAATTTTATATTCACAGAAAATCAGGTGATTCAGTTCCATTATAACAATTGTTCTGGAGTAAAGCAGATTGGCATCTCTTTTGAGCTTATCTCTTATGATGTGATTTTAGATAAGCGTTTTCCAATTTGTTTTTCTTTTCTATTTTTCTATTTTTTTACGTTCGAAGGTCGCTTTGTCCATTTTTCAAGTACGAAGATTTATAAGTTCTTTAAATTATGAATTTCAGATAGAATATCGAAGCAAATTAACCATACGTACTTTTAATTTTAAATAGAAAAGTAATCATTTTGTAAGATTTTTAATTTGGTCCCTTTGTTCACCTAGCCAACCTTTTTAGTGCTTAATTATTCCTCCTCATCATCCTAAATTAATAGGGTTTTGCTTTAATTATGCATTTATGCTTGAATTACGTGCCGTATGAGTTTAGACTTCATATTCTTCGCTGTGCTGCAACGTGCAGCACGGTTATTGATGAATCCAGTTGTGTCAAAACTTGTGATGATTTGTTGATATTCATGTCAACACAAAAAAAAAAGGCACCATACAAATTACAAATCATAGAATTACTTCGATCTTTTGCTGCATTTTGACTTAACCTTGGCTTTATCTAACGATATTCGATCTCTAGAGCTTCTATTGCAGATCAATTCAAAGCAAGTAGAACTGCGAGAGCTAGGAGTGCAAACGAATCAGATAGTGGTGAAATTCATATCCATATCTGTTTTTATTTTTCAGATATGGATACGAATCGGATATGAATCGGTATTAAACAGATACGGATACGGATATACCTTTTATGATACTGAATAACATAAATTTTGACTTGAGTTATTCGTAAGTTGAATCCAAATTGAAATTTCTGACTCAAAACTGAATTAACAACTCAAACTCAACTCGACTCATGTGTTCATGAGTTGAATTCAACTTTCCCTCAATTCAGACTCAACTCGGCTGAATTCGTATACTCTCTATTACTGCAGATGATGAGCCTTACTTTACGATTTGAGTAGGGGTGCAAACGGATCGGATAATATCCGCCGTATCCGGATCCGTATTCGAAAATTTGATACGGATATCTGATATCTGAATATCTGCGCGGATACGAATACGAATATGGTTTTGAATTTTAATTATCCGTATCCAAATAGTAGATATATACCATATAGTTTAATATGTATTATGAAAACATTTATGTATATATTTATCAATATCCGATATTCGATCCGTATCCGCACGTATCCGTCTAATATCTGATCCCTATCCGTATCCGAAAAATAAAAATAGATATGGATATGATTTTACTACTATCCAATCCGTATCCGATCCGTTTGCACCTCTAGGTTTGAGATTAAATTCGGGAGAAATATTATTGGGCTTTGAGATTCGTGCCAAGCTAAAAACAACGGTCCGAATCTACTAATTGTAAAAAATTCTCTTTTCAGGTAATACAATAAATGTGAATTCTTTTTTTTTTTTTTGAGGAAAATTAAATGTGAATTCAACTCGGCTAAGGAGTAATCCTAATTCTGAACAGACAGAATTACTACTATCGGTTTCAAAAAAAAAAAAAAATTCTGAACTGTTTCTGTTTCTATTTATAATTTTTTTTGTCTTATTCACTTGCTTTCTATTATTAGGTTGGCGTCTTGGCGACGTGTTAACACTTTTCACTGGGGTCCCATAAATGACTTGCTGATAAAGATACCCAAACATTGATTTGAACTCAGCAGCGTGATTTTGCTTTCAAATGGTGACTTTTTCTTTGATACTTTCATTTCTTAATTTGTCAATTTTATGGGACGTGGCATGATTCATTGGAAATTATTTATTTGTTTTGATACTTGTGCAACATAATATAAGTAACACCAATAGCAAATAGGATCATTAATTTTTTTAGTTTGAGTCATACATGAACTGGTATTTGTTTTATGTATGCGTGTAGGTCAGAAAAGGTACGTATATTTCTAAAAAAAAAAAAGGTACGTATATGAAATAGATATTTTCATATAACTTAAATCCAAGATTTAATTAATGAATTTTACACGTATTTGTTTTATGTATGCGTTCAGGTAGGGGTGAATACGGTATGGATAATATCCGATCTGTATTCTATTTGTATTCGAAAATATAGATGTGGATATTGAATGTCCGAATATCAGTGCGGATATGAATACTGATACGATTTTACGTTTCAATTATCCGTATTCGAATAGTAGATATATACTATATATTTTAATATATATTATAAAAAATTTATGTTATTCGTCATTATAATTAGATATATATTATGAGCTTTAATATTTTTTATATTATTTTAATAAATATCCGATCTAATCTGGATCCATATTCATATTCGTCTGATCTGACTAATATCCGCTCCGTATTTGTATTCAGAAAATAAAAAATATACTAATATGATTTTACAACTATATGCTCCGTTTTCACCCCTACGTGTAGGTCAGAAAAAGTACGTATATGAAAGAAATATATTCATATAACTTAGTCATCAAACAATATATTTTTATTTTGTCTCGTCAGAGATGATTCACCTCATCTTCTTTGTAAATTTTCAGATTTTTTTTTTGTCTTTTTACATAGAAAATTAAGCACAGAGATCAAAGTTCAGGTTCTCTTCGATTTTATTGATATTATAAGATGTCATTTTAGATCCCAATTTACATTAGATTAAATCAAAGATTTAATTAATGAATTTTACACAACTTTAAAAGAAAACACATCGAATCTTGCAACAAAGATGATTATAACCAGCGCCGAAAAATTATTAGACTTAGTATTTATAATTTGTCGGAAATAAGATGACTATGTACGAATCTTTATTTTAAAGATGAAGACTCGATCTCTATTTTTTTTTTTTTATTATATTTGAATGATTAATCAAATCTGCTTAACATGATCTACATTGAAAACTTACTATTTTGATAAAGAAATTACTAATTTTTTTTTTCTAGTTTTGAAAGAAAACTCTAACATAGTAAAAAATTAGGGGTGAAACAGAGTAAGTATAGAGCGGATAGTAGTAAAATTATATCTATATTTCTTTTTTCATTTCCCTGACACGCATACGCAGCAGAGATCGGACATATCAGACAGATACGAGTCCAAATCAGATGAAATGTTTGTTAAAATAATATAAAAAAATATTAAAGTCCATAATATTTATATAATTATAATGGTAAATAACATAATTTTTCATAATATATATAAAAATATATGGTATATATCTACTATTTAGATACGAATAATTAAAACGTAAAACTATATCAGTATACTTATCCTCACGGATATTCAGATATCAGACATTCTTCTAGTTTTCAAACATGAATCGGATATTATTCATACCTTTTTCATCCCTAAAAAATACAAATATCTGACCAAAAAAAAAAGAGAAATTGGGAGAAACCTAAAGCAACGTCATTTTTATCCATACCCATCAAATCTTACATTTCGCCAACTTTGCCCATCAAACTCAAATTTTATTAAAAATGCCCAAACCGGCGGCTATACCGCCGGTTTCTAATAGAAATTTTTTTTTTTTTTTGGAAATCTGGACAGTTGTTATATAATTTTTGAGTAATTTGTAAGTATCAAATTCGATCTGAATATTTGAAATATAATTTTGATATTATAGGTTACGAATCGTTTGAAATTCTCATTTTTAAGACGATGAATTAACAAAATTAGTTGATTGATTTATTTCAATTAAATTTATTATGACTTTAACGAGAAAAACGAGACGTAAATGACAAACATAACAGATCCAAATGACAAACGATAGAGCTAATAAACAGATTGAAACATAACAAATGACAAACAGATCCAAACATAAATAATCGCAATAAAATTATTACATCATAATCGCAAAAAGTACTGTATAAATTATTGGTAATAAAAGGTACATCACAATCGCAAAATAATTATTACAGACATTGAAATAATACTACTTCTCAGAACGAGTATGGAATGTACAAGGAATAAAATCATCGTCTGAGTCTGGTTCAGTCGCAGCAAACGAAGAGACAGTCTTACCAGCATCAGCATTTTTCTTTCTTTTGACATCATCGGTACGAGTCGCACTAGGCGAAGAGATAGTCTTACTAATATTTTTCTTTGGATTAATCGGGTTTGGTTTTTTGTAAAGGCTTTCCTCAAAATCATCATCGTCATTGACTATGATTTCTTTTTTCCAATGCGAGATTTCTTTTTTCCACCACCAGACGATTGATTTGGTGTGTTTTTGCTCATCGTTCTCGTCTAAAAAAAACTAATATCATAAGCCAAAAATAATATAAATGAAGTCATACAAAGTATATAAGTATATAAGTAAATAACAAATAAATAAAATGACGTTCACACAAATTACAAGTTCATATAATAAGTTCTCAAAACATACAAAACAATATTTCACAATTACTATTATGTTCAACTATTTTTCTTGAAACAAAATCTCTTGAACAATTTAGACCCAAATGATGGCTTATTTGATACCTTTGGTTGCGTATCAGATGGCGCTGCCTGGCTACTAGATATCCTTGGCTGCCTAAATGGTGAGCTCCTTGTTTGTTGTACGTCCTTGTTTGTTGTAAAGGAGCACTGCTCGCCTAAAAGTCATCAATTATTTTATTTGTTCACTGAAAAAAGTAATTTTAATTGCATATTTGAAATTGATTGGTGCTTGAATCCTCGAGCCTTGCGAACCCTATGGTGCTTTCTACTGGTGCTAGTTTCGTGGCGTGTTCAATTTTCCCGGGGGACGTGGTTTCCCAATTTAATGGTTGCAAGGTGCCACCTCAAAAGTTTACACAAGATATTTTATATTTTATGCCAATTTTGGTGGATAAGTACTGTACGGGTGTAAACTGATTTTTTTTTTAAAAAATCATAATTAAAAATAATAAATTTAGAAAACCAATATATTATTTTTTTAATTATAAAAATTGAAATGCACACTGAATCAAAATGTCATTTCAGTAAAAATAAAAATAGCAGACCGGAATGACTTTTCAATTCTTATGATTTTTATAAAAAAATGTAATCATGTTGGTTTCCTAAAATTTTGTTTTTTTAATTATGGTTTATAAAAAATTTTTGTAAACGGAGCGAATTAGGAACGGATAATGCTAATATTCATATTGCGTTGAACGGATACACATATAGACACTGATAGTAAACATATGTCAACACATAAAATCAAATTCCCTGTAAATGGATACGAATACGGAGTAGATAGTTTATGAATACAAATTATAATAATTATCAGATAATTAAGTCATATGAAATTATAAATAATCCATTTATAATAGAATACAAGTATTATAATAAAAAAAAAACTTATTTTTTTTAAGTAACGAAAAAAAGAAAAAAATGAAAACTGCTCTCAACTAATTTTGAACCTGCCTTCTAGGCTTTTTATTTTAATCAAAATATCAAAGTATTAATTTGTAATTTGTAATTTGATGGCAATATTCATTTTATGTTAAATTTTCCTATGAGACATGGTTTCAGAATGTAATGGTCATAAGGTATAAAGGTACCACTACCACCTCAGAGTTTATTTTATACAAGATATTTTATGGCACTTTTGGAAAGAATAAGCCAAAGAATTAATATCTATTAGATATTTTCATAGCTTATGTTCATCTGGAGCTTAATTTTTCTTGGCTTTTGTTTTATTTTAATAAATAAAATATATGAGCACTGATTCTTATTCTATCTAAAAAAATTCTTTGCTTCTTCATTCCTTGTTTATTCAGAACCTAACTTAACTGTACTTTAAAAAAAATATATCTATTAGATATTTTCATGGCTTCAGAACTTGAGATTCTTTAATATATTATGTTCATCTAGAGGTTAATTTTTCTTGGCTCTTTTTTTATTTTAATAAATAAAAATATGAGCTCTGATTCTTATTCTTCATTCCTTGCTTATTCAGCACCTAACTTAAGTGTTCTTTAAAAAATAAACAATTAATAAAGGATGTAGACCAAGTGTTGGCAAATATCTACTTTTTAAATTGGCCTAAATTGCCTGCTCAACAGTCAACACTTGTCACTAATTTGTTTTTTGTGCACTTTTAGAATGGATGATATTTTGAGTGAGATAGAGAATTAGAGAGGATTTGAAAGCGCTACTTTAGTTTAATAAGTTAGCACAGATACATCATGCTAATTATGCTAATTATGTACAATCTAAATTGGGTCCCTTTTTCTGATGCTTTTCTCAATTCTCACTGTCGGTGGTATCAGAGATAATAGCTACACCATAACAAAATGAATTGGATTTTATTCAGAAGTTTTGGACAAATTTTTATTTAAAGTTGGTTTTAAACCATCTGATTTGCATTGTGATTCATATGAACGGATGTAGATATTAATAAATTTAGGTAAAGACTTCTATGGACATAAGGATCTATTTGTAAAATGAACATATTTTTATTTTCAAAGTTCAAATAGTCGATCCGAACCGTTCATCTTGTTCTCCATATTAATATGTGCTTGGAGACCAAATTTTACATTTTTCTGATTTTTTTTTACTATTAATTAAGATGGGTACAAAAAATATCAAATTCAGACCATTGAATTTTGTACCCATCTCAATAAATAGTAAAAAAATTCAGAAAAATATAAAATTTGGTCTCCAAGCACATATTAATATGGAGAACAAGATGAACGGTTCGGATCGACTGTTTGAACTTTGAAAATAAAAATATGTTCATTTTACAAATAACTTCTTATGTCCATAGAAGACACTCTCATAAATTTAAACAGCCTTGCAGATCTAAACTGTTTGTACGAATTTTGATGGAGATCAGAGGATTTAGACTTAGCTTTGAATAGGACAATGTTCAAAACTTTCGGATGAAAATCCCACTCATAACAAAAAACAACTCACAGAGCTTCATTATTTTTTTGGGCCTCTTTGTATGAAGTAGGAAAATTCAAATTAAATTCAGAGAGTATTAACATAAATTTAATTTAATTAATTATAGTAATTGAAATTTTATGATATAAATAGCTATATGCTGTTCTTAAGCATATTCTGTCTCATATACACAAGATTTTGAGAATTACTATCAAAATAGTTCAAAATCGATACTTTTTAAAACACAATTATATATGTAGCTCCTTTCAATATCAACATATTTCCAACATTTTGTATTACCACTGTATTAAGGAATGGAATTGAGAAATATTTTGATGGAGTATATTTTTATCAATTGGAATGTATATTGTTACTTGATCGGATGATCCCATGAACTACAAAATATATAGGATATACACAAGTAACAGTAATTAATATATGAGGAATCCATTTACATTATTTCTTATGACACCGGATTACATTCTATATTTTCAAAGTTCAAACTATTCAACATAATGGGTATATTAAAATGTGCTTGCAGATCAAATTTTATATATTTTTTGAATTTTTTTTACTATTTATGAAAATGGGTAAAAAAATTCAATGGTCTGAAAACAACGATTATGTAAAATACTTAATAAATAGTAAAAATATTAAAAAAAATGTAGAATTTGGTCTCCAAACACATTTTAATATGGAGATCATGTTGAACAGTTTGCATCGACTGTTTAAACTTTAAAAACTTTAAAAATATTTGATGTAATTCGGTGTCACCAAAAATAATATAAGTAGATTCCTCCCCTTGATATATATAGGCAAATGGAGCAAGAGCTAGTCAAACACAATAACTACATCTAAATATAATGAAATGAATAACACACACATAATTAATTAATAGGAAAGCAATAGGGCTAGATGTTATATAACACCTGTGCATATATAGGTTACAAATGGGAACATGATATAATTACACACGGCTAGTCTAGACCAGATGTGATCACAATTGGTCATAGAATTAATGAGCAATTATGATTAAGCATAGTAGTACGTATTAAGATATCATTAATAGGCTATAACTATGCTAAGAAAATTAACCAGAATTAAGGCTCACGGAATGATACACGACATAGGATTTTATTTGAAGATATATTTATATGAGGAAGGTTCCATTATCTCATGTTTTTTTATATCTCATTAAACTTCGTATTGTATATCTTCGTTTTTAAAGTCTAAAATGTCAATCCGAATCGCTCAACATGATATTCATAATAAAATATGTCTGGGGATGAAATTTTATAATTTTTGAATTTTTTTTTAAGATAAGTACAAAATCATTGTTTTTGGACTGTTAAAAAAGTGATTTTCTACTATCTTAAAAAACAGTAAAAGATTTTCAAAAATTATAAAGTTTCATCCCCCAAGCATATTTTAGTATGGATATCATATTCAGCGATTCAGATTGACAATTTGGAATATAAAAATGAAAATATAGAATATGAGATATGATGAGAAATTGGAACCCCTTTCTCTCTATATATATTAATCCAATAAAGTAATTATATATATATTTGGAAGAATTTTTTTGAGTTTTCTAATTAATTAACGTTATGTTTCAACACACTTGAGCACTGTCAATTTGAATTTTTAAAAATTGTTTCCATAACTTTGATAATTCTGATACTGGTACAAAACTGTACTGCTCAAGAAAATAGATTATTTTTTTTTATTCTACTAACAAATATTTAAGAACACACGTCCAGTTTAGTAGTTAAAGGGTGCGTTTGTGTCACACCCCGGTGCCCCACGAGGTGCGACAGGTGCTCCTGCCGTAGGCATACGGTTGCCCGTATACCCACTAGGCAATTACGATATGATAAAAAAAAATAAAACATAACACGCAAACAAAACAAACAAATAACATATACAGATCTCAAATCCCAACTGGTCAGGTCACAGTATACAAAACCCGTATCTCGATGGATACGCATCACAGAATGACATAGAGAATATATATATATACAACCAAAACATAACTATATACATAATCTCTAATGTCACCATACCAGACGAGCTATACAGCGGTGAAACCAAGGCCTACCGACCTCGTGCCTCTCTCGGATCCGCCAAACCGGAACCTGAAAATTTTACCCAAAAAGGGGATGAGAATTGAATTCTCAGTGCGATAATTGCCACAAAAGAATCCCTGGACTTGCAATCACAGATTATATTCAAAATGAAACACAAATAAAGTTCATATCAATTTATAACCATTTGTAAAAAAATGAATGAATGCATAAATCCGACAACATATATATCCAAATGAAATCACAATTCAGGAATTGCCAAGATGAAATTCAATCACACAATATCTGGTTTACTCGGTTTCAGAATATCGGGTAGTAACTACGAGATGTTCCACCGATCTGGACCTTAATTCGTTCCCTCTCATCCGTAGGGTTACGGACACCTACGAGACGGCTGCGCCGAGGTAAAACCTTTTTCTCATGACACCCATCTGTAGTTACAGGCCTAACCATTTAATTAAAAGTCTGGTTTCAATTCACATCCAGAAAATCCATATAAAGCCAATTGACCATCCAAACGCATTACCCCCTGGGTAATGCCTCCGATACACAAGTCACATATAACCACAATCATAATACAAGTCACTTACCCCTCGTCCCAACCGGTACTGGAACTGCCGAGGGCCAGACGATCTAAAGCTTTAGAACACCTGGGCGTCAAAGTCCCTGCAGAGACTCTGACAAATCCGGTTTCACCCCCTGGGTGACGTCATCACGGTGGATGACAATAATACCCTATCCACCAACCGATGGTGATATAAAGCACGGTGACTTTAATTCTAAAATCAAATCATTTAGATCAACACAATTTATAACCATACCAGCATGCAAGTCAATCAGATAAAACAATTCGAGTTTCACTTTATTTGGGCAATGCAATGCATATGCAACACAATCCGATATTGCAATTCAATCAATAATCAACATGTCAATCGAAACACAGTTTAATTCTGAATATAAAATATCAAACAAGTCCAGAAATCCCGCACCTGAGTATGATGATCGTTAATAGATTCTAAAATCTGGACTTCCTACACGGGCCGAGTCATAATCCACACGGACCGTGTCAAACCCTACTCGGGCCGAGTCACAATCCACACGGACCGTGTCGTACCCTACTCGACTCCCTACGCAGGCGCTGCACGGCCCGGACACCTTACCAAGTCTATTTAAAAGATACGCATAATCGTTATTTAACACTGTATAAATGGTGTATAACTAAGGCTAGTGCGATTACGGTTCGGTACTCGTTCGATTTGGCTTAACCATACTCAACAAACCATTTCGGATTACCAGGTTGCAGCCCGTAATGGGTCCGATTGCGGCTCGCAACAAGTAACAGAAAACCCTAATTCCTTTGGTTTCAATTCCGATCGGTCGACGCTCAATTCCGGTTAATCGGGGTTACTTACTGTATCACATTTCAAGGTATATGAAGCTATACAAGTATTCGACATAATTCATAATTCAAGTTTTAATACCAAAACCCTAATTCCAAATTCAAAGTCCAAAGGGTAGTTTAATCCAATAATACGAATCGAACGGTTTTAACGAATTATAACTCGATCAATTCTAATCAATTTGAATTTCACAAATAATCATCCCAAATTCCATACCAAACCTTAAATCACGATTCCCACTTTAAAAAGAATATCTATTCAATTCAACCCAATTCAATATACTAATCGAGTTATAATCGTTCGATTTACACCCGAATTCGAAATTCAAACGAAAATCAGAACAAATCGACTATTAGGGTTTTGCTAATTGAAAAGGAAAATATACCAATTTGAAGCTTTAGAATCGATCAAGGATCGTCAATTCCGCTCGAATCTCAAGTTTCCGACAAGTTCGATCAGTTTCCGCGCTCAATTTCTCTCTCTCTCTCTTTTTCCCTTTTGCTCGGCACCCACCCCACACTCACGGCCAGGAGACAAAGGAAACAGAATGAAATTGAAAGGGAGAAGGAAATTTCTAGGTTATTTTTGGATTTTTGCTAATAAGTCCCTCCAAGTTTTTATTATTACACAAGGACTTAAATTATGCACATATAACCTTATATATATTTTTAATGCATATAAACCTTTTAATATAATTGATTTTATATAAGAATGTTACAGTTTGGATGAATCAAGAATAGTAGCAAGGATAGAGCTATCCTCAATTTTAGAATAGTAGTTATTTCAACATTTTGTAGGAATAGTAGAATAGTGGACTATCTCACAAAAGACAAACAAAGAATAGTGACTATTTGCTAATCCAAACACACCCAAACACCGGATAGTAGCTCGGAATAGTGCTAATCCGGAATAGTAGCTATTCTTCACCCATCCAAATGCACCCAAAGTATTGTTCTCCGTGTAAAAGAATATAGGAAATCTAGTAAATTATGACTCTTATTTTATCTCCTAAAAAAAGAGTGAGGCTACGCCGCTACGGTACTATGCATAGCGCACTTTGGACCCTACTACGGATTTATATTTTCATTTTCAAAGTCTAAATAGTCAATTCTTTGCCGTTCATCATGATCTCCATGTGAAAATGTACTTGAAAAATATACATGGAGACCAAATGTTATATTTTTTTAGAATATTTTTACTATTTTTTTTAGATAGGTAGAAAATTACTACTTTGGAATGGTCTAACATCTTTTTTTTTTGAAGGAGAAACAAGGGAGTCAAGCTCTCAGATGGTCTAACATCTTTAGATCAAGTGATTTTGCACCTATCTAAAAAAAGTAGTTCAAAAAATAAAAAAAAAATGTAAAATTTGACATCTAAACACATTTTCACATAAATGTCATCTTGAGTGGAATGGATCGATTGTTTGAACTATTTCAAATAGAGATATGCTCCATAATATAGATCAAAGTAAGTTACATAGACAGTACCATAGCAAGTAGGTAGCCCTTTCTAAAGATCAAATTGTACTGGTATCAGACCCATGTGTAAGAAATGTTCTACAAGCTAAATGATTTGGGGTGAATTATTATATTAAATATGTATTAAGATATTGGGCTAGATATATTATGGGCTGATCAAGAAATAAGGATAAGTCTCTCTAAAGTGGTGTGATTGAATTGGTGCATCTGAACAGGTGCATATGTTTTATAAATATGCCGTGATCTGTTAATTTTCGGATACTATTCAGTTTACACTATTTACATAAAACGAAAGAGAGAAACATAAAGAAAAGCAACTGTCTATTGGCTCTAGCATACTGACTTACAGTTGTCAACTTGTTTGTATGGATATTAGTGGAGACGCATTTGCTGTTGCTAGTGCATATATCTGACTCGGAGAAAAACTGCTGGAACGACTAGAAGATATCCGCTGCGCATTTAGTGATAAACACTACATTAATATTAAAATTAGTTTTATACGTAAATTATAATTTCGGATAGTGAACAAATTATAAACCGATTCAAATTGTTACACATATAACCTACCTATCTGAAATCTCTTCAGCATGTACCTGCTCTCTCTCTTTCTCTGTTTTTTTTTCGCGAAACTGCCCGAGACTTTATTTAAACAACAATATTAATACTGCATGTGCAGTTCAACTGGATGTTTCAAGATCTGGTACAGAATTGATATCAAATGTTGCTGTCTCAAGCAGCTGATGCTTTCTCCATCTAGAGGCTTTTAGTACCTGTTTCGCTTGTTTCTGTCGTTTTCTCTGAATTATAACCTTCACGGACGTTTAATTTGGCATTATAGAGACAAATTTCAGAGGTGACGCACCAGCTGCACCACATTTTATTTTGTCACTTGCCCTTACATTACTCAACTATGAATTTAGACTGTTAAATTTAATGGCCTCCATGTTAGATCTAAATCTACAGAAGACCTTTGCCTCTTAGGTACTTTTATACCCTTAAAAAAATCGATTGTTCTTTGTTTAGTATGGTTAGAACATACAAGTTATGTTTCAGGGACCATTCTGTTAAAAACTCAAAATCATAAAAAGTCTGGGATCTGGTATAGTTTCCCTTGGCTCTTTTGGGAGTGGTACCAGAGTACCAGTGGTTTGGTACTTAAGCTCCATAAACACTTTGGGATTTCAAATAAAATCAAATGAAATCAGTGGATTTATGTCCACACCAAAAAAAAAAAAAAAAAACACATGTTGAATTTAGCTCTCTGTTTTTCCTCCCCATGTAAAAATTAAAGCATGTAACATATCATTCTTCTTCATTTTAATGAAAAATAATCATAGGAGGTCCTTTCTTCACCAAAACAGAGAACACAAACAAATAAAACATTTCAAGCTCACATAATAGAGATTCATTATCATTACTTGACAAGCATTATGGGAAGAAACAGAGCACATAAATGGTGACAAAAGAGACAATGCTTATTCCCTCAACATTACAAGTGATTTTTTTTATTTTTTATTTTTTAAAGACAGAGAGTGAATTTTACCTTCTCCTATAGCAACATCTATTTACTTATTTTGGGAAAACAAACTCAAAAATAAGGAATTAACTCTCCAAATTTTGTAGACAAATGACCTGTTTTAGTAAACAATGAAATATCTCATCAAATAAGGCAAAAGTGTGAAGGCACAAAAGAAATTCAACTCATACTATAGCGCCTCTATATTTAGACATGATACTTGGATCATTCAAAAAATTACTTTGATGGAATTATATCTGTGCATCTATCAAGTCACTATTTCAATTACCCACCCGCAAAGCAAAAGCAACTAAAAATTAAACCAAAATTTACAACTTTACTAGTATCACCCTCACTGATTTCACAGAATTCCAGAACAAGGAGATTACAAACATACATGTACCTCAATATTTTGCTCTGTAAACCCTAATGGCACCAAAAGGTAATCACCACACACTTCGCCTCTCTTCCAGTCCTTGATAGAAACGGCTTGCGAGTTTAATTGCACCGACCTTGCAATACAATTCTTCCAAGTAACCACCTTAAGTTCATATGGGAAAACATTTTGGTCCTGATGGGGCAGATCAATGTAATATAACGAGAGAGCAATTGCAACATTGGGAATGGATTCCTTCACAAGCAAAAACAGATCGTCACTCGGTCCAAAAAGGGTATAATAAAGATCCTCTTCTTTTAATAGTATACTGATGGATTGACCATAACTGTAGTAACTGCTGGGGTTCAGGTGGTCTTCCAGGAAATGTTCCCACCATTCTCCTACGAAATTGTGCAAAAACAAATAAAAAGAACAAAAATAAGGTTTGATTTTGCAAACGAACTTCCCATCAGAAAAATTGAGAAATCAAGGATTTGCCTATCAAGGCTCACATAAGACTAATGATTATACTAATTAACTGTACCAACCAATACTTGGTACACAGCCATTCCACAATATTACTCCATGCATTTTTGTGCTTATGGTCATTGTTTTACTTACGTGTTAGTGTACTAGTTGTACTAATACCAGGACAAAAAAAAAAGTACCGACCAGCAAAAATATGAACCTGAAGAAGCCTTGTGCGCACAGACTGGAATTGGGCATAAAGACAGGCCGAACTCGCACGTATCAGTGTGCACTTGCCTATGTGAGTAAGAAACATACTTGCGGCAACCTAAATGGGCATAGGTGCAAGGGATATGCACAGACTCCAAAATCTTCTCGAGTGCGATGCTGCGGGACACTACCGGAGCCCTGCAGATGTGGCACTTTATGTGTAGTTTAGACCAGCAGGAGTGACATGCCACATGACCATGCTCACACTGTCAAAAGTGAATTTGTTTAGTTTTTACTTTTGCAATATGAGGTTAAAACAAAAAATGCTTTAGGCTATCATCAACTGTTAGAGATGAAGGAAAAAAAGGAGACTGAACACTCATCATTCTTTTGAGATAAGAATTGCAAATCACATCCAAACTGAAAAAGAAGAAACAAATAGAAATATTTGTCATCTTTTTACGTTTACCGACTTTATTACTTTCTAACAAGTTAAAACAAACTCAGAATCCAGTACACACCAATTTTTTTTTTTAAATTGCAAATCTGTATGTATTTCATTAATAAAAAATAGCACAGTACAATGCTGATAAAAAACAACTGAATTCTTTTGACATTCATCTCTTGACTATTCTACCTAATTGTTGAATTACTCTAACAAGTTCAAACAAACTCAGAATCCAGAACACACCAATTTTTTTTTTTTTTAATTGCAAACCTGTATGTATTTCATTAGTAAAAAAGAGCACGCTACAATGCAAAAAAAACAACTGAATTCTGACATTCATATCTTGATTATTATTATTTTTTTAAATAAGGCTTTGCGCCCTGTCCCATTGCTGAAACTGACTGTTGTAAGTACATCCAAAATTTGGTGCGGTGTGATTACAACCTCACATCATAGTTGTTGATTTGCCAGAAACAGCATAGCACTGCCTTATCACAAAAGCTAACTTTATCTCTTGACTATTCTACCTAATTCTTGAGTTACTCTATCCGAGTGAAATTGCATAAAAAGGAGCTTCCTAACTCCTAAGAGTTGAACAACGATTATAAATCAGGTAGTTGATCTCCAATCTGAAACTGTTCCAGGTAGCCGATTGGTATCGTACCAATAAATGATCGGTAATTTCTGAGAGATAACGAAAACGAGACCTTGAAACTAAAATTACCTGATAAACTGGAGAGCACAAGGGCTCGAAGCAAATGGAGCAGTCCAGTAAGTCAGGATCGATCGTGAGTTGAATCTCTTTACGTCCTCCATTCTCATTTTGAGAAGGAATATCAGAAATCTCTCCTCCCGCGATTTCTCTTTCAGACGGAGCATAAGAAGGCTCTCCTCCTTCGTTTGGAGTCCTTCTCCACTTCATTCCTTTCATGGCAACCTAGCGAACACCGCTGTAGAGATTTACTTTGAAGAATAGAATGAAAGAATGAATTTGATTTCTTGATTAATCTTTCTTCTCTGTTACAAGAGGCTGCTTATCACGAATTCAAAGTACGTCCGATGCCCAACGGACCTACTATGGTTCGATGGTGTAATGACCATCCGATATTCATCAAGATCCGTGTAATCTAATTAAAATCCGTGCAGATCTGTTTCAATTTCCGTGGACACATATCTTAATGCTAATCTTACGGTGTTTGAGCTAATTGGACCTAAAAGGGCATCGGACCTACTATCTCGCTTATCACTGTCGTGCTATGCTGTGCAGTGTGCACTCTATGACTAACTGAATAACAGAATTTAGTTTTGTCCTAATGTCTAACTAACCATTCTATTGACTGGTCAACATGCTAAATTTTACAGAATCGTCCTCTTTAATTGGAAGATTTATAATTTCACGATATTATATACAAAATCAAGTTACTAGAGATAATATTTTTATATAAATAATCAAAGATAGATTCAAACCTCATTTAATGTTGTAGGTTTGGGTCGGATTCGAAATGAGTTTGAAATTATTCAACTTCAAAATTGATATAATTTTGAGTTGTATATAGATGGATTTAATTTAATATTTTTTTTATTGTACTCATACAATTAATTTTGATTTTTTTTTAGTGTTTAGAAATTGAAAAAAAATAATATTCTCATACATTCTAAAAATTATTTTTTTTAAGATGGATAAGCGGAGAATAAAAATATAATTTTTGTCAACACAATAATTTGAAAGTAATTTTAAAAATAATCTATATAATTATAAAATTATCGTATATGACATTACAAATAAAGTTACCACCTAAAAATTTAAAATTAAAATAAAATTACTAATAAAGATGCAAAGAGCATCTAATTGATTCAAGGCTTTTCTTTTATAAAATAAATGCTTCTCTCAGATTTAAGGGCCGTGGCGGGTAGGCTTAGACAGGCCGTGAGGCCCAAAACTACTTGAGCCTCTCTCTCCATTTCTTTGAGCATCTCCGCAGATCGCATGCGCTTGCGCAGAGAAACCCTAACCAAAGGTGCTCTCTCATCGCAGCTCTCTGAGGTATTAGATCTCTTTCTTTCCTTAATGAAAATGAAATCTACATCCCTTGTGTTCGATTTCTTGGACACCATCGCCTAATAGTGCGCTTTTTGATCTATTGTTTATTTTGTGCTCTTTAAAAAATTGAAGCTTTTAGTTTGTGAATACTGGTTTAATTTCATACCATAATATATTCAAGGAATCATGTTTGACGAGGTCATGCTAGTGATGGCGAGATTGTAGACAGAGAAATTTGTATTCCTTTGTGAATTTGCAAAAAGGGATGAAAACTTGGTATAATTGGGAATCTCTCTGATGCTTTATCTGTTTTCTTCAATCAATTTCCGCAAGCCGCTTTTGAATTTGGTATTTGATCTTCCCATGATAAATTTTTTTCAATTTTTCTTGTTGATACAGCATCCAGTACGTAGTGAAGTGTTTAATCTGTTGTTTATTGCATGCTTTTTTCAATTTATGTTTTTGTTTAAAATGCATTGTATTTATTGTGATGAAGACCTAATGATGTTTAATAAGTGTAAGAATGGAGATTTGAAAATGATGTTCTCTGTTAAAGTTTGATAAGAATGCACATGAATTTTGGGTTAAGGTTTTTATTGGCATGTTAAATCCTGCTCTTCTCTTCTCTTCTCCTCCGCCGCCGTTGCTTGTGTGTGCATGTGCGCGCGCGTGTGGTGACTAGAGAGAAACAACACAAGTCAGAGCTCAAATCTGCTGCCATAAAGGCTGTAGAAGCTGAGTCCATATTCTCTGAGGTAACATAAACATTTCTTGCTGCTTGTTGCATGTGTAGTTCAAATATCTCATCCCTCGTTGTGGAAGTGAGACATGTACATTTTTTTTTTTTGAGTAAAGTTGGAGGTCAAGGCACCCAACTGTTTTAATATGATCCCCTATACGGGTTTTGAATCTGTGACCTCTCACACGGAGAGCAGACATGTACATTTTAATATGGGCCCCAGAGAACAATGTGTTGAAAAACAAGTTATGATACTTACTGAGGGTCTTCCACATTTAATACTTCATGTTTTATTACCTGCTGATTTTTTGTTGCTGCAAACTTTCCCATGAATTTCTTTGTTTTGCTTGATTACTTTCCATTTCCTTGTTCGCTAAATTTGACTCTTAGGATGCCAAAATGCATGAAATTATAAGATTGCACTGTGATGATTTTTCTATATTATTGCTGCCATTGAGGCACAATAATAGTTCTTCTTTAATCTTCAAATGCGCTCCCTATTCTTGCTTTTATTTTTGCATTGTTGTTACCTTGGTTGGTAGATGACTTGATGTTGCACTACATCTGCGGCCTTTACTAAATCTTTTGTTATTCTTTTATTCTAAATTACTAGCCTAATGATGAAAAGATGTGGTAAAAGAATATCTCAAATTCAATGTCACTGTTGTAGCCCAATATATAATGTTGTTCGATGGATGGATAGATGGATTGATAGAAGGAGAAGATAGAGAATGATTTGTAATTGCTACATTACATGATGGATCATGAAAAAACTGGAAATTGGGAAGTAAGTTTATAGGATTTAAACTCAAACAGTGATTTAATGTAGAGGATATGGATCCCCCCTCCCCTCATAGTTCATATTACCCAAGACACCTCAAATGTTGAGTTTGAATCCAGTGTCTGTCCATTAGCACGAATCTTAAAGAGGACCACTGCATTGCAGTCATTGGCCTAGATTCTGATCGGACGGTCTGACAAACTCAATGGTAAACATATGTTTTGGCTTTCAACCATGTGCTAATTTTTTTATCTTAAAAAAATAAAAATTCAAAGTTAGCTTAACATGCGTGGGGTCACCACAAGTGCGTATCCTCTGAGATATCTCAACTTTTGCATGACTGATGTGTATGGTGTCTATTCGGGGATAGTGCATGGGGCCAGTATTATTGTATTTTGAGATTCGCGCAGAACATATTTGAACAGTTGAGATTTTCCGAAAAAACACACAAGAGATTGAGATATCTCAGAGGATACGAATTCGGTCACCAATCTAGATTTATATCCCCCCTGGATTTTTTCTGATACGGTTGATTTGGAGTCTGCATCTTCTGCATTAACTCAAAAGAGAATCTTTTACTTTAATTCATCTTGGCCGTCTGATCAGGATCGAACCCACGCGTATGACGCATGGGGCCATTTAATATTAGTGCGGGAATTCAGAGTAGGTCCGATGCCCATCAGACCTACTTTGGTTCGATGGGTGTAATGACCATTCGATCTACATTAAGATTCGTGTGAACTACATTAAAATCCGTGCAGGTCTGTTTCAATTTCTGTGCGTACAGATCTTAAAGCTAATTGTACAGTGTTAGAGCTAATTGGACCTAAAAGTACGTGCGATGCCCATCGGACCTACTCCTATCTCTTAGTGCGGATCTCAATCGGAAGGTCCAGATCTATTAATGCAGAGGATACGAATTCATTGATTTGCACATTATATATTTGGACTCCAGTGACTTTGGTATGTTGAAACGCTAAAACACATTCATGAACAATCTGAAGGCCCAAATTTCATTTATTTTTCTTGATTTCCCCTCAGTAACATACATCTCCTTGGAATTACAGTATTTTAAACTTGTCTGTTGCCTTTTGATGTTTTTGCACTTGTTGATAAAATTGTTCGATGATGCCTTCTGATCAGTTTTTGAAACTTGTGTTATTATAAGATTTGTATCTATTGCTTTGCAGCAATATTTGTTTGTTTGTAAAGAATTACAGTATTGCATGTGTCTATTTTTGTTATGATTCTCCTTTGTTAGTGGAACACTACCAAAATGGCAGCTATTGTTTGCATAGAGTAATTTTAAGAGGACAAAAGGTTGGTTTTTGCTAATGAGCCAAGGAAAAAAATGATAATTTTTAACTTTTACAGTGTATCTTTTTTCCTTGTCTTGTAAAGTTTAGTAATAGGTCCTCTTAAAATATAGCTAAATATCCTTTTACAACAATATTAGATTTTTTTTTATGAAATTCAAGTGAATAGGAAAATGTATATAAAATCTGCACCCCTTTTTGAATTTTAAGAAAGAATTATGACTTTGTTTCTATGAGATTCTCTCTGATGCCATTTTTTATTAAGAGTTTTTATGAAGCTATTTTAAAAGTTGACTTCACATTTTACAACCTCACAAATCTCGAATGAAGTTTGGCTTTTGCACTTATCAAGATTTGTAACGTTTGAATTTAATTTTCTTATTAAAATATGATGCAGGGTTTTCATTTCTCAAGTAAGTTTGTAGAGATTGATTTTGAACTCACTTGAATGTAATTTAACACATTCAATTCAAAAAATGTTTTTCAAGCCTGGTAAAGTATTTTTCTGGGGTTTTCCATTTGTTTCTTTGGTGAAAGCTTATTTTACTTGTGCTATTGAAGGCCCAATGATGTTGTAACCAGAATAAGAACGGATATCTGAAAAAAATGTTCTCTGTTGGAGATCAATAAGAATGCCAGTGGTTTGATGTATGAAACTCAAACTGCTCTGTTAAAATCTTTACCCCTGTGATCTGGACATTGGCTCCTCTCTAATTTTTGAATTCTTTTAGTATAAAGTCAAGAGGTAAAAAATGATGAAAAAAATGAATGCATTAAAATAACTTGTAATTTTTTTTTTTATGACTGCTTGACTTTATACTAAATAAATTCGAAAATTTTAAAATTTTGCATGTATACTCATTCATAGAGTAGATTGGTTTCAATGGTTTGGATTCGTCGTTTGATGCCACTCCGATAAATTTTGGAGTTGTGCTCATCAAACCTTTTGGTGTGCTATGTGAGCATAGCACACGCTAGTTTTACTCTTTGTTGTATACTAAGAGAGAATAGAAGAAATACTCATCTGCCTTCTCTCTCTCTCTCTCTCAATTTGGATGCACAAGAATAACACTTACCTGGGAATAGTGCTCATTTCAATTGAGGTATCTTAGAGGATATGAATTTCTTATTTACAAACCCCACTGCCACCTACCATCTCAAAATAGGAAAAGAAAAGTAGCTGTTGACTATGTTACAATGTAAGTCATTGACATTTAAATTTGGGCTCCAGAGACCTTGTGTTGAAAACTTGAAATACTATCAAATTTGCTGAGGGTCTTCATAATATATGTTCTCTATTTATTATCTTTTTTTTTTTTTGAAACCCCTCTATTTATTATCTTTTTTTGTTATTCTTTCAATCAATACCCTGCAGATTCAGTCCACGTTCTGGACTCGAGAAACTCACCATGGAGAACATGCGGTACCCACGCAGAGGTGCACGAGGTAGTTCGGTGAACCAGGCTCATGGAGAGTCAGGGTTGAGCAAGGCGGTGAACTCTGTGTTTGCGTTTGTACGCCTGGCAGAGTTCGAGATCCTCTTTGTGCTCTTTTTCATTGTCGCCTTTCTCATTTTCAAGGATCTGACATCTCGGCCAGAATACAACGATATATTTGTAAAGAAGCCAGGTAAAGATGGTTTTTGGCCTTACTCATAGAGGATCCTCTTTGTTTAGTTTTCTTTTAGTTGCATTTTGTAATCTATTGTGGATTTTGATAAATTTGATTAGCATTCTAGACGCAATCTATCATTTTTCTTTATAGAAATCAGTACCAGTCTACCAGGCAGATTTTTATCAGAGGCATGTCCCATGTTTATAAATGTAAAGCATAATCATACAGTATCACTTTATGTATGGAAAAAACATTAGTTCTTCAAAAAAAAAAATCCTGCAGATCTGTTAGTATCTCTATCGAGAAACTAGTATTTGATTTAGTTTTGTTCTTTTCTGAGTAGAGATCTGGTTTTATTCTGAGTTTTCTTTTTGAGAGTACATCAAGTTAATTGTTTCCCTTGAGAATTTAACCAAGGAGTATAATATTCTTGTAATAGTTAGGTTGTGTTTGTTTTGTATCAATTTTTGCGCCATAGTTATTACTGGTACAAGGCATGTAATTTTTACAGGGACCTTGAAATACATTGTGTTTATCTTTGAGGGTCTATAAGATATGTATAATTTTTTTTTTCGTGTGGTATTTCTATAGTATCATCTTTTCTTTTATCCTCTGGATTTTGTGATATACCTCGATTGTTTTCTTCATGATCATTCAATAGGCTCTTTAAGTTTGGATTTCTTCATGATCAATAGAATTACATTTATTATTGGAAAGACTAATTTCCATATATTGTCAGTATCAGTGGGGCATAATAATATCTGCCTTTCATTTTTGTAGCAATTGGTTGTCTTTCTTTGACTTGGCATTTGTCAACTTTGCAAATCACTGGTACACTTGTATGGAAATAAATCTGCTGTTATTCCAAAGGGATAACAGGACCCTATTATTCCGATCTCAGTCGTTGACCTTTGTGGAGATTCACACATGAAAAAAGATCTTCCTTGAGATTCGTGTGTGGAAAACTTTAAATGGCTGGAATAGGAATAAGGGTCCTGTTATCCCTTTGGAATAACAGCAGATTCATTTCCTGCTTGTATAATGTGGACCTGATTCCTTTGTTTTGGTGGCATCTCCAAAGCTCAAAACCACTAATATATCCTCTTTGACTTCGAAGATGGAACAAAATGCTTTCTAGGCTTTTCATTTTGATTGAAATGTAGTATCAAAGTACTAATTTGTAATTTCATGGTAGCACTCATTTTATGTTCAATTTTCCTGTGAGATGTGGTTTTAGAATTTAATGGTTGTAAGGTACCACCTCATAAGTTTTATACCAGCTATTTTATGGCACTTTTGGAAGGATAAGTCAAGAATTCATATAAATTAGATATTTTCATGGATTCAGAACTTGACATCTTTTAATTTATTATGTTCATCTGGAGCTGAATTTTTCTTGGCTTCTGTTTTATATAGGTAAATAAAAAAAAACACTGATCCTTATTTTTATTTTAAAAAAAAAAATCTTTCTTCGTTATTCGTGCTTATTCAGCACCTAACTTAATTGCACCTTTATTTTGAAATAGACAAATAACGAAGGATGTAGGCCAAGTCACAAATGTTGGCAATCCATTTTTTTATTGGCCTAAGTTGCCAGCTCTTGCTAAATTGTTTTATGTGCACTTTTAGAAAAGGATGATATTTTGAGTGGACTTGAGAGTTGGTCCGATGGGCATCGGAACTATTTGGTTCGACGGGATCAATCATAGTTCAATATATTTTAAGATTCGTGCACAATGCTTTAAATTTCGTATGCATCTGTTTTAATTTTTTTGCACATAGATTTTTAAGATAAATTAGACTGTCATGAAGCTCGTTGAATATAAAAGTAGGTCCGATGGGCATCGGACCACTCCATTCTCTTTTTAGTGATATAGAGAGGATTCGAAAGCGCTTGTTTAATAATATAATATTAGTTAGTAGAAACACTCAATGCTAATTATGTATCATCTAAAATGGGTCCCTCTCCTAGTCTCCTGATGCTTTTCTCCCCGGTGGTGATATTAGAGTGCATACACCAGAAAAATAAATTGTGCGAATGGGCTTTCAATAGCAAAAAGCACCTGTGCTTCATTATTTTCAAGGGCCTCTTTGCATACAGTCTTGATATTGAAATAAATTCGAATTAAATTCGGATAGGTATTAAAATACATTAAATTAATTAAAATTTTATGATCCAGAACACAGAAAGAGACAGAGAGTGATGACAAATTGACTGAATATTTTTTATTTTTGCTAAAGACAGACTGAATATCACCTTTTGCTATAGCAACATCAATTTACTTATTTTTTTATAAAAATAAGGAATTAACTAGCCAGTAAACAATGAAATATCTCATCAATAAGGCAAAAAATGGGAAGGCACATCATACTATAGCAACTCTATATTTAGACATAATACTTGGATCATTTAATGAACACCAGGGGACATCTTTACACTTCCCTTGTGATATTAACATTCTGTAAATGAACTTTGTTTTTGCCTTACAATGAATCAAGTTCACATTGCATTCGGATCCAGTAAGAGAAACGCCTGGTTAAAAATCCATCCAAAGAAATACTTTGTTGGTAAAATGTCTTTGCATCTACCAAGTCCTAGTCACTATTTCAATTACCCACCCGCAATGAGAGAGCGAAAAAAAATCTAAAGGTTAAACCAAAATTTGCAACAGTACCGAGACTTTCTCACCTTTGCAACTATCACCCAGCATTTTTCACTGATTTTACAGAATGAACACATCACGACTTCCACCCCTCTTTGCTAATTTTTCTCGAATTAAGCCCTTTAGACAATGGCTTAGATAAGGGTTTAGAAGGGGTCAAGGGTGCCTCTTCATCATGCCAACCATCCCAGTTTTCAGGGTGTCTTTCAGAAATTTCCCTCCCACCAGTCGACACAGGCAGCTCCAAATCTGGTTTCTGGTATAGGAACCCCACTTCGGGATGGTTTTTTCGGAATTTGAAAAATAAGTAGGCAAGTACTAGGAAGGACACAGCAACAAGTAGGAAGCAAACTACGGTGAAGCGTGTGAGGAGGTGAATAAAGAGAGAAGAGGTTCTAGGAGTTTCTAGAAGGAGAGTGTTGCGAAGGTCGAGTCTACAGTGGCTTTCTTTTGATATTAGAATAATTGTGGTGTCGTTTGCACCGTCGGTTAGTGAAACCTTTACCTGAGTATTGTAAAATAATATATGAGAGAGAGAGCGGTGACAAATTCTGATATAATTGACAGTCACAGGTGGGTCCAGATCCCCTAAAGTAACCCAAATTTTGAGTTTGGATCCGGACCATCAGATCATAATTGAGACCAATCCAGTCCGAAGTGGAATGTACAGGGCCCCTTTAATATGCGTGCCAGATCAGATCGGATGGTCCTGATCCATACTCAAAATTTGAGTTACCTTATCGGATCCGTAACATGACAGGTACATGAAAGGTATTTATACATTTTTTTCAATTAGCAAAAGTTCCATCAATTAGATACTACCAAGATTTATAGAACTTTTGCTAACCCTGTTTCCTTTCATTGGCCTAGATATTATCGAGATTCTGTACTCATAGTACCTGTTAGGTACCTGTGCAATCGTAATTTGTAATTCCTTTTGCAATTGTTGTAGCCTTCTAAACTTCTTTTGAATTCAATTGAGATTTAAAGGATTCTAAACATCAAAAGCTGCTTCCAAACAAAGATTTCTTTAAGTGCTTTGTACATCTGTTGGTTACTGTACTGGTCAGGTCCAGTATCTGTCAAAATCATAGTCTGAGTAATTCAAGTTAAAACTAACTAATGGGTATAGTACCTTCTTGTGTTCCTTTGCCTTAAGCTGGACCTGTGACTGCTCCAGATTTACAAATGTCGGTGCAAAAATCTTTATCTCCAGTGAATCCGTGCTGTTATTCTCTATAAGAAGAGAAAGTGCAAGGGAATCTGGTACAAAATGTCAAAACCATACCTCGGTATTAATATATAGTCAACCTTTCTGTGATACTGAATCTGTACTTGTAACTATTAATACTGGAAAACATGACCAGGTTCAAAAGGAGTTATTTACATATAAAGTGCTATGTAATTCTCTAAATAGGGAAGAAAAACTCATATATCAGCATTCTATCTTGCTATTTAATTCTTTATAATGTATTTTAGATTGTCGAATATTATTAGCTTCTGACCAATAATGACTGGTAATATATTACACTTATGAAAGCTGGTACGGATCCACCATAGTAAGTTTGATACATGCAATTGAGATTGTAGAAGTCATGCAGTTGATCAGTTTATTTCATATGTTTTTCTATATTACAGGTCTGGATTACTATTATAATATTTTCTCACATAGATCATGTACCTGTTCCAGGCACTCTCAAACAAGCAATGAACATATTTTTCTCATCCACACATCTATTAGATGGATCGCATTCTTCTAGATCCGGAAAGGAGATCCATTCCCCATTTTCACCTAGTTCCGTCTTTGATTCATTCAGTTTCTTAAGTGGCTCATCCTGTCTCAGGGGCATTACAGTCATATTGCCACTCTCTTTGGTTTTATGTAATTCGCTAACCGTTTCTTTTGCGGCAGTCATATTGTCACTCTCATTGCTTTTCTTGGTATCATTTAGTTTGCTGATCGTTTCTTTTGCGGCATTGGCAACATTAGGTGGAAACATGTGTATTACATTTGTAGTATTATTACTATCCGAAGTAGCCTGAAAATTGCCAACATATGAAATAAAATCAAAACAATATACAGAATTAGATCTTGGAGAAAGTGCATCTGGTAGTAAAAAGAAAAAAAATCTTAACTTCACCATTTCAAATAACTATGACTTGTGACCCACAAAAGCAAGAAATAACAAAGATACCCTATAAAGTCAATGCTAACTAAACAAATTATTTGGAACAGACTCTGACGGGAGGATTACAAAATTATACCAAAAGAATGGGTAGTATTAGCAAACTTACATAAAATTAGCACAAGAGATGATGTGCGATAATATTATCAGGCAAATCAGAACTCTTTTGATTTTATGAGTATATATGCTATTTTGCAGTTTTCAACGGGCATTCAATTAATGTTTCTTTCTTTAATCTTGTTTTTTTTTTAACAGATTTATCTCAATTATGTTGCAACATTTGATAGTGATTAGCCATTGGTAAAGTCGGGCACTTCTTTCAGAAAAAGCATTGGTCTTTTGAAAACACTAAAATAAGTCTTGCCTTTTCCATATAACACCCATCAGTCATACTAAAATAATTCTTGCCTTTTCTGGAAACAATCCACATTTTGGGGTCATTTGCAACTCAATGAACCAGTTATACAATGGTAAAGTGATACATATATACTAAACTTGCCGTAGATCATGTCACTTCAAATCAACAGAACTACACAATACCAAATCATATCCCAAATAGGCTACTGGATTCGTTTTGTTCAATTCTTGAATAGTATCTGTTAATCCAATCTTTCCAGAATTGAAGTCTGAATTACTCGATAAAGCCCAAAAAAAAAAAAAAATTTAAAGAAGCAAGAATTGGCATAATACAGCAGTAAAAGTCTAAACTTCGCACTCACCTCTGTGGCAATGGCGAAAAGCACGAAGGCTACAAAGAAAAAGAAACAGCTACAGTAATTCATCGCAACAGCGCCGCTACATATACAATCGAGCAAGACTGGCTTCAGATAGAGAAAACGATGATTTCATCTCCCGAAATCATAGATCTGTAGTTCATAGAACTGGATAAATGCAAAGCTTGAGCTAAGATTCAATCTAGAAATCAGGTTCTATAGAGGATTCTCTTACAGGGAGGGAGGAATTTGAGATTCAAAAGGTTAGTCAGACTGCTGTTTTGTGAGAGTGTGAGAAAGTGATGGACAGGTAGCGCTGTAAAGGCTGCTCTACGGCGACTGCGTTTGGAATATATACACCTAATGTACCTCACACAAACGGTTGAATCTGGTCCGTTCTTGAGATACTAGCACGAATCTTAAAGGCAAAGTGCATTGCATGCTTGGAACGGATTAGCTCGGGTTCTGATCGGACGGTCTGGATAATCAAATTTAAACGGTGAGGTCAAGTAGAGTGTGTAGCAGTTAGTTTTCTTGAACCGAACCGAGAAATATTCGGATAATTTGGTTCGTTGACTTTCAATCCGATTTTCATTTTATTTTATAGTTGTAAATCGGTTAAATTGAGTCAATAACAATTTTGGTCTTTGATTTTTTGAGAAAATAATGGTTAGTACATATTATATTTATAATATTGCCGAAATTTTTATTATTACCCAAAAAAATATATTCAATTTCACAAACTATCCCATTTTGCGTGAAATTTCGAAATATGTCCAAACTGGAAAATTTATTCTCAGTTTTAAGTCTTCTTTCCGGAAATAAAATTTCCAGTCGCAGATCTTCTAGAACCAGAAAAAAAATTCCGGTCCGTTCTTGATATACTAGCACGAATCATAAAGTCAACGTGCATTGCATGCTTGAGCCGGATTAGCTCAGATTCTGATCGGATGGTCTATATATTCAAATTTAAACTGTGAGGTAATGCAGAGTACCGGGACTCCTGGGTTTGTGTGGCAGTTAGTTTTCTTGAACCGAACCGAGAAATAATCGGATAATTTGGTTCGGTTACTTTCAATTCGGTTTTAAAAAAAAAAGAAATCAGTCATTGTCTGATAAGAATGGTGGGTGATGACTTTTCATTAAAACACGAAAAGACTTGTGAAAAATAATGTAACAGAACTATTTGTATCTGTTTAGAAAAGAAGTGGGCTGTACAAAAAGCTCGCGAGTAGAGCTGTTCGAACTCAACTCGGTAACGAATTCGCTAACGACTCGTTCATTTAAAACTCGAGCTAGTTTGACTCGAGTTGAGTAACTCGTTTAACTCATGAGTTGAGTTCGAGTTGGACTCAACTTGCTCGTTACAACTCGTGGACTTGTTTAGTTTGATTAATTATAATTTCGTGAACTCATTTCGTTTGATTTGTTGTTAAATTATTGTGAATTTTTTTGTTAAATTAGTTAGTCTCTTAAATCGCTGTGAATTATTTGTTAATTCAATATTTACTTCTGATATTATTATGTAACAACAGTCATCAGTTCAAGTGTTCAACATTTCAACACCCTAAACGAGTTGACTCACGAGTTACTTGCAAGTTGAGTTCGAGTTAGTGAGCCAGCTCGGCTCAATATTCTCGACTCGAGTCAACTCAACTCACTAATTTCCGAGTTGAATTCGAGTTATCCATAACTCGAGCTAACTCGACTCCTTAGCAGCCCTACTTGAAACAAGTCAATGACAAGCAAACATTTTTATTTCTTCATTAAAAAGCGAAAAGACTTGTGAAAAATAATGTAACAAAACTATTTGTGACTGCTTAGAAAACAAGTCAACGACAAGCAAACATTTTTATTTCTTCATTACTAATTCAACGTGTTAGGTGACATACACAAATAGAATGATATAAAAACAGGAGTACATGCATTGCCAAAATAATTAGAAAACTGAAAAATATATTATAATGATATTTGTTTAAAAGTTTTTGGATAAAACTAAATTCAAAGTCAAACATAAACCGTCCGACTAGCATTAAAATTTGCACAGACAGTTCACAAGACCATTTATACTTGTACAATGTTCAACCCATTGACACATGTTGTCTAAAGCATTTGGACAAAATCTTATTTGAAAAAAAAAATTGCGTTTGAAAAAGAATTGACACTTTTTTCCTAAATTGTTTTTTTTTAACAATACGGTGAGGAGTTTAATGGGGACTAATTTCTCAGAAACAGCTTTTGAGTGGGTTTTTATATTGTTTAATTGTAATTTATTATTTTGAATATTTTGTCAAATCCACTAGTGTAGTTTCTACATAGCCTGTCTCAAGTCAGAAAAAAAGGAGGAGGGTTCGTGATAGGCTTGGCGAGCCAGCTGTAAAAAAACCTCTTTATGAAAATAAAATTCTCACAAATTAAACAGGAGTAGTACTAGGATGGGTGACCTCCTGAAAAGTCCCTGTGTTGCTGATTTCGGCTGGGTTTCATTTTTAACCTATCCTAACTTATTTGAGAATAAAAGCTTTAAAGAAGAAGAATATTTTGTCAAAGAATTTGGACTGTTCATGAAGGTCCTAACCGGCACTAGATAATTATTGCCTGATTGTCTGATTGTGGCCAAGTCCACTATTGCACCTTCTTCTTGAATCTGGTTCAATCTATTATTGGCCATTTCTAGGGACAATAACGAGTTAACTACCATAATCCGTGATTTGAGAAGTGGTCATGTCAAATTCAACTTTTAGACTCAACAACCAAAAATTTGATTTGATTTGGTCTGGTCTAAAAGAGGCGCTTTTGTTTCAGTCTACTGGTATAGTGGTTGAATTGACAATGTCCGGTGCTATCGATATCATATACTATGCTATGGCTAATAACTCAAGTAGAGAAAGAGAGAGATATTCAAATGTATTTGTATTTTCTCATATATTTCGTACAGATTACAACTGATGCTTATATAGAGAAATGCTCCAGGCTAATCCTCACTAATGTAACTCTGATTGCATTGTTACAACTAAGGTTAAGTTCTAACAGAATGCTAATCAATTACTTATCAACAGCTCTAACAAACTATTGATCTTTAACTTGTTCTGTTGAATACTTGCAACTCGGCTATCCAGTGGTACTGTGATTGGAGTTGTCCAGTGTGTTGGATTGTGCCATAATCTATTTATCTGTTTGACTAGATTTGAAAAATATATATAAATTACATTTTATAGTTTTCTTGTCTTGAGATATTGTGCAGGATCATGACTGTAAAAGATGCAAGATACACATCAAAGATGAAATGATTAATTGCTATACTTATTAAAGATGAAATCATGAAGCACAAGATATTGGACAGTAGAAGCATCATCTTAAGATTAGGATAGTCAAACTGTAAAATTGGTAAAATAAGCTTGAGATTGAACTAAGCGAGGCCTACTGTTGTAACGGATAAAATTAACATTTTTCCATGGTGTAACAGATTAATTCAATCATAACGATTCAGGTAACGGGTTGAATCGGTTGGCACTCTAGAATTTTCAGAGGCCTACCGTTATGGACCCGTTACCGCGGTTAACCTATCGTTAGAGTTAATGACATCCAAACCCGCTATAAGTTGGTCAACCGTTGTAACGGTTCATGAACCGTTATAACGGTATGACCAAATTACTTTCTTTGAATCATCACTCTAGCCGCCTCCAACTTCAATATTTCAAATTTTCAAATCTAGGAAAAACCGTTGTTGCTTGTGCACTTCAACTTCAATATTCAAAATCAATTTCAAGCTTATTCAACCAATACACAAACTCTTAGAGTGACCCTGCGAGATCAACCTTTTTCATTTGAGTCTTTATTGCTTGCTTTGTTATTCTTCAGTCTTTAATGCTCGTGAGTCAATTCAGTGCTCAGACCGTGTGACTTTCCAAATGATTGTAAGAGCTCACCGGTTCCACCTTGTACTCCTTTATCATTGGGTAAAGAAAAGCGTGTCATCTCGAATGTCGTAAGCCCCAAAGACGTAACCGTTAGTGTCGAACTCCGTAAACAACTCTTGTGTCAAGTATCTCTAAACTCTACTCTTTATTTTATCATATTTTAGTTAGAACCAAGTTATTATAGTTTCCTCCAAGAATAACTTCAAGACACATTAGGGATTTATAATTTAGACTAAAAGTTTAAAAAAGTCTTATTCACCCTCTCTAAGTGCCTTTGGGACCAACAGTGTGACCGTATTAGTCCCCCTCAACCGCATCGGGCAATTTGCTTAGTGTGCTTGGAATGTTGAAGAAAGAATGTCAATGCCAATTAACTCAATGTCATTGTTCTTGCGAAATCATCAAGTTTGAATATAATTTCACATGCCGAAGATAAGTGGACTTGAACTCCAACCCATGCAGAGGCACAGGCAATATACCAGAAAGTCCGCCTAGTCTCGGCAACCTCAGCTCAGGGAGGCACGGTATTCACTGATTCCCTGGAATTGGTTAATGCGCTGAACCAAGGAATACCAGTGGTACCGGACTGGAGGGTAAGCAAGGAGCTTTGGGACATCTGGAGAATTCGCAATGAGGTCCCTACAAACATCATTATCCTATATAGATCCAGGGACTACCAACAGATACAAGAAACCCACCTTTTAGCGGGTAGAACATTACTGTGATAGGAATGGGGGATACAGAAATTGTACTAGGCCTACAGGCCGTTAAAAGAGGATAAAAAAAAAATAGTCTCCATATTAAAATGTACTTGGAGATCAAAAATTTCATTTTTTGGAACTTTTTTAGTATTTATTTATAATTTTTTAAAATCGTTGTTTTTCAATGATCCAAAATTGTCTCAAAATAACAATTTTGTACACATCTTAATAAATACTAAAAAATTTAAAAAGGAATACAAAATTTGGTCTCCAAGTACATTTTAATACGGAAATCATGTTGAACAATTTGAATCAACTGTAAACTTTGAATTCACAAAAATGACATATAAGCATACAGTGTCAAGATGTGTAATTCGATCCCCCTCTTCGAAGAAAAGCGTTTAGGCTGGTGACAAAAAGGAGGTGCTAGTCCACAAGCAAGTTCTTCTTACTCTCAAACCGGTTCACCAATTTTTCATAACCATAATTTATATATTTTTTTTAAATAAAGATGGATGTCAATGCATGGCCACACCAAACTGATTTTAAGAGGGACATTGTTCTATTTAGGGGTGAATGTGATTCCAACTAAGTACAATTTATGCAACATGTGCAAAATGGCATTGTAGATTGTATTTCAGAACGAAGTACATCAAGGAAAGAAAAAAGAAAGAGACGGAACAAAATGTATAAAAAAAAAAGTGAGACGGACATCGCCTATATAAAGGCATCTCTTTAGATATAAAACTTATGAAAGTAAATAAAAATTGGAACACACTTCCAGATCCAGTGAAATAACCCAATCTTTGAGTTTTAAATCGGAACCATCCGATTCGAATCCAAGATAATCCATCCAGAACTAGAATGTACACATTCCGAGATCGAATTCGAATCTCTGGACGATTCTGAGTGTCGGATTTGAATCGGACAGTCTCGATCCAAAATCCAAAAATTGAAATTGGACAGTCCCGATTTCGAGTGTCAATTATTGGTGACAATCATGTCAAATTCTTGCCTGATTGTCTGATTGTGGCCAATTCCACCATTGCACCATCTTCTTGAATCTGGTTCAATCTATTATGGCCATTTTTTGGGGACAATAACAAGTTAACTACCATAATCCGTGATTTGAGAAGTGGTCATGTCAAGTTCGACTTTTAGACTCAACAACCAAAAATTTGACAAAATTTGGTGTTATCGCTATCATAGTTTAAGCTAATTTCACATGCCGGAGATGAAGCGGACTCGTCCAACCGCTAACATCGGCCGCAAATTTGTTTTTTTCAATTGGAATTTCAATTAGAATTCGTACCAGATAGTCTGAATCTAAACAAAATTATTATGTTATTTTAGGTGATATTAATTCGTGAAAAGAGAGTTTGGGTTGGTGACAGAAAAGAAGGTGCTAGCTCCTGAGCTAGTTCTTTCGTACTTTAAAACCAGTTCGCCAATTCATAACTGATAAATTCCAATTTCATAACTTGTAACTAATAAATTTTTAGTAAGGTTGGAGGTCAAGCGATTCAATTTTCTTTTTATTAAAAATTTTTAGTACACTTCGGTATCTTTTAAATGTTATTTTTTTATAATTGAACGTGTTTCTCTCCGAAGAGATTCAGGAGCTTGTGTCGCTACATTAAATTCTAATATTCTATGGAATGATCTATAGCGCAAATCAAACGTCTAGTAAAAACAATCTATTATGATTTTTTTGTTAGAATTGTTTACACCATAAATGAATTGGTGGTTTATTGGTGAACTTATTCTATATATTTTATTAGGCTTATATTCTGACTCTGAATTTGGTTGTAATCGTGTTTTATTCTTCTTCTTTTTTTAGAATCATGGCGGATGCTAATCGTGTTTTATTCATTCCAACCAATGCGATTTATTCTTGTTTTATTCGTGTTTTCCTCCGTTGGTGTGTTGTGTTATCTTTGTTTGTTCAGCTTGTGTGTGTTATCTGTGTATTAGAACTAAGTGTATGAAAAGGAAAGAAAAAGAAGATGAGACGGAAAAAAACGTATAAAAAAACAAAGTAAGACGGAGAGAGCAGTGAAGAAGTCATCTTCTCTACATCTCAATTTGAGAATGAGAATCGGTAAAAAAAAACACTAAAATTATAATACGGTGATTTCACCTCCGCTCCCCGACCTTTCATTCATGTGTTTCCTCTACATAGCAGCTCCAATTGGATCATAATAATATGTAATAATTAGAGTAAAAAAAACAAATCTGTGGCGGATGTTAGCGGTTCAAGTCCGCTTATCTCTGACATGTGATATTAGTATCATAATGATATATGGTACCGAATTGTGCCAATTTAACCTCTATGCCAGTAGACTGAAACAAAAACGCCTCTTTTAGACCAAACCAAGTCAAATTCATGGTTGTTGAGTCTGAGTTCAAGTTGGCATGATCACTTTTTAATCACATACTGTGGTGGTTATTGCCTAAAGAAATGGCCAAAGATTGAACGAAATTTGTTACAAACCAAATTCGATATGAGGAGAAAACACATCTATTTGTCACGAATCCAATTCGATCTCGTAATTAATTTGAGTAAATTAGAATAGGAACGAAATAAAATGAGTGTAAATGAGCAGAAATTTTTATTAATATACAAATTAATAAATTAATTTAACAATCTATATAATTTTTATAAAGAATTTGAAAAGTATCCAAACCGATGACAGTGTAATCGGTTTCAGAAGATCAAACCGATCACAAACTCGTCGGTTACAGAAAATTGAAACCACTGACAATGTCACCCATTACAGAACCGATGACAAAGTCATCGGTTTCAGAAGCTAAAACCAATGACAATGTCATCGGTTTAAATTTAAAATAATTTTTCATTTAATTAATTTATTTAATTAGAAAATATTATTATTTATTTATTTATTTTATTAAAATATTAGAAATATTTTTATATATTTTTTTAAATTAGATAGAATACCATATAATTTGATTTATTAGAAAGACTTAAACAAATAACCCGGATCGATATTTTTCAGATCAGATTTTTCGCGGCTGTACGAAAAATTAAAATATTTTTTTGTGTGTTATTAGAAAAAAATAAAAATACTTTGAATCTAAATTATTGATCCCGGTTCAAAAGTTACTTCTAGGTAAATATAGAAAATTATATAGTCTTTCTATTTTTGAAAAAAAAAATCTGCAACTTGGTAATCATTGCAAAAAGGTATTTTAATCTGAGTCGTTCGTTGTTTTAATCTGATATAATTCTTGTATCAAAAAGTGTGCATTATGCATCAAAAAACGTGCATAAATATAATATGCAAAAAAATTTGGCAGAATTTGGTTGAGACCGATGACAAGGTTATCGGTTATAATTTCTGAAACCGATGATATTGTCATCGGTTTTAGTTTCTGAAACCAATGACAATATCATCGGTTTCGATAGATTTTGAATTTCATTAAAAATATTATATAGATTGTTAAATTTATTATTTCTTTTGCATATTAATAAAAATTTCGGGTAAATGAGTTCCGAAGGAAATAAAAATTGGAATAAGCTATGGCGAAGTATGCAATTTTGATTTAGACGGGCTTGGGCCCTTGGGCCTGGTGGGCTGAACCCTGTTAAAATCATAAAGGATAAGCAGAGACAGACAGACAAACAAACAGGGCCCAAATTGTCAAAAATATTGAAGAAAAGGTTGTCTGAATGAAAAATGGGACCAAGCAGTCAGAACCATCTCGAAAGGCCTGAAGAGTGAAGTTAGTTAGTTACGCTGATGGGGGCCACACAACAATGCGATGTTACCTCACCATTGATATAGAAATGGAGACGAAAAATTACTATAAATTAATCCAATTTAAACCTCTTGCATCTGAAGTTAGTATGTTTCACCTGGTATCAGAGTTCAAGACTGGAAGCTTGGGAGGAAGAAAGAACCGATCAAGAAAATCGCTAATGGCTGAAAGAACCAGGAGTAGTACTAGTTCCGTGGCGGAGATCCCTCAAGACCTTGCAGCACTCGCCATAAATGATAGGATGGGCAAGGTTGAAGGCCAACTAGCGGAGAATACACAACAACCGGGAGAACTTGCGAAGATGCTTATTGCTTACGTCGTTCATGTCAGCAAAACAACCGGAGATGGCCGAGGCCAGCAATTCAGCCTCTAAACATGCTGGTAAAGAGGTTGGTTCCAGGGTGAGAATGGAGAGGATCCAAGAAAGGGAAAATTTAGCAGTATATTAAAATCATGCTAACCAACAGAGAATTGTTTCACCCCTGTTTCCTGTTTTGGTTTTCTTATGGAAAATGATGAATATTGTTTCTTGCTAATTTAGGGAGGACTGAGGAAGATTTTGATTTGGGTGTTTGTTTGAGTGCATTACTTGAATTTTAAATCAGGATAATCCTGTTTTTTAGTTTCAATTCACTTTTCTCATTCTGTAGACTACATGATATATTATGCTTCATTTATGTGGTATATTCAAACTTTGCTTCCATTTTTCATGGCGACCATTATTATCATAAAGCGGGCATATATGACAGTTGGTATCTTCATATGCAGGAAGCCGATGCTCACAGCGATAGGGTGACCTGTGTGCGCTTCTTCTCCAGTGCCCTTGCACCTGTGGTTGTGTCTGGTTTGTGGGACCACACTGTGAAGGTGTGGGATTTGGCCAACTGCACGCTTCGCCACACCCTGACAGGTCACAATGGTCACGTCAATGTTGTTGCTGTCAGTCCCGATGGGTCCATCCGTGCCAGTGGTGGCACGGATGGTGTCATTCTTCTGTGGGACCTTGCCGAGGGCAAGTGCCTCTACTCCCTTGATGCTGGTGCCAGTATTCACTCTCTTTGTTTCAACCCCGAAAGGTATCATTCTGGTTTACCAACAGCAGAGATACCATGGATAATAGAACTGTATGTGGCAACATTTGGCAACAACCCTCTATCTCTCATCTCCTGAAAAAGCTCCGAAGCACGCATGAAGGCCCCCTCTTTGCAACAACCATCCGAAGCAGCTACCGTACTGTACATATTGTACCAATCTCTCCAGGTGATCAGTGAGATGGTAATCCCAGGATGAATAAGGAAGAAATAAGCTGATTTGGATATAACATTAATTTCCGTCAGTAGTTCATCTCCAGTGTGTAGATGAGCTTGAAATTCATTTAGCGCTGTGTGCAGGTGAGGAGTAAGCATCATAGTATGCGGCAGTTTGCAGATGTTGTTCTATAAATCTATCTACGTGTAATCACATCAACCTCTAACCAGATCAATTTCCCTCTTAATTTTTTGTAGGCATGTATTTTGGTGACTCGCTACCCCATTGACAGTCTCAATTGCTGCCACGGAAATTCACACACTCTTGGTAGCAAAACTAAAATGCCAAGGCTCGAAGACAAGGGCCACTGGTCGGGCAATGGTCGGTTCGAAGCATATCACTGGATCTGGATATTGCTCCAGCAGAAACTTCTTGCACTGTTGCACACACTGGCACACTGCAACCAACCAACTTTGGAGATCAATAACCATCTCTTCATATATTGCCCGTTTTCCGAACAGACTACGCATCACCTTAGACCAGATACACAACAATCCTTGCTATATATAGATCCAACACAGATATGGGTATCCTACTGACACCCATTATACCCTTCTGAAAGTCTTATGTGATGCTCTTTTTGCGGCAACGAAACAACAATATCTAAAAAGGACGATCAAGCCCCCAAGCAGATTCTAAATACACAGATCCTCAAATACAGGGATAACTCGTTATAAAGCTGTTTGTTTCAATAGGAAGGGATACTGACTGACTGTTTTTTCTACTTGTATTATACTGACACTTATTGTACCTAAACTTACCTTATTGCTTTGTAGTTCATAAAAAAAATGTATTCCAGGTCTGAGGAACCGGTACTCAATTTGCTAGCGGCCTGATGTGTTGATGGTGCTGCTGAGTTTGTAAGGCTGAAAATTGGATATGTTCATAGTAAAATAATTACTTGCAACTTACCAGAAAACCCAATAAATTAGGGAGAGCCAATTTGTGCAGTACAATACGGTAGTTGCTTTCTTATGCCGATTGCTAACATACCAGTTCAAACAAGAACATTGCATTATACAAAACATTTTTCTAAACAACAATTAAATTGGATCCACATTTGTACATTGCATCGATTTTGTATTTACTTAAACGGCTGCCATACTAGCACAATAATTGAAGCACTCGATGAAAAACCTATGGAATTTTTACTCAAACAAAAAGCAACCAAATTACCACATTTTTGAAAACAAATACCATGAAATAGACACATAATATGATAGTGACCGTCTGCAGCAAATAACTGAATCACTGATGCTTCCATCTCCCATTGTGATTCCAAATTGAAGTGCAACCCCAGCTCTGATTATCTGAGAATTACACGTTTTAGGCTGGTACAGAATTTAAGAGCTCTCAATGTAAATAGATATGTTATGTGATCAAGTTTCACACACCGTGACAAAGCAATTACAAATTATTTTGTATTGCAGGACTGAACCAGACGGCTCTCATCACGCACACCCCTATTATAAAGAGCAGTTGCTCAAATTTTTAGTGTAGGTGTATCCTCATATCAAAGCGCATGATTTTAAGGCTCTACGAGAACCCAAGGAGCAGTTAAGTTACTTCTAAAATAAAGATGGACGATATTTTCAGCTAAAAAAATGTAAACATTTCAGCAAGGACCTCCCCCAAACAATTTCATTGTACAAAGAAAACTATAAATGGCATTTCCTTTTTGTCATGTACTCATGTGGCAGCAAATTAAATTTAGAATTAAACCTCATATCACAAAAGCTCAAATTACACCGTCTATGAACTTGCTCAAAAAAAGGAGTACAAAATTTAAGATTTCATTCATAACATTTGACAAAAACACTAAAAGCATGGAAGCCTAAATTTCACAGGTCTTGTCTAGAATAAGGGCAACACAAAAAAACTAAATAACTGGACCAGCATAAATTATGAAAAGGAATCCAAAAGGCAACTACAAAATCTCTATTGGTTGTAGTAGTTGCCACCGGTCACGCCCCAAACCCTAATGGTGCCATCTGAGTAGCCAGTGAAAAGGGTGTTTCCATCTACACTCCAGTTCAAACTAGTGCAGTACAACATCTACAATGAAATTACAGAAAGAGGTTAAATTACTAAACTTCTGATACTAAACTAGAACACCTAAATCATCCTTAATTAAGTATTATCATTAGAATTATGACTATTTAATAAAAAAAAATAGTTACCTGGTTCTTGCTAGGAGGTTGGTCAGGCTTGAGGTCCTGCACAATGGACTTGCTCTCAAGGTCCCAAATCTTCACACTGTTCTCTGTGGCTGCACAGAGCCAGTACCTGAAACAGCAAGAAGACTTCAGTTTAACAAACCCACCAACATTTCATCGAAATCAAGTAATTAATTAAACCAGAATGATACCTGTTGGGGCTGAAACAAAGAGAGTGAATAATGGCACCGGCATCAAGGGAGTAGAGGCGCTTGCCCTCTGCAAGGTCCCACAGAAGGGTGACACCATCTTTGCCACCGCTGGCACAGAGTGAACCATCAGGACTGACAGCAACAGCATTGACATAACCATTGTGGCCGGTAAGGGTGTAGCGAAGCTTGCAGTTGGCCAAGTTCCACACCTTGACAGTGCGGTCCCATGAACCGGACACAATCACTGGTGCGATGGCACTGGGGGAGAAGCGCACACAGCTCACCCAATCAGTGTGAGCATCGGCTTCCTGCATATGAAGATACCAATTGTCTTATATGCAGTATGTTAGAAAGATGCATTTAAATAGTTCCATGCCAGCTTTTAAGATAATAATGATCACATTTAAGCATATAAACAGATCTTACGAGTTTTTAATGAAAAAATGCAGGCAAATTTAAAAACCACATAAACAGAGCTGAAAGACAGGACTATCCTGATCTAAAATTCAACACTAAAAGACAGGTATATCCTGATCTAAAATTCAATTAATGCACCCAAACACTCAAACGACAATACTCTTTCCATAAATTAGAAAGAAGCAATATTCAACATATTTTTAACAAGGGCATTAACCAAAATATGATGCCTGTGTGTTACCAAACAACATAGACACAACAAGCATGATTTTGAATATTGTTCAATCTGCTGACCTATTGAAAAAATCTGTCCTTTCATACCTGGATGGTGTACTTGCACTCGCCGAGGGTGTTCCAGAGCTTAATTGTGCGGTCTCTTGAGGCGGAGACAATTTGACGGTTGTCAAAGGAGAATGCTACTGAAAGCACATCCTTGTTGTGGCCCACAAACCTCCGTGTGGTGGCCCCAGTTGACAGGTCCCACAGCCTCAACTCACCATCCCAGGAGCATGACAATGCAAACATAGAGTCTGATGAAAGCACAACATCCTGCATAAGTAAAAAATCATCAGAGAATTGAAAGTGTTATTTTGCTTAAATTCGTAATTTAGGACTAAATATGTATTGATCTATATTATTCAGTTTAATAATTGACCCGTAAGAATAACTGCATACCATATTAGACAAACATCTGATAATATAATTCACTTAGATTATCATTTAATCCTTGATTGCTGTGATCCTATATTACGCACCTTAGGAAGTAGTGCATCTAATGGTAACATATTTTCTAAGAAATTATTACATAATTATATTTTCACGTGTAACAGGCACAACTTCCCACTCATGCTAAAATCAACTCCAGAACAGGCATATTGAAGTTGAACCATACGATAAGTAAGGTTGCATTTTCTAGATGTACAACAGCAACCTCAGATGCAAATTGGATAAAATTCATACAATTCAACGAAATATTTCAATAAATTTCCGTTAGATCTAATAAGATAAACCGTCTACCATACCTGGACAAAATGGCCGTGGCCGGTGAGGCGGCGGAAAGGCTTTCCGAGCGCCGTCGAGTCACTCTCTCCCTCTCCGACCAATCCATTGGCTGACAAGGCAAGAGGATCGAGATTCCAAACAAGCACGGACTTGTCACGCGACGAGGAGACGATCCTCGCTTGTCCGTCAATCGGCACGGCGATCGCCGTCACCTGGTCAGAGTGACCGCGTAGCGTGCCCCGCAAGATAAGGGTTTCTGCCATTGTAGTCTGAGAAAGAGTGATGCAACGAAAGAGAGGCAGCGGCTAGGGTTTGGGTTTAGAGCGAAGGACGGTATTCTGAATATGTGATGGTTTATATATGAAGCAGATGTCATTTGGCTAGGGTTTTGAATCGTGGATTTTCTGTGCCCATTTTGTCTGAGACAAATTGGTGCAGAACTACAGATGGGTAAAGATTTTAACAAAGCAGTTTTGGTTTCATGCAGCACATCAATCATCTACAGTGCGGGGTTGATTTTATAGTCCGTGCGCTGCATGAAGTTAAAACTACTCTGTTAAATTCTCTGCACCACCAAAAGATGGTAACATTTTTGTTCGTGGTTATATTAAAAAATCTAGGTTAAAAAATCTTGTGAATTGACTACGGACAATTTATCAAAAAAAAAAATGGTAATACTAAAGAAACTTGATAATTATCATTTAACAACTTTAACAATTAAAAAAAAAATCAATCTAAAATTATAATCACGATTAATACGATACACGTATAATGTCTATAAAAAGAGTTTTGCTATTTGTTTTATTACTGTACATTAAATAACTTGAAATTTTAATATATAAAATTAACTATCATTATTGTTACATCTTCAAATAATATTTAAATTGTATTTAACTAGATGATATATAGGGGTGTAAACGAAGCGGATTCGGAGCGGATAATGCTAATACAATATCCGCATCTGTTTTTCAATAAGCGGATACGGATACAAATACGGATAGTAAACAGATATCAAAATTGAAAACCATATCCGTCTTAAACGGATACGGATACGAAATGGATAATCCACGGATACGGATTCGAATACGAATATGGAGCGGATAATTATCGGATATTGAGTAATTCTACTAAATTTCATAATTTTAAATTACCTAATTTGATTACCTAAATTGACAAAAATTTAATAGTATTTTTAAGTTTGCATAGTGATGATTATGCATGACTAATTGCTTATTGGTTCAGAGAACCAATCCATTATCCTAATAGATTATATGATTTTTCTACCAAGATTCTTGGACTTAAACGAATATGTATGTTTTTTGAAAATTTCGCAAGGGTGAAATGAATTGAAAGCTGCTGAAAGATTAAATTTCGGATCCGGATATCCGCTCCGTTTATATCCTCACGGAATTATCTGTATCCGTATCCGCATTATTTTTCCATACACTAAAATTATCCGTATCTGTATCCGTTTAATCCGGATACGGATAATAAGCGGATTCGGAGCGGATTATCCGCGGATAATCCGTATTCGTTTACACCCTTAATGATGTATCCATAGGGGTGTAAACGGAGTCGGATTATCCGCTCCGAATCCGATCCGTATCCGCTCAGAATCCGAATCCGGATAAACGGATACGGATATTACTCGGATCCGGATATTAATTGAATATGGTGAACAGTATCCGGATACGGATACGAATATATTGCTTAACTGGTAAACGGAGCGGATATCCGAATTATCCGAATCCGCTAAGCTTGAGTCCGATCTCCGAATTTTTCCTTTTACTTTTCCAGAGCGGAGAAATTTCATCACGTGACTCGTTCTAATGAGGGGAGTAGCGTATATATATGATTCACTTTATACTTCTCTTTTTATTGTGGGACTGAGCAGAGCTCCGGACTGGATACGAAATGAGTTCCGGACCTTCCAATCTTCCAAAAAAAGAATTTTTTCAACATCAACAGCAGGATTCGAACCTGCGCATGTACTTCTAGTCTTCTTTCCTTTGACCAAGGGCATAACGCACGGCACAACCCAGTCGAGCCGTTTTCTTTTATTTTATTTTTGTTTTTTTCATTACTATAAAAAGAATATATTTTGATTATAAATCTCTCCGTCAACTTACAATTATTCATTTATTTTCATATTTAAACTTTATTAATTATTATTATATCTTAAAGTTCATATAACTAATTATTCGTTCCGAATCCACATTCGTATCCGCTCTATATCCGTATCCGTTTAAGGTGGATTTGGTTTTACATTTTGACATCCGTTTGCTATCCGTATCTGTATCCGTATCCGCTCATTGAAATGTGGATGTGGATATGGTATCAGCATTATCCGCTCCGTTTACACCCCTATATATCCATGATTTTTTTTATTTTCACCTCCTATGAATTAATTTAAAAATTCATCATAAAAATTGACAATATGATTATTGTATCGTCAACGCAAAAAGGTTAAATTAGGACTATAGGCATCGAAGGTCCCTACAATAAAGAGTTCGGCTAGTATGACATTAGTGTCATTTCAGCCTATATAACACCAACTCCAAAATGTACCGAATCAACCTCCAACGGTGAATCCAAACCGTTCAAACCGCTATACTTTATTAGTTGTGCGTCACTTGCAAATTTAATAATTTTTTGAATTTATTTAGTATCAAGTCAAGCGGTCAAATGTGTGAGTTTTTAAGTTAATTTTAATGCATTTATTTTTCAACATTTTTGACTGCTTGATTTGATACTAAAATAATCCGAAAATATAAAAAAATTGCATGTAAATGCATCACTCATAAAGTAAATTGGTTTGAACGGTTTAGATTAGTCGTTTGAACTATATTTAATCAATTTTGGAGTTGATGTCATATGACACCGATGTCATACTAGCCGAACTCATAAAGAGTTCGGCTAGTATGACATTAGTGTCATTTCAGCCTATATAACACCAACTCCAAAATGTACCGAATCAACCTCCAACGGTGAATCCAAACCGTTCAAACCGCTATACTTTATTAGTTGTGCGTCACTTGCAAATTTAATAATTTTTTGAATTTATTTAGTATCAAGTCAAGCGGTCAAATGTGTGAGTTTTTAAGTTAATTTTAATGCATTCATTTTTCAACATTTTTGACCGCTTGATTTGATACTAAAATAATCCGAAAATATAAAAAAAAAAATTGCATGTAAATGCATCACTCATAAGGTAAATTGGTTTGAACGGTTTAGATTAGTCGTTTGAACTATATTTAATTAATTTTGGAGTTGGTGTCATATGACACTGATGTCATACTAGCCGGACTCTACAATAAATTACCGTCGGACAAAAATAAATTTGCTGCCTATTGTAAATATACATAGTAAGGTTAAATAACAATCTGAATTTAGTAATTCTACTCTCTAATATTAGAGAATACGGATCCACATAATACCCCACAATTCCACATCGCCTTCTATAATCTATATATTTTCTATCTCCTTAATCACGCCATATGGCTCATATCACATATATTTTGAGTGCATACAATAGTAGAGTAAAACTAGGGTGTTCTTCAGTTCACCAAGTTTCTTTCTAAATTCAACTCTAAAATAAATTGAATTGACTTCAAATAACGAATTCAAACTGTTAAAATCTTTCTACCTTACCAGTGATGCGTTTACATGTGAAAATTCTAAAATTTGAAATTAAATTTGTATAGAGTCAAGTGATCAAAAAGCTTCCAAAAAATGAATGCATTAAAATTAATTTATAAACTTTCTAATTTTGACCGCTTGACTTTATACTAAATTAATTTGAAAGTTTGAAATTTTTGCCTGTAGATGCATCACTGGTGAGTTAAAAGGATTTCAATGATTTGAATTCATCATTTACGCTATGATCGGAAAGCCTATTTTTTGTCTAAACGGGAAATAGAATTGACGTCGATTAAAATTTTCTGATCGGAAACCAATCAGCAGCGGGAAACGACTTCACTTCCCGCGATTTGGAGGGAAATTTTCGCCCCAAAATTTTCCCGTGAAAATTGATGAGATTCGGCGGGAATTCATTCTGCTAAAAACTAGCGTTTTTTTTTTCCATTGCTGCCCTCCTTTGACTTCTTATATATATCTCATCTAAGCACCCAGTTCTTCTACAAGTGAGTTGTTCTTCTTCTACCAGCTTTCGATAACAGTGAAGGAGGAAAAAGGGAAGTTATACGAGGTTGGCCAGCGTGAGTACTAAGCACGCAGTTGTGCCCTTCTGGTGCCGTTCAGCTTCTCAAGGTAATTAATCTCACAAATTGACAATCCAAATTTTTCCTCCTTTGCTTTTGTCTGTGTGTGAAGTATCTGAAGTTGTTGTGCTTGTTAGTTCAATCTTGTGATGAATTTAATTGTTGAGGCATCTCCTAAATTAGATTTCTTTTTTGCAATGAAATCTTTGATTTGGTTGTTGAGGCACAAATTGGTCATGTTTTATATGTACATATTCATGTATGTGTCTAATAAATGGCTATGAACTGTCAATTTCAAGTATAATCAGTTATTAGAGTCCTTGTCTAATACTTAGATTTTGGTTTTTAGGAAAAAGGATGAATGATTTTGAAGGTGATAGGACTATTTTTATAGCAGCTTTTGTAGCGTATGTTGCATATTTGAATATTCTGATTCTTATTGAGTACAATAAGAATCTGATTTTAGAAGCCAAAGTTGAGGCTAATTTTGAACGAAAAAGAGTGCGTGATCGTTTGATGAATGACATAAGAAACCATAAAGACTCTCGTGATATCATACGCATGAGGCCACATGTTTTTCAAAGGTTGTGTTTTATTCTCCAAGGCACGGATTGTCTTAGAGATAATCAATACAGTTGTGTTGAGGAACAAGTGGCCAAGTTTTTGCATGTTTTATCTCATAATGTAAGGAATTGAACAATTAGATTTTTCTTCCGACGATCACTTGGAACCATTAGTAGTCATTTCCACCATGTACTTAGAGCATTGATATCACTTGAAGATAGATTTTTAGTTCAACCGATGGATGACTTCCCAATTCCGAATGAGATATTGATGAAAGAAGACAAATTCTACCCATATTTTGAGGTATGAATGCTGAATTTCCTTTTTTTTTTTATAACAAATTAGCATATTTGTTGTAAAAAAAAATTGACTGCTGTCAAAATTTTGATTTTCATTGAATGCTCTTTTAATGTTTCTTTGATTCATAAGTATAATGTTCATGTCCAACCAGTCTATGGTATGCCAAATGTGTTGTAACCATGCTTGTCCCAGCCATAGATGCTAATTAAATCAAATTCATATCCAGCTGGTATTCCAGAAATGCCTCAAATACCCTCAATCAGTAAATCGATCCTACAGACCAAACCAGACCAAATTTGGCCAAACCCTCTTACCAGTAGATAAAGGACTCCAATATGAGGAGAACAAAAAAAGAATCACTCAATTTGAGTAATCCAGTAGGAAATGATGGCCATTCAAAATTCACCCTTCTGAATTTGAAATGCTGGAGCTGTGCTGTAATCTTTTTACTGGTACCATATTGCATCAGTCATATCTCATAATCCAGAAAGAGTTAGAACATGAAATTTTACCAGGTTATAGACTTGATATCAAAGGTTAAAACTACAAAGTTTCATGGAAAAATAACAAGCCAATTGTCTGTACCAAAATTCAGAAATTAGCACCAAGTAAATGAAAACTGATAACTGTACCACAGCAAAAATAACAAAATTGATTAAGTTGTGTTTATATGTGTGTGTTTTATAGAAATGCATTGGGGCAATCAATGGAACTCACATGCGTGCTAAAATCTTTGGAGATGACACAATAAAATATAGAAGCAGAAAGCAATTTCCTACGCAAAATATTTTAGTAGTATGTACTTTTGATCTCAAATTTACATATGTTCTAGCGGGTTGGGAGGGTTCAGCACATGACTCGAGGATGCCTTCACTCAAGCAGATAGATTAAAGATACCTCGAGGTAATGATTTTGATGATAAAATTTTAGTTAAACATAGTGACCTATAGCATAAGAAACACTCATTTTTTTTTGTATATTTTCATTTTTGTAGGTAGATACTATCTAGCAGATGCTAGATATATGTTGACACCCTCATTCCTTACTCCTTATCGGGGTATGAGATACCATCTTAAGGAATATTCGAATCATGCTCCAGAAAATTCGAAGGAATTGTTCAATCTTAGACACTCCTCCCTGCGAAATGTAGTAGAAAGATGCATTGGAAGGTGAGAAGCAATCAGAAGGTGGATATTTTACATGGGTAAGGGCAATGGATACTCTTCTTCTTGAAGTTTTGCGAGAGCAAAAGATAAAGGGCTTGAAACACGATAGGAACTTTCAAGGAGAGGCTTATAGGGTTGCTGTCGATGCTCTTAACTCACAATTTAAATACAACATCACAAAAGAGAAAATTGTTAATCGTTTGAAGACTTTGAAAGACATAATGCATCTTGCTTTAGATGCACTTAATAAGAGTGGTATCTCATGGAACGATACCACAAAGAAGATAGAAGCAGGGCCGGAGGTTTGGAATGAGTTGATTAAGGTATATAACAGTATATATTTGATGCATATTTTTTTTACTTTGAATAAATCTGGACTTGAGAAGCCTTAAAACTGATACCAGAATTTATACTTGTACCAGATTCATACTGTACCAGAGTAAGGTATAGAGTAGTATACCAGATTTTGTACACAAGGTATAGAAAAATATACTAGATTTTATACTTCAGTTTAGAAAACAACTTTATAGTCAAGAAAATATAGTTTCTAAGGCCTTATTGATAGGCATAAAATATATACACATTTACAAATGTTCAATCTAGATTTTATCCTGAAAATACTCTAAATATCTTGTATTTTGATATATAAATGTCATATATTACACCTGGAATCAAGTTACTGCCTTTGTTTACTTTAAATTGCGAAAAAACAAAAAAAAACACTCACTTTGCGACCCGCACTGGACACAGTGCGGGCCGCACTCAGCGCAAGGAAGGGAAGCAAACTGAGGGGAATGCGACCCACACTGGAGGTCAGTGCGGGCCGCACTGTGTACTTAGACAGATTTCTGAAGAAACAATTCCAATGCGACTCGCACTGCGTTTAGTGCGGGCCGCACTCAACAAGAAGGAAGAATGCGACCCATACTCAGGATAATGCGACCCGCACTTTATGTTACGCTCAGCCAGGAGAAAAGTCCGAGGGGAATGCGACCCGCACTGACTCCCAGTGCGGGCCGTACTAAGAACTTAGTCAAAATTTCAGAAAATCCGGAAATAGAAGAAGAGGAGAAAATAACCATAATGCGACCCACAGTAAAGCCAGTGCGGCCCACACTCCGCAGGCACAGGAAGTTAAATAAGGAAACTAACCCCCAGTGCGACCCGAGTTGACCGCAGTGCGGGCCGCATTCATACTAAAAATGCGGTTTTGCTATTTTTGGAAGGCCAGATCATGCCCAGTTGGCAATAGTTAGTGGGTCCAATAATAGAGGACGTGTGGGACACTGTTCTCCACGTTTTTAGGGTGTTTTCTAGGCTATAAAAGAAGGAAAATTCTGCTCAATAGGAGAGGCATTCATCATCTACCATCAATCCACCATCTACCATATACAATTCCATTTTTTACACATCTCCTTAGAGCAAAAAGTGAAATTTAGAGTTTAGATTTGGAGAAGAAGAGCAGAATTTTCAGAGCAAGGAAGGAAGGCAAGAGATCTCCATAGGAGTAAGGGTTGTAATCATTTTCCTTTCAATTTCTCTTTGTTTTAGCCAACTTGTAATGAATTTCTTTTGTAAGTTTTGCATCTCCATGAGAGGCTAACTTCCTCTCTAGGGGTGTAGGTCAAATGCATGAACTTGTTTAATTCTATTCTAGTTGGTTCTTTGTTTTTATGATGATTGTTTGATTTGATTGTTAATTTCTGTGATTTATTCTTTGCGAATCCCATAATTTGTGCTTGAATTGTAGTTATCCCGCTTTAGGTCTTTTAGACTCCAAAGTAGCTTAGGATCATATAGGATTGTATCAATTATGTCACAAAGTCATTAGGATTTAGGTTAGAGAAACACCATCTTTTAATCTAAGCCGGAACTATAGAAATTAAGGTTAGAGTTTGATATAAAATCTAACGGTTGGAGTCAAACCTTAAGTCGGGACATCTTGAATTGAATTAGAGATTGGTATGAGTTGCCTTCACCGATTAAATTATTAAGTACCGAGATCTAAGGAAATGATAAACTAACAAGAGCTTTATATCCTATATGATTAAGGCGATGTACTTTACCGTGAAGTTGTGATCATCTAGGCACGTTATTAATTCACGCAAGTGACCCTTTTTAATATATTTGGTTAGAAACCCCATCGAAATCAAACATGAATTTAAACACACTGAATAGATAGGATTAAACAATGGATTGTAAACCGAAAACCCCTAGACTCTCCAAACCTTGACAAAACTCTAATTTCGCTTTACTCTTTCTTAGTTTTTATTGTTTAAACCTCCAACTCCTTGGGTATTGAACCCACCAACTTTAGGACTTTAGAAATTAAACTTTAAAACAAACTTGGAAACAAACCAAAATTCTAAAATTATTCTATAGAATCGAAACTAAAATCTCCCCTTATCCCTTGGATCGATACCTTTTATGCTACATTGATAGGTTGTGCGCTTGCAATCGACCAATCTTTGAGTATTTAGGTTTATAAATTTAAAAGTAAAACGAGTATTAAGTCATAGCAAAAACCCTATACCAAATTACTCAACACTTATCTGCTTCCAGTTCAAATAGCTTTTTTCTTTACTGCTTCAATAATTATGAGCTTCTTATGTACCATATTAAGGTATAGAGCAGAAACATAAACCAAATTCGTGCTTGTATCATACTTTTTTTTTTCTTAGGCAAAACCAAAAATGAAGTGTATTCGGGACAAGGAGATTCATAATTTGGAGCTTCTTCGTGACATTTATGAAAAAGACCGAGCGACCGGAACGAAGGCAAGAACCGCAAAAGAAAGACTTCGTCAATGGGAAGAGACCAACACGATTGAAGAGCTGGACCACCTTCAAGCTGAAAATGTGATAATTCTTGAAAATTTGGAAGACCCACATACTTCTCATGAACTAGGAAACTCAAATGGTGCATCCTCTAAGAAAACTTTGAAGAAGTCCTCATCCAAATTGAGTGCTAAAAGAAAATTTGAAGACATAGATTCTGAGGATAAGAGAGACAAAAACTCAACAGTCCCAATCCAAGAGGGATTGAAGAATGTCAATGAATCAATGGCTGAAATTGCACGAGCTTTACATGCGGCAAACGCGAGGATGGACAAATCGATCATTAGGATTTATTCAGCCACTGAAATTTATGATGAGCTGAGAAACTTGGGGTTCCTGATGATAAGTTACTTGATGCTGCAAATTTTCTCAAAACTAATAATGAAAAGGCTGACACCTTCTTCTGTTGCCCCGAAAGATTGAAGCGACAATGGTTAGAGCGTAATGGATTTTAGAATTGATAGCAGTTTGAAGTGATCTTTTTGGTAAGAGGGTAGCAGTTTAGTGATCCTCTTGGTAAGAGGGTAGTACTTTGTTACTACACCAAGAGTAGAAATGTCATCTTTTTGTTAATATATAGATGACCGTATTTTGTTAATGCAAAGTATGGGTTAAAACTGATTTACCTATTTTGTTATAATTACAAGTTTATATTGGTGGTCTAATTTTATTGGTGTCTAATTTTATTACATTTTATTTAATGGTGCCTAATTCTTTTGCTGCTAATAAATATTTGCTTCTTTAAAATAGTTGAAAAAATGCTCATGTTGGATGCGCACTGAATTGTAATGAACCAATAGCACAATGTTAGCTATACTATCATTTTAATGCATTACTATAGCTCCTAAGTACTCTTGATTGCTCATAGTGGTACATATGAAATTAAGCATACTGGTAAAAAATACCAGTATGTATCAGAAATATCAGTAGGGGCTAGCAGCCACTAAAATGAATACTTAAGCAAGAACAAGGATAAAAGTGTCATTTCATTTAAAGTGAAATCATTTCCTTCTATTATATAGACTTTTCAATCAAAAAATAGAAATGAATTCAATTCTTTTATATTTTGATTCCGATCAACAAAATTCAATTGAAAATCATGTCAATTGAATACTATTGAATTGAAATCAATTCTTTTTCACAAACGTTGGGTTCCGATCACAGTGTTAAAGTCAATCCAATAAATTTTAGAATTAAGTTTACAAAAATACTTGGTAAACTTAGAAACACTCTTAGTTTTACTCTACAATAGTCTTCCTAAATCAACTCTCCTATAAATTATCCGTTCTTATTTATGAAAACCGTAACAAAAAGTGTAGAAAAGACCTCTTCTCAATTTGGGCTATCCCATATGTCTAGAGTAGAGTAGTATCTTTTTTTCTATATTTTATGTTAATGTTTAAATTTTCAAGTGTTTATGTTTACACATGCAAGTCATTATCCAAACATCATTGTGAACGTGGATGTTAGTAGTTCTTTTGTATATGTTTTTGAGACTGGTGATAACATTTATAGAATAGATAACTGTCGATCCAGTGCTAAGTATATTTGAGTAGGATGCATTTAGTCTACTTAAATGCTGAGCGGTAGGGGTGAGAAAATAATATGTAACTCGTGATTTGCTCATCACTATCAACTCGTTAATAACTCGTTCATTATTAACTCGCTCGTTAACTTAATAAACTTAGCAAGAGCAAATCTCAACTCACTTATTACCAACTCGAGCTATATGAAGTCATGCTACATTGAATTTCAACCGGATCCAAATCCAAGTTAAAATTGCAAAGGATCCAGCTGGTACCAGCAGTTAAATTATGTTAAATTCAAAGATTTAGTGTTTTTGTTTTTTGTTTAGATTTAATTTATATTGTGTATTATTTAGGACTTTCAACTTTAAGAAATTCAAATTGCTTAAAATTCAAACATCAATTGGTCTTAAGTCTTAATGAGTTGCTTAACGAGTTATGAGTCAACTCGAATTGGTAACGAGTTGAGTTGTCAACTCAGTATTGTCATCTCAACTCGAGTTGACTCGCTCATTAACTTAATGAACCGAACACGAGCATTCACCAACTCGTTCAAACTCGATTCATTAATAGCCCTAGCGAGTGATTTTTATATTGGTACATGTAGGTTTTATTTTTGTATGTGCAAGTAATTATTTTTATTTAAACATCTTGTGCGTGGATGTTAAAGATTTTTTGTTTATGTTTTTTAGATACTGGCATTTATGTTTATACTAATATGTTTTTATTTTGTCAGATGTGGGTTTTAGTTTATATTTATGTTGTGCTACTCTAAAGTTGATGTTCATGATTTCCGTCTTAATTTAACTATTTGAAAAGAGATCGGTCCCTTTATTCACACAAATGAACATCACGAGGTGCATTTGGATAGACAAAAAATAGTGCTAACTCAAGTTAATAATCATTCTGAACTACTATTATGTGTTTAAGTTAGTAACTATTAAGAACCATTCTTTGTTGGTGATTTATAGGTTAGCTTGCTATTTTACTAACTCAACCAAGAATTAAATTAGTGACTAGTGACTATTCTCAATTTTTAAGTTAGCGGTTATTTTCACAATATTAATAGAAAAAAAATATACATTTTTTCACTGAAAAATGGATAGGAGGAATCACTCATCCAAGACATGCATGATTTACACTTATCACATAAAATTAACATTTATCATCTCAGTTGACGAACAAGTTAAAAAAAAGGCTATTTTTGAAAAGGAATAAAACCTAGTGTTGTATGTGTAGATAAATTCTTTGTTTAGCGGGTACCTTGAACAATTTTGCCCAGAAGATATAGGAAATCAGCATTAAAAAAAAAAGGCTAGAGAGAATATTTACAAAATTAAAATAACGTTTAGAATTCCGCAAAAGCTGGTTCAAAATAAGACAAAAACATAATAGAAATACAAGTTCAAAAATTTCCAGAAAAGCAGAATGAAAACAAAATAGTAAGGTCGTTATTCACAATTAACAAAACAGAAGAAAAAAATGACAAAGATAAATAACAAAGATCAACAGGTCATGAACATCTCTACATTAAAAGGTAACATAAAACTGTACCTGTACAATATTTTGTTTAGACATACTAAACAACAAAGAGGACGAATAAAATGTTAGGAGGCCAACATCCGCCATAGTTATTTACAAAATTTAGGAGGATGTTTTTTTATAAATTAAAAAAAAAAGAGTGAAACTCTCTCTCTCTCTCTCTCTCTCTAGCCATCTCTTCTATCTGTTGATAGAGCCACTTTTTTGCATATGGGGCATAGGTTCTTTAGCACCAACCATTGCTTGATGCAATCAGAGTGGTACATGTGCCCACAATCTAGGGTTCCGATACAGTCTTTCGCATCATAGCCCCCCTACAAAACAATACAAAATTAATGAAATTAACATTGTTGCATGATAAGGAACTAAGCGAGGATTTCTAGAGTATCAACATTGGCTAGTGAACTAGAATATTTTTTTTTTCATTTAGGGGCCCAAAATGTGAATACCACGATATGGACCATCCCATTATGTAATTTAGTCCTAACATGAAATTACCGTAGTCATATTTCCATTTTAGTCCTAACATGAAACTACCATAGTCATATTTTCCTTCCTGTCACAGAATCAAAAGCATACTATACAAACCAATAGGGAAGCATAAATGAAAGCATAACAAATGTCACTACATTAACAAAATTTGATATGTATCACAATTTTGGTTGAACCATGTTAGATGCCAATATGAAAAGTCAAAGGGGTCACATCATACGTATACAATTGATAAAATGGAAATTGTTGCTTGCAAAACCTAAAACATTTGCTCCAAACATAAAAATAGAATAAAGAAAACCTGGCATATGATGCAAGTGTCGTCGCATGAAGCATCAGAATCCGAAGACACTCCATCAACTTCATGTGAGTGAGTTCTCAAATTATTTAAAATAAAATCCTTGCTCAAGCCAGTTTTCACATCTCCGATCCTTGCCTCCAAGTCCAGTAGCTCCTGAATAAAACAGCAAAATTACAGGATTTAATTACTTGATTGGCAACTTTTACATAGAAATAACGTTTTCCAGTGAGATGACATATCTCCCTTGTTTTCCTCTCTGTCAAATCACACTTAAATTTTCACTATGCGGACATAGTCAAACACTAGATTTTGCTGAGGTCAAGAGTTGGCAAAGAAATTAAAATGCCAACCACTTGTATATAAAATGGGGATGTAACTTCCTATATGAGCCTTGTTGAGTTACAAGACAAGGTAACAAGAAGTTCATAAAGGTACCAGACATTGATCGAAACATTCAGACAATACTATTGTTTCATATGATATAATTAATTTTCTTTCTATTGCTTCAAAGAAAAACGAGGACAGTCTTTTATTCTCTTCTCCATTCCATTGTACACAACAAAATACAACAAGGTAAAATAAACTTAAATTTACCTCGTAGCTCATTCCATCAATGTCCAAGCGCATGTCCCTGAGTTCATCAGCAGCATTTTCCATTTCATTCACTCTTGACATATCAAGAAAAGCAGTGTTCTGCACCAATCAAGGAAACATCAGATCTTTCGTGGAAAAAAAGTTATATCATGTTTCAATACAATTTTTTTCTATTCAGGTTTTGGATCACAAGAACTTTGACTATCAATCTTTCATTCTGTCTTTCTTTTTACCAATAATAGGAAAAGATATTCATCCTGAATTTGTCTTTTGACCATCAGTTCAGAGAGAACAAACTTTCTTACCAAATTTATTATTTGAAATTAATCTTATCTAATTATTATTATGGATATTCTTCCATTTGCTCATTTGTAAGAAAAAAAAATGCTATAATTTCTGTTTTACACACAAAAACAAATTTAATCAAAAACAGTATTCAGACTTCAAAATAAAATTGTTCTTTGCATATGTGTAGACAAAATCAAATTTACCCTGAGAATTTATCGCACATGTTTTTTGCAGCAGGACTTGTAAAATAGTATTCAGACTACAAACTAAAATTGTTCTATATTGAAAATAGCCAACTCTGAGCAAATGTAGCATGCGATATTATAGTTTTTGTTTCCGTACATAGTGAACCATGTAATTACAAATGTAATCATCGAAAGAATTCAAATTCCCAACAATATCATGTGTTTTCAGAAGAAGTAGAAACTTTAGTCTCTAAAAGACGAAGAATCCACCAACTATATGCATGATGCATGTGTTATTCATCTCTTAAGGACAGAGTTTGTTCATATTTTCACTGTTGAGTGTAGACGAAATCAATTTACCCTGAGACTTTATCGTAAATTATTTATGCGGTAGGATTTGTGAAACAGTATTCAGACTTCAAAGTAAAATTGGTATATATTGAAAATAACCAATTCTGAGGAAACGTAATGTGCAATAATATATTCTGTTTCTGTACATAGTGAACTGTGTAACTACAAATGTAATCATTGTAAGAAGTCAAATTCTCAACAATACCATGTGTTTTCAGAAAAAAGTAAAAACTTCTTAATCTGTCTTGGAAGACAGACAAACTCAATGAAATAATTTCACTGTCATATCATCTAAGCTTGTGTAACTTTAAAAAAGAAAAATTGTATTGAATGTTACATTAAATCCCATATTGGAAATACATGATATTCTGTTGAGAAGGAAATAAAGCCTAATCTGAACCTGCTTGGACACAATCAAAGAAATTAATGAATTGACAGAACCATGGTTCGCAAAATTGGAATCGGGATCGGTCACACGACCATGGAATCGGAATCGGGTGAATCGGTCGAAGCGGATCGGAAAATCGGATTTTTATATAGAAGGTTGTTTTGTACTCAAAAAAAAGTTATAAAAAATTACTATGTCAAGTAATTTTGCTGGTATAATTTTAGTAATGTAATCCTTTTTATTTTGCTGTTAGAAAATCTAAAAATAAAAAGAATGAACTATGTGCCTCAAACAATCCTGTCCTTGCCTACAGACCAATTGAAACATTTCGTCCTTCAACTAACAATTTAAAAGGAACATAATTATTAAATTATTACAAAGATGCAGTATATTCAGCCCATTCACTTAGATTTTTCTTATTGAGGTCCCACTTGTAAGAATATTCTCCCCCATCTTATTTTGTTGTTTTTAGTTTTTACACCAGGCTGATACTCAAATTTACAAATCACAAATAGCTTTTAGGCTGTTCTTTTACCTCAATAAACTCACTTGCAAACTTTTTTATGAAAAATTAAATTCAGCATATTCAAAACCATCAGCTTGGTAAAAAGAAGAAAAGATAGCTTGTTGAGGTTACAGTCAAAATTTAAACCCGAAGCCATATTTTTCAGGCATAGAAGTATAATAATTTCATGCAACCAAAACACAAGGCGCTACCTGCAAATATGGTGAATTATTGGGTGTAATCTGCAAAAAACAAACAATTCAATAAATAAGTCAACACTTTACCTCAGATTGTACAACTCGGACCCTACGGCGGTTAAGACCAGCATGCAGAGGGTGCTGAGGTGGCGGCTGAAAGGATGGGATCCTGAATTGACTATTAGAGGGGTGGCCTAGAACAGCACCATGTGGATTGTTCATCGGATGAGGGTAAGGTGCTTGCATTTGTGCGGGAGGAGGATGTGCTGGCACCATTGGCTGAGGGTAGTAGGGATATGCTCCTGAATTTACTATTAGAGGGGCCAACGAACTCTTAGCATTGCTACTTTTTGCATATTACACCCAACTCTTTATCATATTAACAAATAACACCAAGCATTTTTATAACTTGCATTTAAACACGAGCGAGGCTACGGTAATATGCATATTACACAGTTGCCCGTGCTATGGACTCGTCTCTCCATTTTTAAAGTCCAAACTGTCTATCTAAACAGTTCAACATTTTGTTCATATTAAAATGTACATGCAGATCAAATTTTATATTATTTAGAATTTTTTTGACTATTTTTTCAGATAGGTGGAAAATCACTTGATTTGAAAATTCTGGACCACCAAAAATCAGTGATTTTCTACCTATCTAAAAAAAATAGTAAAAAAATGCTAAAAAATGTAAAACTTGATCTACAAGTATATTTTCTTATGGAGATAATGCTTAACAGTTCAGATCGAATATTTATACTTAGAAAATAGAGATATGGATCCATAGCACGGGTCGATCCGTAACACGCATATTACCATAGCCTCACTCTTTTAACACCAATTATATTTTTGGTCACTTCTCATCTTTTCCGTTCTTTAATTGAACGGGATTCTAGGGATATAATTTGCATGCTATTTTGATTATGTACAAAGAAGAGAAAGGGAACTCCGCCTGTGTAGTTTCTACACAGCCTGTCCCGAGCCAGGAAAAAAGAGGAGGGTTTATGATAGGCTTGGCGAGCCAGCGGTAAAAAAACAGCCTCTTTATGGAAATGAAACCCTCATGAATTGGGCAGTAGTAGTACTAGGATGGGTGACCTCCTGGGAAGTCCCTGTGTTGTTGATTCCGGTTGGGTTTCATTTCTAGCCTACCCCAACTTGTTTGGGAATAAAGGCTTTGAAGAAGAAGACCAAGAAGAGAAAGGGAAGGAGAAGAACAATGCTTACCCACGCTAGGCATGGCATTGACATAGTCCCAAGGGGTACCAGGAAGCTGGTACGTCTGGTTCACATAAGCCGGGTAGACATACCCAGGTATGTACCTGCATGAACTTGGTACAGGAGCCAAGCAAGGATTGTAGAAACCTGCAGCGGGCCCCATGTTGACATTAACAAGCTGTTGACAGGTCGGAACAAAGCTGAACTGAACGGGACCTTGATCTGGTTCTAGCTCGTCAAATTGGGGTTGCATGCTAATTATATTTCTGGGTGTCATTTCACCAGATCTGCTCGTATATTAAACAAAACCTGTTTCAAAAAGTGAGGGAAGTAAAATTAGATATATTTGATAGTTTAGATGGCAGCTGACGAGGGGATGAAAAGTTAGAATTGAAAATATTAATATAAATTAATCCAACAATGCAATAATTGTTTGTGCTGACTTGCCTAGAGTGGGTAAGCATTGTTCTTTAAGCCTCAATTTACTCTTGGATGGTACAACAAAACATGTTAGAAAGGCACCCAAAAAAAAATGGAAGTTGATAGTAGATTGGTTCTGGTACGTAACAGTTGGTCTGAGGAATGTCAATCGATTAATTAATGCCAAATATTTACATGAACTGTAATTGAACCCCTTACCTGAATTTATTTGTAAAAAGGTAAAAGTAGAAGATAGAAAAACAAAAATAGGTTACCAAGTTAACCTGATCTTGCTTATAAGAGCATGCGCAACCTATTCGAAATGATCCAACCTTTCTCTCGCTTAAGAGTTCACCAATTACCTTTTTCTCGCTTAGAGTTCACCAAATACCTTTCTCTCACTTAAGAGTTCCCCAATTATCTACATACAACAGAAATTATACATAAATTAATACAAAAAACCAAGTTTCCAAAATAAATCTACTTTGTTGTCGAGGTAAGTGTCTCATTAGAAGTAATGAAGCTAACTTCCGGTAAATTAACTCCCAATCAACAACTAAATCTGTACATTCACATAAGATAACAGAGGTTTCCTCCACGGACTGTATTTCACTTGTATATAATTTCTGACAGAGTTTAACTAAAAGTAGAAAGTTATAGTAGGAAAAAAATCATCGCCAAAATTGTACTGCTTTCTTAATTTACCATAATAGACAGATAATTTCAGATTATATCTCAATTCCCTACATATTTTTGGACAATCTAAGACCCAAAACTCAAAACAAGGCATAATCAGACCATGCCTGGCATAATTTTGTGTAATAGCATCAATGCCACCTAATATCCCAACCAAACTATTATCTCCTGTTTATAAATGCACATGTAAATATACCTTTTCACCCGTCAAAAGTAAACACACAAGTTTCCAACTCGAAAGGAAGAAGCAAAATATAAACAACTACAAAACGCTAAGCAACAGATCATTGCCTGGAGGTTAATCAAAGGATAAAACACCCCAAATCCAGAATTTGCCTGCCGAGAAAGCAACGAATTGATTGACGCGCCCCGTTAAAGCTCCGATCTCCCCGAATTTGAGAGGAGATCGGAGAGAAAAGCAAAGCGAATCTCTTAGGATTGGGAGAGAAAATAGAGAAGGGTTTGGTGAGAGCCAGGAGAGAGATGAATGACGGAGAGAGAGAGAGAAAAAGAGGGCGAATTTTTATTGAATAATGCGAATTTTTGGACGAATCATGTGTTGTTTTCTTTTATTTCTGGTGATAATTCCGTGTATTTTGGTTGAACCTGGTTCACACAAGCTGGTAGAACATTTAACAAAAAGCCGTCGTTTCATACCTAGAAGGACCCACAAATCAGTCCTCACTATGTCTGTCTGGTAAGCTTGGTGTTTTCAACTTTGTTCTCTCGTGTAATTCTATCGGGAAGGGAGAAAGCGAAACTCCGACGAGTCGGATTATTGACTACAACAAGACCATGCTTTTGGAATTCGCATCCTCTGAGATATCTCAAACTTTGCGTGACTTTTTGGAATATCTCAATCGTTCGAATACGTTTTGCACGAATCTCAAAGCTAAAATAAAACTGGCCCCCTGCGGTTCCCCGAATAGACACCGAACACGTTGGTCACGCAAAATTTGAGATATCTCAGAGGATGCGGACTCATGCTGTTGTAGATATACGGAACTGTACCGTGGGTCCCATCTACCAGTAAATTTCAAGACTTAAAGATGCTCCGTGCACAAGAAATATATTACCATAATTCACTCTGCACTAGTGCACTCCAACGTGTATCACCTTTTTGGAAGGCAATGTAGATACACAGAAGACTACAGAGTTCTGTCCGTACGAGGCCAAAATTGAATAAAATAACTCCAAGAGTTAAACGAAAGCCGACACATCGACATCATGTAAATTGTTGATTCAACCTGTCGATCATTTTATGGTCCTCTGTGTTTTGTTTTGTTTATCAATTTCTTTTTCTTTTTTTGAGAGAGAAAGAAGATTAACCTGGGACCCAAATTGTGCCTGTTTTAATGCGACAAAGAAGATTAAAAGAAAAGGAAGAGGAAAATAGCCTTATACTAAATTAAAAAAATTAATGCAAAACTAAATAATAATAATAAAAAAAATGTGTTACCTCAAAGAAGAAGATGTTCCTCTTAAGGTCTTGTTTGGCTGCATATTGGGTAAGAGAATGGGTACAGGAAAAAAAAAAATTTGAACTGATTTTTACTGTTCACATGAGGAAAAAAAAATTCAGTCTGAGCGAATTTTTTTTTTCTCACGTAAACAGTAAAATCGGAACTGCAGCCAAACAGAGCCTAAGGTTTCTTCTCTCTTTCTCAGGGTTTGTAAAATATGGTTAGAGTTTACTTACTGAGGAATTCATCCCTTTTATAGACTTGAAGTAATTTTCAAAAAATAGAAGGCGGTGATTTCTTAAAATAACTTTGATCAATGATGTGAATCTTCTAGAAATAGCCTCAACAAATTATTGGGTAAAGATTTTAACCGAAGAGTTTTGGCTTCAAGCAGCGCACATACAATATAATTAAATATGCACTTCATATGGTTATTGCGCTGTATGAAGCCAAAACTGCCCTGTTAAAATCATTACCCAAATTATTGTATAAGGCTACTCTTTCTATTTTCGTTGTTTTTTTTCTTTTTAGAAAATACGAAAGTAAATAAGAATAAAGGAAGGTAATTACATTAGAACCGTACATTAAAATTGTTGTAAAGGACTTGAATTTTGTGATATTCAATTACACTAGAGATGGTGATATCGGATTCGTATACGATCAATTATGTCATTTTACGTAATTTGATTGATTTTCTTACATGATGATATCTTGGATTATTATTAATTTGAATTTTGACATGATGAATGTTAGAAGAATTAAGTCTAAATTAAATAAATTTAATTTAATTGTAACAATAGTTAAAAAAAAACATTTGTCCATTGTATTTATATTCTTCTAATTATTTCTGAGTTTTTTTTCATAGAACTTACATATTATGCTTGTTTGTTTATTTTTCTCTCTGATCACAGAAATTTATAATACTTATATGCACTGTGGTCCTATATTGACCAAGTAAAACTGATGTTATCCAACGGATCTCTTTGTAATAAAAAATTAAAGGAATTGATTACAGCAAATGGCATTGAATGAAGTGATGGTTTCATGGCACAAGGAAAGAGACAAATGTTTATAGATTCATAATCAAATTATTAAAATAAATTAGCATGGGATAATGGGTCAAATCTAACAAAGTAAATCATTATAGGACAAGATAAGACTTAGTGAATTATTTTATAATTCAATTTTTAATAAATAATCAAAACAAAGGGTTAAATAAAAGCTCAAAATATTAAATTTAATTAAAATTTTGAACAATGTATTCGTATTTATATCCATGAAATATTAAAAATACGCATAAACTTCGTCCGTTCCGTTTAGAATTGATTGTACTTTGTCTTTACTTGTAATGTTACTTAACGAAATAATAATGATAAGTTTGTAAAATCTAAAGCCAAACAAACAAGAAGAAAATAAGTACATTTATACGTGTGTGATACCATAAAATGCAATAAATAAATCAGGGATCCACTTACAACATTTGTAAGTTACAACATCTTACAATAGTTTGGTTTTGTAATTTTCAAATTCCAAACAATCGATCCAAAACGTTCAACATGATCTCTGTATTAAAATATACATTTTACATTTATTTAATTTTTTTACTATTTATTAAATATTTTATAAAATTGTTATTTTTAGATAATTCTGGACCACTGAAAAACAACGACTTTTTGAAATACTTAAATATTAACAATTTAATTCATTTAAAATTGATTAAATATTAACACATTGTATACTATTTTAGAGCCCGTTCGGCGAAACACTTTACCTGTGGGTTATATTTTTTTCCCACGTGCATTAGTATTTCGGCCATTCAAATTGGATCCGAACTCAAGTCTATTCCCGTTTTCGCTGTAGCTGAACAGAGAATTAGTCGTTGGTATACTCATCTGAAGTTATGAACTAACGAAATGTCAATGTTCCAACAAAATAACTTATTTTTCCATTAAAATTTGATATAATTTTCTTATCATCTTTTCTCCATTTAATGAATTATAAAATTGACCGACGATGCTCCTGCCTCCAAATTAAATCAGACACCTTCATGGCCTGTTCAGCTGACTTTCCGCGAGTTACTGTTCACGTGGAAAAAATGAACAGTAATTCGCAGTTCAAATTGAGCTCATTCCTGTGCTCATTCTCATTCTCTGAGGGAGGCCGAAGAGGCTCTCAATCAATTCATGTATAATCAACACACAATTGACAGTACATGTGCTGGTCACAGATAAACTGTACTTGTTTCCGTCAGCGATCCAGTACAATAGTAAACAGACACCCTAGCTAATCTATATTCTATACAATGCAATCATAAAAATATTTCATAGAATTATCACTGGTACATTCTGATACTTCACCGAGAAAATTAGCTATACTAGTCTCCTACTGACAAAGAGGGGGGCGTGTTGGTCAATTTTTTTTTAGACGGGAAATGGAAGAAAAACACGAGGGACTTTTCGACGGGTCATTGGAAATAAGCATGGGTATGAAAAATAAACTAAAAAATACTGTTCACGTGAAACTTTTTTTAATTAAACTGAATTTTTTTTTCCGCGGGAACAGTGGAGCGGCCAAATACGTCCTTAATGTTGACTTTCTATGGGATAATAAACTAAACTCCATATATTTTTTATGAGGAAACTAGTTATTTTGAAATTTTCGATTTGTTGGAATTTTGTACGAAAATTATTTAATGCGCCGTTTCAACGAAGAGATGTATTGAAAAAATACGTCTGAAAAGATATATCATTTTGCAAAATGATGTGTCATTAAGTACTTGAAATAGAAAAACATATGACATAAATTGCAAAGAGAACCTTGAATACCAGATACTTCGATTGTGAATCAGTGAGATACTATTGCTGATTTTGAAATTTTACGATTCCATTATTTCTAACATGATTGATATACACAACTAATCTTTTTATAATACTTCGTTTTATGTTAAACGTAAAAAGTATTAAACAAATTTACTAGTTTAATATTCACAAATAATTTCTCCATTTGAGTTTTGAATTTGCGAACTTGCAAACAGAGAACATTATCTTTGCCACTAGACCTAATACCGATTCTCAATATAGTCTAATTAGTATATCTGTATATTGTGTGTACGTTATCTTAAATGACGTGGGATGCAAAAGAAACTCTATTTATTACAATTAACCAACATATTTTTTACAATTACTTCTATCCAATAAAACAATGTAAAAAACATAATATTTAAAGTGGGGATTCATTAACAATATATTAACAACTAACAATATAATTTTGATAACGATAAAAAATGATATTTGATAGAATATCAAATACTACTAAAATTACATAAAATTAAAACCAAGTGCAACAACATATTTATAATTTTTTATTTTTTTAAATTAATTTAAATTTGTGTTTTCAATATCACTAAAATATATATTGCCAAGAAAAATTTAATCCTATCATTTATATTTACATCATCAAATTGAAACGACTTGGATGATGTGGTAAATTGTACCGCTGACAAAATCCAAACATGATATATTTTTTCTATGTACAATAACTTTGTGCATCAACGCTGGTTTGCTTCGTTGATTTTTTTGTGCTACTTTATATTGTAAATTAAGTCAAAAAGATCCAAATTTCAATCTAGACAATCATGCTACCCTTTCTAGGTAACCTATATTTTTTATTGACCTCATCTCAATCTCATGATTGGGATGGAATTGTGAAAATGAGTAGAACTAGGGTGTTCATAAGCTTACCAGAGTTTCTTTATATACTCAATTCTAAAATTTATCGAATTGACTTTAAACGATAAATTCAAATTGTTGAAATTCTTCTGTCTTATGAGTGATGTGTCTATATGCAAATTTTTTAAAATTTTAAATTAATTTTGTATAGAGTCAAGTGGTCAAAAGACACCCAAAAATAAATACATTAAAATTAATTTTGTATAGAGTTAAGTGGTCAAGAGGCATCCAAAAATGAATGTATTAAAATTAATTTATAAACTTTCTAATTTTGACCACCAAAATTAATTCGAAAATTTAAAATTTTTGTATGTAGATGCATCACTCATAAGGTAGAAAGATTTCAACAATTTGAATTCGTCATTTGAAATCAATATAATAAATTTTAGAGTTATTGTTAAAAATCTCATTTTACCGCAGAATATAATTGGTTTTATCTGACTTTTTTTAATTGATGATAAGAATAAGAGTGATTTGGTATAAAAAAAAATTGGGGATAAATATAATATATTCGAAATATAAGGACTGTAAAGCGAAATAATAAATATTTTAAGAATTACCGTGCAATTTATTTAATTATAAAATTTAATGTAAGTTTTTGTTATCCCCATGTCTCAAAATTTGTATTTTTTTAATCTTTGACATGACATTATGTTATATTTAAACTGCATAACTATAAGTACAAGGAAAGCAGTTTGGGTTTTCTGGGCTTCATAATCGTTTGATCCGTTTTAAGATTTGTGTGCAAGAATATTAAAGCAAATGCACATGAATATTAAAAAGAGACACACGGACCTTAAAGAGAATTAGACAGTTATGGAGCCATCAAACTCAGTTTGAGTCCGATGAACATCAAGCCCAAACTGCTCTCAAGTACAAGTACAATCTCTTGGACATTGTTAAATTAAAATTGTTTAAAATCTCATTTTTAACATAATGCCTTACTATTACATATATTCTCAGCTTGGACATTATCATTGGATACAGTTGATCTTATCCAACTTTGTTGATGATAACGATAGCACTTATTTGGTATAAAAATAAAAACTGTAAGGATAAATATAATATTTTCAAAATATAAGGACTGCAATGCGAAAAAAAGATACATTTAAAGAATTACTCGTGCAATTTATTTAATTATAAAATCTAATGTAAGTTTTTTACCACCCACCACATCTCAAAATTTGTATTTTTTTAATCTTTGATGCAACACTGTACCGTATTGTGTTTAAATTGCATAATACGCGGATTAATTTACGAATTCAATAAATTTACCAATAATTATTCGGTAATTCAGAAGAATTCACGAAGAATTCAATAAACCGAATAATACGCGGATTAATTCGCCAACAACTTAAATCTAAATAATTTGCGAATCTTGTTACTATGATTGTTACTGATATTTTGTAATAATGAATTAAAGTAATTGAATCTCAGCAAATCCCATTAGGATGGAGTAATGGGTGGCCAAGCCACTGAGCCTTACTAACTTGACCTAACAAAATACATCTTTAGAGGATAAGATTAGACTTAACGAATTATTTTTAGAATTAATTTTTTAATAAATAATAAAAACGAAAGTTTAAATAAAATCTCAAAATATGAAACTTAATTAAAATTTTCAACAATTTATTCGTATTTATATCAATTAATTATCAAATGCACAGTAACTTCGTATTTTTATCAATTTAGAATTGATTATGCTTTACCTTTAATGTTCCTCAACAACAAACAAATAAAAGGTTACTTAACAAATAGTAATAATAAATTTCTTGGTCAGTATACTCATCACCAAGAAATATTTTAAGAATTACTTGGGCAATTTATTTAATTATAAAATTTAATGCAAGTTTTTGTTATCCGCCAGTTCTCAATATTTGTATTTTTTTAATCTTTGATGTAACATTATATTCTATTTAGACCGCATAACTATAAGTACAAGTACAACAAATCTAGATGCTATTGCTAACAACTTGTCCTTGACATTTTTTATTTTATTTTTGTTGGCTTAATTTTAAAATACAATAAAATGAGTGAGGCTATGGTAATATACATTATGGATTGATCCGTGCTATAGATCCATCTTTCCAATTTTAAAGTTCAAAAAGTCGGTATGAATTGTTAAAAGAAAATGTACTCGGTCTCCAAATTTTATATATTTTTTAAAAAGTTTTTACTTATTTTAATATAGGCACAAAATCACCTGATTTGAACATTTTGAACTATCCGAAAACAATAGTTTCTATCTATCTAAAAAATAGTGAAAAATTCTAAAAAAATACATAAATATTGATTTATGTGTACATTTTCGTTTGGATCAACTGTTTGAACTCTGAAAAAAAAAAAAATACTGATTCATAGCACGAATCTATTCATAATATGCATAGTACCATAGACAGAGACGGAGCCAGACTTTCAAACTATGAGGATCAAACATATAATAAGAGTCAATCATATAAAATTTTTCTATAGAGAATGAGATACATTTTACTTTAAATTATTTTAAAAATCATATATAAATACAAAATACAAAAAAACTGAAAGTCAGGCCCCATTCATGTGATCCCTTCATATGTGAACAGTACCCTAAAATCTCTGTTTTTTTCAAATTCCGCCGTTCAATATTTTCTGTGCACGTATCTCGAAACAAATAATTTTTCTGTACATGAATATCAAAATAGTTCGACGATTAAATTTGAAAAAGAAGAAATTTTAAAATACTGTTGAAATGAGACGGATTGCACCATATTTGAATCCTCTCCTAATAAGATCTCAATTCTTATATAAAAAAATGTTCTCCGAGATCCCCTGTCGAATTTGCGCATACAGTGGTCGCATTGAATCCATACTCCATACTCCATACCGCTTATGAATTATTCGGTTCTTTACGCAGCTTCCTTTTTTTAATATTTTGTCATGAGCCTCACGGCATTACCTCACAGCGAGTACATACATTAATACGAATTCACATCCTCTCCGATACTACACAAGGGAATCTTTTACAATTACTGAATCCGGACCATTATTTTTAACTTGGCACGAATCTCAAAGTCCAATAATACTGCCCCCTGCACTAGCCCGAATCCCAAAGCGGTGAGATTTAATACAGTATTGGAGAGGAATTGATTCCCATTAATACATACATGAATGAATGATGAATCGGATTCCTACTCCTTGGTCCTTACCTAGTCACTTCAATGTGATCATTAATTTCATCTCCTTTATTTCTTTCTTTCTTTTCTTTTTCTTCCGAAAATTTGTATTTGTGTTTTTGTTGGTCGGAGACAAGCAGTACGATGCATTATTAATTCATACTTCCATGATCTACACGGTATGAAGTAGAACTAATCAGGAGAATGGTTGGGAGTTGGGACTACAGCCACAAATTAATTATTTGAGTTCCTCACGGTAGGATTAAAATTTCATGATTTGGAAATAATTCAAATAAAATTCGAAATTATTCGGATCGGAGATCTCAGTCCCACAAATGAGCAAAAAAATTAATAAATAAATAAAAGTTCAGGGAAAATTATGCTAATAATTAGTAAAATTGGAAAAAATTCATAAAATTCGCAAACTGTTCGTGCTCGATCAACTGAATAATTTGGTGTTCAGTTTGCTATTACTTAATAAATTAATTATTCGTGAATCTTGTGACTTTGGTTGGAAGTTGGCATGATAAATTATGTCAGCAGATCAAAATCTGATCCAAACCTGTAATGCATGAGGCTTCATTAAAATTCGTGCAAACCTTACTCTTTGCACTGTAAAGGATCTGTGATTTTAACCCACACATTGCAATTATCCGTTGATCGAAATTAAAATATAAAATTGTCTTTCCTCATATACTTTTACAAATTTACTGCGCAGCGGAGACAAAAACGACTGATGCGATTTGGCGAGGAGAAAATGTTGTATTTTCCGGTACAAATGATGGCATTTGATAAGAAATGATTTGATGTCTTGATGATGGTGAAGTCTCCATTTTTGTCGTCTTCTTCTTATTTTTTTTTTCATTGTTGCACAATGTTTGCTCTCTTGGCTAAAATTTCCAACGGCTTCTTAAATTGCATTGATTGTCAAATAAAGTGAAATTTATGATTTTTTGTATGATTCTTGACAATGATTTTTTTTCTCATTTAATTTTTATTCCGAACAACAAAATTAAATTTAAGACCTCCCCCGTTAAACTCTTAGATATGTTTAGTTGGGTTGAGAATAAGTTATTTTTGAAGTTAAACTATTCGTAATAGCTTATTCGGTATTTGGTTAGGTTAAAATAGCTAGAACAGAGAATCCAAACATTTTGTATTATTAGAATAGACTATTCTTAATAATTTTGAGATTTTACTATTTTAATAAGACAAACGATAGCTATTCTTATTTTGCAACCGAACATATCCTTATATTATTCCCATATACTAATTTGTTAGTTGTAGATAAACATATTACTTTTGTTAATTTCGAATATAACACATTTTTTTTCTAAGGTTAGTTGAGCGTTAGGAATTAAAGACATACTTTTCCCATCTTAAATTTGAAATACCTTTTTATCAAACTACTACTTAATCATCACATTCTTTTATATTCCTCTATATATACCTCTATTAAAATACTAATATTACTACATTATTGCTTCAAACGCACATCAATTAAATTAATTGACCTTACCTAATGCATTAATTCTCCCACATAACTCAATAATACAAGACAGGTATAAAACACTTATGATTCCTTTATTCATCCTATCCCAGCACTTTATATTTTTTATTGAGTCAGTATGTAATTATGATATACTTTTTTTGTTCATGTTACAGCATCACATGTTAAATTTTTAAAGGTGAGTTGTCTCCATAGCAAAATATTCATTAATACAGGAAAGCATTTTTCCTTGATTCTCAAGTCATTCTCATCCCTTTCTAACACACTCTCCCATTAAAGCCCTATCTAGGAATCAGTATCTTATCAAAAGTTTCTGTAGAAACAATTCTTAAGTCACTAATTGCCAGAATCTAGAACCATACATGATCTGATAAATAAGAAGAGTAAGAAGAGCAATCCTACATTGTGCGGGTTTCATGTCTGAAGGCCCAAATCACTGGTCTCAGGAGGCCCAATGGGGACCAGCGTTGGTTTAACTAGACTCGGTAAATTTCTCAAAGCCCACTCATTGATCTGAGGTGGACCAGTGGGGGCCGGTGCAGGTGCAACTAGACCGGGTTTACCATCATCTATAACTGCATCCACCAACCCGTAATCCTTTGCTTGCCAAGGGTCCATGAAATTCTCATGATCCGTGTCCAATTCAATCTGCAAACAAAATTGTATTTTGCAATCATGTAAATGAATTTGTCTGTCAAAATTGCATTGCCAAACTGTCCAAACAATTCAATTTTATGGTATATACTTATATGTACCAGTATTGCTAGGGAGAGGGGGGGTGTCCGATGCCCATCGGACCAAACTCTGTTCGATGGGTGGTTTCTACCGTCCGATCCACTTCAAAATCTGTGCGCACTGATATTAAAGCAACAGCACGGATATTAAAGTGATGCGCACTGATCTTGAAGTGGATCAGACAGTAGAAACCACCCATTGAACCGAGTCTGGTCCGATGGGCATCGGACACCCCCCTTTTCCGTATTGCAAAGGTAATGAAGTTTAGTCATTCCTTGCTTGAGTTAACATAATTAGTTACCATACGCAAATAATTTGGAAGAAGGTGGATCTCAATTGAAAGTATGGGTAGTATTAGCATTACTTGCTAATTATGTTAACATAAACCAACTGGTATAAAGCAACATAGGTTTAGTGCTGGTCGTGTATTGACCCATCATTACCTATTTATCTATTTGGTCATCTTTAAAATACAAGTATCAGGTTATCACTAAATTATTTGGATTGGTATGCTTGTGTATAATGGCTGGATATAAAATTTAAGCTTTTAAACCAAGTAAAGGGAAAAATATTTAGAAAGGAAAAGAAGTATCTAAAAGATAATTCGCAAAATAACCTGTTCCTGGGGTTTTCCGGTAATTATCGAATAAATCTTCATCATTTTTAGTGTTTCGTACATCGTTTCTCTGATGCAAACTGCCTGATTTGATCTCTGTTGAGAAAATAATGAAATTAAGTACAAATAAAATATAACAACTAAAGAGGAAACTATTGAGCTGTCAGATTATCCAATCTGCTTTCGCTATGTTTCTTTTTATAAGTTAAGCACTGCCCTTTTAACGTTTTATAACTTTTGGATTTTACCTTTTCTGTTCTTTCATAACATTTTCTACTCAATACATCTTTTTTGACTGTTGCAATTCCTTTTACCTTAATTCATTGGTGGTCATTATCATACTTTTGACTAATTGCTATCACTATATTTTAGATCCAGTCAACCTGAACTGAGGTGGTATAACTCACAATGTTTAATGAGCAAAATAACAAGGTTAAGATTTAGGGGCCAAAATTGAATCCGAAATTGGCAGAGTTAAAAACGCAGTACGCACCACACCAAAAGGCTTCTGGATCATAACCCTAGAATTGGGCATGCAAAACCTCTTCCCACGGGTCCCGCATGCAAGAATAAATGCAGCAACATTTGCAGCTAGTCCCATACAATAAGTTGATATGTCAGCTCTGCAAAGCTTCATTCCATCATATATGGCCATTCCTACCAAGTCACTGTCATCAAAACCAACACTCTTTGCCAAAAAATAGTTCCAAAACTCAACTTTATTTGCAATAACATATTTCTCATATTTGCAAAAACACCCAACAACTTTGGGACTTTGTGTTAAGCACCCGAAAAATATTAATGTGATGGACATGGTGCATCACATTAATAGGAAAAAGAGCAACAATTCATGAACCAATTATCCAGTGATTTTCTAATTATTTGAGTTAATATGACAATATGATGATTTTGCACTGACGGATATGATCTTACAGAACAAAGGAGAGAGCAACACTTCCAAGACATCAAATGATAACAACACCAGAGATAAACATTTTTTTGGACTCTAAAATCTCTTATTTCACCACTCTTTTATCGTTCATTCTCTTAAAATAAATAAAGAAGGATGTCTGGGCCAGGTTTTAATAAACACACTACATTGGAGGGACAGTAACATGTTGGAATGGCAAAATTAGTTTTTTATGAATTTTCCCATTTTCATGTTATATTAATTGATAAGCTTGATATGAATATTTTCAACTATCCAATTCTATATCTATGTAATTATCCATGTATTTTGTATAGAACAATTGAAAAATCCCACATAGTTCTTTAATATCCACTAAAATGTATTTTTCGCATCACTGCATCTAAATAATGCCTTGACATTCTAATTCCTTAACCAACAAAAAAGACATTCTAATTTCTTCGATCAATTCCTGCAAGCGACATCGACAAAGAAAACGATCTGTGGTTGACAATGCCATTATTTTTTTTTTTAAAAATTCAACGAAATTGCATTTTGTTTTACCAAATCTCCCTACCCTACTTGTCCTTGGTATACCAAAAATAGAAATTAAAGTTTTCTGGGGCTTAGAAATGATATTTCATATGTTTTTTTAGCAGGATATGTATTGATGCTTTTCAGCAGAAAGTAAATTGTACAACATGACCATTCCGAGATTGAACATTTGTCATGAGCTGTGAACAATAATATAAACAAATACAATCCTAATCTTCCAAAATGATGAAACTAGGTATGATTTACAAATTTTCTTTCATATTAATTGGTGCATGATGATCAGAAGGAACTTTCAAAATCTACCCAATGCATGGAAAACATTTTTCTAAATCTTTTGTCCATTATCAGTAGCATTTTGCATAATTTGTCAGTTAAAGCCCATTCTCCCACAGTTGATCCCTCTGTCAGCCCTCTTCTATGTGATTAAAGCTCAATTTAACCCACCTCTACCTCAAATAACCTCAATTCTGCAATCAAGATTACTTGGATCTGCTCCTTAGTAGGGAAATTCCCAATTACTTAATCCAAAGCAACAGTAATTTTTTTCATTAAGGTTAGTGAGCAGAAAGCTCACCAACGATTTTGTATTAAACAAAAGCAACTGTAAATTAAGCAGGAACCCCTAAATTAGAGCCCATTTTACGCTCTATTTTTATTTTGACATACCATCTGTGATGGAGCCTCCTGGTGAATTTATGAACAATTTGATTTCCTTTGTAGGGTCATTTGCATCAAGAAGTAACAGTTGTGAAACAACCAGGTCAGCTGTCACAGACTCCACCTATTCATCATGTAATATGAGAGAGAGATATGTGACAAAATATAAAATTAAAAAAAACTGTTCTAAAGTTAAAGGTGTTGGTTTGGTGATGGATACTGCATTTGTCTATAATTGGTATCCTTAATTGTGCAACCAAATCACAAGTAAAGCCTTATTTTAACTTGATGCAACCACTTAATCACCCCTCAGTTATGCAATGGAGATTCTATTGAACCAAATTCTACGCTCATTGAACCAAGTAAAAGCCAAAATATCCAAAATTTACAGGAAAAAAAAAACAAATAACAAAAACCTGAGATCCCAAAAAGACAATCCGTTGCTTGAGAAGCATTTCATTGGTGTCAAACTGTTCATGGCTTAGGGAAGAAGAAGGCGCCCTAAAGAGGTCCCAATTCGAAGAGAGAGTTCTTCGTCTAAAGCGGCTAAACCCCTCCCCCTTCGCCATTGCCTTGACCGAAACTCTCTGCGCGCTCCTTTTTAGGGTTCTATTGTTGAAATCACGGGATGGAGGGAGAGGGGAAAAGAGCTGAGTCGCGGCCATGGCTTCCATGAGAGGCGCTCTCGAGCTAGGGGTTATACAGTGTTTATGCTGTTCGTGTCTATCTGGTAAGGTTTTACTGTTAAGTGTTAAGTACTCAGATTGGATCCTCTACTGACTAAAGACGTTTGTTCATTTCACGAATAGGAAGTTTTCAACCGTCAGATTTGAATCCTACGGTCCGACCGAATTTTCCTGGACAGAGGGCCCGTTCGGAGGGATCCGATACTGTAAAGTAACTCAAAATTTGATTTTAGATATGGTGCGTTCGATCAAAATCCGGACCAATCCGGTCTGAGGTGAAAATGTGGAATGCATGGATTCTCTTTAATATTCGTACCAATACAGATCTGACGGTCTAGATCTAAACTCAAAATTTGAGTTACTTCAGGAGATATCTTTTTTTTTTTTTGAAAATCTTCACAGAAGCTGTGAAGTTGTGAGGTTACTTCAGGGGATATCAATTGGAATTTGATTTCACATCCTCCAAGCATAGTGAGTAGTGACAAATTAAAAGTTCGGATTCAGTTTGGCAGGTTTAAAAATTCGTGATTCAGGTGTACTTCGGAATGATTCGGGACAACAAGGAAGCAAAAAAGAAAAATTTCTAAAAAAACTCCTCAAAAATAGAAAAAATAAAAAAATTATGAATTTTTTTTACGTTTTTATCGCGAATAATTCGCCGATTCGCGTTTTATTCACGAATAAAACACATTATACGTTTTTACGTATTTTATTCGGAATTTGGTTCTGATATGTCAAAAAAATAAATTAATCGTGAATTAAATGCAAATTAATCGCGAATTCTGTGATTATACTCTCAGGTAGGGCTGTAAATGAGCTGGCTCGAGTCGACCTGGGCAAAAGCTCAGCTCGTTAATTCTTGACCGAGCTGTTAGCGAGTTAGCTCGTTAACAGCTCGCGAGCTAAAATCTCAGCTCAAACTCGTGACGAGCCAGCTCACGAGTGGCTCCCGAGCCACGAGCTGGCTCACTGGGTTTGGTTGAACCTTGTTTTAAGAAGAAAATAAATTTTACAAGCATTTTTTGATCGAGCTGGACCGAGCTTGACAGTATAAAATACACACAAATTCATACAAATTAACAAATTGATGCCTAGCCAAGCTAGCTCGTGAGCTGGGCAAAAGCTCAGCTCGTTAATTTTGACCCGAACTGTTAGCGAACCGGTTCGTTAACAGCTCGGTTCACTATCGAACGAGCTGTTACTGATCGAGCCAGATGTGAGTCGCGAGCGAGCCACGAGCTACGAGCTTTTTGGACAGCCCTACTCCCAGGTGCCTGAAAAGGCAATCTTTTACAATTAGGTCTTGTTCGGCCGTTCCATTGTCCCCTGGAAAAAAAAAATCCAGTTCAACTGAATTTTTTTTTCCCACGTGAACATTAATTTTTAGTTCAATTTCTGCGTCCATGTCCATTCCCAATGATCCGCCAAACAGGTCCTTAATATATCCAGGACGTTCTTTTTAACTAGGCACGAATTTCAATGTCTAATAATACTGCTCAAACCGTAAAGTGAGGGAAATCTTGGAAGGATTATGTCCGTTATACTTGAGCTAAACTAAATAGTCTTTAATTCTAACATATCAACAATTTAGATTAGATCAAATATAATCAATGGTCTAGATCGATTTGTTAACGGACCGAGTCTAAATGAGTCGAACCCATAAGATAAGGTCAGACGAAACGAGTCAAATCGGCCAAGTTTGAACTCGTCAGAACGAACCATCTTGTTTTTAGCTCAAATCTAAATGAGTGAGTTATTTACGACTTTTTTTCTTAATCAAATTCAAACGAACCATGAACTAAGAATTTTTTTGTCATCTCTATTCCAGTCTCTTTTTTCAGTAATTGATGAAAAAAAATTAGACCCGACTTCGATTTTTTTGTTTTGCACAAAGCTAACAGTGTTGTTTGTTATTATTTTCGTTTGATAAACAAAAAAAAATCATCATTCACAATTTGCTTTTGTTTGCATTGAAATTATAACTAAGTACTATATATAACGGGAAAGTGTATTTACTGATATTTGTAATTCGTCTTTTAGGCACTTGCTATTTGTTCTTTTAACTAACTCTTTTATTCAGCCGATTTTTTTTTTATTAATATCCACTAATAAATAGAAAATTACCAAAATGACAATTTTTTTGTGGAACCGCTAGATATTTGGACGGTCATTTTTTTTTTTTTTTGAAAATTCTCATAAAAACACTAAATTAAAATTTTGATAAAACACTAAACTAAATTTTTAAAATGATAAAACTAAATTTCAAAATGAAGAATAAGGAACTAAAAAAAATGAAAATATCATATAAACTCCTAACTAAATGGATAATATAAATGATTAATATAAAATGGATAATATAAAACCTTGACTAAATGTCAGAACATAACTGAAACACTGCATTAGTTCAATTAAAAAAAATGAGGAGCATCCTTTTTTCGGACGGACATATATGAATGCTCCATCATTATACACGGTTTAATTGTAGGATCCGTGTGTGATAAAGAAATACAAACTTTTTTACATCATCGATCTGTGCCTTTCTTTTATAATGCATCTCTATCTATTTTTTGTAAGTCATATCTCTCATTTTTAAAGCACCTGTAGGTTGTACATGTATTTATCTGAGACATCTCTTGTAAATATTTGAGGTTACGACAAGGGATAAGGCAAGAGAGATGATATCTTTACCGAGAAAGTGAAAAATGACGAAAAAACTTTAAACATGTGTATCTCCTAGCTCGAGTGTTCGATTTCAGCATATGGCCACTTTTCATAAAGGCAGCAAGAAGAAAATATTGATTTTCACCTCAAATAAGTTATTGGAATTTCAGAATTGCAAAAAAATTAAATGGAATAGTCTTAAAACTTGAGCTGAAATTTCCGATTAATTTTTTTTTTTTTCAGTCTAATTTTTTATTTTTTTTTATCATTTACCATGATTTTTCCTATACATTGTTCATGTAAACATACGAAGTCTCTGATCAAATCAACACTAGAACATCATCTGTTTGCCATCCCCTATACAAAATCTGATCCAAAGATGTCCTTTCTCTTTAATTCGTAGGATATCCACCGGAAGATGAGATCGTGTGAATATATATCATCTCGTTTCTCTCTCTCCACACATGCCACAACCCACACATAAACCTTGTCGACATTTCTTCTTTGACACTCTCTCAAGCATCACATTCCTGTAGAATCTGTCCCATGCTTGTGGCATCGAATCTCTTGTGCACATCAACCTAGCTATATATATATATATATATATATATATATATATCCTAGTATGACATCCATTGTTCAAACAATAGATGACTCTCATCTTCCAATTCACAAGAATATCACAAATAACAGCACATTTCACACAAGATTCTTCTACGAGCCATGACATCATGAGTTAGGATTCGTTCTCTAAAAAGTAAAAACCAAATCAATAAAGAGCTTTACCTTGAGTGGAGCATTGCACTGCCACAAGAAATGATATCTTCGTGTAATATTTTATTATTAACTTAATTTTTTGTGTGAAATCATCAATGAAAGAAAGACTTTCAAGAATTCTATTGCATACAAATCACATGAAGTCCGAACAACAAATTAATCACAAATTTTTGTATCATATCTTCTAAAAGTTAAGACGTAGTATTTTGTTAAAGTGATTATATATCACGTGTCAATTGATAAATGTATTATAAATGATGAGGCGTTAATTGATTAAAACGCACAAGTTAGTGTAGTTTATCTAGAAGTTTTTGTGATTTTATGATTATAAATGAGGCGTTAATTGATGAAAGCATTCTAGTCGAATTATTCATTATATTTGTTCTGTCTAATTTTTAGCACCGATAAATTTATGTTCATATAAAAGACGTGAGTTTGTGAAATGAAAAGGGGAGATCTAGCATATCAGCTTTCTTTAAACAAACGCTGTTTATATTACAGAGGATTTTCTCATTTTGTTTTTGTGGATTTCGAATCCATAATTTCCAATATGAGAGCCATGTATTTTTGTCACTAGATTAAAGACTGGTTCTGATAAAAGAGGCAAGCTAGATGATATATGTTAGTTTTGATAATTTTACAATTAGTAATTTATTAAAAACACGAGTAGACTAATATGAATGGTATGTAAATGCATTCTAGTCTAATATGCCTAATATTTGTTGTCTTTGCTTGATTTGGCAATGATAAATTTATACACACGTAAAAGACTCATAGAAACACAATATAAATGCATTCTAGTTTAAATTTGATGCATAATATTTGTTATATCTACGAAATTGCTACTGATCAATTTAATTATGCATTTGTAAAATACATAAATAGAGCCTATCTATTAGTTTAATGATTTTTCAATCATAAGTGAGACAAAGATTGATTAAAAACATGAATAGATGCGCATGAATGCAATGTGAATACATTATACATATAGTTGAATTTTATTCATAATATTTATTGTATGTGCTTGATATTCATTGAAAATTTACAACAACATAAGTTTTGCATGTAGAGAGAGATAGAGAGAGTTTTGCATGATCTATCATGCCTAAGCTACGTATTTTGTTGTTTTAAATATTTTCTGTGAACTTAATATATAGTTATAATGAATTTAAAACTTGTCATTAAATAAATCTATCTTTATCTTCTAATAGAAAGTTTTATAATTTTAAATTATATAACAAAGATATCGGAGAAAATCTATCACTATGAGTTATACAAAATAAATCTGTATAACTTACCTTTTAATTTTATTTTATATGTGTTATGTCTAGTAATTATCAGCAACCCAATATAATTCAATTTACAATTGTTAGAACCTTTATTACAATGGATTGATTTAGATTTATTTTCTTTAAATATTCCATTTTTTATTTATATATTGTTAAAAATTTGTCAGTATGAATATATGTGATGTTACAATTATATGACCTATATTTAACCCTTTAAATGATAAATTCAAATTCAGTTGAAAACAAGTCGTTATTGTAAACTTCTTGTTTAATAATGTATTGAAAACAAATATTCATACCGACAAACTTTTCACATAAAACAAAATTTGTGTTTTCAAATTTATGTAATGAAGGATCACAATTTATTACATGGTTGCTTTCCATTAGGTTTCGACCAAATAATAATGGCTATGGTACTTTATTTAGCTGATCAAATTCTAATTCAACTAATAATTTTTAGATGGATTTCATTCAATATTTTTAAGTATCTTGATGAATCTTGGATAGAGAAGTTGAAAAGTTCATTGCAAGTTATATAATAATAAGTGCGGCATACCAAATATTAGTATTGAGAGTATATGCAAATATTTGAGATTTTTTTTTGAAACTAAGAATATGAGTGATTTTGAGAATTTAAAGTAATTGTATTAGACCTCTACTATTTTAAAATAGTTGAGAGTTAATTAGTTATGTAAGAGATTAGTCGAAGGACAATTATGTAAAAGATTAAGGACCTATGTGTAAGATGCGTACTCTATATACAATTGTGGATCAATTAATCAAATTAATCAGACTAACATTTGACACAACTATGGTTAAATGTCTGTTAGAGAATAGAACTAGACATTTCCTTTATATACCTCAGATGAACATAACAGTTGGTGGCTTTCTTCTCTACTGCATTGAGGTTCTGCGAATTGAGCAAGCTTTACTAGGGTATTTTGAAAAAAAAAAATGATTTTGTAATTTGATACACTGTACCGTGTTCTTAACTCAATGGAAAACATGAGTACCAATGACGCAATTTCCATAATATTCTCTTAGTGCATTCTTCTTCACAAAAAAAAAAATGATTTTGGTAAGCACTTACAAATACACTAAATCAAGCAATTCCAGATTGCCAATACTTCCAGCCACCAAGATTTTGAGATGCTTATTATTTCTTAAACCATTATGGGTGCGACACTAAAATCCTCTTTGCATTCCCACAATGTTTTTTTGTTTGTTTGTTTGATAAAAGGCTATATAGCCCTTGTCATTAATCAAAACCAGTGTTTAACTTACAATCATATCAACTACTCTTTAGCCAATGATTTTAAGAACCCGCCTAAGCCAACTCACCATCACTATACTAGGTGATATCTACCCCTACACAACCACAAAATAAAGGCTACCACATCATCTACACAACTAGTAAAAGTAGCTACTAAAACCTGGTTGTACCAGATAATAACAGTATCTAGGACTAAGCCCCTAACAACACTACTGAGGTTACATCAATTGCTAGTATTAGTCAGTGTTGTAAATAATGGTATGCGGTCATCGGACGGACGGAGTACTGCCAAGCGATTAATCGGTATGCGGCCGATTAATCGGAATTATACGAACAATTTAACGTTTTTATTAAATTTATGTATATATATCATAATTTATTAAAAATTATTTATTTAACTCATTAAACTTATCAAATAAACTTAATTTAAGTTAGTTTTATTATTATAACATGACACTATGCTTATTTCTTCGTAACACGTAAGCATTTTGCATGTGTAAGTAACACATTTATTTAATGAAAAATAAATTTGAGAATTAAACTTTTTCAAATACTGATAACATATTATTTGAAAGAAAGAAAACATTCCAACATAAAATCACTAAATTTAATTTATGATAATAACATAATTTCATAAATAAACATGTCGTACTAATTGAAAAAATTACATCAGGAAGTAAAAAATAAATATATGGTATATAAATAATGGAAAAATTAATCAATTTTAAAGTAGGTAAGAAGAAAAAAAAAAACCATATATAAAAAATATTGGATTAATCCAAGCATAAATAAAACTACAATACATAATTTATAAACCTTATTGTCACACACTATTATAGAAAAAAAAAAACAGTGTGAAAAAAAATTTTCACTGGAATAAACGGGAAAAAACGAAAATAAACGGGAATAAACGGCCGATTAATCGTTTTTTCCCGCCAACAGACATCCGTTAAGTGTATTCGGGAACAGTTTGACCACCGTTTCCGATTAAACGGCCGTTTAATCGGCCGTTTTTCTCATTTTTTACAACACTGGTATTGGTATAGCTAAACAAAAAAGTTCTTCTCAGCTGCTTCTCATTCCCACAACCTTATCTTGCATTGCTAGAGATTTAACTGATACTTCACCAACCTTCGACATTACTAGCAGTTCATTCGTTCTTTTTTTGTGGTATATAGTTCCCACTTTCAATGAAATATTGTTCACATAAAAAAAGAGTAATTTTCTTTATACTCATCAAGACTAGTCCAGTTTCTTATTTTTTTTTGAACTCATTAATATTGTATTCGTCCTTCATCTCTTATGTCTTTCATAAATCATACTTGCCCTTAGAACCAACAAAATAAAATAAACACTAGTTGAGCAGCACAAACTAACCATCCATCTAGAGATGATCATCACTAAGGTTAGTTTTGTCAAATACAGCAATATACAGTTAATTTGTGCACTTCAACTAGTGTTAATGAATTTTATTTTTGTTCTAAGGACAAATATGAAAGAGAAAGAAGAATTGAAAAGAAAATACAATATAATATATTAAAGAGTTCGAGAAGAAATAAGAAATTGTAGTTTTGAAAGGCATATAGAAAATTAACCCTTAAAACAATTGCCAAGCACCCCACGCAAAATTCTTCTAAAAGGAAAATCATTTATCAAACCACTAAAATAGAACTCACGCCTCCATTGTTTTCTAAAGAACAGCAATTTTGAAAAAAGGAAAAGAAAATATCAAATATTTTCCTAATGTTAGAGCAGTTGCTTATAGATTAGTCAGCTTCGCCAAGTCCATCACTTCCATCACCTCTTTTCGAAATAGGTGCCATGTTACCACGGGATCCTTTGTGATTCTTGCTCTGCGATGCAACTTCTGCATTCCTTCTCAAAACTGCACCTGGCGAAGGGTATGGCCTTTGCTGAAACAAAGGTCCCTGCATTTAAAAAAAAAAAAATGAGTGAACAATTAGCTAATCACCCTATTGTTTCCTTGATTGCTTTAAATGTTTGGTGCAAAATTGAGGCAAACTTACACACATGTTTACCAGTTGCAGGTTTACTTTAATTAAAGAAACAGTAGCTCGCTTAAGTTTTGATGAGAGTCATCTTCACATTAACATAATTGCAATCAACATTGAAATGTAACATTTTAGTGAATCATACGTCATATTTTTTATTTATACAAATAAGGGTTCATTCAGCCTAGATGAAACTATGACGTACGATTCACTAAAATGTTACATTTAAATGTTGATTGAAATTCTGTAAATGTGAAGATGACTCCTCCAAAGAATCTGAGCATTGCTTTTGGAGAAGTTGAAAAGTAAAGTGTACAAGAAACATACTGAAGCAGTGGTGTCGGCTGCTCTTGGTTGCATCCCTTTTAAGCCAACTCCCCTGTAAAGTAAAAGGTAATTTATTATAACTAAATTGGAAGTTCGCCTCCAACTATAAACCAGCAAAAAGTAAACCAAAATAGCATCACTACATTAAATATGTTGAACTATCTCAGAAAGAATGTCCCACATCAGCCTAATATATCTAATTATTTTTTAATTACACAGACTAATTTCAAATTGTGTAGAATACTTCAGATCAACAAACAAAAGTAAAACAAGAACCCAATTACTTAAAACCTTTATTAGGAAAAACTATATTTGATTTTTCCTTTTTGTTGAACTTTTTAATGGACCTCTCCAAACATTCAGTAGATGATGTTTATAGATAGTGTTAACTTCATCTGTATGACAACACTTAAATAAAAGTAAAAAATAACCAACATGTAATATTACCAAACACAAATTTTATAATGGTTCCTTTGATGATGCAGAGAAAGCAGTTCATGCTTATTTTACCCTTATTTTACACAAAATAAATAATCAAACAAAGATATAACAAGTACAAAAGAACCCACCAACCACCCCTGGGAGCATCAGAGTAAGAACTGGGATCCATTGGATCCAACTCATCATCCTCTTCATAAGCTCGTTTCTTCTGGCCTCTGCCAAGTGGAGGTTTTGAGCTAGGTCTGTGAAATAAATATCAATAAAAACAAATAATTTTAGCTCAATACAGTCAAACTCATCTCATAGACTCCCTACGAACTCACCGAAAGTTAAAGGCAAGATTTTAATACATCAGTATTTTCCAATTATATCATTGTGTCACTGCAAATTTGACCTATCTCACAAAGCATAAGATATAGGATACTGTAATCATAGATTAAAAATAAAAAAGCAACACAATCCAGTAATGTACTAGATAGATGCTCAGTGGTTCCCTTTAAAATTTACAATTTGCACCAATTCAAACCTCACCAGCACTAATCATTGAAGAAATGCACAAACCCCAGGGGAATGTTAACATGGAATGACTTATTTTAGAGGGATACCTCTCAATAAAAAGTTATCCATTCAACACTAATGCAAAGTAGGACTCCCTTTCATTATTATCTTTTACTGAAAATTATCACATTGGAGTGAAATAGTACAAGATAACAGAGAAGATCAAAGTGGGAACTCTGAAGCTTTATGGACCCAAAATGATACAAATTCGAAATCTTCATTGACCAAAAAGGTATCAACCATTAAAGCCATAATAGAAGCAAGTGATACATTTGAGGACCATTTATATGATTCATAAGAAAAAATGAATATCAAGATTATGAAGTTTGAATCTCTTAGTGATACAGTACCTGCTTTGGGTTATCACGTTGCCTTGGCCTTTTGTGGGACCAACCTTCACGGCTTGATCTTGATTTTGTTGAGCAAAAGATTGATGTTGTTGAAAAGGGCGGCTATTAACCCTACATAAAAGAACCACCATTTTTTCTCAAAATTAACTCCAGGTATTGTCAACTTTTTAGTTAAAACATTAATTGGGTTTGTGGTGCATTTGGACTTGGTCTCTCAAACTGATGTTGTAAGATTTGGGCCTAATTTATCATCAATGTCATTATAATTATCATCATCACTATAGTAATTGCTACAAACAAGGTTGTTGTTTGCCTTTTCACATAGCTTTAAAAAGCTTAACCTATTTGTATCAAATACCCTTTTATCTTCTAGCATAATAGCATAAATAAGCTAAATTATCTATCATCCTTAAATATTAATTAATCTTCAATTTCATATAACCCCAATCTTCTAAAATTTGTTACATATTGCTTAAACTACCACCATTTTGAGATTTCTACTGTCATCTTGGGTCATTCTCGATGTTCACAAGCAAGAAGGCAAAACCATCACAACAATAACACTAACAGAAATTAAAGTACCAGTAATAAAAATCACAATAAAAGATGAGTGAGGCCACAGTACTATGCATAGTGCACTTTGGTTCGTACTACGGATGTATATATCCATTTTTAAGTCCAAATAGTAGATCTGTTCTGCTCAACATGATCTCCATATGAAAATCACTTGATCGGTACAAAATCACCATTTTTTTTACATTTTTTAGACTTTCTTTTTTACTATTTATTTAGATAGGTACAAAATCACTTGATCTAAGGATTCTAGACCATTTGAAAGTAGTGATTTTCGACATATCTAAAAAAATTTAGATAGGTACAAAAAATGTAAAATTTGGTCTCCAAATAAATTTTCATATGGAGATCATGATGAATGGTTCGGATCAACTATTTAGACTTTGAAAATAAGGATATGGATCCGTAGTATGGACCAATGTGCGCTATGCATAGTACTGTAGCCTCATTCATAAAAGTATACATCATACCTAGTACAATGGTTGCAGTAACCTGATGCCTGTACAAGCCCTAGGCCCCACCCTCCACAACCTAAGCATCTGGGCATTTGTACTTGCAAACTATTTCCAGTACCCATAATTCCGCTTCCAGCATGTGTAGAAGAAGACTGGAGAGTTGAGATGGGATGTTCCCATTGTGATACCCGTGTTTTTGTGTTGTAGTAGTACTTTCGACCTATATGAAGATAAAGAGTTCCATATATATATATAAGTGAAACTAAAACATGCAACAGTACCTGATAAAATATTTCTTCTTTGTTTGCAAATAGCATACCATTAAAAAGTTAAAACGACAGCTAAATCGGTAAGAAAAACGAGTGAATGATGCTAGTTGCCTATCATATGATGCAATCTCTTCATCACTTGTTACCACGAATCAAACATACAAACCCACCACATTTACAATGGTGGGAAATGAGTTCAATTTGAGATCTGAGATTTTCATCACTTGTTACCACAAGTTTGCTTTTGCCACCACATTTACAATGTTGTGTTATATAATCAAAATTGGCAAAATATAGGGCGTTATTTGAATTAAGATGCAGCAAACCATTTACTTTCCCATGAGAACTAATTGAAGTCCAGAGCTTTTATATTTTAATACCTGTTGATACATCAGAAGTCTCTACCCAATCGGCTGGAAGAGGTGGCACTGATTCGTTTTTGCTTTGCTCAGAGCTTGTGGGCGGGTCCCACTGGCTTGCTCCAGTACTCTGATTGTGGTAGAACATAGCCCCATTTGAAGGATCCCTTGCCTCAATCTAATTGAATTTAATATAAGTGTTTACTGTTCATCCAAATGAAGAATTGTGAACTCAGATATGGCACATTTTCATAGCATAAAGGAACACACAATTCAATATTTTACTCTTTTAGCTATTTTTCCCACAATTTATCAATGAATACCAAGTTACCAACTAACACAAATTAACAGAAAAATATTGAAAAGGCAAACCAAGCAAAAATGAGCCCTAAAATCTTAAAAAAAAAAATGTTTTTTAAAATGTACTGACCCAACCAGGAGGCAAATCTCTGTTGCCGGGACCATCTCTGGCTTCAGAACTCTGCATTTCACATAAAATTTTGAAAAAAGAAGAAGATAATAATTCAAGCACTAATTTAGAAAAACTGATTCTCATGTAACAAACAAAACCACTAGCACTCAACTCTCCAACATAAAGGCTCAATTTTATCCAGAATTTGACCAAATTACCTCATTGTACTCTGTTCAATAAAAAACAATAAAAATGACCTAAAGCTGGTAAAAACTCAAATTAAAAGTCAAGTTGTATCTGTTACCACATTGGCAACAAAATTGCTCCTTGACTGTAATAAGCTGCTTGTTTTTAAACCAAAAGGCTGAAATGATCAAATTAAGAGATTTTGATCTTGGGTTCAATATTTACATTTGCTAAGAGAATGCAGGGGACTTTCTTTTGTTTGGTGGCTTAAACTGGATTCTAATAGTCAACTGTTTCTTAAAAGAAAAGTTATACAAGAAGCCTGACACACGTCAACTGTAACAAACTGCATCAGGCTTTTATTTGCAAAAATCCCAAATGGTAACAATGAACAAAGGATGGGAATAGCTTACACTTCCTCCTTTTTCATGAGCTTCTCTGTTTGTTTGATCTTTTATTATTCCCCTAGCCTTTAATTTTTGCTTCAGAAACTCGGGTATATCTTTAGCAGCATTTGCTCCTCCAGTTTTGTCCTCAGGTTTACCTTACATTAAAAATTAGCCAAACAACATCAAAACACCAGTTCTGGATCTCTTATGTACATTATTAAGTGTTAGCATCAGTCTCTTTGTAGTTTATGGGTGTTATTTTGCAATATCTTGATCCTAATTTCCATATGCCATATGGAGACAGATTCCTATATAAAAGCCTTAAATTAAACAAATGAGTTTATCAAGCATCAGAAAAAAAGAACAAACAAAACAGCCCAAACAAAATAAAATAAGTTAATACATATAGGAGGACAATCTCAATAGTTAATAACTCCACAATTAGCTATGATTTTAACAAAAGTTTAGCCTCGGCTTCAAATCAACTGGTAGAACTGACAGGAATGTTGTCTGAACAAATCTATTACGAGTTGCATCCTGCAAAACCACTTCTTAGAACAAGCAAAAACAAAGACGAAAACCAAAAAACATGAGCCAAAAATAAAACCAAATGCAAAAATCTATTAGCTTGTGTTGTACCTGATTGGAGGCTAGATGAAATAGAATAATAGGCACCGCCTCCTGGTACGCCATAACCATTACCAATCTCAACATTACCTAATGACCATCAAAATTAAAGAACACTCAGCCAAAAACTAATCAACAGAAAAGCATGTTAAAAGTGAAAAAAAGTAAACCAAAATTCAACATATTTCTGGTAAAAGATTTACCTAAGTTTCCTGTTACATCAACAATTACAACTTGTACAATTTTGCTATACACGTTTCATTAAAATTACATAGTAGTGCATAAGAGTCTTAAAGGACGTAACAAACGAGGCCTTCACCATCGATAAACAAAACTGCCACAATTCACTTATCCAAACTGAAATTTTGTAATGCAAAATTAATAATTCATATAATTGGTTTGTACCATTATCACTATGATTTAGTTTGCCCCTTTTGTTGGCCACTTCTGCACGATGGTCAGCTGTTATCTTCAACAGATGCTCCTTTACAAGATAAAGAAGTAATTAGTCAAAGAACCAATAATAGATAATTAATGTATTAGTTCTATTAACTAATCAGTCACAGACTACGATACCTTCAATTCGTTAGGGTTGTATTGTCCCGAGAGTACATCTCCACTCTGTTCTACAGGCCGGCCAATTTCCTTTTCTTGTCTAGAAATCATAAAGAGGAAATAATGTGTTAATATAGAATAAGTCTTTTTCAGTACTAAAAATGTAGCTTGTAAAGGACTTTTTGCACAAATTTACTACAACTGAAGTGTTTATACTATAAAAGAAGAATGAAATGGGAAGTAGTTATAGACCTTTGACTCTGTATTGCTCGCTGAGTCTCAATTTCCTACACAGTGTAGGAACTGAATAACTTAGTGCTATTGCCAAAAAAAAAATACAACCATAATAAGAATACAAATTACTAATTCAGAACTGACATACTTGTTCATGAAGCACAGCATGCTGTACGGCAGAATCAATATTTTCAACTGCGCCAACTATCCAAAAACATAAGTACAAAATTCATGGTATTCAGGTTCTTCTTATGAAACCCAAAGTTGATTTGATCTCACCAGACATATATGAAGATGCCTCCATTGAAGCTGGTAATTGCTTGTTTTGGGTATCAGACATTTCTTCTGCATACATAGTACAACAGAACTCAATCAAAAGATGAATTTTTTTTTTAAAATAACTCAAAACTGCAATAATACCAATAACAAATCTATAAGGGAGCACCAACGGTTCTGGTATTAACTGGTACTGAACATGACCAGTTCAGTTCCTATTCAAAATTGCTTGTGAAGTACCTTACTTAAAATAAGGACCTTGTATCATATCAATCCATAGTCCGTTGTTGCTACCAGGGTAAGCAAAATCTATCGGCGGCGCACAATCCGATTGTTGAGCGATTTTCCAAACGGACTGGCGAATTTTGCGTGGAAGAACAATTGAATCGGAGGAGACTCACCGACTGAGTTACGCCGATTCTTCCTCGACTATCTGATTCTACGGATTCGAACTCTTTACTGATGCTTTGAAAGCCTGATCGGAAGAGATAGAGTGAAGTATGTTTTGTGAATTAAAAGAGGAGAAACGAGAATGGTCGTCTGCCGGGTGGTATCTTTAAGATTAAATGAATTTTGGGCCGGGCGTATCTTTAAGATTAAATGAATTTTCGTTGCACCATGCAAAGTACTCTTTTTTAAAGTAAGCCCAAGACCGAGCACAAGAAAAAGCCCAAACAAGAAAGAGATCCCAATTCTCCATTTATAATGCTGCTGCTATCACGCAGTGATGTATAAGCACCGTAGCCGCATCAACACCGGGGCCATTGAATCATCCCTCTTGTTTCTCTACTCTTCTTCTTCCCTGTTGAAATTGAAACCCTTGCTTACAAAACCCCTGACAGACGGCAGTATTTAAGGCATTAATTTGTAGAATTATAAATGCATATAGTTGCAACTTAGAATACAAGTAGCATAAATTATAGTCTATGTTGTATGGATACGATACGGTTATTATATATAATATTTTAATTATTTTATTAATTAAACACTTTTATTATATAAGTTAAATATCAAAAACCAATTGTGGCATATGTTAAATATAATTGCAAGTAGTTTGTAACATTAAATGAGAATTGATGTAGTGGTAAAGTTCTATTGTTGTTCCGGTGGCCCAGGTGGAGTATCGGGGTAACATAGCTCACAAGTGATTGTTGGATCTCAAACCAAACCATTGGTTACATGTGCCTCACAGCACATTACATTGATTCCTATTGGAAATTGCAAAAATGTATTATTAGTTTCAATGAGCTTGCTCCACCTCATAGTGGTGAGGTAATTGCGGATGCAATCTCAGAGTCTATTATAAAATGGGGTATTCAAGACAAAATTGGAGCAATTATTTTAGATAATGCATCCAATAATGATAAGACTGTGGACATATTGAAGTCTAATTTTCGAGGCAGGGGCAAGTTACAATTTTGGTGGGCTCTTTTTTAATGTGTTGTGCTCACATATTAAATCTGGTTGTGCAAGATGGTCTTAGTCAAATTGATAAGTGTATTTCGAAAATTAGAGATGGAGTGAAATACCTCAAAAAGACCCTCGGTCGTCTTTTAAAATTTGGTGAACTAGCAAAATGTTTAGGCATCAAAACTAGTCGATTGTTATGTAGCTATGTCAAAACTAGATGGAATTCAACACATCACATGCTTGAATCGGCTATCTATTACAAAACCACATTTGAACAATATGATGACATGAGAGACAATAACTTTGTTTGGTTGCCCATAGAGGATGAATGGATAAGAGCCGAAAAAGTGTGCAAATTGCTTGAGGCTTTTTTGGATGCCACTAACTTATTCTCGGGGTCATTGTACCCAACTGCAAATTTATTTTTCGTGGAAATTTTTAAGGTAAATGATAAGCGTAAAATATATATATTTATACAAGTTCGATCTAAGTTTTATAATGAAAATACTCTAAATATCTTGTATTTTAGTATATAAAAGACCTATATTGCACCCCGAATCAATTTATTACATTTTCTTACTTTAAAATGTAGAAAACAGCGAAAACAACACTGAATGTGACCCACACTCAACACTTAGTCAATTCTGGGAGATCTTGCGCAAGAAGGAAGGCAAACTGAGCCTAATGTGACCCGCACTTAGTCAATTTTGTACTTAGACGGATTTCTGAGAACTTGGGAAGAAAACAAGCCAATGTGCCCCGCACTGCGGTCAGTGCGAGTCGCACTTAGTACTTAGAAAGATTTTCAACATGATGCTCAACTAGAAGAAAAGTCCGAGCGTAATGCGACTCACACTGACCCCAATGAAGGCCGCATTGAGGACTTAACCAATTTTCCAACTATTTTTGGAAAGAAAGAAGAAAAGACTGAGTGTAATGCGACCCGCACTGACCCCCAGTGCGGGCCGCACTCAGAAGGCGCAGATAGTCTGAATGATCTGGGGTTATAATAGGCTTAACTGTGATAATGCGACACGTTTTCTAATTAACTCAGAAGGCGCAGAATTAGTGGATTTAATTATAGAAAACATGTGAGACAAGTGCTTAACTGTTCTCCACATTTTTAGGGGGTATAATAAGCTATAAAAGGGAGAGAATTCTGTTCATCTCTCCATCAATCCATCTTCCACATCTCATTGGAGCTAAGGTGAAATTAAGAGCTGAGATTTAGAGAAGAAGAGCAGAATTCTCAGAGCAAAGGAAGCTAAGCAAGAGTTCTTCATTGTTGTAAGGGTTGTAATCATTTCTCTTTCAATTTCTCTTTGTTTTAGCCATTTTTGTAATGAATTTTCTGTGTATGTTTTGCATCTCCATGAGATGCTAACTTCCTCTCTAGGGGTTTAGGTCAATGCATGAACTTGTTTAATTCTATTTTATTCGGTTATTTGTTTTTATTATGATCGTTTTATGGGATTTGATGGTTAATTTCTGTGATTTATCATTTGCATGTGTTGATTACATAATTAGTACCCTAAATCGAAGTAGTCCCGTTTTGGATTCAAGAGGACCAAAGTAGTCAGGATGAGAGGAGAGTACTAAATTATGAACACAAATATCTTATGATTTGGATTAGAAGCGACCGTACTTTGATACCCATATCCGAAACTATAGAAATTAAGAGTTAGGGTTTGGTGATGAATGAAAGTGAAGTCAAACCCCTACTTAGCACACCTAGATTGATTAAGTATTGATATGTATTTTGTGTGAATGTTAAATATCCCTTTAGGGTGATGATAGCCCCTAAAATTCGAGGAACATTAACCCACCGCATCAAAATACTTGTATCAATAATTAGTTGAAATAGGCTAACAAGAGCTTAATGGGACTAGATAGTTAGGGTGATGAACGACAGTGAAGTCCGAAACTATCTAGGCACATTATTAATTCACGAAAGTGACCCTTTTTAACACTTTAGGTTAGAAACCTTCTTAAATCATACATGAATTTAAACAATTACCAAATAGATAGAATTAACAAGAGATTGTAGACCTAAAACTCCTAGATTCTCCAAACTTTGATCAAACCCTAATTTCATTTTACTCTTTCTTTATTTTAATTGTTTAAACCTTCAACTCCTTGAGTATTGAACCCATGATGTGTATTTTGGGTATAGAATTAAATGGTCTATTTCATACACTATTGCTTTAAAATTTATAAGAACCCTTAATACGCAAAGTAGATTGAATTGCAAGCGCACAATCTATCCTTGTAGTAATTATGGGTGTCGATCCAAAGACTAAGGTAATTATAATTTTTACTAAATTAAGTGCGAATAAGTAAATGGGGGGGTTTGTTGCAAATCACACAGTCGTTGGGTTCAACACCCGAGAAGAGTTGGTTTGTAACAAAACTAATTTAAAATCAAAATAAGAGAAATAAGAGAAATAAGGTTGTGATCAAGTTAATGAAGTCTAGAGGTATTTGGTCCACAATCCCTTGGCTAGTCCAACACTTGGTATATTTTCTTAATTCATGCTTTGTTTTGATGAGAGTTCCAACTAGGTTGGCCTATTTCTACTTAGAATCAATACTTTGCATGTTTCAAGCCTATCATGTTAATTTACTTCGTTTTAGGGCTGTTACTACCTAATAGGGTTGTTTAATTAAAGGCTAAATACTCCACTAATTCGTACCGATTACTAAATATACTTTAAGTATCCTGATTGCGAAGTACTTGTAAATTAGTTTCCCACAACTTTCCATGTCCAATCTTTAGTTCTTATGGTCAGGGGTAGACTCGATTTGGTCTATCTAATCTATTGTCCCTAAGGTTATTTGTGTACAAGACTCAATTTTATCTTTGACTTAAACACCCTTGAAGACAAGAGGGCTGTCACTACCTTCGCAAGGTGTGGTTTCAAAAACACAAATCATGCATGACTCACAAATATATAAAATAAGAACCAAACATCAATTCAAAAATATCAATTAAACTAACTCAAGTTCATGATCACGACCTAGGCCCCAAGAGAGGAGATTAGCCTCTCATGGGTGCAATAACAAAAACATCCATGATAAAGAACAAGTAAACCAAGCAATTAAAATGAGTAAATAACAAAGGGAAATAGAATACACCAGTTCCCAAGCTATGCCTCAGTTCTTCCTTGCAAAGTCTCCTTTTAAATCGCCAAATCCGCTTTGTCGCTTTGAATTCACTTGAGAAGGATGAGAGAATGAAGTTAGGGTTTGAGGGAAGAGAGATGTCTAGTGAGAGGTGGCTTGATGTGAATCCCCAAAGGGAGATGTTTTCTCTAACTGCCCACCATTTAATTTATAGCAATTTGTAACTTTGAGAGCAAGCAAACAAGGTTGGAAAGTGAATCTGGTGAAGATATGGACAAGTTATGACAATAAATCATATTGGTGTGGCCACACAAACTTAATATTCTGCCTTGGCCACGTTTTGGCTTAGAGGGGGCGCACAAAGGGGTCTGCGCTGTGGATTGAGGTTTGTGCGTGCTAGGGAGGCCACATGTCAGGCCGCAATGACTCTCTGACTTTTGTTGGAACTCCCTCTTGCATTGTGCAGCCTAGGGTACAGGCAGAGGAGGTCGCACCAATCAACTTTGGGGTTCTTTAGGGAGTGTGTGGGCTGGGGAGGCCGCATCTTGGGCCACACAGTGGCTCTGTTTGGACTGTGCTTTAGCAGGATCAAGGTTGGGACTTCAAGGATGGTTGTGCGGCTACACAAAGTGCCCCAGAGACCACACAAAAGGTGTAAAAGCTCCAAAACTGCAATCAAATCAAACTAAAAGTAGTAACTTGGTTCTTAACATGATTATATACTAAATTAAACTAAAATATAAAGAAATTGGCTATGAAATTGAGGTTAAACCCGTGCTAAAAGTATATATAATTTAGGCTCATCAAAGAACCCAATTATTTGGAAGAAGATGAGGTGGCTTCTTTTGATGTTTTGAAGTGGTGGAATCAAAATTCCAGCAAGTATCTTATTCTAAGCAAGTTGGCGTGTGATTTGCTTTGCATTTTCATCACGATTGTGGCTCAAGAATTCGCCTTTAGTGTCCGAGGTCATATATTAGACTACTATCGAAGTTCTCTCTCCAAATATATGGTGGAAATTCTCGTTTGTGGAAGTGATTGGATAAAGGCTACTGCAAAAACCACCATTCAAACATTACAAGTAAGAGGTCAATTTTAGATCTGTATTCTTTTAAAACTTTATACTCATTTTTTTACTAATACTTATGTTTTTCTTTCAAGCAATCTGCTATAGAGGAAGAGAATTTGGATATTCCAATCCCAAACGAGCAATGATTATTTCAAAATGGTATTATATTCCAATTTGAAAAATGATGGTTAGTAGTTTCATCCCTTAAATGAACAAGCAACCTACATTTATTAGTTTCTTTCTCAAAACTCACTACAACAAAATTGGGCATCAGCGATCGGTATTGTCGCCAGTCACTGATGCCCTTTTTTCTCCAAAAAATAAATAAATCAGGCAACAACGACTTTCAGTGACCGATTCGGTAGCCGGTCGCTGAAAACCAATTTAAGAATAAAAAATAAAAAAAAATCGGCGACAAAAAACTTCAGCGACCGGCGCTCAGACCTTTCTGCGACCACTTTGTTCCGGTTGCCGAAGGGTGTCCCTAAAAAACTCCCCGCCAAAGCTCTTCGCTCTTCTCTATCTCTGGATTCACGTGTTAGGTTAGACAGAAAAAAATGGAGCCGCCTCGCCCTGCTGACGGGGCCGCCTGCGCCCTGCTGACGGGGCCGCCTCGCCCTGCTCATCCCATCTGCCTGTGCCCTGCTCGGGGCCGCTACCCCTTGTCTCTCTCTCTTGACCGACTCGACCACCTGCCACCGGCCATTTTGACAGCCGCCGGCCTTACCCCATCACCTCCGCTACCCCCTGTCTCTCTCTCGGTCTGTCTCTGACTCTCTCTCTCATATATATATATATATTTTTTTTGCAAACTACCTAAACAAATCAATGATTCAGAGTCAGCCGCCTCCGCTGTCTCTGAGTCTAGGTTCCCTGTACCTCTACCTCAACTGAATCCGGCCCCCACCTTAATTTTTCCTGAGATCTCCTTTGGATCTTGTGGTTTTATTTACTTCACATTTCATTACTGTCTACTGTTAGTGTGACAGCAAAATCGTGTTACAGAAAAAAAAAATAGCTCAGTTCATTAATTGCTGGAAATGTATGATATATGTATGAATAAATATATGGGGTAGAGACTGGTAGTGGTACTTTTTTTAAGTTTTTCCAAGTATAATTTTAAGATTAAATTTTTATAAATGCTTGAAGATACCATTAGACATGATGGTTTATAAGCTTATTCGGGCTTACTTGAGTTCATCTTCCCTTCGGAAGTCAGCTTTAAGGGTATGGTACTTTTAAAAAATTATCTGCTTGACTCTATTATTAGTATCAAATTATATTCCATTGCTCGTTCAAATGAACATCTTAGATTCTGACAACAACTTAGCTGATTTACATGACTTTTGCAATAGTGTGCAGTCAACAACCTACTTGAATCAAAAAAAAAATTAAGACTTCATTAAATCTGATATCCTTAATCTATTCTCATTTGAAGTGTATATTTAATTCTGATTTACTTCTAAATGTATTTATTGATTGAATATTGCTTTTCTTATTTGAAAGGCTCTGGTTAAGAACTCAACAGAAGCAATGAAGGACTCTAGAGTGCTCCATTTTGTCAATACGGTATGGATGCACTCAAACTTGGCCCTTAATTCTCTAATATATATTAATATCTATTGGCGCTCTTCACCTGATAGTTTCAAAAGGAAGAGCTATATGCACCTCATGCCCATCATATTAAATAAATCTACAGATGATTAATGAAAACAAGACAGCATCTGTTATTATTGCACATGGTTCTTGTAAGTACGTTAAGTCACTTAGTGCATTTGGCAAGGACTAGTTCTTGATTGTATGTGTTTTGGTTTACTGCAATCTCATCCTTTTTTTTTTTTTTCAGGTGAGCTCTCTTCAGTGCAGAAATATAGATTTCGAAGAATTTCCTGCATGTAGCATCAGTGTGTACCAGTTGGAAGCACTGGACAAAGGCCTAACAAAGCCCTAAAAATTTAGGGTTAGAACAGTAAGTGGATGTGGTCATAATGAAGAAATATAATTTGTAATGTTACAATATCTATTTATGGTTAAGAGTTTCTCCTCTTTTTCTCTCATCTTCATTTTAATTTGTTAAACTACTTGTGTGGGTAGTATATGGATGCATGTGATGTGTAATGGTTATGTCGAGAGGTTTTTGTACTGATTTAACTGATAGAAAAAGTTACTGTGGTTGGCTCTTGATTATCTTTTAGTTGGTTTTTAAGCACTTTCTGTAATAATATTATGTGACATTAATTAGGTGTTCTCACATCACAACAAGTTCTTAATCATGTTCTGTAATAATATTATGTTGAAATTAGTATCAGCGACCGGTTTTGATTATCAGCGACCAAAATATTTGGTCGCTAATGTCTTAACATGACGTCACCAAAAACTATCAGCGACCAAAACTAAATGGTCGCTGATCATGTATCAGCGACCAGGATGACGTCATTCAGCGATCGGTAACATCATCGGGTAAGCATCAGAGTCTAGGCTTTTAGCGACCGGTCTTTCAGTGACCGGAATTTTACATCAGCGACCAAATTTGACTATCAGTGACGGACGACAGCATTATCAGCGACCGGTGAAGTTTCACCGGTCGCTGATGCCCCTATCTGTTGTAGTCACTATAGCATCAGTTTGGAAATGTGATTATGTGTTTCCATACAAAACTTTTGATACACACAGAAGGTTTAATCATGAATTTAACCAACTCAAGTTTAATCATACATAGAGCAAGTTTAATGATTGTGGGAGAACTTATATTTTCTTGTTTCTTTGCAACTTGATCTGTTATTTTGGAACTTCAATTTATCATACATACTTCTTTTTTTTCTCGCAAAGAGAAGTGTGTGACCACTATATCTTACATCACTAATCACTTACTATTTTTTTTTTTTTATGATCTATTGCCAATTGGTATAATATAGGTTGAAGATTTGAAGATGAAGATGATTACCGAGGCCCGAGGCTCACTTGCTCTTTTTTTTGTTAACTGAGAGTTTGACATGTTTTAAATATGTAATGTTTGTGTTTTTAAAATTGTGGATTGTTTGGTAGTGACATGTTCTTAAACAAGTACGTTTTTCTTTTGTTAAATGATTACTGACATATTTTTAATTTATTTTTAATTTGTGGATTGTTTGTTGAATTGTTATGGGCTGGTATCAAAGGGGCTGAGGGGAGCAATAAACAGTTATCAAAATGTTATCATTTTTTCATTCAACCAAACTAATAAACTAGTTCAACAAATGCACATTCTCACCTTTAGTTTGGTTATATTGTTTATGCCAGATTACAATTCGACAAATAATAAAGAAAATCTTATTGAAAATGAGTTGACACACGAGTCACGAGCCAACTCGAGTTGCTCACGAGTTGAGTTCGAGTCCGCGAGTCAGCTCAGCTCGGTATTCTTAACTCGAGTCAACTCGCCTACCTGCCTTCCAAGTTGAATTCGAGTTAACTCGGCTCGTTAGCACCCCCACACACACCTCCTCCCTCTCCTACGAGCTCATCCCAAGTCCGTTTCAGCCCATCTCGCCGGCTAGCTCTCTGCCCTCTTTGTCTCCTCTTTCTCTTTGGTGAGAACCGTGAACTGTCAGCTCCGATTTTTTCTCCGCCTCAACCTTGGACCTTCTGCAACTTCTTCAGTTGTTAGAGCCCTGTTTGTGAAAATAGTGAAAGGGAAGGTCAAGGAGAAGAGGCGTAGCCCCTCCGCCTCTCTCTCATTTGCCGTCTCCAGCCGTTACTTTCTCTGGTTGTCTCTTACATCTGTCTTCTTTAGCCACCACAACCGCCTCCCAACTTCAATACCGCTCCACCCTCACACCTCTAAACTCTAGATCCATCCTAAACCAAAGATTTGCCGGCCTCGAGTATCCTTACCTCAAAAGCCGTTAAACCAAAACCATTGACTGGGTAGGGGGAGGTCGAGGCCTTGCCCCATCCCTAGCCATCTACTTGACCAAAAAAAAAAAAAGATGTCGCTGTTTTATATTATGTGTTGTTAGATGTTGATGTTGTGTTGTTAGGTGTAGATGTTATGAGTTTAGATTGTTGAAGTTATTTGATGTTGATGATGTAGTAGATGTGAAATGATGGATGTAATTTTATATTTTATTTAATGAAAATTATGCTTGGCAGCCAGGTTTCCAAAAAAAATTATTAGCTTTGATTTCCATCCATTAAAAAAATGTTAAAGGTGTGTTTGTAGATTAGTTATTATAATTTCACATTATGTTTATTGAGACTTATTAAAATATAATAATATTAAAAAAATAATAGCAAAATATTAATTACTAAAATAGGAAATAAGCAAAGTATGGAGCTGGAGATGAGTAATAGAATTGCTGGGGGCCCAAGAGAAAGAATTGAATTTGGGAAGTCGGTGTAGACAACTAAAAAAGCTATTGGTTAGAGAGAAAGCTATGCCCTATATATGTTGGTTTATCCTGTAATTAAATATTAATTACATGTAACTTGTAACACTTGTATTATTATAATTTTATAATAGACTAGGGTTGTGAACCAGTCATATTCTATAATTATAACCTAATAAAACTATGTAAAAACTAGAGTGAATGATGGTAAGATGAAACCAAGTTTTTTTTTTTCCAACGATATTTTCGTCCCAATATACAACTTGAATGAGATAAAAAAAATGGTAAGTTTTATAGTTTTTTCCCCTAATGTACGTAGATCAAAATCAACATGCGTAACATTGTAACAATATATTATTTTTTCATCCGATCTAGAGCGCGTGGAAGCAACACAAATTATTTTTGTATATATAGTTGAATCACGAAGATATCCTGCCATGAGAAACAAGATACATTTTATATTAAATTAACACAATGCATGCAGCATGCGGACATGAAATCTTTATAGTACGGGATTTATCTAACAAAACAAAAAAACATATAAAACAATCTAACACATTCTATAATGAACTCATATTTCTTGAAAAAAATAGACTGAGTATATTAAGACAGCAAATTTTATCCAATTCAAAATTTCATATGGCAATTGACATATGTGTTTTTTTTTTTGAAAACTTGGTAGGAACTACCAAGGAATATATTGATAAATTTGTTTACAACAACCAACCTACTAAAAAATATTACAGTTCTTATGTTACAGCATCATTAACTCTTGTACTACTTCCCGTACCAGTCCTTACTGTAAGTGATCCCCTCTTAGAAAAATGAAGCCACCACCGCGCATCCTCCTGTGCTCTGCCTGCAACAATCCTTGGTGGGAGCTTTGTATCTCTAAATATTAATTCGTTCCGTTGTCTCCATAATGACCAAAGCACCGCCATAAACCTGACCACCCATTCTTGCCTTTTCCTCACTGATCCGGTACCAAAAGAGGCAGTTGACATATGTTAGATGAATTGTTTGGGATCATGTCATCGTTACTGTATAGAAAGTTGAAATAATGATAGATAAATGTAACAACCCTAGGTTAAACGAAAATTGGAAGTATCAATTTAAAGGATACTACAAAATTGTTAACCGACATGAGATAAGTTAACATTGTGCGATCCATTTTTGCCTAACTGCAAAGGTGTTGTATAATGTACTGTTTGGAAAAATGATAGATGCGATGTGAGAGAACATTTGGACATGAAAAAAATGTTTCGTGAACATGAAAAATAAAGTTAAATTATATATATATATATATATATATATATATTTCTTCTTAATTCATCTTCTCCTCATATTCATGATCTTCAGCTACAGACTCGTCTTACAAAATAAAAATGATAATAGTAAATTAAACAATCAACATTTTTCACTGTACAACACTTCAAATTGTTAAAATTGAAATAATAAAACAGGAATAAAATATACCAGATGAATAACTTTTAATACAGCTTTCTCATATCTCAGTTAGCCCCCTCGGCAAGTACCTAAACAATCATTGATATATAAAATCCGTAAGTACAATTTTTATACGACAACTACACTAATCTCCATAAGAAGTCTGTTCCGCTAGTAACAAGGTACTGTTTGAAGTTTGCTAACAAGTCCACCCCCCCCCACACACACACACACACACAAAGAACAATTATATAGAACCCCCATTCCCATCCCCCCTTCATCCCCGCAGCCTCCGAAAAAGAAAAGTCACTAACTAATCTAATTTTTTTGTCTTTTAGTGGTGGGTATATGGGGGACAACATTTTTCGCTGTTGGACGCCAATAGTTAATACTACAATGAACAAAGTTAAATATGATGTCTCCTTATTTTGTCTAATTTACACCGAAACTTGTACCTTAAAGCCTAAAAATGTGGACTTTTCATTTAAATATTATTAGAATGTGGTACTGCTATGTTTTGTTTCTTGTTTTGCAGGAAACGGGCGAAATTCTGGATCTGACAACTCTCCATACTGTCCGTATAGGTTTATATACGGTCTGTACAAGATCAGCCCGACCACACAGAAGGTTCCACAACATGAGGCAACAATTCTCCAAGGCAAGGACAAGTATACGGTCCGTATAGGATTCTATACGGACCGTACAAGCTATTTCGGAAATCCAGGCTGGAATTGGAAACAGAGACAGCTGGGGAGGCCGAAAAGGAAGGCTATTATTTTGCGATTTCGGGCATTAAGGCAAACAATTTCCAGATTTGAGAACCATCTTTTGCTCATTCTTGGTGCTTGGGAAACAAGACACAACTTGGAGAAGAAGAAGAGGAGGAGAAACTAGATTTTGACGCCGATTCTTCGAATTTTTCATTGTTTTGTCATGAACTCCTTTATCTCTTGTGATTTATATTATTGCATGAACATGATTGGCTAAACTTTCAGTTTCTAGGGTTAAGATGTAGTTTCTAATTTAGTTTTGCTTGCATGTTACTTGGATTATGTGTTGAATGCTTTGTTTTTACTTTGTTGAGTAGTATTTCGATTGCTTTGTTTGTGCTTGCTTGAATTTGATTAGTCATCCCGTTAGATGAATGCGCACGTCTAATTGTTAGGAGCCAAGTCTATGATATCCAATCAAACCGAATAAAGTACATGAAGTAGGTTTGTGACCCGAAAGGTGAAATCAAGGAGTACCCGAAAGGTGAAACTTTCCTCGAGACGAAAGTCCTTGGATACTTTTAGTAAACCAACAAGTAACTTAGATAAATTAGTCCAAAAAGTGAAAGTTGAGGGTTAACGCATCTAAGAGGGGAGTAGTTGAGTCCGGCAATCGGGTTTTAAGCCAAAATTGCGACAGCTGAGGTAAGGAACTTAGATCTGGTCGATGGAAACCCTAGACATTAGTATCAACACAGAAACAGTAACTGCAGCATTAACTCGGTGGTCCATACGGACCGTATAGGGTTCTATACGGGCCGTATACCTCGGGGCTAAAACAGAAATGAAATCAGAAACCCTGGAAACACTTTTGATTAATTAAAAACAACTTTTAATCTTCTTTCATTGTCTTTAATATTGTTATTGATCAGTAGAATTGTTAGAACAAGACCAAACCAACTTTTTCTCACTTCTAGAATCTTAGTTAATTTAAGTAGAGTCTGGTTATTTTCTTACCATCCCTGTGGATATGATACCCGACTATACCAACGGTAGGACTGTGCACTTGCAGTCTTAACCAGAGGTAGACTCGAGTTTAAAAGGTACAGCTTGCTGTACTGAAACTTAGGAGTACACTTCTGTGGACGAACAAAATACTAGATCGATGAATGATAAATACACTAAAGAATAAAGTTAAATACTGCAGGAAATTAAATATCTGAAGTTAAATACTGACATTCCTAAAGTTAAATACTAATGTGTATAAAGTTAAATACTAAGATATATGATGCTAAATAGAATCCATGCAACTTATTTATAATTTTAGAGATTAATACTTTTGACTTTAAAGATAAATACTAACGTTCATAATGTTAAATAATAACATTCCTAAAGTTAAATACTGATGTGCAGGACGTGGGGACGATACCAAATTAGTTTGTCATTTTTGCGGGGACAGATTGTGTCGTTGTTGGACGCGGATGGTTAAATACTCCAATGAATAGAGTTAAATACTTGTTCGATGCATTATTAATACACTAAAGATTGAAGTTAAATACTGTAGGAAATTTAAACCATCAAATGTTGGAATCTAATTTTTTTGTCTTTTAGTGCGGGGATGCGGGGACAAATATGTTAAATTTTTGTGGGAACATATATTGTTTTGCTGTTGGGCAGACAGTTAATACTCTAATAAATAGAGTAAAATACTTGTTCGATGCACTGTAAATACATTACATATAGATGTTAAATACTACGCGGAACCATATTTTTTTGTCTTTTAGTGCGGACTTTTTTATCTTTTAGTGCGGGGATAGAGGGGGGATGGGGGTGCGAAGACAGTTATCTGGGTAAAAAAAAAACACAAAGTTTGCATATAACCAGGTCATTTTACTAAATGCTTACTAATTAGTCTATTCAGTGATTCTCACCTTATTCCTTTATAACCTTGAAGTTTGTGCTGCTAATTAATTACTGCGTCCATCTGCTGGCATATATTTTCCTCTGAGCTCACATACAAACGAATCTAGTTTTCAATATTAAAAGAAAAGATAATTGTTAGATAACTAAAAAAGGACTTCTTTGGCTATCATAATGCACAACAACTGTACAAGCAACAAAGAAGGAAAGAATGACAATTGACAAATTAACAAAGAAGATATTAAATTATGCAACAAAGAATTAGGTTTGCTTGGTAGATATGCCCAGTGCCAGAACATATGAAATTGGACAGTAAAGCCCATTTTCAATTTGATATGTTTCAAACAGAAATGATTGAAGTGGCTTGAATATGCTAAACTTTCAAGTAGTACTTGTATTGGAAGGCTCATCATTAAGCTACACTAGAATATTTAAAGTATTACCTGAAGACGATGGAAGAAGATATCTACTTTTCTTATGTTTCTCAGTTTCTTACATTCTTCAATTATCTCAGTACATTTGTTTGTTGGTAATGATCGAATGTGAGGGAAATTGATCCTCAGTTCCTTGAGAGAAGGGAGAAGATCAAAAGGAAATGACTGAAGATTTTTACAGCCCCTGATATCGACCAAGTCGAGCGAGGTAAGGAGCTGCAGAGAAACTTTGTGTTCTTCAGTAAAAGCAGAAAATTCCAATTCAAAAGTTTGAAGGGAAGTGAGCTGCTTGCAGATAGGTAAGGTTAAAAGGGCAAGGGAGTCGCCTTCTATTATTTCTAGAGACAAGGAAAAGTCTGGCTCAGTCCTCTCTATTTCGTTTGATGCAGAGTCCCAAGCTGCAATGAAACCAGGGCACTCGTGAAAATACAACCTTTCCAGGTTCACCCAGGACTTTAGACCTTTCATTGAACTCAATGTTTTACAAGATACAATACTGAGGGTCTTCAAACAGATCAAATGCTTGCCGAATGTAATGGAAGTGAGTGATTGACAGTCCCTTATAATCAAATTCTCTAATGCCACAAAAGAATGCATGTCCAAAGATTCTAAACCAGAGATGTAGGATATTTTAAGGGAACGCAGAGAGCTAAGCTCATGGAAAGCCAATAATTTACCCACCTTAAGGCTCGAACATTTATCCAGCTCCAAACTGAACTCTAGTCTTTTCCCCAGGTAAAACATTGATTCTATAAATCCAGTCCTTTCAATTGATATAAAAGGATATAGTGGAAGAGGTATTGGTAGTTGAAAAATTAGTGGACAATAAAGAATTTTGAGACTAGCTAGAGAAGGAAACCTATTTAATACCTCAGATGTAGCACATCCTGAGAAAGGAAGATCCACTAATTTATGGCAACGTTCAATTGTGAGGTTTTGGAGTTTTTTGAAGCAAAGAAATGGTTGAAGTTGGTCACTCCATACCCACTTTTCGAGATATGGCATATCTATGATCTCCAACTTTTCCAAAGATGGAAATTTTATGTTTTGATGAGTACCATAGCACTGAGGTCCAATCTCTCGCACAGCCAATCCAGATAACTTTAAATGCTTGAGAAACTCCAACTCCCCTATAGGTGGAAGCAGCTCCCAGGCTTTACAATCCTTTAGAATTAGATACTCAAGAAAAATGAGAGGGGGCTCCAACCACGTGGGAGAAACTACACCACCATATCCAACTATATGAAGCAATTTGAGGTTGCTGTTTGGTTTAAGGCCCTCTAGGACACTTTCGTTCTCTTGTTCACCTTGATTCCATTTTAAATACAAGGCATCAAGCTTCTCTTTCTCTGCTAATCTAGCATTGCTTGCCTCGCTCTTAGATTTTACATTCTCAAGATTTGAGATATGGATAAATCCTCCAATCTCCTTAAGAGAGCCTAATTGTTCTATCTCAAAGCCTTTCTTTTGTTGAACAAGAAAATGATTCAGCTCTTGCAAAGATGTTAGTTTCCCTACACCCCTAATCTTAGAGTGCAGGTTCCCTTGCACAATAAAATGCCGCAAGCTAACAAGGTCACTAAAATTATTTGGCAACTCCAATTCGGGTAACCACCCATCTTCAATTTCAATTTCAAACACTTGTAGGTGATATAGCCTACATATTTCTCTTGGAAGATTATTGCAAGTCATGTTAAAAGTTTCTTGACACAAAACTTTTTAAACTTAATTTTAGATACCGGAGGCTAACACAATTCTGAAAATTGAAATTAGGTGGTTGTACTAGAGAACATAGATTTAATCTCATTGCACGGAGAAATTTTGTTTCTTTTAGTAGGTCTGAAATACTTCGAAAAATACCTGAAGGCAACTCTTTCCAATTAACTAATAGTATCGTGCTTAGGTTTTCTCCTTCCAAACACTTCAATTCGCCAACTATTGCTTCCTCAAGTTCAGCTTCTTCTGTTGTCCAACTATGAAAATTCGGCATATGTTTAAAAAACGACAAATGACGTATGGTCGGAATTTGTCTAGGTGGGTTACCATTAATGCTTAAACATTCTTTGAAGGAAACCTTACATGCCAAATCATGAATCAAGTCATGAAATGTATAATTCACTAAACCATTGCTTGATTGTTTAGTTTGATAAAAACCACGGTTGAACAGCTCATTGAAGTAGGCACTCCCAATATCCTCCATCGTTTTGCCTTCAGATCTTACATCGAGAAAACCTTGAGCCATCCATAGATATACCAACTCCATACATGTAAAAGTATGATCCTCAGGAAAGATAGCACAATATGAGAAACATCTTTGAAGATGGAAGGGCATATGCTCATAACTTAACCGGAGTGCTGGCATAATATCATTTGGACCACTTTGAAATTTCCACTCTTTACTATCCCTGATTTTCATCCAATATCTCTCATCAAGCATTTCTTTTAACAGAGCACTAATAGTTTTTGCTGCTAGTGGGTTACCCTTCAACTTATTGGCAATTTGTTGTCCAATATTTCTTAACCTCCAATTTCCTCCATAGTTTGAATCATTGAATATACATGTACTAAAGAATGATAAAAATGCATCCTCTTCTAGACCATGCAAATGAAAATCTCTTGCATCGATGATTTTGGCAACAGATTGGTTTCTAGTCGTCACTAAGATTATGCTCCCTTTCACCATGCAATTATTTAATGGAGCTACCATTGAATCCCATTGGCTTTTATCTTCATCTTCCCACATGTCATCCAAAATAAGTAGGAACCTCTTGGAGTCTAATTTTTCCTTAAGTTTATTTTGGAGCTCATTGAGGTTAGTAAGCTCTTCGCATCTGTTGCCACATGCACCTTCTAACATCTCACGTGTAAGTCTGACAATATCAAACCGAGTAGACACACAAATCCAAAATCTAACCTTAAAGTGGCTATGAACTTTTGGATCATTGAAAACTAGTCGAGCAAGAGTAGTCTTCCCCACACCACCACAACCAACAATTGCTAGAACAGAGACCTTACCAACTGTTACAAATTCTTCATTTGTTAATAGGTTTAGTACTTTGTCACGCTCTTGGTCTCTCCCAAAAACTCTAGGTTCAGTGAGAAATGATGACGTTTGGCGTAAGTTTGTTGCTTCAGTTTGAATTATTTCAGTATTCCGGGAAGTTATAACTAGTGATTCTGTTTGCAGAGCATAGCGGACTTTCTCCTCATATTTCTGCAACTTCTCGGCTAATTCATTCATCCTTCGGGACAGATTAATTCTGGAGAAAGTTTTGGGTAGTGATATTAGTGCATCTTGTGCAGAGCAACAAGACATTCCCTTCAAAATTGAAAGAATGGAACGGCTTCGGCTTGCAAGCCGAAAGTCAGAAGAAGAGGATGCAACTGATGATTTATTGATCCAGTTTACTTTCTCCTGGGTACCTGTTATAAAAATTATACCAAATACAGAAATTAATTTAATCGTAATCTGTGATCGTAAAATGAATGAATGATCATCTACCAATAACTTCTTAGACGTAATTATAGGATAATAATAACAAACACAACACTAGATTTTCATGCTGGACTGCTCTTCCATAAGTGCCTCAATTGCGTTGTTGATTGTAATTATAATTAAGATGAATCTATAATGTTTGCATGATTGTATCATCTCCACAGGTTTATGAAACAACACAATTACAATAACAAAGTACGTAAATAAATGGTTAAATCTACAACACATGCGGAGGAATTTGACTAATAATAATTGAGGGGATTTATTTGCATTTGTCAGTGCTTATATTTTGAACGAAGAATTTTATTTATGCCCTCTTGAAAACAACAAATTTCTACCATTCATCTAACTACTATGTATGATTTCCAATATTAAATCTAACTCACTACCTATGAACTTACTCTTTTAGCCTAAAAAAGAAAGAATTTCCTTCTAGTTTCTCTTGAGTCTCTATTTCTCCATAACATCTTTTTTTTTTTCTTGAGTCTCTATTTCTCCATAACATCTTTTTTTTTTTTTTTTAACAAATATACAACTTTTTGTGTGACGTGTTTCTTCCCTGTCTCGATTTTTCTTTAAGAAACAATGAGAAACATGTTGATTTAATACAAGGAAAAATTGAAATTGGAATCAGAATCGATCACTTCACCTGAAATTGAAATCGAGATCGGAAACTCAATTTCTTTTGGCACAAGCTTTTTTTGTACTAAAAAAATAGACAAAATTGGTAAATAAAATAATTTTGATCCCTATAAAAATATATATATATATAGAAGAAAAATAAAAGAAGAAATGGAAACAAAAATGTGGTAAAAATTATGGAAAACAATTCAAAAAGCAAATGCAAAAAAGACTGCAAATAGAGGGATCCAATGAAAAACGAAATTGAGAGGAGGGGCAGCCGTAAATATATGATTAAATCTTACAAGTGGTCCCATCTCCCCATATTTTCATATTTGAGCCCAGCCCACAAAAACCCTACTACAAAATTCTTTAAGGTGTATGTACACCAAGTCTAACTTGATGAAGGGGAGGCTTTCTTCGTCAACCAAAAATCGAAAGAAAATAAAGGAGCTATGTCCGACAGGAAAAAGGGACATGACAAAATTCAATAATAATAAAGTATTTCGCCCTCAAAATTTTAATAATTCACATAATTATCCAATATAATTTTAATATACATCTAATATGCTCAAAACTCAAATTAGTTATATTTAATATTTTAGAAACTACAATTAGTAAAGAATTAATCAAAACTAGACCCATTCTCCCTGTAAAGTGTAAACACGCTCTCTTCGATCTTTATATTTTCCAAGAGAGAAAAGTTATTTACGATTTTACGTATTGTACAATATTGTGTGATTGATACTGGTACAGCTTCTGAAGTATAGCTCTTTCCCTGTACCATACTCTCTCTTAGTTTGTGCAAAAGCATACATCTTCAAATTATGATTGTGTATATATGAGAAAACAATAACTTTTCTCAGGTACCTCTCTGCTGAATCTCGTCCTCCAGCCGGTAGTAGTCCAATTCGTCAAGCAAGTTTTCAGATTGATATGTGAGTTGCTGAAGGTTCTGAACCAGCTCATTCAGTGAACTATTGTTGGTAGGAAGGCTGGAAGCGCTTGTAAGCAGGGAACCAAGCTGCAGCAGCTGCTCCTTGATGGTTTTGAACTCGTTTCCAAGGCCGATGCGCTTTGCCCATGCTTCCAACAATGCAGTTACAGCCTTGTTTACCAAAGTACTCATCAGCCAGCCGACTGCCGCAAAGGTCATTGCCACAGGATCCATGCTAGTCGTCGTTTATCAAACAGGAGTGCTGGTATGTACGTTAAGATGAGCAATAAGAAGATCGATATGAGATGGAGGTTTCAACTTTCAAGATAAGAGCTGGTTCACTCTAGGAAGAGATAAGATGAACAAACAAGTCCTACGGGTTTGCTGCAACTATTGCTTGTGAACCGTTGTATTACAAGTTTAGCTTATGTAACGACAGTTTGAACGAATTGAACAGTGATTTTTTCTAAAGATATTGGATTTATTCCTCTTGATAGAAAATTGTATATAGTTATCTAATTATTTTTTATAAAAATAATTAAAAATAAAGGACTCGTTTTTAATTTTTAAATTTCAAACGTGTGATCTCTCGCTAGGGGTGTAAACGGAGCGGATAATGCTAATACCATATCCGCATTCGTTTTTCAACAAGCGGATACGGATACAGATATGGATAGTAAACGGATATCAAAATTGAAAACCATATCCGTCTTAAACGGATACGGATACAGAACGGATATTCTACGGATACGGATTCGAATACGAATACGGAGCGGATAATTATCAGATATTGAGTAATTCTACTAAATTTTATAATTTTAAATTACCTAATTTGATTAACTAAATTGAAAAAATTTAATAGACTTTTTAAGTTTGCACAGTGATGATTATGCATGACTAATTGCTTATTGGTTCAGAGAACCAATCCATTATCCTAATAAATTATATGATTTTTCTACCAAGATCCTTGAACTTAAACAAATATGTATATTTTTTAGGAATTTTGCAAGAGTGAAATGAATTGAAAGCTGCTGAAAGATTAAATTTCGAATCCGGATATATACGGATATCCGCTCCGTTTATATTCTCACGGAATTATCCGTATCCGTATCCGTTTTATTTTTCCATATACTAAAATTATCCGTATCTGTATCCACAAGTATCCGTATCCATTTAATCAGGATACGGATAATAAGCGGATTTGGAGCGGATTATCCGTGGATAATCCGTATCCGTTTACAGCCCTATCTCTCACACATAATATTATTTTTGGTCACTAAATTAAAGGCTAGTATTGAGTTAAAAGTGAATTAGATTCTAAATTAATTTAATTTCATTAATTATAATTTGAATTGAGTTAAATTTGAGCCTAATATCAGTTAAGCTATATGCTCAAAGTATTTCAAATTTGACTTGTGTCATATTCCACAGTAGCTTAAGTTGTTATTTTGAGATTTTGTTTATGTTATTTCAAATATCAAAGCATAAATATCTAAAAGTTACTTCTTAAAGTTAAAATTATTATATCATCAATATTAATATTACATAACAAAATTATTGAATTTTTTTTTATATCTACATTTAAGAAAGCTTTGTATATGCTTATGGCTAAACATTGTAAATTGAATAACGTTAATAAATATCTAGCTATGTTTGAATGAAATTCAAAATGAGTCACTTAAAATGTTTGAAATTATAGCTCAAATCGTAGCTAATTATGTAATTCGAACAAGATTAATTAATTACTCGATCCAAATTCAAACGAGCAAGTAAGAATATAAGCAAACATTACATTCTTATAGCTTAATTTGAGTTTAAAAACTAAAAAAATATGCTAGCAAAGAAACAAAGGCATGCACTACTACAGTACTACTCAAACTATTGATAACACACCTAGGATCGGAGCCAAAAAAATTACTATAGAAGGGGGCCGATTATTACAGATAGAAAAAAAAAATATATAAATTAGGTCAAATATTTTACCAAATCAACTGTTTTGTATCAAATTTTAATTTAAAAGGAATGACCGAGTATAGACATTTTTTAAATATATATATAGATGAAAGAGGAGGGTTCAAATACCTCTATTTTTTGTGCCTCCACCATGCCTCCATTTTTAAAAATATTAATAACTCAAAATTTAAAACTTAAAAGTCAAAATAAAACTGTTGGATATGATCTACATCTTTTTTTATCTATGCACGTGTAAAAAATTATGGCATTTAAATTTTGTTTTGTTTGTCATCAAGAACTTGTAAAAATGTACTAATGTGGATAATTTCTAAACGTTGATTTTTCAAATTATTGATTCATGTATAAACAAAACCGAAATGTTATAATTTTTTATAAGCACATAAAGAAAATAACATAGATCACATCTAACGGTTTTATTTTGACGTTTATATTTGAAATTTTGAGTTATTAATATTTTAAAGATGGAGCCATAGTGAAGGTACAAAAAATAGAGATATTTGAACCTTCATAGATGAAATTACACACAGAAAGTTATCCTTTTTTTTTAGCACCCAAGGCATCAGGAAAGACTTGCAACAAACATGACAGCTGATTATAACTATGAAATTACACACAGAAAGTTATCCTTTTTTTTTAGCACCCAAGGCATCAGGAAAGACTTGCAACAAACATGACAGCTGATTATAACTCACTATATACACTATTGTATACACTGAAGGCAAAGACAATATGGATCTCTCTGGAAGCGTAGACTTGTAGTCAATGGGTATAGACTATAGACTGTAGAGTAATGAATCTTGATTCCCTGTGGTATCTATTTTGTAAATCATTAAATTAAATACTTGAATTGTTAGAAGCGGGCGATCCAAATATTATAAGTTTTACGGAATGCCAAATGATTTTTTCTGTGGAAATCAGCTCTGCTCATATGTATGTTTTTGTACAAGTTAGCTACATAAGTCGCAACACTTACCTATAATAATATTGTTGTCATAAAACTTTTCATTAAATTACAACCATCCGATCAAATCAATAATGAGTATTTATATTATTTTCAGTGTCAGGAAAAAAGAAAGACCCTAGTATTTAATTTCATCAAATCCAGCTTGATTTCTTAAGCTTACCAAGAGGCCACAACGGACTTGGCAATTTCATTTTTATTGTTTCTTCAGCCCATTAGGCCCAATTCATCTTTCTTCATAGCTCATTGAGACTTGAGAGACTCCGCGCCGAGAACGCGTATCCTCTGCATTAACTCAAGAGGTGGAAGGGAATCTTTTGAGTTAATCAATTTTAACGGTCTGATTTTAAACGGAGTCAATTCGGCGGTTCTGCCTATGATATAGGGGCATTTTAAAATTAATACAAATCTAGTTCACACGAATCTTAAGACAAATCTGCATTAACTCCAATGGAAATCTTTTGAATTAATCAATTTTAATCATTTGATTTTAAACAGTGTCAATCCGGCAGCTCTGCCTATAATATAGAAGCATTTCAATATTAGTGCAAATCTAGTTCGCACAAATCTTAAGACAAATCAGACAGTTGAGATTTATTAGCTCAAAATTCCCTCTTGAGTTAATGCAGATGATATGAATTCCCGCGGCGACGGGTAAGCTATTCTAGTGGTATCTCAAAACCACTTCCTCACCCTGTCTCTCACTCTAGTAGTGGTTGCCACAGTGACCGTTCTGGTGTCTCCCCTTCACGCAACCAATCTAATACGTCTTCAATAAAATACCCGACTTCCTCGTGTTTTGTAAGCTAACGGCCGCTCCCGACGACCTGCTAACCCTAGATTTGTAAGCTTTGTCTTTTTTTTTTTCTCAGCAGTAATTTGACAGACTGCGTCGTATTAAATGTCATTTTGCATCAATTTTGCATAGGATCAGGAGTAATCGACTTGATAGTTTTACACTCGCTATAGGACATATTAAATGTCATGTTGCCAGATGTCAGGGAGAATATTATCCAACAAAATTTCTGGCGATGTTAATTTACTAATAATGGCTAAATATGTTGCGTGTGTTTTTCACAATTACAATCAATTTATATACTTTGACTCATTTGCATTCAATTTGTTTTTTGAAAGATGCAGATACAAAATGGGCGAGTCTTCTATCAAATGCCCGACTTCCAAAATGTGTTTTTCGGAAGTCGAGTATTTGATTGAAGACGTAGTAAACAAGTTTTTAGAGGATTTCGGTGGAGAGAGATTGGAAGGCCTTCCCAACATACTCAAAGGGATAGGCAAGATGCCCATGGAATTGATTGCCTAACACAAAGTAGTTAGGTAACAAGATAGACAAGATCCAACAAATGATTCATGAAAGCATACAAGGTATGAAAGAAACTAGTAGTGGCACCTCTGTCGAGCAGCCTATAAGACTGTTCGTTCATTCGGACATAGATGAAATGGAGGTTGTCGGCTTCGAAGTTTCTTTCAGACCTATGTCGTACTTTGTTGTGTTCTGTTGGATCTGGTCTATCTCGTTTCCTAGTTACTTTTCTTGATTATAAATTAAAGGAAGTGGTGGCCTATTCATCGGTATGTCGATTTTTCAATTATAGGGCTAAGTGCTTCAAATTTTCCTTGGCATAAACCTGCGTGGTGGCCTATTCATTGGTATCTCGATTTTTCAATTATTGTGCTTGTGATTATTTACATGGATTGTGATTCTTTATTTATGCATTGTCAGATTTAACAGTGTTCCGAAATGGATTTGTATTATCATGATTGCGCTAGGCACGCTAGTCTATATAAACACTACAAAGTCTACTTTGTTGGTTTTTGTCTGATTATATCAGTGTTCTTTTGTAGTAACTATATTTGATATACATATATAATAAGGCTGGCGTGCTACCTGTAGTATAGTGACATGCCGTGTTATCTCTTCAAAAACCTATCGAATAAACTTTAAACGACAAATTCAAACCGTTGAAACTGATCTACTACATGAGTAATGTATTTATATATAAAATTTACAAATTTTTACATTCATTTAGTATAAAGTCAAATGGTCAAAAAATAATAAAAAAATGAATGTATTAAAATTAACTTATAATTCTTATTTTTTTGACCGCTTGACTTTATACCAAATGAATTCAAAACATTATAATTTTAGCATATAAATACATCACTTATGTAGTAGATCGGTTTCAACGGTTTGAATTTATCGTTTGAAATTTATTCAATAGGCTTTTGAAGAGGTAGTACAACATGTCACTATGCTACAGGTAGCATGCTAACCTTGTATATATATATATAGAGAGAGAGAGAGAGGTTGGCTAAGCTCAAAACGTTTGTTCCTACTCTCAGGAACAAACGATTCGGTTCTCCGGTTTTCAAAGTCCAAACAGTCGATCCAAACAGACAGATGTTTAATCTATATTAAAATGTGCTTGGAGACCAAATTTTACATTTTTTGGAATTTTTTTTACTATTTATTAAGTTAGTTTGAAAATCGCTGTTTTTATTAGCGATTTTCAAACCATCTTAATAAATAGTAAAAAAAATTCCAAAAAATGTAAAATTTGGTCTCCAAGCACATTTTAATATAGATTAAACATCTGTCGGTTTGGATCGACTGTTTGGACTTTAAAAATCGGAGAACCGAATCGTTTGTTCCTGAGACTAGGAACAAACGTTTTGAGCTTATCCAACCTCTCTATATATATATATGGCAAATGCTTATGTGAATACAAATAAATTTGGACCGTTAATTTGTTACTGATCGAACGGTCAGCTGATCTCTTTATCGGTGCATATTGTCCGTTACATTTAACGGAAAAAAAAATCGGAAGGGTGACACGATAATTTACATTTCTCCTTTGAATTACTTTTCGCTTCTAACCTGACCGGACGCCAATGGAGGAGGATTTACTGGAGAGGGAGAGGCGACAATGGAGGAAATATGGCAGCTCGACATGGAGGTTTTACTCTGGCGCTACTCCTCTCAACACTCGTTCTCCCCTTTCAAACCCCGCCATTTCCCCTTTTCTTTCTCTAGCGCCTACTTTCACAGTCTATCTCAAGCGAGGGCCCTCCGACCAGTCGTCTCCCCATCCGGCTGAGATGAAATTGACAGGGAGGAGGAACGTTCTAAAGCGGCTCGGTTAGTGGATAGGAAGCGCTCACCTCTCCGCCGTCTCCGCTCGGCCTCTCTCCGCTGTCTCTCCTCCACTGTCTGACTCCTCTCTCCAGGTAAGTTCTTTCAATTGCGTATCTCCTCTGCAGTTCAATGTTTAGGGAAAGCTCTATCAAATGTTTGAATCCTGTTTCTGAGTTGCAGTAACAGCTATATTTCCAGAACCTTGATTGTTAAACCTCAAATTCTGAATACGTGCCATGATCAACTAATTGTTAAATATGTACACTGAGATGGGAAGCCATGGGTGGTGGTGTGATGTTTCATCACAACTTCTATCCAAGATGAGCTCAATCTAGGCTTTATCAAGAAGAGGCAATGCCGAAATTTTGTTAGAACTTATGAATTTCAGTTCTTCGTTAGATTGTGTAAACATAAATGGAATGAAATTGATGTCTCTACTGTTAGAGGAGAGGAAGGTCGGGGCAGTGTTGGTCGGGCAAGCGAAGAAGCAAGGTCTTGAGCAATGCTTCTACGGAGAGGAGAGGCGATTTGGTTTTCTTTCTTTTTTTCGCTGGGGAGAGGAGAGGGGTGAACAGGGGAAATGAACTTTTTCGCTGGGTGTAGAACTGGACACCTCCAGCATAGATGAATTTGTGATTTAGTTTGTCATTTTTACCCTTTATAAAATCAACGGTGGTAATTGATCCCGTCTAAAATTTTGTAAAAACTTAGTATGCACAGAAGCATCCCACATAAGCATCCCTCTATATATATACCTCTGTATATGAGTTGCGAAGTAAAACAACATTTTACTTCAAACTCGTATTCTAATTTGAAAATTCAAACAATTGATTCGAACCGCTCAATATTTCATCCATATTGAAATGTGCTTGGAGACCAAATTTTACATTTTTTTGAATTTTTTTACTATTTATTAAGCCACTTTGAAAATCACAGATCCGGGTGAACAATAAAAAAAACAGTAAAATTTTCTGAACCATTGGATCAATGATTTTCAAAGTGGCTTAATAAATAGTAAAAAAATTCCAAAAAATATAAAATTTGGTCTCCAAGCACATTTCAATATAGAAAACATATTGAGCGGTTCGGATCGGTTGTTTGGATTTTCGAAATAAAAATATGAGCGTGAAGTAAAAATGACCTCTTACTTCACAACTCACCATAGCCCGTCCCTATATATATTTCCATTAATATGTTGTTTATAATGGGCGAGTAGTAGGGGTGTAAATGGATACGGATTATCGCGGATAATATGCTCAGAATCCGCTTATTATATGTATCCGGATTAAATAGATACGGATACTTACGGATAATTTTAGTATATGGAAAAATAATATGAATACGGATACGGATAATTTTATGAGAATATAAACGGAGCGGATATCCGTATATATCCGGATCCGAAATTTAATCTTTCAGTAGTTTTCAATTCATTTCACCTTTGCGAAGTTCCCAAAAAACATACATATTTGTTTAAGTCCAATAATTTTGGTAAGAAAATCATATAATCTATTAGAATAATGGATTGATTCTCTTAACCAATAAGCAATTAGTCATACATAATTGTCACTGTGCAAACTTAAAAAGTCCATTATATTTTTTGTCAATTTAGATAATCAAATTAGGTAATTTAAAATTATGAAATTTAGTAGAATTACTCAATATCCGACAATTATCCGTTCCATATTCGTATTCGAATCCGTGGATTATCCGTTCCGTATCCGTATCCATTTAAGATGGATATGATTTTCAATTTTGATATCCGTTTACTATCCGTATCCGTTCGTTGAAAAAGGGTACGGATATAGTATTAGCATTATCCGCTCCGAATCCGCTCCGTTTAAATGCACATAGTGAAAACCAATATTGTGTGCATGTTTAATTAGTATTATACGGAGCGGATAATGCTAATACTATATCCGTACTGTTTTTCAACAAATGGATGCGGATACAGATACGGAGCAAAAAAAAGAAGATATTTTTAATTTTTCATTAGCCACAAAACATGCACACAATATTTACAATCAAAACCGAATCCTCAGCCTACCTATAGGCAGGAAAATCTTGCCACAGGCGAGTGTAGCCAATCTATACTTGACACGTGGCATCTATCTTTTATCTCATTAATGAGGATTAAAAAAATAACTTTCTAAACTAATTAAATAATGAGAATCTTTTCTCTTTCTTTTGTTTTTTCACCTTCTATTTCTAGACTGTTTCTCCAATTCTCTGTACCTCCCAATCGTGTGAAATTTTTTTGCTTCAGCAATCTCTTTCCATGAAGATTTCTTGAGTTAAATCAAGTAACAACATATTTTACTTGTAAGTCATATTTTATATTTTTTATATTATCCTGTTCTATATGAGTCAAATTTCAAAGCCCTCTTTACCATGAAGATTTCAACCTCTCAACGGTACAGTAAATTTCAAAGTCCTCTAGCATTGCCAACAGTTAATTATGGCTTGATTGTTCAATTAATTTTTTTTGTTTTGAGTTTTGACTCAGCTGTTACACATGCCTGAAAAAAGATTTGTCTGGTCAAAAGGGGGGAATGGTTGATTATGTATGTGATTTCATTTAGAATTTATTTTTTAATTTTATTTGGAATTCTAGTAGTGAGCAAATTTGCTTTTTACCAAATTTAAGTAACAAGAAGCAATGCTATCTTTTGAAATTATCTTATCAGTACGAACCACCACGAGAGGATTCAATGTGAATTAATAGTGAACAGTGCAATTTATAATGACTCAGGGGTCTTAATGCATAAAGGATGTCACTGTGCTGTTATACTGATACAGAAATAGTGCGTACTGGTACACATTAGAATGTGCCTCTGTAGATCATAATTTATGTTACGGACTAGTATAGATTTAGATCATACTTTATTATTTTTGGGGGAATTTCACATACACCTCTCAAAAACTTTAAAATTACGTATTTCTCCCTCTAGAACTCACAAATTATCCATTTTATTAATTTTTTTATATTAAAACTCATTCTAAATTTTAAAATACCCATTTTACCCTTTATTAAAAGCATATAAAGCAAATCGGACTCAAATTTGAATTTGAAAGGTATCGTTTTAAGATACCCATTAAAATACCCATTTTACCCTTTTTACTCCATGCGTATCGTTTTAAGATTTGTGCATTTCGCTTTAATATTTGTGCTGATCTAACGTGCATGAATCTTAAAGCAATTCCGATCAGCGCGTATCGCATTAAGATCTGTGTATGTCACTTCAATATGAGTGCATTTTGTCATCAAGATTCGTGCTAATCTTGTGTGCCCAAATCTAAAAACAGTTCGGACGGTAAAGGAATCGTTCATATTCAAATTTGAGTCTGATGGGATTTATATGCTTTTGATAAAGAGTAAAATGGATATTTTATAAATTTAGAATGAGTTTTAATATAAAAGACAATAAAATAGGTAATTTGTGAGTTTTTGAAGTTTAAAGGGAAAATACGTAATTTCAAAATTTAGAGGGAAAAATATGTAATTTTGAAGTTTTTGAGAGATACATGTGAAATTCCTCCATATTTTTTTAATTAGTCTAGAAATGGAAGGTAAAGAGACAAATGAAAGAGAAACGATTCTCATTCATTAATTAGTTTGAAAAGTTATTTTTTTAATCCTCATTAATGAGATAAAAGCTAGATACCACGGGACTGTTCGGCAAGCATGGATTAAGCCTCTTTAAGACTTAATCTGCTTCCTTTAATTTCCTTAGCTGCTTAATCCTGCCGAACACCAATTTCTTAGCGCGGATTAAGAACACCTCCTTTAGCCTCCTTTTGTCCGGATCTTTATCTCCTGTCCGGACCTTAAGGCACCTATACCTCCTCCTTAAGCGCTTAATTCTTCACCCACGAATTAAAACAACCAAACATCGGTTCCTTAGCGCTCCTTAAGCTCTTAATCATTTGTTGCCGAACACCCCCACGTGTCCAATATAGATTGACTAAACTCACCTGTGGGCAGAATTTTCTTGCCCAACCATAGTTGGGCAGAGGATTTGGTTCCTTAAGCGCTCCGATGCCAGCCTTGTCGCGAATGAGTACATATACTTCAGTAAGTCATTTGAAAAAGTCCTCTGATACCCATCATAACTTCTTAATTTATATAATGGGTTTGTACCATTATTACTATGATTTAGTTTGACCTTTTGTTGGCCACCTCTGCACGATGGTCAGCTGTTATCTTCAACATATGCTCCTTTATAACATGAAGCAATAATTAGTTAAAAGCACCAATATATAGAGAATTAGTGTATTAATTCTATTAACTAATTAGTTACATATTACTATACCTTCAATTCGTTAGGGTTGTATTGCTAATAGAATTGAGAGAGAGGGAGAATTTGAGAGAATGAATTCTTTATTGATTGAATTGAATTTACATTATGATGACAGCCTCTTATATAGGCATGATTACAAGCACTAATCAGTTCTAACTAATTCTTGTTTAGCTCTAACTAATTTCTGTTTAGTGCCTAACTAACTATCTAACTTCCTAACTATGTCTATTGCCTAAATACCTCTATTAATTGCCCAGAGAGTAAGTACATCTCCACTCTCTTAAACAGGCCGGCCAATTTCCTTTTCTGGTCAGGACATCATAAAGAGGAAAGAATGTGTTAATATTAAATAAACATTTTTTTTGTATATATTGAGTACAGAAAATGTACGTAGCTTGTAAAGGACTCAAACTAAGGAGTTGATACTATCAAAGAAGAATGAAATGGGAAGTAGTTATAGACCTTTGGCTCTGTATTGCTTGCTGAGTCTCAATTTCCTACACAGATAGGAACTGAATAGCATAGTGATACTAAAAAAATAACAAGTGTAATAAATATACAAATTACTAATTCAGAACTGACACATACTTGTTCATGAAGCGCAGCATGCTGTACGGCAGATTCAATATTTTCAACTGCGCCAACTATTCAAAAACATGAGTACAAAATTCATGGTATTCGGGTTCTTCTTATGAAACCCAAAGTTGATTTGATCTCACCAGACATATATGAAGATGCCTCCATTGAAGCTGGTAATTGCTTATTTCGGATAACTCAAAACTGCAATAATACCAAGAACAAATCTTTAAGGGAGCACCAACGATTCTGGTATTAACTAGTACTGAACATGACCAGTTCAGTTTATATTCAAAATTGTTTGTGAAGTACCTTACGTAAAATTAGGACCTTGTATCATATTAATCCACAGTCCGTGGTTGCTACCAGGGTATGCAAAACCTATCGGCTGCTCACAATCCGATTGTTGAGCGATTTTCCGAACGGACTGGCCGCGTTTTGCATGGAAGAACAATTGAATCGGCAGAAACTCACCGTCTGAGTTACGCCTATTCTTCCTCGACCAACTGATCGTGAAGTATGTTTTGTGAATTAAAAGAGGAGGAGAAACGAGAAGGTCAGTCAGCTAGGCTGCTAAGAGGAACAATTTTGGGCCGGGCGTAACTTTAAGATTAAATGAATTTTCGTTGCACCATGCAAAATGCTCTTTTATAGTAAGCCCATACCGAGCCCAAGACCAAGCCCAAAAAATAATGCTGCTATCAAGCAGGTGATGTATAATCTCGCATTCGCAAACTATAAAAAAGAGAGAGGATAATTACTGTTTTCACAATTAATCTCGTGTTGTATTCATTGTATGTGTATGCAAAATCCTTCGTTTAGCAGATTCCTTAAACAATTTTACCCAGACGATGTAGAATTCACATTTGCATTACCTGGAAAGGGAATCTTTTACCATTACTGGATCCGGACCGTTCTTTTTAAATTGGCATGAATCTCAAAAATCAATAATACTGCCCCCTATTTCCTCATTACTGGAGAGGATGCGGATCCGAACATGTAGGAAGTCAGCATTGAAAAAGGGGAGATAATTTTTTTTTGAAAAAAAGAACGTTTAGAATTCCACAAAATCAGATTCAAATTAAGACACAAAAACCTAATAGAAACGAATATTCCAAAACTGTAGCAGCAAAAGCCCAATTTCGAAAATGTCCAGAAAAAAAACAAAATACGAAAGTCGCTATTCACAATTAATTAACAAAATATTAATCAGGTGAAGGCGTGAAGCCACTTTCTAAAATTGAAGAAAAAACAACGAAGAAAAATAACAAACATCATCAATTTCATGAACATCTCTACATTTAAAAGACAAATTAACACTGTAACTGTACAATATTTTGTTTAGACATACTAAACAAAGGAGGCCAACATCCGCCATAGTTAATTACAAAATTTCATAACACTTGACAAGGATTTAAATCTGCTGAAATAGGAGATCTCAGCCAGATGATTTTTCTGTGCACGCATCTCGAAATAGTTTGACGGCTGGATCTCGGATTTCAGCAGATTTAAATCCCTATTGGTTGTTTTAGTTGCCACCAGTCACACCCCAAATCCTAATAGTGCCATCTGAGTAGCCAGTGAAAAGGGTGTTTCCATCTACACTCCAGTTCAAACTTGTGCAGTACAACACCTACAATTAATGAAATTACAAAAAGAGGTTAAATTACTAAACTTTGGATACAACATAATCAACAAAAGACAATCTACCTTGATTAAGTATAACCAATTAAATTCTAACTATTTAATCATAAAAATAATTACCTCATCCTTGCTAGGATTTGGGGCACACAATGGACTTGCTCTCAAGGTCCCAAATCTTCACACCATTCTCTGTGGCAGCACACAGCCAGTGCCTGAAACAACAACAAATCTTCAAATTTTCAAATTAACAAAACCCACCAACATTTCATTTAAATCAAGAAAGTAAACCAGAATGATACCTGCTGTGGCTGAAACAAAGAGAGTGAATAACGGCGCCAGCTTCAAGGGCGCCAGCTTCAAGGGAGAAGAGGCGCTTGTCCTCTGCAAGGTTCCACAGAAGAGTGACACCATCCTTGCCACCGCTGGCACAGAGTGAACCATCGGGACTAATAGCAACAGCATTGACGTAACCATTGTGGCCTGTCAGGTTGTAGAGAAGCTTGAAGGTGACCAAACTCCACACCTTGACAGTGCAATCCCACGAACCAGAGACAACCACTGACTCTTGTCTGATGGGACCGGGGGTCATGCGCACACAGCTCACACAATCGTCGTGAGCTTCCTGCAAATGAAGATACCAACTGTCTTATATGATATATATTATAGAGATGTATCTAAATAGTTCCATGTACACTTTCATATTAATAATGCTCACAATTGAATGTGAATCAAGACTAAAAAACAGGACTATCCTGATCTAAAATTCTATTAATCAACTCAAACAGCAAAATCACAATACTCCTTTCCCCAAATTAGCAAGAAACAATATTCAACATTTCCAGAAGAAACTATTGCAAGGGCATGGACCAAATTTTGTTGTTTGTGTGTTAACAAACAACAGAGAAGCAATTGATGAAGTTGTTTCATACATAGATGGTGTTCTTGCAATGGCCGATGTTATTCCAGAGCTTAATTGAGCAGTCTCTAGAGCCTGAGACAATTATACGGTCGTCCGAGGAAAGTACTACTGAAAGCACATCCTTGTGGTGGCCCGCAAAAAGCATTCTGGTTTTCCCAGTCGACAGGTTCCACAGCCTCATCCTAGAATCAGCGGAGCATGACAATACAACCATCGAGCCTGATGAAAGCTCGACATCCTGCACAAGTGAAAAAAAATCATCTAAGAAATACTGTGATCCTATAATTCACTTAGATTATTCATTTAATCCTTGAATACTGTGATCCTATATTACGAACTTGGGAAGTAGTACATGTAATGGTCTCAGCTCAGACGCAAATTGAATAAAATTCATACAATTCAACGATATATTTCAATAAATTTGCCTTAGATTTAATAAGATAAACCATCTACCATACCTGGACAAAATCGCTGTGGCCGGTGAGGCGGCGGAAAGGCTTTCCGAGTGCCGTCGAGTCGCTCTCTCCCTCTCCGACCAATCCATTGGCTGACAAGGCAAGAGGGTCGAGATTCCAAACAAGCACAGACTTGTCATGCGATGAGGAGACGATCCTCGCTTGTCCGTTGTTCGGCACGGCAATCGCCGTCACCTGGTCAGAGTGACCGTGTAGCGTGCCCCGCAAAAAAAAGGGTTTCCGCCATTGTAGTCTGAGAAAGATGCAACGAAAGAGAGGCAGTTTTACGATGGTTTATATATAAAGCGGATGTCGTTCGGCCAGGGTTTTGAATCTCGGATTATCTGTGTCCAATTTGTGTGAGACGAATTGACTCTTTTTTTTTTTAAGAAATTGCGGACGTAACTTGTCTTTCTCAAGGTCTCAAGGATGAATGGAAAATAATACTAAAAAAAAAAAAACTAGGAAAGTGACAATATTGATCGAATAGGTAGTGGATTCAGGAAATAATGCCTAACAAAGGAATGTATAATAATGGGCACTTTTATCTGAATAAATAATTCAATTTGTCTGAGATGAATTGGTGCGCACCACAGTGGCAACTTAATGATTTATCATTGGAAAGGTTCGGTGGAGTTAGAAGTTAATTTGGAAATAATTCAGTTATATTTCGAAAAAAATCAGATGAATTTGTATACTTACATGCAGTCTAGAGAACCAAAAAAAAAAAGATTAATTTGTGGATAATTCGGAAAACTCAAAAAAAGTCTGAAAAAACCTAATAATACGAGAATTGCTTCAGGACCGGTTCAAATCTGAATTAGTGTCAAGTAATTTTTAAAACTTCATCAAAAGATGTTTTCTCAATAAAGAACTTGGGTGAGGTACAATATATTACGAATTATGATATAAATCGAGATAATTAAAGACTTATTGGCTTAAGCCAACATACTGACATTGACAAAGTATTAAAAAAATTCAGAATGCAGAATTCTAATAAAGAAAATATGTCAATAAGTGTAACACTTAACAAGTCTCAACATCCTACGTCTCATAAAGACATTCAAATGCTTTCTGAATTAAAAGAGGAGAAACGAGAAGGGTGTCAGCTAGGCTGCTGAGAGGAACAATTTTGGGCCGGTCTTATCTTTAAGATTAAAGGAATTTTCGTTGCATCATGCAAGTACGTTGACAGGAGATTTATAACCAGTATCCTAATTAAATCTTTTACTTTATTGGTCCAAGTTTAGTAGATAGCTTTCCAAATTAATTACTTAAATACTTCTGGATCATAAACTAGTTTTTGGTCTAGTAAAGACACATCAACACAAATTTTGAAGCAAACTCGCACATATATTGAAGCAACACACGGATCTTAATGCATATCAAACAGCGGAGGAACCCATCAGATGCAACATGTTCTCATATCTAAATGTCACTATGTATACGTCAGAAATAAAAAAAAATGAACCATTTGTTCTCAAAATCCGATCAAATATAAGGTCAATATTTTTCTTAATTAAACAAACTACAAATTTTTTATGTTTTAATAAAGGATAAAATAGATATTTTATAAATTTAAAATGAGTTTTAATATAAAAATAATAATAAAATGAATAAATTTGTGAGTTTTTGAAATTTAGAGAGGGGAATACGTAATTTCAAAATTTCAAAGAGAAAATACGTAATTTTAAAGTTTCTTACAATGTTATTCCGACCAGAGCCTTAACAATTGGCTTAGCTAGGTAAATAACCTGCTTTTACTTTTAAAGTTTGTTATTTGATGATGATTTAATGGTTATTGTTATGATTGTTGTATCAGTTAGCAGCAAACTTTTTTTGATTATTTGATATATGATGATTTTGTTTGTTTTCCATATCTTGCTTATTCCCACAATTTCATATTACCCGGCATTTTTTTCCATAACCAATAAATAAAATAAAATAATATTAATAACCAATGTTTCAAAAAAATTTCACTCATAACCAAACCGTCCCCCGGGGGGTGGTTTACCCTTCATACCAAACCGCCCCACTGTGGGGCGGTTTACTATTCATACCAAACCGCCCCCCGGGGGGGCGGGTTGCTACAGTAATTTTTTTTAATTTTTTTAGGATTTGAATGTTTCAATCTAAATAATGAATGTATTTGTTTGAAATTACAGATATGAAATTAATGACTAAAAATAATATGAAATTAAAAGAAAGGAGAAGTAACATCTCTGATCAGTAATCTATTAGTACCTTCTCAGGGCAAGTACTTTCATTTGGTCGACTAGATCGTCGCTTTTGATTCACAACCTTTCTTTGCTTCACTTCAGTGTTCATTGGCACATTCCTTTAGGAAAAAAATTAATCAGAAAGAACACAGAAACACAGACTGAGATTTACTTAATTTAAAACTGCACATAAACATGCAATGGTATCTAGAGGACATCTTTAATAGTACATGTCTTGTTTATAATAAAAATTCAAATAAATTGACTCACAGTATACAAAATGCTTTGCAACAATCAAACATTTGCAGTACTTCCAATAAATAATCCAGTATTGCTTAAATTTACAAAAAACACCATCTACAAAATTGCATGCCAATATACAAAAGTTCATAATCTAAAGCATTATACCCTAACCCTGCCATCTCCATGCTTTAATCACTTGGGAACCAACAATTACCGTACCTCAAGTGATGTGTCAATTGCAAAAATTTGAGAAATACTCAAAATTTTAAAAATATTGCAATTTTTTTATGTTTTGATTACTAAATGAAAAATAGAAGGGAAAATAATTAACCACTATAAACAAGATAAATTTCTCACATGGTACAGCATCCAGAGCCCGCCATAAAGTCATGAGAAACACTATACCCCAAATCGGTCCAATTCAAAGTGACTAGACTCTCAATTTCATCATTTAAGGGGTTATTTGATTGCTCAAATTTCTTCAACAAAGCCGTGGCAAAGTCAGAGGGTGTAATTCCTTCACTTGACTGAGACCGAATCCATGTTAAATTTCTTCACTTTTTTTTGTTGTTGCAAAAGTGAAATATCCACCGGTTTCATTACGAAACAATGTTTGTACAAAACTTACAAAACCATGCATAGCATCCAAAATCCACTTATTCTAAACTAAAGAAAGACAAATATCCAACTAGCATCAATATCAAACTGCAGAGACGTAATGGAATGATCTATAGTAATTCTAAAGAGATTAGGAAAAGTACAATATCAAACTTGATGTAATACTTCATGAGCACAAATTATATTATCTCGAATTAATCGACCTTTGAGAAAAGTTGCCTGAGAATCATCTATAAAGGGATCTAATACTAAGGAAAGTATATTGGTTAATAGTTTAGTAATCATCTTAAAGCTACAATTAATAAGACTAATGGGCCTATATTGTTTAATAGTTGAGACATCTGCCTTTTTAGGAATCTGATACAGCCTATACTCGTTATGCTGGAAATGAACTGGTTGTGTCGAATTTCTCCCTATCTCGGTCGATAGGTCGAGATGATGCTGAAAGCTGGATCTCTCATTATCTCGCTAGATAAGTCGAGATGACTTGGGGTTGGCTTACTGCGGGATGCAAACCAACTTGATGAAGGAATTGGGAGGAGGATGTGAGATATTCTACTATTCCCTATCGATATCTCTCTTAGTGTAGTTTTTGTTGGTAGAAAATTCGATCCCCTTCTCAGGAAATTTGAGGCTTTTTATATCCTCATTTCTAACCATCCCTCCGTGGTTCTTTCAGAGAACGTGGGAGCGGTTATGAAGTCGTTTAGCAGTTATCCCGCGTGTAGCGGTTATCCCGCATGTATTGGGCATTGTCGGTATGTCAGCGTGTATTTATTTGGGCTTATTTTGTCGTATTTTGGGCTGGCCTGCTAATCACATGGTCCGAATCCCAGATGTTATTTAAGCCTGGTTGTAATTTTGGGCCTGTGTAACATGGCCCTATCAGAATCAAACATATAGAAGCGAGATTCAGTTTGGAAATATCTAAAGTTTGATTATAAAAAGATTAAAATAACTTGAAAATATCTGGATGAATCAGATCCCAAAATGATTGATAGAAAAGAAAAGAAAGACCGTCAGGACCTGGAGCTTTACCAGGATTACACGGAAAAATAGTTTTCCTAATTTCATCAATAGTGAAAAGAAGTTCAAGAGAAAATTGTTGAGGAGTTAAACGCTCAGAAAGAGGCCACAGATCATGTTGTAAACTGAGTAATCTAGTTGAAGTTGTGCCTAATAAATCCTTATAATACGAGGTTATATGAAGCTTAAGAACCACATGATCAAAGACAGTAATACCATCAATATCTAATGACAAGAAATTTCTTCCTCTTTATAAAGCCTATGTAAACTAGATTGACACTCTTGCCAATGAGAGTAATCAGAAGGAGATAAAGAATTAGAATCTTCACTTAACCCTGGCACCATATTCGTGTAGCAGTTGACATATATGTGGTACATGTATCAACATAACTTAATCCCCCTTCAATTACTTTTAGATGCATCAAATAACAAGGACAAGATGTATCATTGATACAAATCATTTGAGCTCGGTACCGTAAGGTAAAGATTATAGTTTGAGCTCTAAGTTGAAAATCAAGAATTTAATCAAATTAACAATCTTCATACTTCCGAGAGGATTTCAAACTAAGTCAAGAAGAACAATCTCAATAACGAACCATGACAAACATATTAAAATCTGATAAAGAAAACAAAGTGAAAGGAATAATATTTTCCAATCAATCAACTCGTTTAACTCGATTCACAATACCGTAGGGCTAGCTTACTCATTTTTCAATCTAGCAACATATAATTTATATCACTCAATTTGATATTGGCAATTTGATAACAATTAACTTCAAAATAACTTATAATTTGTTATGTACAATAATATTTCACTCTAAATGTTACCAATTTCATTCAAACAAATACATTCAAGCATTATGTATATTATTTTTAGTCATTAATTTTAGATCTGTATTTTCAAACAAATACATTCATTATTTAGATTGAAACATTCAAATAAAAAAAAAAGTTACTGTAGCAACCCGCCCCTCCGGGGGGCGGTTTGGTTATGAGTGAATTTTTTTTGAAACATTGGTTATTAATATTATTTTCTTTTATTTATTGGTTATGGAAAAAAATGCCGGTCATATTACTTTCTGAGAAGTCCCACAATTTCATATTAATAGCAGATATATATTGAGGAGGGATTATATGACAATGGTTTATATTTATTTTGACAATGATTTTTCGGAAACGTGTACATCAAATTGAAAATTGAAAAAAAAAATAGGTATCTTGTTGAACATATAAATAACCAATTAAATTTCATGCAACTTTATTATCGTTTAATGACTATCAAGGGTCGTTAATTTCATACTGTTAATATTCCGAGTCACTTTGATGTATAGTGAAGCATACCTTTAATATTGAATTTTAAATTTAGTTTAAAGATGATAAAAAATTTCAAAATAAAGAACTGTCCAACAAATTACCCTCATTCTTATATAATTATAGCAAAAATATACTATCATTTGGATTAAAGCAAAACTAAAAGCATTTAAAGAATTTAATGGGAGAGTATTATTTAACAATTTAATTGACAAAATCCTTGATTAATCACCATTTAAAGGTGATTGTTAGATAATAAATAAAAAAAGGTGCATGTTCGACCTTTCCGACCACAATTGTCTTACAGAGACCCGAATCCATGCCTCCTTCGAGCTCATGCGGTTGAAAGTTGCGCACCTAACACACGACTTGGGTTCGGAGAGGTGAATTTGTCAAGATCCAAGAAGGTGAAGGCGTTTGAATCGGAAGAGGTGGACAGGAGGCAGAGGCAGCAAGCGAGGAGGTACATCGCTATTGGTAAAGAGTTTTGGTTTTGTGAAAGTACGAGAGTTACATATGAAGTCAAATAGTTAAAATTTTGAAAAAAAAAAACAGAACTCTAACAAAATATATTTTTTTATTTAGCCTAGATAAAGGAAAGAAAAGATGGGTAAAAAAAAGGAAAAAATAAATAAAGAAGACCGATCGAAATGGTATGTAAAATTTATGTAATTTATGATTTTTTTTATGTTGCGAATGTGTGATCTAATTTTATTGTGTAATATTATGTTTCTATGTTGTAATGCATTTGCGATATTTTTGCAGCTAATGAAATCGTCCCTCTTCTCAATTTTTTTCTCATATAAAAGAGTATATATTGTTCTCGATACAATACTTTCTAAACCATTCACAAATCCATAATTTAAGCTCTAAACGGTTTAAATTATGATTGTTGTTAAAATCATTCTCAGTTTTTTGAATTAATTATATGCGTATGTATGTTCCACTAGAATTTAAATTATGAAATAAATATCATCTGCAAGCAATAGAAGTTCTCGTCATTCTTATTTTCATTGCTTTTTAATATTAGTGTAATTAAATTTGAATAAAAATGAGATATTCATTTAAGAGAAATGTTAAAACTTTATTAAAAATATTATAGGATATTAAATTAGCAAAGAAAAAATTAAAACAAATTATAACAACTTTTAACTTAGCTTAAAAAAACCAAATAAACCAAAAAAAAAAAAACAAAAGATAATACTTTTCATTTCAAAAAAGCTTCACTTTCGGCCAACATGTACAAGATGAAGAAACTAAATTAGTTATTGATTTTCTCTATTATCTTAATTTAAAATGAAGCAACATATACAAAATTATAAATATAATTACTATACATAATACATGTGTTTTTATCAGATTCTTTTATATGAATTAAAAAATAGAATTATTGAGTAACACTTTCTATATATTATCACATATTTATAAATATATAACAAGTGATAGTTAACATCATGATCAATATATAAGATATGTTAGACATGAATTGAACAACACTTGCATGATCGATCATTCAAGTCTTTCCTCTATTTCACACTTTACATGCATAACTTTTCTAAAACGACACTTGCATGATAGAAAAGTCATGCATATACAATTAGAAAGACGAAAAGAGAGAAAATTTTAAATAATATGGCAATTTTTTTTTTTTTTTTAAAAGGGGGGGGGGGGTTGGTTTCCGATTTTGACGTCCTCTGTAAGAACTAAATAAATTATTTCGAAAATTTAAAGAAAACTATATGGACTAAACCAATGTTCCATCTTTTCATGCTATGGAAGAAAAGAATCCATATATTTTCCGATGATTAAAATTTGCCCGCTGAAGTCCATTCTTCTCTCGACCAAAAACAATTTATATTCCAAAGTACCAACAGTAATTTATTCAATTTACCCCTCATTTGGGATTTAAGCAAATTTACATTCAAAGTGTCCAACTATTCAGCTATGTACATCTGTAAATATATATGCATGCACTGGTACAGTCCAACTATACTTAAGTTTGGTAAATAATCTTCAAATTGACTATTTGTATGGTTTGTGATATATTATTTTTATTTCTGGTTGGAAGGCTGAAAGAGTGGGAAAAACGTGTCGTGTCATGGAGTGGCCGAAATGTTGAGAGGTGGTCACACCACGTGAGTTATGTCGTGACTCATGTGCCGTGATCATTTACGTATCGTGTTCAAATGTAATTGGTCACGTTTCTGAACGTAAACATTGTGTCGTAAATTTTACTTTTTTTAAAAAAATATTTGGTTCGGACGGGAATTGATTTAAAAATTTCAGTTGATTCTGTCTAACTGGTTTTAAAATTTCTAAACTAAATCTAACCAAACAATTAAGTCGGTTTTAAAAAATGAACCAATCTAATTCATTTAACTAGAAAAACCAAACCGTTTAATTCAAACTTTCTAAGTTCGGTTAGATTAATCCGGACTAAAGTTGGGTTACTATCGAACACCCATATATGTAACGAATGATAGATATCTCCATAAACACCCTCAAATTTGGGTTACTATTGAATTAATCTTTGGTGTCATTTTTTTTTAAGATTGTAAATGGTAATGTATAGTCGGTGCAATTCACCATACTGACATGAAATTAGCACGTCCGTACTATCGTACACAAACGCAGCACAAAGAGGAAGAGGAAGAAAGAGGGAGGAAGAGTCCAAGTACAGTTTTTCTTGTTACAGTGAAATCTACACTCCGATTTGGGATTATAAATTTTGAAATTTTGTACAACGTCTTCTTCTCATCACAGTAGTGCGTTTCTCTTCTTCCCCCTCTGATTACTTTTTTTCTGGAGTGGGTAAACAGCAAGGGCAGACCGCGTTCCTCTCTTCTTCCCCTTCGTTGTTGTTCCTTCCCTTTAATGAAGGTGATTCTCCTCCTCTTTGGAGCACAATCTGAAGTGCCAATGGCGGATTTTTTTTTTTTATAAAACGTAAATGAAAAAAAATCACAACACAGATTGATTACTCTCCAAATTACAAATACCATAAAAAATGAATATAATCTTCTGTTACCCTATTGCCACACATTTGCATACCGAGCCACACCATATATACCACTCCAAAAAAAATTGGGTAACTGGTTATAATTTTCATTTACCAAGAGTAAAAAAAAAATTGGTTAATCAGTTATAATTTTTAATTAACAAGAGTAAAAAAAAAATATTGGTTAACTGGTTATAATTTTTGGTTACCAAGAGTAAATAAAAAAAATTGATTAACTAGTTATAATTTTCAGTTACCAAGAGCAAACAAAAAAATTAGTTAACCTGTTATAATTTTCAATTACCAAGAATAAAAAAAGAAAAAAAATTGGTAACTGGAAACAATTTTCGGTTACCAAATAGTTATGAAAAAAAAGAATAACCTAGCGTGTGGAATGTTGTGGTGTGACTATTTGTACATAGGGATAGCCGAATACTATTTTTAATTCTTATAATTTTTATATTTTGAAGAGTAATCAATTTATTTTGTGATTTTTTTTATTTACGTTTTATAAAAAAAAAAATCGCCGCTAGTGCAAATGTTATATCCTCGTTTCACAAATCTTTATGTTGCTTTGGACCAATTTGCAACACCATGGATGGGCCTACGGCCCTACAGGCAACTGTGGGCCTTTATTTAGTGCGAATTTAGCAAATTTTCATTAAAGTCTATCTAAATGCATATATGGATCGACATTTCGATCTTGTTGAACTTGCCCTTTTTATTTTTCTCTTTTTGGTTTTTTTTAAAGAAAAACTTTCCAATTTAGAAATTATTGTACATCTGAACAATTAAATTAAATAATCAACACGTCAGATTAGAAATTCAAAAAAATTTCCATCGTGAATGCTCTAAGATTGAACACGAATTAACTTAACAATCATCGAAAATTATATATATATTTTTTAATTTATTTGAAATGTGATATGCACTATGTTTATATGCACATAATTTGGTACATCTTTACCGTTCATCAAACAACTTGAGATTTACAACAATCTATGTTCAGTAGTCTTAATGGTATATCATAATAGAGGATGGATCCATTTGCATCCATTTTGGTAACACCGGATTACATTTTACATTTTCAAAGTTCAGACAGTGATCCAAACCGTTCAATATGATGGATATATTAAAATATACTTGAAGATCAAATTTTACATTTTTTTTGAATTTATTTACTATTTATTAAGATGGGTACAAACCCCAGGTACTTTGAATTCATATCACCTCAGGCCACATTATGTTGAACAGTTTGGATCAATTGTTTGAAATTTGAAAACTTTAAAAATATAAAATGTAAATGCAAGTTGATCCCTCCTCATCGTAACGTTTGCATGAAATTTTGTATACTATCAACACGTCTCAAGTTTCTTTCTATTTTGTGATTTTTTTTTCTTAATTTTTTTTGTCAAACTAGAAATTGTCAAGATAATAATTTCATTATCCTTTGAAAATATATATCGTCAACAACTAAAATAATATATAATATAATTTTTTTTATGATAGCATCCGATACTGCGGATCAAGTCGGAGTAGGATAAGTTGACGCAGCTAACCATAATTAAATGGACTTACTTTATTTTTTTTTTTTTTAATGTGAGCAACGATCAAACTCCTCATGGTCATTGATTAATCATTACATAGCAATAGATAACATGTGGAATCCAAATCCTCTCAGGTACCTGACTCAAAGGAAATTAAAACGGACAGTCCAGATTAATGTCTACTCAGAGATGGCTGAGGAGCAGTGTTATTTGTGCTTTGTCCTGCCAAGTTAAAAGAACAATTCTGATTGTCCGTTTCTAATTTGCTTGAATCAAATGCCTAGATAATCTGAATTCGATAACGTTCATGCAGAACGAACACGTATTCTCTGCATTAACTCAAAAGAGAATATTTTCACTCAAAAAAGAAGAATCTTTTGAGTTAATGCATATCGACTGTCTCATTTTAACACGGGAACTCTTTAATATTAATGTGAATCTAATTTGCACTGATCTTAAAGCGGATCGGATGGTACATATGCATTAACTCAAAAATTCCCTTTCGAGTTAATGCAGAGGATGCAAATTCCTGGCTGCGACCTACGCAGATAGCATGGAATAAAATACTAAGAAACATTTTCTTTTTTTTCCAAGAAAATTGTGCGTCCAGAATTCCAGATTGAATTAAATTATTGATCTTTCATCATCAGCAAAAGAAATTGATGAAACAGGTAGGGAGTTTCCAATAAAGTACCTTGTCATTACCTAGTCATCACCTCCCTCCACCAAAATCTCTTTTAATATTTATGAAACTTTGACTAATGATCGAGCCAGTGAGGATTTAATTATCTACTTAATATAAAAATAGATCAGAAGTTTACTAATATTTGGTATAGTTGACCAATTATCATGCGATCCTCAAAAGAGGTGAAGGACTGAAGGGTCCAAATTAAACCCAATATATATATATATATATATGCACACACACACACACTCAAAGAACTACTGGCTCAATGGCAAAAGAAATTGACCCATATAGAACCGCATTCCATTTCCAACCTTCAAAGAACTGGCTCAATGGTAATCGACTTCACTATTTCTTTGCTTTTCATTTCTTGAGAAGATGAGTGTGTTCTGTTCTTCATTTATTAACTAACGATTTCTTTCTTTTCATGTGCTGCACCGTGCCGCCGTCTTCTGATTAATTTGGGATTATAATCGACCAAATAGATCCATGTGGTATGTATGTTTATCTCATGTATTTAATTTTAATCATAAAATTAAACTTTTTTTTAATTTTTTCAATCTTTTAAAGGATGAATGTATTTGAATAAAACTGTTTAGGCCCAATGTGCTACAAGGGGCTATACCACCTTTTCTACCAGTACAACCCAAAGGGCCCACTATGGGGCAACATCGCGTGGGGCCACTCCGTCTCCACCGACCTCGTCAACTGGGAAACCCTCGATGTCGCACTCGACTGCACCGACCCGTTTGACATTAACGGGTGCTTTACTGGCTCCGTCACCTTCGTTTCCGGTGAACCCGTTATCCTCTACACCGGCTGCGATGACAAAAAAAGGCAGGTGCAGAACATCGCCTTTCGGAAGAACGGGTCGGACCCGTTATTGAGAGAATGGACCAAACCGGGTTACAACCCGATTATGCTTCCCGAAGGCGATATCGATCCAGACAATTTTAGAGACCCGAGTACTGGATGGTTCGGTCAAGATGGGTACTGGAGAGCAGCGGTTGGAGCTAACCTGAAGGGAAGAACTGAGATTCTGTTATACAAGTAAGCACATGCCAGTTCAATGAACTGTTATGGCAATTCTTAGGTGACATGCATGAATCCTCATTCTCTGATTTTTTATTGTGTAGGAGTCTGAATTTTGAAAATTGGGAAAGGAATGAGTTTCCATTGCACAAATCTGAGAACTGTGGCATGTGGGAATGCCCTGATTTCTTTCCTGTATCAGTATCCAGTAAAGATGGGTTAGATTTAGATCCATCAGTTAACACAGGAAACATAAAACATGTTCTGAAATTGAGCCTCGCAGACACCTTTCAAGATTACTACTTAGTCGGCATGTATGATGAGAAGAAAGATGTTTTTGTACCAGATGAGGGGTACGAAGATGATTACAGGACTTGGCCCATGATAGATTACGGGCACATTTATGCTTCTAAGTCGTTCTTTGATGGAAAAAAGAATAGGCGTATTCTTTGGGCTTGGGTAAATGAGTCGGATAGTGAGGCAGATGATGTCAAGAGAGGCTGGTCTGGTATACAGGTCTGTGTTTTAATGAAATTCGGTACGCTTTGATTATTATTTGGTTTTCTTAATTAGTATATCATTCTCTCTTATGGCACTTTATGAAATTTCTAAGGTTTCATTTTCCAACCTTGTTTTCTAGACATTCCCAAGGGCTATCTGGCTGGATACCGATGGAAAGCAACTAATTCAGTGTCCCGTTGAAGAGATAAAATCACTCAGGAAAAAACAAGTCCAGTTGCGTGATTTTCAATTGCAATCTGGTGCCAGATATGAAATCATCTTGACTTCCCAGGCAAGTTGATATATAGTTGTAGAGAGAGAGAGAGAGAGGATATAAATTATGCAAATTTTAAGATTCTGGTTCTGACAGTACCAATACTAAGATCACTGATGCTTGTATCTAGCCAGCCTATAATCAAACCCGATAGGTATGTATCGATAAGTGATATATTGCCTAATACCTGCAGGCTGTATCACCGGTAGTGGTATGCTATTGTTATTTGGTACCATAGTACTTTGGATGTTTTTACCTAGGATACTTGATAACTAAGGCCCAAAAAAATGTCAAGGTCCAAAAGCTGGAGTAAGATATATCTGAAGTCAGGCATTACATTAAAAATGGTAGGTAAACTAGATTTGGAAAGATCTGCAGTATCAGAATTGTTGATCTTAAAAGGTTTGTGAAGTCAATGACATGTGCGCATTAGTTATATAATAGAATAAAATAACTGGTAGATTTAGTGCAAAACAATATCATGTCATTTTCACGGACTTGATTAGTTTCTGATAACAGGTAGATATTGAGGTAGAATTTGAACTACAAAGCCTCGAAGGTGCCGAATCATTGGACAATTCATTTCTTCTAGATCCTTCCAAGCTCTGTGATGAGATCACACCATTTGATAAGGGAGGAATTGGCCCCTTTGGCCTTCTTGTTCTGTCTAGTGACGTCCGTGGCCAAGAAGAACACACTGCTATCTATTTCAGAATATACAAAATCTCTGATAAATACATGGCTTTCATGTGCTCTGACCTAAAAAGGCACTCTTCCTCAACTTCTTACCATAATTAGCAAGGCAATTTTCATGTGTGGCAATATATTAAAGATCTGAAAGTGCATACTGTCAATTACTCATTGAAATATGCTAAAAGCCCCAAAGTACTGTTCCACCTCGGTACAAGTTGCATGTTAGATATATAATATAATAGAGGGACACAGAAAATCAAGATCATGTACATATATTTAGTATACAAAATGCCAACTTCTCAAAAAATATCAAGGTCATGTGTGTGTGTATTTAATTGTTAAAAATCCCTAATAAAAAATGTCAAGGTTCTTTGGGGCACATATGAATTATATAATTTTTTTTTCTTATTATCTGTTTTTGTGTCCCAAAATTAATTAGCTCATCAAGGAGAGAGGGTGTTACCAAACCTGCATACGGTGCCTTTGTTGGAGTAGATATAAGCAAGGACAAAAGAATTTCACTGAGAACCCTGGTAAATATTTTGTTCAGTCCTATTTTATCACAATCTCTAATTCATACTTAGTTTGTATTATTTGTAATACTTCGTAGTCAGGGGTTACTGTGAAGGCACACTTAAAGCCACAACAATCTCGAAATAAACCATCAGTGCTATTGCAAACATCCTCAAGTCATCAAGTGACAATGCTATTTTTATATACCAATTGACTTGTGATAAGTCTTATATAGATTTTCGTTCAATCATTAAATGCCTAAAAAATTATTTTACGGAAGAAAAACAAACAGTTTTTTTTTTTTTTTTTTTTATGTTTGTTTTTTTGTTTCTGTTCTTGGATCACATATCTTTATATGTTAATTCTTGATAACAGATAGATCATTCAGTCGTAGAGAGCTTTGGAGGCGGTGGTAGAACATGTATGACGCTGCGGGTTTACCCGAAACATGTGTTGACTGGTAAAACCTCAGGTCTTTATGTGTTCAACCATGGCTCTCAAGAGGTGAAGATCAAAGAGCTCAATGCATGGGAGATGGAAAAGGCTCGTGTAAATATCGAAAATGATGATTTTATTAGTAAGGACTATGTTTAAGTTAGTAAAAGAGTTTTTCTTGTTTAACATTCATTTAAGTGGCTGTGATGAGCAAAAATAAATCTGTTGCAATCCCGAATTCAGTGAATAGTATTCTGAAATTCTTGCAATCTCAAATCTAGGCATCAATTTTTTTTTTCAAGAACGCATCTCAAAACAGTTAATTTTTTGTGCATGGATTTTGAAACAGTTTCACGCAATGTTATCAGAACCGGACCGGACATCGAACCGCTAAAGCTTCGGTTCAATGGTTCACTGGTTGGATCGGTGGTTCAACCGGTTCAATTGCTGATTTTTTTTAAATAGTTATATTAATCAGATATTGAAGTTATATATCAAAATTATTATATTTGTACATGAGTTGTTTTGTTTTCTACATAGACAAACAAGAATTCAATCAGAGGATCACAAATTTATTTTTTCAAAATTAATCTAGTATATCACAACCAAGTTCTCTTTGCTTCATTTTTCCATTGAAGAAAAAGAAACGCATGGTGGAGGTCAATTCCTCTTCCTTCCATTTATCTCTGCCCCTTTTCCATTTTTTTTTTTCGATTTTTTTTTTATTTTCTGAGGAAGATGATCTGTTTACTATGTTTAGACCTGGTGTACATAAGCTTTAAAGTGAGTTTGTAAAGAAACTTTGTGGGTCAGGTTTATGTTAAAAATATCAAAAGACTAGAGGATCACATGGAGTTAAATGAGAGGGAGCGCATCCGCATTATCTGTTTTGAACCGGTTTTTCATGCGACTGGTTCAACAATTTTTTAATACAAACTCGGCCGGTTGAATCAGTTTTCACCGGTCTAGTAACATAAACGATCCCTTAAGAGAATCAAACCGGAGAGGAGGCCGGTTCTGGTTTTTTCTGGTCCAACCGACTGGTCCGGTCCGGTTCTGATAACACTGGTTTCACGGCTGAATTCGGATTACAAGAATTTCAGAATCATTGTTCATTAATATGGGATTACAGCAGATTCGGATCCGTGATGAGCAGATTGATAGAAAATTTGTTGCAAATCGAGAAAAAAATAATATTTCAGAAAGCATTAATGTGATGCTATATATAGTAATGTATGAGTATTATTTTCTAATAATTATTTTTCCTTTCTTGGCAATGATCGATTATATGAACTACTTTATTTGTCAATTGAGTTATAAAGGCTTCATTATTAAGTTCTTGAAAAAGCTAAAGACATGGTCACATGACGATTTGGGATTCCTCCAATTAAATCCAAATTAGTATTTTTTTGGAAAAATAGACCGTCCCTAGACGGGGCCCACATAAGCTCGTTTATAAGCTCCTATTTACAAGTAGAACTAGGGTGTTCTTAAGCTCAAACTTAACTCAAAAATTTATTGAATTGATTTTAAATGATGCATTCAAATTATTGAAACTGATCTACTTCATGAAGTGATTAGCTTACATGTTAAATTTATAAATTTTCAAAATAATTTAATATAAAGTCAAGCGATTAAAAAATCATGAAAAATGAACACATTAAAATTAATTTATAAATCACCTTTTTTGGCCGCTTGACTTTATACTAAATTAATTTGAAAATTTATAAATTTGATATGTAAACGCATCACTCATGAAGTAGAACGGTTTCAACAATTTAAATACATTATTTGAAACTAATTCAATAAATTTTTAAATTAAATTCACAAAAAAACTTAATAAGCTTAACAACACCCTAATCTACTCCTATTTACATTTACAAAAAAAGCTGAGCTGCCCACGGGCTTTCCCTCAAAAAAAAAAAAAAAAAAAAAAGCTGAGCTCTGGTCTTGTTTGCTTTTCCGCATTTCACCTACCACGTAACCAACTGTGGAATTCTTAGATCCGGACCGTCTGATGACAATAATTTTTTATTTACAATAATATTTTGGCATTCGAGCATTGAATAACATCCGATCCGTATTCAAAAACTTAGATGTAGATATCCAACATTTGAATATCTGTGTGGATGATAAGCGTGAAATATATATACATTTAGATATGTTCGATCTTGGTTTTACAATGTAAATGCTCTAAATATCTTGTATTTTGGTATATAAAAGACCTATACTGCATCCCGAATCAAAATATTATATTTCATTGCTTTAAAATGCAGAAAAAGCGAAAAAACACTCAATGCGACCCGCACTGTGGTCAGTGCGGGCCGCACTCAGCACTTAGTCAAATCTGGGAGGCTCTGCGCAAGGAAGGGAAGCAAACTGAGGAGAATGCGACCCGCACTGGAGGTCAGTGCGGGCCACACTCTGTACTTAGACAGATTTCCAAGATTGTGCTCAACCAGAAGGCAGACTAAGGGGAATGCGACCCGCACTGAGAACTTAGTCAAAATTTCAGAAAATCCGGAAATATAAAAAGAAAAGAAATAACCATAATGCGACCCGCAGTGACCCCAGTGCGGACTGCACTCCGAAGGCACAGGAAGTTAAATAAGGAAACTAACCCCGAGTGCGACCCGCATTGACCGCAGTGCGGGCCGCATTCAGACTAAAAATGCAATTTCGCTATTTTTAGAAGGCCAGATCATGCCCGGTTGGCAATAGTTAGTGGGTCCAATTTTAGAGAATGTGTGGAACACGCTCCCCACGTTTCTAGGGTGTATTCTAGGCTATAAAAACAAGGAAAATTCTGCTCAAAAGATAACAATTCTATTTTACACATCTCCTTAGAGCAAATAGTGAGATTTAGAGTTTAGACTTGGAGAGGAGGAGCAGAATTCTCAAGGCAAAACAAGCTAGCAAGAGATCTTCGTTGTTGTAAGGGATGTAATTATTTTCTCTTTCAATTTCTTTTTGCTTTAGCCAATTTTTAATGAGTTTTCTTTGTAAGTTTTGCATCTCCATGAGAGGCTAACTTCCTCTCTAGGGGTGTAGGTCAAATACATGAACTTGTTTGATTCTATTCTATTTGGATCTTTGTTTTTATGATGATTGTTTGATTTGATTGTTAATTTCTGTGATTTATTCTTTGTAGTTCTCATAATCTGTACTTGAATTGTAGTTATTCCGCTTTAGATCTTTTAGACTTTAAGGTAGAATGGATCATATATGATAGTATCAATTATGTCACAAAGCCATTAGGATTTAGGTTAAGAGTATACAAATCTTTTAATATAAACCGGAACTACAGGAATTAAGGTTAGGGTTTAGGTTGAGACTCAACCGGTAGAACCAAAACCCTAAGTCGGGACATCTTGAATCAACTTAGAAATTGGTATGAGTTGCTTTGGCCAGCTAAACCATTAAGTACCAATATCTAACGTGATGATAGACTAACAAAGAACTTCATGGTCTAGATAAATATAATTATTTAGACACGTGTTCTCACCAAAAGCGTACTCCCAAGTTTCAGTACAGCAAGCTGTACCTTTTAACTCGAGTCTACCTCTGGTTCAGATTGCAAGTGCACAATCCTACCGTTGGTATAGTTGGGTATCGTATCCACAGGGACGGAATAAAATGACCGGACTCAACCTAAATTTACTAAAACCCTAGAAGTGAAGAGAATTTGAATTGATGGTTGTTTATATTAAACTACTGATCAATAACAATATTAAAGCAATTAAGAGAAGATTAAAAGTTGTTTTTCAGATTATAAAAATGGTTTCCAGGGTTTCAGACTTCGTATCTGTCTGGCCCCAGGGCATACGGCCCGTACAGAATCTATACGGTCCGTATGGGCCCCCAGGTGAATACTGCAGCTACTGTTTTTGTGTTGGTGCTTTTGCCTAGGGTTTCCATCGACCGGCTCTAAGTTTCTCACCTCAGCTGTCGCAATTTTGGCTTAGACCCCTATTTACCGGACTCAGCTACTCTCCTCTTAGATGCGTTAACCCTCAACTTTCGTAATTTTGGACTAAGTTATCTAAGTCACTTGTTGGTTTACTAAAGGTATCCAAGGACTTTCGCCTCGAGGAAAGTTTCCCTTTCAGTACTCCTTGATCCGTAGATCTACCTCATATACTTGGTTCAGTTGGATTAAGTATCATAGACTTGGCTCCTAACAATTAGACGTGCGCATTTATCTAACGGGATGACTAATCAAACTCAAGCAAGCAAAAACTAAGCAATTAAAATACTACACAACAAGATGAAATCTAAGCATTCAACACATAATCAAGTAGCATACAAGTAAAACCAAACGTCAACTACATCTTAACCCTAGAAACAGAAAGTTTAGCTACTCATGTTCTCAAAATAAAGCACAATAAAAGTTATGAAAGAGTTCATAGAAAAACAATAGAAAATCCGAAGATCCGTTGCAAAACTTCTTCTTCTTCTTCTCCAAGTTCTTTCTTGTCTCCCAAGCACCAAGAATGAATGAAAGATGGATCTCAGATCTGGAAAATCCCTGCCTTAATGCCCGAAATCGAGTATTCAAAGCCTTCCTTTTCAGTCTCCCTAGCTGTCTCTGTTTCCAATTCCAGCCTGGGTTTCCGAAATAGCTTGTACGGTCCATATGAAATCCTATACGGACCGTATACTTGTCATTGCCTTGGAGAATTCTTGCCTCTTGCTGTGGAACCTGCTGTGTGGTTGGGCTGATCTTGTACGGACCGTATGTAAACCTATACGGACTGTATGGAGAGTTGTCAGATCCAGAATTTCGCCCGTTTCCTGCAAAATAAGAGACAAAACATAGCAGTACCACATTCTAATGATATTTAAATGAAAAGTCCACATTTTTAGGCTTTAAGGCACAAGTTCTGATGTAAATTTGGGTCGCAAATTAGGCAAAATAAGGAGACATCAACATGTTATTAATTCACGGAAGTGACCCTTTTTAACATATTAGGTTAGAAACCCCATCATATCAAACATGAATTTAAACAAACCGAATAGATAGGATTAAACAAGGGATTGTAGACCGAAAGCCTCTAGATTCTCCAATCTTTGTTAAAACTCTAATCTCATTTTACTCTTCCTTTATTTTTGCTTAATTTCTCAATTCCTTGGGTATTGAACCCACCAACCTTAGGATTATTAGTAAACACACTTCAAACCGAATTTTGAAACAACCAATTCTGATTTTAATCATTAAAGTTTTAAACTAAATTCTACATTTCTCTGACACCCTAAGTACTACTTTGATAAGTTGTGCACTTGCAATCAACTCCTTCATTAAGTATAAAAGATTATAAATTTAAAAGAAACGAGTACAAAATTATAGCCAAAACCCTATACTTAAAATACTCAACAGTGGATAAGGATATTGATAAGATTTTACGTTTCAATTATTTGTATCCGAATAGTAGATATATACCATATATTTTAATATTTATTATGAAAATTTATGTTATTCACCATAATAATTGAATAAATATTGATAAGATTTTACGTTTCAATTATCTGATATGGACCCGTATTCGTATTCATCTGATATCTGCTCTGTATTTGTATTCGGAAAAAAAAAAAAAAAAAAAAAAGATAAATATTATTTTACCACTATCCTCTCTGTATCCTCTCCATTTTCACTCCCAGGTAAGAAAACCTCTGGCTCGTATTAGATGCCTTTTTTAATTCTATGTCAAGCTCGATCATGGTATTCAAAATTGTCGTCGGTCTAGCGGTCTTAAACGAGCGAGGCTATGTTACTATGCATAGTTCAAATTGATTCCTATTATGAATTAATATTTTTACTTTTCAAATTTGAATAATCGATCTGAACCACTCAAAATGATTTCTATATGAAAATGTTATTGCATATTAAATTTTACATTTTTTGAAAATTATTTTACTATTTTTGAGATATGCAGAAAATCACTACTCTTGAATAGTCTAAAATTTGTAGATCATGTGATTTTCTGCCTAGCTAAAAAATGGTAAAAAAATGTAAAATTTGATGTACATTTTCATACGTAGATCATGTTGAACGGTTGAGATTTACTGTTTGGACTTTTAAAACATAAATAAGATCCATAATACAAATCAACGCGTGCTACACATATTACCATAGTCACACATAGGATTTAATTATATGTTTTTGCATTCAAGAAAAATTGAGATGAATACTTACGAGGTGTTTCCTAGAATTAAATTTTCCAATTTTGTGAGCAAAAATAATTTAGGAAGCTGATATCAGTACCCGCGCTACAGTATCCGCACTATACCTGCACCATAATTTTCATAACTGTCATAACAACTTGGGGAACTCAAAAACTCCAAGACTGGATTTTTTTTTTCAAAGTATTAATATCTATACACGGAAGTATTTATACCTATGTACGAAAGTATTTATATCTATGAGATGAACAACTTTTACGTAAATAATTATTTTTCTATCTAAATTTCTCAAAAGTACCCACACCATAAATGCATGGTGGGGACCACTCAAACTAGATGGGGGACCATACACGTTTTTACATGTGGGTTTTTTTCTCCGTTCATTTTCGTCCATATTTCTGACGATATATGAGGAATTTTGCAAATCTAAAACCACTAACGTTTTCTATGCAATTTTCTCTTTCAAATGAGATCCATAATGATGTACTTTCAAGCTCGTCGTCACACGATTATTTATACCTACACTTGCAGTATTTTTTACATATGACACTGGATGATATCTGAAAGTATTAATATCATGTATTCTAAGTATTTATACCTATGTATTGTAGTATTTATACCTATGTGGTCAACTATTTTGTTAGAGAAATATTGCAAGTGTTTTTTACATATGAATATATTACACTAGATAACATCTGAAAGTATTAATATCAAGTAATACAAATATTTATATATATGCAGTGAAGTATTTACATCTATGTAGTCAACTATATTTGTTAGAAGAAGGTTGACACGGGGACGATTGGAGAAGGTTGATGCAGGCATGCAGGGTCCCCACTACTTCATTTGAGGAATGTTGACGCGGGGACCATTGAAGACTGAAAAAAGAAGTGATTATATCAAGTGACGCACACAATTATTAATATTTTATTTTGTAAGTATCAGTTTCTTATCTTGTCAGTATTTATATTTATAAAGCTGACGCTGGATAAGTGTGGGGACTAAAAATGGAGGACCAAGTAATTAGTGGGGACCATAATACATCATGCCTTTAATGTACAGTGCGGGTACTGTAGCGCGGGAATGAAAATAATTATTCAATAATTTAAAAGACTATGATACGATAAATATTTTACTTTTGACAACAAATGTTAGCTATTATTTTTTTTTTCTACATTTGGCACTTAGTAACCAAATATTATTTAACATGTTAGCAAAGGCACTGCAAATAAGAATTGAAATATTAAAATGTCCAGAAGAAGACATTAATACTGTAACATTGTAATATTTCCACTTGGAACAATTGAGAAATTTCTTTGTTTTCTCAATTGTTGCTAGATAGCACAAAATTATTGCTTTTGACGAGAGGAATTTATTTCTTATCTTTAGTTAATTATATTGTTGAAATCACAGAAATATTAACATTCTTAAACTAATATTAAGAAAGTTGCTTGGTTGTTCATAGAGTAAAATGAAATTACTCTTTCTTTACCAAAAAAAAATATATATAATTTTTGCAATTGTAAACCAGTTTTATGCATACTTGAGTTTTGTTTAGAGGAAGCCCGTAGGAACAATTGCATTAATGGAAAATCCAAAATGAAAAATGTTCACATTAGTTGGAAATATATATTCTGCTAATTTACAAGTTCTAACTTAGAAATGAATGTTTTTTTATTGCATTTTTAGTGTAGTATAAAAATCTGAAAATAGATATTAATCTTCAAAAGAACCAGCAAACGAGACGAGCAATATTCAAATTAAAAACCAAAATTTTTATTCATATCCTCAATTATAAAATTCCAAATATGCCCTCAAATTTTCTCTATTTTTAAAAATGTCCTAACCGTTGGTTTTCCAATAGTTGTCTTTTTTTTTTCCGCATATATAAATTCGTATTAAAATCTATATGCATGATCAAAACTGCATTTCAAAACATTGGTACATACTACTATCCTCTAAATTATTCAAGTCTAGAGTATTTTAAACTATTATAAAAATCTAGAATAATCTAGTACACTCTTCTTAATATTGGTGCTACAACTTTCAACACCCGCTGCATGTTGTTGAAACTCCTCTTGAAGCAGGAGTAATTTACTGGGGACAGTAGCATCCAGTGACAATTCAAGAGATAAGCTCAGTCTTTCCTTCATCAAGGAGGTTAACGCGCCATCAATAGAAGAATTAGTGGTCGTACAGAAGAATCTGGGGCAATACCAATTTGACAACCCACTAAACTTAAACTTCCCACTTATTGTCCCCACAGGAATATCGCTGCTGGGGTAATACCAACTTGACAACCCACTAAGAGACCACTCACCTGGCAAAGCAAAAATTAGGGTTTGTCATTTATTACGAATTGATCGTATGATTTGTCTATTTTTTGTCACTCAATTTTGTTATTTTTCTAATCAAGTCACTCTATGCTTTTTTGTCCAAAATGATAACGGAAAAATATAGAGTGACTTAATTGGAACAAATGACAATGTTGAACGACTAGAAAGGGACAAATCAAACTTGAGTAACTAATTCATGACAAACGACAAAATTTACTGACCTCTAGCGAAATTTATTGCAAAAATTAGATAAATTAATACAAAATGTAGATTACAAGAAAGTCATAGGCTCCGTAAGAAATTATTTTACTGACAACTGTAAAAGAACAGAGATGAAAAAAGGAACAGAACTCGCACCGACAAATGTCAAAATTAGTCCTAGATAAGCATAACTCCAATGGGCCGTGCCCGTCAGCTGACCGATAATCACCTGTTCAATTTTTATTCAAACAGAAACTCGAGTCAAAGACATGAAACCTGCTAGAAAATTTCAGAATGGAAGAAAGTAGATCGCAAAAATACATTAAATTTTTTATTAAGAAAAAAGAATGTATTAGAGGTTTGCTAAAGCTACTCACTTTCCCAGGTAATACTTCTTTTATGCTGAATGAGTCCGGTTCACCTGGAGCGTCCTTGCAGCCAAGCGATGAAAACATATTCTGTAATTAATTCATTTGTAGTCCATTGAGCATTAAATACATCAGTACAGGATAACGTAGTAACTGCAGAAATACGTTCGCAAAATTTCAGAATGGAAGGAAGTACAACACAAAGTATAAAAAATGAATAAGAGGTCTGCAGAAGCTACTATCTCAGGTAATACTGTTTCTACACGGGTCTGAGGAGGGTTCAAATGTCTCCATTTTTTGTGCCTCCATTTTTAAGAACTTAATAACTCAAAATTTAAAACTTAAAAGTCAAAATTAAATCGTTGGATATAATCTACATCATTTCATCTAATACATGCATAAAAAATTATAACATTTTAATTTTGTTTTGGTTGTGTAATCAAGAGCTTGTAAAAACATACTAATGTGGATAATTTTTAGACATTGGTTTTTCAACTTATTGATTCACATAAAAACAAAACCGAAATGTGATAATTTTTTATGAGTATATATAGAGAAAATAACACATATCACATCTAATGGTTTTATTTTGACGTTTATAATTTAAATTTGAGTTATTAAAGTTTTTTTAAAAATGGAAGCATGATGGAGACACAAAAAATGGAGGCATTAGAAACATCTTCCTGAAGAAATACAGAACATGGAGACAGCAACTACTGAGAAAATCTGTAATTCCTTTGTGCGGGAGGGGTTTTAAACCGTTAAAGGAAAGAAATTTATATATATACCCATCATAACTTCATGATTTAGGTATTTCCCCATCAAAATTTGAAATTTAGCTATATCCTCATTTAATCAATGATTTTATTAATTATCCTCATTTCTTAATTTTATCGTCTAAAAATACAGTAACATAATAGTAAAAAATTAAATGGACTAAGCTTATGAGAACATAAGTAACCTGCAACCTATGTTGATCCAGTCACCTTAAAGATTTACCTGATCATACAATGGTATAAGAAGCGAGAGCCAAGAAATCATAAACACAGTAACTTAAGAAAAAAAGGGCAAAAAAAAAAACTGAATGAACTAATGCTAAAAACAATCAAGGGAGGATCTGAAATTAAAAAGGTGTACGATCTGGCAAGCAACCAGATGACATCAATGTGTATGAGATCTGGCAAGTAATTAGGTGACATTGTTGTTTTCCTGACAGTTGGATGCACTAGGATTGGTCATAGCTAATAAAACTGAGAAAAAATTGGATATTTCACAGCCCACTATGATGGAAACAAAAAAAAACCAATTCAGGTCATCACTTGTAATGATATTAAAATTTGAAAACAGGAGGAAAAAAATCAGAAAAGCAACAAACTGAGGCACAGAACTGGAAATTGAGCTTGCGGCAGGTCAAAATCAATGATGAACTGTTCATCTCAAAGATAAAGCTCTCTAAAGCGAGACGTAACCCTTTTTTTGAAGCTTATTCCCGAATGATTAGTTAAAACTTAACAAATTTATCAAAAAGAGGAAATCCAATATTTTGTCCAAATAGAAAAGGAAACTTCGTCTACAAAAAGGTTTTGTACCAAAAGAAATTTTTTATGTCAGATAGACTAGTGACACTTTGGTAAAATCTAGTATGATTAAACTGGTCATTGATCGGCTGATCGCGCATTAATGCGGTCAAATAATACCCAAAGAAAAAGTCGAATGAGAGAATCGTATGAAGGATAAGAGGTTGGGGCAGTTAGAACAAAGGGCAAAACTGTCTATTCAACTTTTACTATCATTAAAATGTCTTTCATTTTCAAGTTTTGATGGGGAAATATCTAAATCAAGATGTTATGATAGATATATAAATTTCTCTAAAAAGGAGAGAGAAAAACTGATGAAAAGCAGCCATGCATACCTTCATCTTTTTGAATATGCTGCAGCTGGACACAGGGTTACCGCCCATGCCAAATATATCCTGCAGATACAAAACATAATAGTGGGTTCAGGACATGTATATGAAACATATACAGAGGTAAGGTAGGGTCAACAAACACTTTTAAGATCAAGATTACATACACGTAAGGATGATCCGACATAAGGCAAAAAATTTGACCTATAGTCACAGCAACACAGGTCAGAAAGACGGCGCCTTAAGTTATTTCTTTGAACAAGTAATTCCATAATTTGCCGATCCAGCTTGTGAAGCTGCAAACAGAATAATGCCAAATCAGTGAGAAGGAAATGAGAGAAAGATAACGGGATTGTGGGTGGGGGCAGAGGTGTTTGTTGGGGGGAGGGATATTAACAAACCTTATCAACGAGATGACGCTGCATCTTTGCAAAAGCATGCTTAACAGTGTCATTGCTTAAAGGAGCACGAGCTTGTTCAAGAACTCGAGAGAGAAATAGTAATTGGAACAGCTGGCTGCTGCCAACACCCAACTCACTGAAAGAGAGCTTGTGAAGCCATGTCATGAGTAGTGTCAGGGAGTGGTTTCCACTGAACAACACATCATGGAGACAATTCACAACCTCCAAGCTCTTCAAGTGTTTGCTCTTGCTACTTAAAAGACACTTTAACTCGCTGAGGTTATACTGTAGAAGCTCAAAGACAGGACTAAACAGTTTGTGGTTTACAGAACCGAGTTCCTCAACTTCATTGAATTTCATTTGGTAGAACTTCGTGATATTTACCAGAAAATAACTACAAGTACGATCAAGAGTGATAGAGTCCACGCCTGGCTCACACTCTACCCCAACATGTCTGAACTCAACAAATTCCTTCCCGACAAAGGGTACCAACCAGGACTCATCATTAGAAAGGCCAAGCTGATGCTCATACTCCATATGCACCATATGGGACTCCCGATCCACGAATGGCTTTTTGCACAAGTAGCACCACACGTATTTCCATGACTTATTAACCATAAACCAGGTTCTCGCTTTCCACCCATCTGGGCAAGCCTGTTTAGAATGCCCCAGGATATCAGAGACTGGGATATATAAGAAGGTACCAGTGTCTTCGTCAACCAACCCCAGGCTCTCTGTAAGGGTTGAATCCAAACTATTGAGGGTTATATATTCCATCCTGGGTTCTTCTTCTTCATCTGATTCAACTTCGGATTGGGCTTTCCAATCAGAATACCTAGTCTCTTCACTGGCCTCATCATGATAACCGGCTTCATCCTCAAATATGTTCTCGCTTGAGGTTCCCTGCAGAAACAGAATACAGATGTAAAGCATCATCCTGTAAACTACCTCTAATCCCACATTTGGCCATAAAAATAAGGCTTGCTTGGCCTACTAATCTCTGCAAGCATAGCTGTCAGCTTTCAGTTCCTCACACTTGACTCAAAATATCACATGGAATCACTAGAGACATTTTAGGCAAACTCAAGCTTTAGATTTTAGAAGCTCACAGCATTTGGTTTGTTTTGCAGGAGCTCAAGTCGAGCATTGCTCAACATGTATATATGTGGTCCATCCAGCCATTAATCTACCATAAGATGTCGACTATTTTGGACGGAATGTTTATTCATTCATGATTTTTAATAAGATGAATCTAATATACTTTGTAACTCAATAACAAAGGCATTATATTCTACATTTATTTGTTGGATTCATGCAAAACAATTAAATAAGACAGTTGATATTTGAGCTGCAATTGAGTAGGCTGAAAAGTTTTAGTGCCTTCCTGCCCAAAAAATGGGGATTAAAAATTACACACACGCACACACTGAGCATAAATATAATTTGCTCACCCGACAGAAAGATCTCAACAGAGGCAAAATATGCATGCGGAGGTCGAGAGCACAGAGATGGCGGACCTGAGGCTCCAAGCACTCTAGCTCGCACCCTAATTTGAGTTGATCCTGTTCCAATGGCTCCATCTGCAAAACCGCATGTCAAACAACCGGATCAATAATACAACAAATAAAGAGAAACCAAACATAAGTTCTGCAATCCCAACCTTAGATTTAAAGCCACTCTCAAGCCAGGGATATTGGAATGATGCCCATTGCTTTTCACAAATAAGTGCAGCAAAGCAAGATTTGACGGCCAAGACACTGTGCATTAAGGAGAACAGCTTGCTCTCCACTTTAACAAAGACCTTAGAGGCTTCAGCAGGGACTTGTGTGATAGAACGATAGCAAGGTGCACTGCACAACCAAGAGGGAATGCTCCCCTTACCACAGCACAGAGATTTTATCCTGGCACGATCCAGAAAAAAACAGTCATCATCACAAGAGAAGGAAACAGCATTCAAAATTTCACTCTTATTCCAGTCAACATCGCCTCTGCTCGAATCCAACTTCATATTTCGAGAAGGCGCTGCACCTTGCATAACGAGGTGGCACATCTTACTCACTAAATGAACAAAAAAGGAGAGAGCTTTCTCCTCCAAGAACCGGAAGGAAAGAGGGGAGTGAGCCAAAGCACATCCCAGAAATAGCACCTTGTCACTTGGGGCAACGCTGGCAACTATGTTCTCAAAAGCCAGGACAGTCATTTTCATGAAGTAACCTCTAGACAACAACGAATAAGAAGCCTTCTTTTCTTTGTTTAACAAGCTCTGGAAACCCCTTCCCAATTTTGCCAGAAGTTTGCTCCTCACGGGATCCTTAGATAGCGGCCATTCCAAAGAGCAAAACTGATCACATCCGGCACAAACATCAGCTTTATTAGCACATGCATGGTCTAAATACATTCTGGAGAGCAGATCAAGGGCTCCTTGGAAATGAATAGGCTTCCAGACCATCTTAGAAAGGGCATCAACGCACCTTTTCCCATCAGCTGGAATGTGTTGGGGGGTTGGCCATGTGTCAATTTGATGAAACATTGGGAGGTGCTCGTTCTTCAAGTGACTGATGAGTGATGTGTCCTCCTTGAACCAACGGAAGCAACCAGGCTTGGGGCAGACATAAATAACCCATGTATGGTGGAGTTTGTAAAACAGTACAGCATCCAACAGGAAATTTCTCACCTTTGAGCTCTTGAAATTTTTCACAAGATCAAAGGCAGGCACAGTCAAGAATTTCGGCTTAATAACTGTGGGATGGAAACAGAAAAAAGGAAAATTACAATGATGACACTGATAGCACAAACTTTTCTTTTGTCATAATGGTACAAGCAGGCATAGTATTAATGAATGGCTGATATATTACATAAGTCTTATAAATGCTTCCAAAGGTACAAACATGAAGTCATTTATTTATTAAGGTCTCAGCATAAACAGAAAACAAAACAAAACAAACAAACCAAAAAAAAAAGTACTGCTATCCTGGTGTAGTACGTTCACAGGACAAGTGATATTAAAACCCATTGAAAAATTGAAATGAGAAATTGGCCTTTTAGGTAGATCGACATAATTTGTGGTTATGGATTTTTCTCTTTTCCAATTCAATAGTCATGTCAAACAATAATGAATATGTCAACACAGCTTCTATTTTTCATCTCCTACAGTCCGGAAGAAAGACGCACTACAGTTCCCATAATCACACTGCAGAGCAAGTTTAACTGTAAGTGAAAATGAAATCCATACACTTGTAATGAAAGGAATCCAAGAACGCAGCAGCCTTATCTGCAGAGCAAATATAACTATAATTGAAGGCATGACGAGAGGGATCAGACTGCCGCTTCATTTTAGGTGTTAAGGATTGTGCACAGACCCCCATCCTTGCTTTTTTCTTTGATCCTCCATCTCCTTTTAGATACGCATGACGGCATATCTGTCATGTACTCTATTCATATCAGTTTCAGATGATTAAATACAAAAATATCGGATATGCCAGATTGCATGTCTGACATATATCATTGGTGCATCCATATCAGATGCGCATCTAATAAGGGTTTGATGCTGGTTTGACATAACAGGGCAGCTTCGGTGAAGCATGCTCACTGCAAAATACAAGCAATGAAATTCTAAAACCAAGCATTATAAGAAAAATGCAAAAGATATATTCACCGGGTGACATATGACAGACTACCTTAGTAGAGTCTGACGGTACGGTGATATCTTCTGACGACATAATCTTCTTCGGCTTGTCATTCCATCCAGCATCTGCCAAAAAATGTACTTCAGTTCTCTAATAACTAATTTCCTCACCCTAAGAATAACATATCATAATTTGTACCGAACGGAAATCAAACCGGACAGGAACTTCCTTATGGGAACTAATAGATTGAACGACGCAACGAAAATGTAAATTAAGCAGAGGCTTTTACTTAAAATGTAATAAAATTTATAGACTAGGAGATTCATTCTTATAAATCCGATCCATCAAGTTCATAAGAACAACATGACTCAAGTTCATTCTGATATCATATACTGGCAATGAAATCAGAAGTATAAGAAATTCTAAAAGTTGAACTGAATACCACCAATGTTACTACAACTGCAATTTGTATAAAAAAAAAAAAAAAAAAAAAAAAAAAAAAAAAAAAAAAGAATAAGCCACTCACAAGTAGTGGTGCCCTCAAGAGCACTTTTATGTGAATCAATTTCATTAAAAGGTTGTGAGGACACAAGAGGTCCCAAAAATGAGAGAAAATTCAGATCATTTTCGCTCAACAACTGCACCTCCTCATCGGTCATGTAATCAAATGCCACACACCCCCTCTCATATCTATGCGTCAGCATCACAACCGGGAACTCACTCTGCGACCTCACACAAGCCAAATTCACCAAGAACAGCAAATCCTCAATCTGATTGTCAGTGTTCAAAAATTGATCAGATTGGTTTGGCTTTAGGTCACAAATTTTGCACAGTTCCTCTACGAGAGCTGAGATAAGCCGCGAAGTAAGCTCACTTAACTCCTTCATTAGAGCCACAACAATTGGCTTGGAACAAAGCACCTCCTCTTGTTCCTTCTTTAGGGTCTCTCCACTAGCAAGCAATTCCTCAATTCGGACTATATGATCGTACTTCTTGCGAAATTTGTTAATTCGCCTAAAGAGGGTTCTTAGAACAGAGGTCGCCATTGTCTGAGGAAGTTTCTCCGCTACGGCTGGGGTAAGCTTCGATCTTAGCTCACGTAATTCCTTCACTGTAGCCGCCACGATCGGCTTGGATTGATGCTCCTTTTGTAGGGTTTTTGTTTTAGCGAACTTATCGAATTTACTAATGCGTCCCTGGAGGACTTCTAGAACGGGGCTGTCCGAAGACATCCCGCTCGCCATGGATGGCAGAGTCGGAGAAGCTAGGGTTTGGGGGCGTCAAGCACGGGAACGCCGGGAACTTATTTGTGCGTATCCGTACTAATTTTGAGACAGTGATCAGCGAAGGAAGCGGAAAGAAGGGCAAAGCGAGCAGCGCGCCATGGCAGGATTTTCAATTGAACTCTCTCTCTCTCTCTGGTGGAGTAGGACCCAGCTGTCGGAATTAATGAATTTGCCGACTTAACAATTGTTTATCGCTTACAGATGGTCCCTAGACCCATTTTGTGTATGTGACAGACAAGTGGGGTCCGGACCGTGACAGTAGGTAGGGTATGTTCAGTCGGATTGAGAATAGATATTTTTTGAATTAGGCTATTCATAATAGTCTATTTGGTATTCGGTTGAATTAAAATAGTTAGAATATAGAATTCAAATTTTTTATTTTATTCTACTAAAAATTTTGGATGCGGTTGGATAGGTGAAAAATAGTCACTATCCGGAATAGTACTATTTTGAGTTACTATTTTTTTGTTTGGTTGTGTTTGAATTAGCAAATATAAACTACTATTTATTTGTCTTTTGTGGTTTTCTCACTATTCAGTTAACTCAACAAAATATTGAGATAGCTACTATTATCTAACTTGAAATTAGCTACATTTCTCTTGTTTCATTCAAACATCCCTCAAATCTGACTATTCTAATAAGACAAACGATAACTATTCTTTCATTCTTTTGTTGCAGTTAAAATATGTATTTGGTCATTGCCCTCCAAAAGATAATTTGATCAATCAAGATAAATTGATTGATCAAAATATAGAAATATATATTGTAAATTAATTGGGGATTGATATGGGGGCGTAGCTGGAGAACTTGAATAGGCAAGAAATTGCCTTGAGATGGAAGTTAATTAATCAAAATATAGAAATATATATTGTAAATTAATTGGGGATTGATATGGAAGTGTAGCTGGAGGGCTTCTGAATAGGCAAGAAATTGCCTTGAGATGGAAATTAATTAAATAAGATATATCAAAGGATTTGATGAAGCATGATTTTCAGCCTATAAATAAAGTCTGCTACTTCATGAATCAGGACATCGAAATACCTCTTCCAAATAGTCAAGACCCTTATCTATTTTAATTTTTACAATATTTTTAATTTGACTATTTTAGCTATTTTTATTTTGCAACCAAACATACCCGTAGAAATTATATCTGAACTGTCTAACAAGAATTTAAATCAATTTAGTTCAATGAATTGTACGAGTTCTTTAATATTGTCCAAATAGATTAGACAGTTCGATTTAACTCAAATTTGCCGGTTCTTTTTATTAATAAAAAAATAGAAAAAGAAATATTGAGATATCGTTTCATAGGAAAAAACGATATAAATTTCCATTTACGTGGACATCCCATCAATTTAATCAATAACCATAATTACAAAATGCTTAGTAATTAAAAAATCCAGACGGTATAAACCATCTCGTTCAAACATGCAAAAAAATAAAAAAAATCTCGTAACTTGATATCATTGTGTCCAAAGAAATTAATTTAGTTGATATCTCGTAACTTGCCCAAAGAAATTATTTTTAAATTTGTTTTTGCGCTATTATTTTTATTTCGGTTACTACCGAATGCATATTTGATTTTTTTTTTCAATAAATAGTGGGTTTATCCAAATAAACCAAACTAAATTTTGATTATATTGGTTATGTTTTCAATAAATTAACCATTTTTGTCTGGTTAATTCAATTTGAATATATAAATCATTTTTTTTTTCCTTTTTAGCATATTTTGTTTGGTTTGGACCAGATCAATCGTTTGCACACATTATTTTTCCTCATTACTCAATAATATTTTTTGGATCTAGCCACTTATCCAGTTCAATAAATTCAATGCTTGTTTGGTTTTGAAGCATCTCAAACTCACGTTAATAATTCCAAGTATCTGTTTCTCATAACCCTGTAGTTTCCAGTTGTTGCACTGTTTGACTGTTCCTCGACAAAAGAAACTCTACCACTTGTTAATTCCCAACGGATCAAATCAACCTCATATCTAAAAGTATGAGTGGGATATAAAATAAAGGCCAATAATAACAAAAAAATAAGATAGATCACATATTATTTATCTTTGAATTAAATTTGCTTTCATAAATATATATAATTAAACAAATGAAACATTATACGGTTTCACCACACACTAGAAGGTGATGTCATACAAAAATATTACAAATATATTTTTTTTAAATGTATAATCTCCTAATATGTATTGTCTTAATCATGTCAGATAATGTTGTTATACATTTTTTTGGTTCTCACATAGAACAAAAAATCAGTTTGAATTGAAATTTGAAAGCTGGAAATTGATTAAATAAATATTTTAAAAAAAATTTGAGAATGTCTCCATCATCTAGATGCAGAAGCTGCACTAAAAAAATTTGTTTGAGTCACATTTAATTTCCTCTGATATTTTGTAAGATATAATATAATGGTACAAAGGTCCCAAATATATCTAGCAATATCAAAGGTTTAAATGGTGTTTATCGCATTATAGCGGAATGACTAAAAAAACAGTGCTATGTCCAAATAGCACCGCTATAGCACAAAATAGCGCGCTATAGCGCCAATAGCGTCATAACTTTTATGGTCCCAAAATGTTATAGCACGCTATTTAGAACCTTGATCAATATCAATTCAATATCATAATAATTATGCTTATAATAAATTAGGCCAACTATTCAATATGCAAGAATGAAAAATTTCAAGAAACTTAAATTACAAATTACAAGACTTTGTGTTCATATAAATTTTACCACTTTTATCATGCACATCACACAATATAACACCCCTCATGCAAAAGAAGCCACCCAATCATTAATCATCGTTTTGTGTGTGTGTTGGGCGGGGGGGGCAATAAATGTTTACATTCTTGTTTTCTCTTTGTTCAATCATGCAATTGCGACCCAGCACCAATTTAATGACCAAATATTAATTAAAACAGAAGAAATAAAATGCAACATTCTTTCTCAAAAGCCAAATTTAGTAAAGAGAAGGTTAATACCAAACAAAAACTTTCTTTTTTCGACACTAAAAAAATAGATAATTAAAAAATACACTTTAATGTACAAACATATAATTATACCGGACTTGAGATTAATTTAATGTAAAAAAAAACATAAATTTATATGTATGATTACAAAACTATTAACTCAAACGTGCAAAATCTGTGAAAAATTGTGATTTCATTTTATTGTAAATCAATACTATTTTTTCACTAAAAAATGTGCAACATCCACTCAAAAGAAATCAGTGGTATACAGAAAAAAAATACTCCTACCTTCTTAAATTGGTTAAAAAGTACAACAAATCAGACAATGATCCCCTCTAATTTGTACACAAATCAAGAATTGAAGGCACTGAATTATACACAATTCAAACAGTGGTATACATACGATGTTTATAAAAAAAAAAAATACTGTGTCTAGTCTTTGTTTCACTGTACATCAAGTGACTTGAAATTTCAATATTTCAGAAAAGATTCTTGATACACCATCAAACAATACTAAAATTGTATGAAATTTTATTGTGGGGTTATGTATAACAACATACCTATATATTTTTTTTTTAAATTTCAATTTGAAATACATGTTTTCCGAAAATTCATTGTTAAGATTGTCAAAATAAAAATGACCATTTATTGTCATATAATCCCTCCTCAATATATTTGCTATTAATATAAAATTGTTGGAATAAGAAAAATATGGAAACCAAACAAAATCGAATAATTATTTTCATCCCCGCGCTACAGTACCCACACTGTACATTAAAGGCATGATGTGTTATGGTCCCCACTAATTACTTGGTCCCCCCTTTTTAGTCCCCACACTCGTCCAGCGTCAGCCTTTATAAATATAAATACTTGTAAGATAAGAAATAGATACTTACAAAATAAGATATTAATACTTGTGTGCGCCACTTGATATGATCACTTCATTTTTTAGTCTCTAATGGTCCCCACGTCAACCTTCCTCAAATGAAATAGTGGAGATCCCGCATACCAGCTTCAACCTTCTCCAATTGTCTCCATGTCAACCTTCTTCTAACAAACATAGTTGACTACATAGATGTAAATACTTCAATATATAGATATAAATCTTTGTATTACTTGATATTAATAATTTCATATGTTATCTAGTGTAATATATTCATATGTAAAAAGCACTTGCAATATTTCTCTAACAAAAATAGTTGACCACATATGTATAAATACTACAATACATAGATATAAATACTTATAATACTTGATATTAACACTTTCAGATATCATCCAGTGTCTTATGTAAAAAAATACTGCAAGTGTAGGTATAAATACTTATGTGACGACAAATTTGAAAATACGTCATCATGGATCTCGTTTGAAAGAAAAAATTACATAGAAGACGTTGGTGATTTTAGATTTGCAAAATTTCTCATAAATTGTCAGAAATATGGACGAAAATGAACAGAGAAAAAAACCCACCTCTAAAAACGTATATGGTCCCCTATCTAGTTTGAGTGGCCCCCGCCATGCATTTATGGTGTGGGTACTTTTGAGAAATTTAGATGGAGAAATAATTATTTACGTAAAAGTTGTTAATCTCATAGATATAAATACTTCCGTGCATAGGTATAAATACTTCCGTGTATAGATATTAATACTTTAGAAAAAAAAATTTAGTCCTCAAGTTCTTGCGGTTCTCCAAGTTGTTATGACAGTTATGGAAGTTATAGTGCGGGTACAGTGCAGGTACTGTAGCGCGGATACTGATATCAGCTTCCAACAAAATCATTATAAAAAAAAAAAAACAAATATTTCTTGCTGCTAACTGATACAACAATAGTAACAATAACCATCAAATCAGATGTCATCTCTATAAATTGAAGTTAACTAGTAACTGCTAACTTGTAATCTTGACCGGAGAAAAGTAACACCAGAATAGCTAACTAGCAAGCCAAGGTTATGGCTCTGCTTGAATTTAATTCAGAAGAGGGGAGAAAAAAAAAAGATGGCAGTAAATATTGAAGTTTGATGATTGGATCCGGAGCAAAGCCAGACCTTCAAACTATGAAGATCAAACATAAATGGAGGTCAATTTGACAGTTTTATAGTATTTTTTACTAAATTATATAGAAATTCACCAATAAACAAAAAAAAATAACTGAAAATAAATAAGGATGAATTGACCCCATTTATAACAATGCCTCAGCCTGACGGAGAGAGAGGAGTAACAAAAAAGAGCATATTGGTGGTGGTGGCACCGCATGCAATATCACAGAAGATGCAATAATCAGTGGAATCCTGACCATCCATTGTGTGCTTGCGGATTTTGATTTCTGAGCTCGCGCGGGAGGCTTCGAAGCAGAAGCTCATGTCGTCGCTCGGAGATTTAATAAGTGGAGAAAGAGAGAGAGAAAAGTTGTACAATCTTACTGACGAAGCAACTGGAGATTCTGTGAAATTTCTCCAGGGTTGAAATTTTCGTCGATCAATTTGTTAATTGTTGCTAGTAAATTTAATTGGCGAAGAAAGACGGAACAAGTCGTATGAACTTGCTGATGAATCTATTAGAGATTTTGCTAACTCTGAAGTCTCGACTACAAATGACAGAGGTAGTTTGACTTGATGCCCTGAACGATAATAAGAAGACAAAATGAAATAGTAATTGACTGGTGCCCGCATGAAGCCAAACCAGATCTCTCTCTGTGCGGTGGCGTCGCCTCCGTTACGGAAGGGAGGCTGTCGGAGCCGAGGCCGTTGAAGAGGAGGCCGGATCAGATCTCAGTAATCGGGAAATTTGAAGAGGGATCTGGGAGATTAGGAATCTTTTAAGTAGTAAGGGGAGGCAAATCGTTAAAAATCAGTTGAAAAAAGCTTATCTAAAACATCCGGACATATTCCGGGGATTGAATCCCGGGGATAATACCTTTTCCCACAATTAAAATATATGTAAAAGCACTAAAAGTTTTTTTTTATAAAATACATTTTGTATATCACACAAATTGTATTGTTCAATTTAGACATCTCAAGCTATCATTCTTATTCAAGTAGTTTTATGGTGTTCTACACAAAAATCTTTTTTGTCATTAAAATTAAAATTTTGAATTTCAGATAAATGTTGTCTTCATATACAAGTAGTGTGTATAATGAAAACAACTTGAGGAAAAAAAAATATTACATACAACTCAAAATAGCACTTTATAGGTCATTCGTAGGAATTATTGTTTATACCATTTAATATTGACCGAAATGAAGTCGTACTTAACAAATCGTCGCGAGAGATCGAAAATGAATAGGTTTTAATTTATATAACGGCCGGACATAACTCTCATGGTCAAAGCCCATTAAGGACCCAAAACATCATCCCCATTTTCTTCATTGTACCTGGGGTTTCAAACATATTAGATAACTAGACAAATGCCTCGCGTTGCTTCGGCAACTATTTTTAACGACACATGAAAAAATGTACACAAAAAGTTTATATATATATATAAGTTATGTACAATCGATATTACATAGTTGCATAGACATATAATACAGAGTAGCATATTTTGATGTTGTTGGACCAAAACTTTACAATTGATGGTAGTTAAGATTAGCCTATAAGATATGTTTGGAAGAGGGATAACCATTTTATTTAAATGTGTTATCCCTTCGAGACAAATCTTCCAAACATATTTTCTTGTTGTGACAAAATAAGGTTAAAGTATTTTGTTGATGGGTGCATCAACACAAAATAATATTTACAACTAACAAAATATATCAAAGTTCTTGTACGATGGCTGATTTCGTTACTGCACGTTGTCTTTTCCTTTGCTTACTTCACCACTGTTGAAAAGAGCATATGTGTTAGTTTTGCTTTGCAATTTCTAATTGATGTATTTATCCAAATATGATTTGCAATCTTTGTTGTGTTGTTTGAAGTTGTAGGTGGAAAGGGAATGAATCATATTTTGCAAAACCTTTCAAATTTTGATGTCATTTTTTTTTTTTTGTGGACTCATAATATGCTTGACAATTAGGATTTCAAATATTATTTGTAAATTGAATGATATTCATACCAACTGTGAATGCAAGTTTGACACGTTTCAATCTCGTTTTATGATATTTTTTTTTATATATATGTTTGAATCATTTAAAGAAACTATGTATCTATGATGTACCAATAAAAGCCCAATAAGGCTAATTTATGCACAGTAGCATAAATTATATTTTGCATCACTATTAAAAGTGAGCACATTATATTTTGTTAGTAAAACCTGAATCAAAATATTTTGGCCAATTAATGGATGTGAGCCCAATAAGGCTAAAAAAGTAAGACTAATCAGCACATTATTTATTATCAGGTCACACCTAAACGGAACACAACCTGTCTGGTGCTGAAATAAAGCTTGAAGAACCAAAAGTATGACTTGTACTAAACTTAATGAGATCTAATCAGATTGTTGATAGATCAATAAAATTCTTGAGGGAAGACTGTTAAGTTTATTGAGGAAAAGAAAATGAACTGATTCAGTTGTTCATACAAAGTTTACCTTATTTTTGCTTTCTTCGATGGATGTTCTGTGAATAGTTGCCTTCTTGTGATATCTGTTGTTGTGGTGGTGATTGATTGAGTTTCATATCTGCAATAGTAAATTAGCACCAATATTAAGAAAAAAAAATATTGCTTGAAAATTTCTTGTGGTGTGATTTTTGTTTGTGTTAAGTTTGTCACATATGTGTGTGACTGTATTTTCTCCGAATATGTACAACTGAAATAATTTGTATTGGACAAAATCAAAAAAGGAAAAAAAAATGATTTTGTAGATGTATGTGTCAGAACTTATTAGTGAGTACATGTAGTTCAATTTTGTGTAAGAGTATATGCTGATTTGTTATGAATTCATTGTAAAAGTAAAATTAATAGACTGTTTACTAATGCAACAATTAATATGTTTTTCAGCTTGGTGCATTATAAAAAAAATATCCATGAGGTGCATTATATAAATTTAAGAGAATGTTATAAAGAATTAGGCTTAACCCTAAATCCTAAAAACTTTTGAGGGGGAAATTATTTCTCTAGATTTCAAAGGGAAGCAAAAAAGTCAGTATCATAGATTCAGAGTACTTTTTGGTTGTGATAATATCATTTTATTGAGGCCAGTGTACAGTAACTAAAAAAACCATTTATTCGTGTAGTTGTGGTACAATATTGTTTAGAACTATAAATTTTTTATTTTGTTTTGGTACCTGTTTTTTTCATAATTTTCAGATGGCGTTGCTGGTTGATGAAGTGACACTGTTTTTGTTGCGGATGGTGTTGGGTGTTCTGTTTTGATTGTTGGTGTGATCAGAATTGCACTGGTTACTTGGTTGGTGATCATGTTTGATCGGAACTTGTTGTTGCCACAATGTACAGTGAAAACATATTTCTTATGGGGCAAGTCTGAAAATTTTGTTGGTAAGAAATCGTCTTCATTTCTTTTGGGTTGGGCCATGAGATCCTGTGCAGTGTAACCAAGCAAGTATTCTGCTAGCCTTCCTATGAAAACAAAGTCAGCTTGGTCTATGCCGTCTGTCACCTTTAAACAGAAATTATACCTGAAATATGAGCAATTTTAGTTAATAGGCTAATATAATAATTAAGAGAGATGTTAGAAATGGTTGAAGTATTTAATTTCATGATTTGAGAATGTAATCAATTTACCATGGTAGAGGTTTTGGGACAGATGAATTGCAGATCCGGCAGTATAGTTCTGCAGGTCTTAACCGTGTTTTATGCGTTGGGCATGCATAATAATACCATCCAAGTTCATCAAGCACATCGATGACTTCAGCAACAACAGTGAATACTTTGTTCTGCATGTTTTTTGTTTTAGTGTTGCTGTATAGAATTAGTATTGGTGTAGTAAGAGTTGCCTTTTATATTTAAAATTTTTATCTCATTTTCTGGAGAGCACATGTTGTGGAGTTCTCTGATAGAAACTGGAGTAGGAGGCAGGTCAGATCCTTCTGGAGTAATCTCTTCATGTACTTTGAGTGGTATCTTTTTTTGTGTTATTCTGGATATCAATGTTATTATGATTTTGTTATATTTATTATTCATTTGTTGGAAAAGTTTTTTTTTTTTGTATTATGTATGATGAGTACCTTTTTTGAAAGTTTACGATATATGGAAGTGATTTGTCTTGGTATATCCGGGTTCCTGAATAAGTTCTTAGCCCATATTTTCCTGTAATTGTGTGTGTGTGTGTGTGTGTGTGTGTGTGTGAAATTTGTTGGTATAAAGCTTTTCAAATCATAGACTAATTAAACCAAATAATATGTATTAATTTGTAAAAAAGTGCACAAATGATTACCTGAGTAGTTTGTCAATAGCAGAGAACTAAATACAAGGATGATGTGTTCTCTTTTTGAGTCTTCTTGTATTTTTTGAATGTTGATTTCAGGTAAATAATCTTCCCATATAGTTACTGAGACTTTGTCATTCCTGTTAAATAACATTTGAGAAGATATAGTAATTTAGTTCAAATTTAGAGTTTAGGGTTTAGAAAATTGGATACTCAATGTGCATACAAAACCAATTAGATTTTCACATATTAAATTTATAGCAGGAGAGATGGTGGACTGAAGTGTTTCCATCCTATACCCATATTTGTAACCTTAAAAGTTTATGGCAGCTAAAAACATTAAAACCCAAATTTAAACGATAAAAGGCCTATCTCAATTATAAAGGCCTGTCCAAATTTTAATAATAGAAGGCATATCCAAATTGTAAAGGCCTATCCAAATTTTAACAATAAAAGACCTATTCAAACCAATTTTAGCGAACCTCAGAATTCAAAAATTAGTGACAAACAATTAGAAAGGGCAATCTCAATCGTTTTGTGTAACATAATTTTGAGGAAGAAGGATACTTATACCTTTCATCTTCTATTTCTATGTCTCTGATGCTGACTGATCGATTGTTTTGTTGGATTTTTTTCAGCGGTCCAATTGATATGACTTGTCCAATGATATCTGCTCAATAAAATTTAATCATGTCAGTTTTGTGAATTTGAGATGTTAATGAAGTATTTTTGTATAATCTTGTATTCAGTGGTTTGTTGTAGGTGTTATTACCTATGACTGATTTTTCTTGTTTGATTGTGACACCTATGCTCCTTAGAGGTTTAAAGTCGAAATAGTGTTGTGGAAATGTTGGGTCATCGTTTTGTATTTTTGTGATCTTTGTTGCTCCAGTGAGCTGGATTCGCACTTTGTGATCAACAGTCGCAAACGCTTCTCTTTTGGTCTCTGTACCGAACTTGAAAATTTTGTAAATTGATCCTTCTTGTAATTTTTCAAGAATTTTTTCAGCATAGGGATCATCAGGGCCGATAAATCCTTCTATTGCGTTTTCTACACAAATAAAATTTGTTATTTACAATGAGAATGAATTGATTAATGTATGTAACTATTGTAGTAAAAGGTTAAGGATATTATTAGCATACCTTGTCGTCAACCATGACAAAATCATATGAATATTTCTTTTTAGTTGATGGATTGCATGCTGTCCATAGCTTGACAATTCTTCCTATTATTGTTGGCCGATACAATTTGTCAGTGAGTTCAGCAAGTGGAGTTATTGTGTCTTGTTCAACCATCTGTAAATTTAAGAAAAGATGTGATAAATGTTAGTGAAAACAATATTAATATATTGTTTACACATTTGTGCAAGTATTTGGACAATAATAGCATTTTTTCGTTCATATGGTTGCTATTTTATTCGAGTTGTGCTATATAAATATATTGTCTATATAGTAGCATACCTAAATCTTGAAATATTTGTATAAACTATATTTTGAGTGTAGTTTGGATGTTCATCATTTGAATTTTCAATTATGATTTTAACACCTGATCTAGAGGTTGCTCGAGATAAAGCAACATATAATTGTCCATGGGTAAAAACTGGACGTGGAAGATAAATTCCTATCTTGTTGAGTGTTTGTCCTTGACTTTTATTGATTGTCATTGTGTAAGAAAGTCTGACCGGAAACTGTTTACGCTTTAATATAAATGGCCATTTTGGATCTTTTACATTGAAAATTATTCTTGGTATATAAACTGTTGTTCCAATGTTAGAACCTGTTATTATCACAGCTTCTATTATTTTTTGTGCCAATTGTGTCACTATTAATCGTGTTCCATTGCACATACCATTTGCTTGGTCTATATTGCGCATTAGCATAATTGGACAACCTATCTTAAGTGTTAATTCATGATTTGGGACACCATTTTGTTTGATAGAGTTGAGACATTCTAAATGATACATTGTTTGAAGTTCTTCTAAAGGAATTGTTGAGTTACTCATCGTATCTGAGCTCAAATATGTTATAGAATCTGTTGGTATAATTTTAATATGATATCGTTGATGGTATCAACATCATCATTTGTTGGGGTAACTATTGCTCTTTCTTGTAAGTATTGAGGATCTTTGTAGAACATTTGAAAATTGGGGTAAATAGTTTCTATAATGGCATTTTTCTTGTCTTTTTCTGTACGTATTAGTAATTCATTTGGTATTTCTATCCAGTCACTTTCAGAATCATTGAACAATTTTTTGGTCGGAACAGTGCCATTTCCTATTGCTAACAACCAATTATCGAATGCAGTTGCATCTTCTCTGTCTTGTTGGGACATTTGAGGATTTTGTAAGCACATATTTGTATTAAGTTTATAAACTTTACAATAGGACCATAGTTTTGATTTAGTGATTGTTGCATTCAGTGTTACATATTTGTTGACATATTTTAACACTGGCAAAGTTTGTCTGAAGTCTCCTCCAAGCAATATTGTTTTGCCTCCGAAAGGTTTTTCTTTACGGTTTTGTCATGTGTACTTAAAATATCTCTCAATGTCTTATCAAGGGCTTCAAAACAAGGTGACGGTGATTCATTGGAGCCTCATCCCAAATTATTAGTGATGTCCTATATATAAGCTCTTCTAGATTTGTGCCTTTTTTAATTTCACATGTGGAATTTTCATTTATATCTATTGGGATTTTAAATGGGGAATGAGCTGTTCTTCCTCGTGGGAGTAATAAAGTCGCTAAAGCCGATGATGCAACTGGCAAAACAATTCTTCCTTGATATCGAAGCATTGAAATTATTGTTTTATATAAGTATGTTTTTCCTGTTCCACCATAGCCATATACAAAGAATAGCAAACGTTTATCTAATTCTACCGATTCAACAACAGCTTGGTAAATTTGTTTTTGTTCTTCATTTAATCCATTGTATAAAGATGTAGCTTCAATTAACAAATCAGATGCATTAAAAGACATCTCCTCTCTTAATAATCTATTGTCAAGTTGTTGTGTATAATTTGCGTTTGGTTTTAGAAGTCCATACATCGATAAATTTGAATTATTGTCGATTAGTAAATTCTCAATTTCATATAACACATGGTCTTTTAAATCCAAATCTGATAGGTGTATATTTTGCAAGTGATATGTGTTTCTGATTTTGTATACTATATCATCTGTCATTTTTTCCCAACAATGTTCAAATAAATTTAATGGATTTGTTATTTCACAGAAAAGTAACATAGTGACAAATAATTTGCATAATTGTATTGCACTTGCCCAATTTGATGCTTCATTGCTAATAACCATTCATTGTCAGCTTCTAGCAAACCTAGTGCGTTACATACTTCTCTAAATGTATTGTATGTAATGTTGTTTATTGTTCGGATATTTTCAAATGATGTTGCTCCTCGATTGATATTAAGAAGCATTCTTAAATAATAGATCTCTCCTTGATTTGGATTAACGTAATATATTCGTCTTATATGATTTCCTTTTTTTCTAGGATTCCAACACTTGTCTTTTGATTGCCATGTGTATTTGCGAGGTGTTTTTATAAATGTTAATTTTCTTGCTTCGGGATCTCTTTTATTTAGTTCCATCCACTCAGTTAACATTGTTCTATCAAATTTACCAGAATCAATAATATCTTGTAAATCTTGATTATCAGTAAATAAGATATTGTTCATGTTAGGTAAATGGATAGGCAATCTTTCAATGCTTGGGATATTACAGTGAATGTCGTATTGAAATATTCTCCAAACTGCCTCGTGAGGTGTTATGTATCTACAGTCAAGATATATTTTTATTTCATTTATTTCTTCATATTTGTTTTGTTCATTTTTCTTTGATTTTAATTGGGCACTCAATTCTGCAATTGATCTGTCATTACCTTTGCACATATATTTAAATAGATATTTGATAAGTCTTGATGTGTGGCATTTTTCAACATTTATGTGAGCTTGGTATCTGATTATTAAGTCAATGTTATGAGGAACAACAAAACGATTATCTAGTTTCAATCCTTTTTTCTCAATATAATGATCTGTTTTACGTCTTCTATAGGCCACTATTCCATCTTCATTTATAGTCGTTTTATCGTTATATTTTTTGGGAAAATTCTTTGAACATGTTCCATTTTTTAGGCATCCAATTTCCGATGTGCCGCCATTGCATGGTCCATGTATCATGAACTTGGTGACTGCATCGTTTGCAGTTGGATCTGTTACTGGGTCAGGTATTTCTACTGATATATATCGGTCTATATCCTGTGGTGTTTTCAATTTATTGTGGTCTGCTAACCACAATATTATATGAACATGTGGAAGACCTCTTTTTTGAAATTCGATTGTGTATACATCTGTTAATAAGTTAAATGATTGTTAAAAGAAATAGATTGATGTAATTATTAGTAGGAAATATAAACATAGGGAGTGCATTGAAAGGACTTACATGTAATGGTTTCGCCAAAATGCTTATTATCTTTGATGTCTTCTAACAACTTGTTTAATTTTATCTTAAAAACTCGTGCAAGGACATCTGGTCTATCATCAGGCCTTTGTTATGGAAGTAACAGTTTATATATTTCTTGCCATTGTGGATTGCATGTAAACGTAATAAAAAGATCTGGCATTCCTAATTGTCGACATATTGCTATTGTAGCATATATCGAGGACTTCCCACATGAGAAGCTGGTAATATTATTCTTTTACCCACATTTTGACCAATTCTTTGACCTTGTCTAACTGCATTTTGTACGTTGTTATAATTTTCTGATCTAAGAGATTCTTGATTTTTTTGTATGAATGAAAGTCTTTCTAATTCAATAGATAGATATGCGTCTACAAGTATTTGTTGAAATAATCGACCTGATCTGAAAATTGTTAGGGCATCACCCTGTCGGGGATGGAATCGATATGCATAAAATTCAGCCATTGTAACATATTTACGATTTATTGTTAGTTGTGTAGTGTTTGTTTCAGCATATTTTATATTTGGGTGATAACCATCTTCACCATATGCAAAAAGAAGTGGATATTGTAATGCCATATAACTTGGATGATTAGGATGAATACGTTGCAATCCATCTGTTCGATGGTGAACAATAATATCACAATAATTCTCTTTTCCACTGATATCTCCAACTATTAGACCGACAACTTCGCTTGCATTTGGCATACAATATTGTGAAAATTTACTTGATCTAGTGCTTGTTAGTTTGAGGCTGAATTTTTGCATATCCGATTCTAGGAATCGTTCTTTAAACATTCTGAAACGTTGAACTATGATATTGTTTTGATTTAACATTTCCATCAAATCTGAAATGATATCTGGACGTAGTTCGTGCGATTTGTCTTTACTCTGAAAATTGTTTAATCTATTCCTTATTTCATTTGCTGTATCATATATGTATAGTTGCGCATATGTTGGTTTACGCCCTTCGGGTGGTAAAAGAGATCCTATTCGATGATAATTTTGACCCGAAACTCTAAAAACATATGGTCCATGTCCATCATTTATTTTACTATCAATGTTGACTCCCATTGAGGTGAAAGAAAAAACTGAGTTGTATGTTCTTATATTTTCTTTAAAATGATATGATCTAGGATCTCCTGAAGGATCTAATAACTTGTCTAATAAATTTGGAGGTTTTTTTAAAGACGGTATTGAAACTCTTCCTTCTTTGCAACAAAGATTGTATTGAATTCTGCTATTTTTTTCAGCAGACCAATAATATGCCCCACAATATATACATACACAATTTGGAGCTCCTAGATAAAGAGGGCATGTATATTTTCCTGGTCAATATATTAGATTTGATATTTGTAAGTGTGATGTCAATTATGATAATTACTTTCGTAAAGATAATGATTTAACTTTATGCTAACTAAATAGATATCTAACTTAAAAAATAGACCAGAAAAAAGAAATATGAAGTGTACTTACTATTTTGTAAGTGAATGTGGGAATCACTTGGAATATTATGCAAAGATGTTTGACGTCCTGTGGAATAGATCTTTCGTCGTAAAGTTTCTACATCGTTTGATAAATTTACTCTGCTAACATAATTATATGGATCCGGCACATGTGTACCAACACATCTTTCCGAGAGCCGAGGAGTTCTCGCCGCACTCTCTTTGGTCTTGTAATATTTATTGATTTATTTTTTTCCTCGTTACTCATTACCTAAGTTTGTATGGTGTAAAATTCATGTAAAAAGTTTACGTGTTGATGTCTATGTACAAAAATAAATTGCTGCCTATTATTAGCAAAGTTTCTAACATTGTGAAACCAAGATGAAATAATTAAATGAATAAATAAGATAAGAATTAAAGGAATACCTTGATGTAGCTGTAGCAAGAGCAATATGCAGACTTGAAAAGCAATCAACAAAGCAGTGAAGACCCTAGTACAAATTTCTGTCATTGAGAGTAGTTGAATTAGTAATAAAAAAAATTGATAATAAAAAAAAGTGATAATTGAATTGTTTGAGAAGAGTTCTCGACTCTATCATTGTTTTGGCAATTCAGTTCCGTATTGATAAATTAGTTAATGAAAATTTAGATAAGTTGTAAATCTGTGTAAATAAATTTTTAACAAATTAAAGGAAAATATAAAATAGGAGCAGAAAACAATCGAATGGATTACAATTTTGCTTGTTTATATGTAAAAGAAGTAAGCTTTGAAATCTAATTGAGCTTTGGAGATGAAAGTATTATTTAAATACGAACGGGAATGAAAGAGATAATTGCATATAAAATATTAAAAGTGATAATTGTTTATTAAAAATATAATTTCCACAAACATGTCAAAATATTTGCAGAATATTAATTTGCATGTGATATTCTTTATATTTTTACCTAGTAAGTAATGGCTCAATTTAAAATTAATTATATTTGAAAAAAAAAATACCTGAAAGATTGTGCAAAAAACACGATAGAAGAGTTTGATTCCTAGCAAGCCGAGTATCGTAGCAACAAAACTGATGAGAGAAACATGAGAAAAATGAATCATTTTGAACTTCGCCTTATGAAGTACATTATTTGTATTTTTTATCTAGAAGTATTGTCTAAATGTTTAATTCATAATTTAAAAAATACCTTAAAGGCTGTACAACCAACACGATAGAAGTCTGTGATCCGTCGTAGCTACTAAACTACTGAAACAAAAATAAGAAAATATTAATTAATTTTAACTGTAGCTTTTTTAACTAAAAAAAATTGATGTAACATATTTGCAATTATATAGATAATGAAAGTTATATAAGGCCAACTATAATGCAATATTATGTTGAAAAAGATCAACAGCATCAGATCAGATTCAAAGAAAAAAATGATGATAGAAATAAGTGAGAAAAATAATAATGTGAAGTCCCTATGCTTATTCCTTTTGCAAAAGTTACCCCAGTTGTTTATTCATTGAAGCTGCAAAGATGATGCCTAAATATCTAGTTAATAAAAAAATACCTGAAAGGATTGTACAAACCGATAAGAGTGTCTCTAATTTCCAGCAAGCAGACTATCGAAGCAGATAAACTGGTTTAACAAATGCAAGCAAAAAAATCTCATCATGTTATGATTGTAACTGTATGTACATAGTACAGAAGATATAGTGATAGTTAAAAGTACTATCGAGGGACTCGTTTACTAATAAAACAGTTCATATATTTTTTTTTTTCCGCACTGCATTATTCATAAAAAAAATTATCTATGAGGTGCATTATACAAATTTGAGAGAATGCTGTAAAGAATTAGCCTTAACAAATAGATATGAAATTGTTTTTTTGTCATTAGTTAGTAACTAAACGTTGATGGCACAATACTTTTGCTTTTCGAAGACGAAAAATCAAATATTAAAGATCAAACCACAATTGTGTGCAAAGGAAATGCAAATGCTTTAATAAAAAAAGCTAAAAGAAAGCAAATTGACAACTGTAAACCCTAAACCACATATCCCAATTACTAAGCCGTAAACCCTATATCATAAATCCTAAATCAATCATTTTTTTTAGCAATGTTACCAAAAAAAAAAAAAAAAAAAAATTCTAAAGCAATGATAAAAGAAAGAAATCACTTTGCCCTAAATCATATATCCTATATCATAAAACCTAAATCAATTAATTTTTGCCAACATTATCAAAGAAAAAATCTCAAGCTCAAGTTGACAACTCTAAACCCTAAACCCTATATCCCAATTCTTAAACCCTAAATCAGTCAATTTTGTAGCAGCATTGCCAAAGAAAAAGGATCTAAAGCAACGAAAAAAGTATAAGAAATCAATTTACCCTAAACCCTATATCACAAAACCTACATCAATGAATTTTTGGCAACATTATCAAACAAAAGTCTAAAGCAACGAAAAAGTAGAAAAAATCAGTTTAAAATGTAAAGCATACCTGGCGTGATCGAAAATGTAGGTGCGCAGAGGGATGATAGCGTGCTGAAAAATGCTAATCGGGTTAGAGAGCGGTGTGGTCGCTTGTGAGAGATCGAGAATGGAGAGTGGAGTTGTTAGGAGTTGGAGATGGTGATCGGACGATATTTTTGGGTCTAGAGCTTGTAGAAATGGAGAAGTTTCTGGAGTGCAAAGGTTTTATTTGATTTTTTTTTTTTTTAACTTAATAGAGAGATTATAGAAATGAAGTCTCCAGCGTTACCAAGGTGCCTCTTTGTTTTTTTTTTTTTTTTTTTTTGGTCTTCTAATGAACTTAAATGGAAGCAAAGAAACACTAATAGACTGACCGTGGGTTCCATTTGTCTGTCCCACTGTTCATTTTACTGTGGGTGAACAGTGAATTCTGGATCAAAAATTAGATCTATAGATAGATATCCGATTATATTCGGATTCGCATCCGAAAATTAGATACGGATGAATATCCGAATATCCATATGAATACGGATAAGGATATGATATTAAAGTTCATCATGAGAAAAAAAACGAACTTATCAAGACTCATTATGAAAGCGCATCCAGCCTGTGAAGGCCCGTTTGAGCTGTTTTTGAGCCTTTTAAGTGAATGCGGGTATCCAGAAATAAGGCCATTGTTGTATATTGGAGTTGATATGATAACACGAATTCACATCCTCAGCAGAGCTTTTAACTGCGGAGTTCCAACGGTACTTTTAATCTGATCTGTTCGTTTTGATCAGACGGACCAAATAAGATTTTGACACGAATCTCAAAGCAAAATTAATACTGCCCCCTCTATCATCCTGAGCACTCACCGGCTGAGAGTAAATTTGAGCCGTCCGATCAGCTCCGCAGGTAAAAGATCCGCAGAGGATACCGGAGCTTGACAGTGAAGAAGATGTTGCATATTGATATATGTAGTGGTGGATATAATTTCCTGAAAGAATGAATCATCAGTTGTTGCAATATTGGGTATGGATTTTTTTCCGAAATCCAACATGTCATAAACTACGACATGCCAGCTGAGATTGAAAACTATGTGCACTGATTACGGCATACGGGTCAACTTAAACATAAGAAGAACTGTATCAACTATTACAGACCAAAGATATAACAAAACAGTATTTCAAAGCAATATCAGTTTCATAGGAAGATACAAGTAGAGAGCACATGTATCATAACTCTACTATCTTTAAACTATTACAGACTATGATTTTAGAAGTCCTACATACTAAAGGCAACGTTGTAAAATGTGGTTTTGTTCATGCATGCGGAAGGCCACTACATACCGCATATGCGAAATTTCATGCGAACTTATATATGCGGATTTTAAATTATATATTAATTTATTTCTACTCAAAACATGCAATATATTCCCATTAAAATCATTCAAACAATAAATTCGCACATATGCGGACCAATATGCGGACATATACGGTCCAATCGCAGATATGCAAACCAATATGCAAACATATGCAGCCCAATATGCGGCCGCATATGCAAAACTGCATATTTGAGACTGAATGGAAATTTTTATGCGGAATCGAACTGCATACGCATATGCAGCCGCATATGCGGCTGCATAAACTGCATTTTACAACACTGCTAAAGAGTAACAATACATTCAAACTTTATATGCGGCCGCATGAACCGCATTTTACAACACTGCTAAAGAGTAACAATGCATTCAAACTTAAACATAAGAATAACTGTATCAACTATTACAGACCAAAGATAAAACAAAACAGTATTTCAAAACAAATATCAGTTCCAAAGGAAGATACAAGTAAAAGAGCAAATAAAGTCCTTTTAACCAGTTGTTTCACAGAGGTCTAGTTCAAACCCAGGATTCGATATTGGAAGGTGTACCTGTACGGCTGTACACTCCTGCAAGGGTAATTCTGTCATATCATGTGGGAAAATAAGAGTTAATTTATAAAAAGAATCATCATTTTTTGAATTACTCCAAAATAAGAGTAAGGAAATAATAGAGCTACCCCCTTAAACCATATTTTAGTCCTTTCAAGCCAAAAAGACTAGATAACAACTCTAACTGGTTCCACTATAAATATATATATGTTCATTTCGTCTTGTATTATATAGAGTTTTTAAGTTTAAGGGACAAAACAAAATTTAAAAATCCTTGTTTATTTTGGAGGATATACTGTATACGGACCAACTCATTCAACTAGCAACAATTCAAGATCACAACTAAATTACATGAAAATAGTCAGCAAATGGATGCTTCTCCTCTTCTTCCGCGTACTCTTTTATCATACATTGAAAAGTAAAATGTTACAACTGTTTTAATACTCATGGCACTACACAAAAATGATGGAATTGGAATATTTTTTGTTATCACATGAAAGATTTTGGAAGAAGCGAAAATAAAAAAATAAAATCAGTAGCTATATAATTGTTAAATTCCATACATCATTGCTACATCGATGAAACTTGAGTAGCTATATCCATGAAACTTGAATTACTGCTAAATTTTTTTCTGTTTTAGTCGAAAATATAATAGGTGATTTACCAGTTCCTTAAAAAAAAGTTAACATTTATAACGACTGTGCATAGTTAGCTGATATCAAAAAATATTTAGTACCGCACTTAAAGTTATTGCAATGAAACAATAATTAAACAAGATGTATATATCCCTGATTTCTTATATTGTAAAAAATTTTGATTGTCCTTTTGTGCCATTGTGAACTTCTTTTTAAATCTAATATGGAAACAATAATTAGTGAGTCTTGATTTTGGATCGTTTGGCATGATAACCAGACCACACAGAAATATGGAAATAGAAGAAATATTAACTCAGAAATACCAGGTCAACCTCAATAATATAATCTATAAAATGTTTTAAGTAACTCTGAATTTAATAAAACAAGAAAGATTTGAACTTATCTATATACGTACCTAATTGCTATACAACGACACATCAAGAGATGCAAAATCCACCCTATGCCGAGCCTTCTGATGAACTACTACACCGGTGGAGAAAAAGGAATATATTAGTAAAATTGTATGGAAACTTAGAAGGGGTTGTTTAGCTTCTTCTTATCGTTATCATTAGAAAGTTCATTTGTTTAAGGCCTGGTTTCTTATAGGTCCTCAAAAGTCTGAAACAATGAAAATAATTATGTCAAAGGGAATAATTTCCAAAATGCCCTATAGGTGATTGAGCAACAGGGGCATATGGAAATGTTCTTACAAGTGCTTGTGGAAAGTTAGTTTCAACAAGCGTAAATGGGGCATTCTTTTTATATCATGAACTATATATATATATATATATATATATATATATATATATATATATATATATATATATTTGTGCAAAGAGCTAATTGTCAAGTGCTCTCTGTGCAAAGCTGCAATACTCTTCCCATATATAAGACCTAGGATATATTATTACAGGTGTTATATGAGGCAGTATATATGCTAGCTGGCTCTGAATATTGGAGAAATCTACTGAAGAAAAAAGAAAAAAGAAAACAGCAGTAAAAAAAATGCTAACTGGTACTGAATATCATAACTGGGATCTATTAAATTTGGTACCTAAAATCACCATCCAGTAAAGAGATGGGGTATGAATTTCAATCCATGCATAAACCTTCTAGTTGGGTAAAGTGTACTGATTATCCATATTAACAAGGGCCGAATGAGGTAATAATAAATGCACAAAAATCATTTTTTCCATAAACACCAAATTTGTTTTGGAAAGGGAAGGGCTCAATTACAAATTTATAATAATACATGAGAAAGGAGGGCTATGTACCTTCAAGCTTCAGTAGATGGTCCAGCTGAATTGTTTCTCCTCTTGTTAATTTGTGAGATTATGAAAGAATATGGTCCCTCTTCACAGAATTTTTCTAGATCAGGGCACTCTGAGATTTGGAATTTTTCAAGACCAGAGAGCATTTGGTCGAGACCATCGGGAAGACAATGCACTCTTGAGCATTTGTCTATGATCAAAGTTCGAAGCGTTGTTAAACCTGCTAACTCAACTGGCAAGCATGTCAGGCAGTAGCATTTGGACACCCTAAGAGACTCCAATTTGTCGAAGTCTTGGAATCCAGTTGGCAAAGACATCCAGCTTAAGCATGAGAGGTACAACATCTTCAGGTTATTTAAACCAGAAATTGAACTGATTTCAGGACATTCATCTAGTTCCAAGTAAAGAATCGATGTGCACCTCGGAACCTCTTTCAAAGAAGGGCATGCATAGAATTCTAGGTATTGCAGCAGCAGTAAAACCTTTTCATCTTTTTGCAACTGGTTAGGAAGCAAACCAGTTAGGTTTGGGCACTTTCGGAAAGATAGTCGTTTCAATTTGTGCAAGTTTCTAAACTCCTCTAATGGCCAGGCAAAAATGCTGCCGCAATTGGAAATATCCAAATTTTCAAGTGATACCAGTGATCTCCAAAAACCCAACCTTAGATGCGGTATTGCCCTGGCCATGAAAAAAATATTAGCTGATTCCAGTCGCATTACTCGAAGCTTATGGCTATTATGTCCCTTCACTTCTGCCCCTAATGCTGACAATGCCTCATTATCAGAATCGCTTGCTTTTGCCATGTTGACTTCAACTAAGCTCTGTGATTGTGTTATCAGATCAATGGTAGAATGGAGCAGACCATGATTTTCGATGCTTATGGTTAAATATTTAAGCACAGGAACACTAGGCATGCTTTTCAGCTCTGGACAATTTGTGATTTCCATCTCATCAAGCACGGAAAATGATGGTATTGTTCTCTGCATTCCTTGTTCTTTATGCCATCTTTCCAACCTCTTCAGTCCGACTAATACCAGTCTCTTGAGTTTTGGGAATAGCTCTGAGACATCTTTCTTATCTATACCAGGGAAGGAAGTGAACTCGAAGTTGTACATACATGTCAAATTGATCATATATTTTAAACTGAGAACTCGAAGGGATCGCACCTTCCACACAGGTGGAATGGTGCTACATTGTGAGCAACCAATCAAATGAAGTTCAACCAAATTATGGAGACCTACTGGATTGGTAAGCCAATTTGCAAATTCATTTCCCCCATATTGTTGTATTTTCAACACCTTCAATCCATTGTGAGGTTGTAGAGTCTCCAATACCTCCAAATCATTATTTTCTTTTGACATAACCAGTTGTTGTCTACCCCAGCATAATGTTAGCCGCTCCAAATTTGTTTTTGAAAACAAATCAGCCTCTTTGGCAATTATTGCATCCTTCACGTTACGCAGGTTATATATCTCCAGCAAGCCGCTAAGATTCAAATACTTTAGTTTATCAATGCCATTGCCGGCACTTTCTCCGACAATATAAGCTGTAAGGATCTTTAGGCAACTCAGTTGCCCGAGATGTAATGGCATTTTTTGTAGCTTCGGGCATTTATCAACATGGAGATGCCTAAGGCTCCTCATGTATCTCATATCTTCTGGAAGCCGGCCAAGAAGCAAACATTTTGAGAGATTTAGAGTTTGTATGAAGTATAACGAGCTTGTGGATTCTGGTAATATCTTAATTCTGCTGCCAGATAGATCAAGATATCTCAAGTGTTTTGTATATTTCAGTTCAAACAAATCTCTGTCAAATAAAGCCGAGGGCAAGTGCAAAGCTCTCAAAGAGTTTGAGTTGGGTAGCACACTGCATTTGACAGTTCTAATGAAGGGATCATTCGAGTATATCAAGATACGCACATCTGGATTATTTTTTAATAAAACAGGAATATCTGAATCTCCAAGTATAAATTGAAAACGATTGGGTCTTGATCCAGAATCGAATTCATATCGTAAAAAATAATTCGCCCAATAATGTATCCTGGTATGCAATGTACATATTACTCTATTATGATATCCATGTTTGTCCCTAGATGAACTGTCGGGAACAAGTTTGACATCCTCAAAGAATTGCCTCAAGGCAAGCTCATTGAATATGCGGTTACCTTTTTCTTCTACAGATGTTGATCTATCAGAAGAGATTAGACTATTGGCCATCCAAAGTTTGACCAACACCTCTTTGTCCATGTAACGGCCCACAGGGAAGACAGAACAAAAGGCAAAGCATTCTCTAGTTTCAGGAGATAAATGAGTAATCCACCAATCCATCCCATCTATGGAATTTAATTGGTCATTTACTTGTTGAAATTAATGTTTTTGGAAGAAGAAAAAATTATATATTAATTGGGTCAATTAGTCAAATGGTTAGATGAATGTATTTGGAATTTCTAGATAGATTAATTATTTATATTTTCAAGGGTCATGTTGGGGAGTGCAATTCATGCACTTGGTATTTGTGTTATGTTTAATTATATTTATGTTCTTGAGTTTGTAAAAGGTCACCATATAGTCTATAAATAGGAGGTAAGTCATTTGTAAAAGGATCTCAACTTAATATAAAATATTTATGCATGTGAGTTCTTCTTCTTTCTTTTTCTCTCTTCCACTAAAATATTGAACAAAATAATATAGGCCTTGAATAGGCCAACATAAGTGGTATCAAAGCTTAAGTAGTGTGAGAGTTCAAGTGAGGTTCTTCAAAAAAAAAAAAAAATATATTTTTGAGAGCACATGGCTCTGCAAGGAGGCGCGCACGGTGTGCAACCTGTGTTCGATGGTGAAAGTTACGATTATTGGAGTATTAAAATGAAGACCCTCTTGATCTCACAAGATTTATGGGAGATAGTGGTAGAAGGTTGTGAAGAAAAAAAAGATGAGAACGGAAAAGAAAAGGTTGAGACATTAGGTGAGGTGAAGGAAAAGAAGAAGAGAGATGCCAAGGCTCTCTATTTGATTCAACAATCCATCTCTGAAAAAATTTTCCCGAGAATAATCGGGGCTAGTTGTGCGAAGGAAGCGTGGGAGTGTTTGCAACAAGAGTTTCAAGGCACCGACAAAGTTAGAAGTGTAAAACTTTTGACCTTAAAGAGAAATTTTCAGAATTTACAAATGAAGGAGAAAGAGAGCTTGAAAGAATATTTTTCAAAGGTGATTGAGTTGGTGAACCAAATTAAAAGTTTGGGTGAAAATTTAGGCGACAAGGCGGTGTGCGAAAAAATTCTCATAAGCCTTTCTCCAAAATACAACAACATTGCGGCAATTATTGAAGAAACCAAAGACCTCTCCACTTTAAGCGTACACGACTTGATGGGCTCTCTTGAGATGCACGAGCAAAGAATGAGTAGAAATGGCGAACAATCATTTGAAAGTGCTTTCCAAACAAAAGTGAATGTGAAGGAGTCGTGTAATCAAAATGTGAGCAATGGGAATGCATCCCGTGGTGGTTATGGTGGTGGTAGAGGTAGAGGTAATTTTGGTAGAGGAGGTGGTAGAGGCAACAACCAAGGTGGTAGAGGCAACAACCAAGGTGGTGAAGTAAAAACATGCCATTATTGCAAGATGCCGGGTCACATAGAAAAATTTTGTAGAAATAAGGGGAGGCCTCAATGTTATCATTGCAAGAAGTTTGGGCACATAGAGAAGTTTTGTAGAGTGAAAAATGGTGAGCAAGCAAACTACACCGAAGAAAAAAAGAATAATGGAGGTGAAAAAAAGAATGACGAGAGTACTTTTTATGCATGTCAAGCGGCAGTGGAGAAGAAGGATGATGTGTGGTTTGTTGATAGCGGGTGCAGTAACCACATGACGGGTGATGAGACAATTTTTTGCAAGCTAGATACAACCGTCACTACTCAAATCACAATGGGTAATGGTGCGGTTGTGAAGTCTAAGGGCAAAGGCACGATTGCCGTCAATTCCAAAAAGGGTAGAATTTTGATTCACGATGTGTTGCTTGTGCCGGAGTTGGCACAAAATTTGCTAAGTGTTGGTCAATTGATCGAGCATGGTCATGCGGTTCATTTTGAGGGGGAGACGTGCAAAATTTATGACAAGCTAGAAAAGAAAAAAGAATTGATGGTGACGGTGTGCATGGAGCGACATAGAAATTTTCCTCTCACTCTCAAACCCGCAAGAAGTGTTGCTTTGAAAGTTGAAGTTGAAGATGTGTCATGGTTGTGGCACAAGAGGCTTGGTCATGTGAACTTTGAAAGCTTGAAGTTGTTGAGCAGAAAAAATATGGTGTATGGTTTGCCAACCATTGAAGAAAAAAAGGATGTGTGTGAGGCGTGTGCTCTTGGTAAGATACACCGGGAAACATTTCCGAAAGAGAAGACATGGCGTGCAAAAGAACTTTTGGAGCTCGTTCATACCGATATTTGTGGACCAATGAGCACAAACTCACATGGAGGAAACCGGTATTTTATTACTTTCATTGATGACTTTTCTCGAATGTGTTGGGTGTATTTTTTAAGACAAAAATCGGAAGCTTTTTCAGTTTTTAAAAAATTTCAGAAAATGGTTGAAAGACAAAGTGGCCGGTTTTTGAAGAAGTTGAGAAGTGATAGAGGTGGAGAATATAACTCTAAGGAGTTTGATAAATTTTGTGAGGATATTGGTGTTGAAAGGCAAGTGACAATCGGTTTTGCACCGGAGCAAAATGGCGTTGCGGAAAGAAAAAATAGAACTATTGTTGAGATGGCAAGAACAATGATGAAGGAGAAGGGGTTGCCTTTGACATTTTGGGCGGAGGCGACATACACGGCGGTTTACTTGTTAAATCGGTGTCCCACGAAGGCAGTTGAGAACAAGACACCATTTGAAGCGTGGAGCGGTGGTAGAAAGCCATCGGTGAATCACTTGAAAGTTTTTGGATGTGTATGCTATGCGCATATCCCGAAAGAAATGAGAAACAAGCTTGAAGACAAAGGCGAGAAATGTGTGTTTGTTGGCTATAGTACCAAGTCAAAGGGCTATAGGCTTTTTAGCTTGAAAAGAAACAAGGTGATTGAAAGTCGGGATGTTATTTTTAGTGAAAAAAACAAGTGGGATTGGAAAAACAAGGATGTTGAAGGTGTGTCTTTTCAATTAGAAATAGATGCACAAGAAGAAACAAATGGTTTGCATGAAAGTGAAAATGAAGATGAAGAAGAAGAAGAACAACAACCATTTTCTCCAACCATGGATGTCGGATCGAGTTCATCTACTCCAAGCTCTACTCCGGTAAAAATGAGAAGGTTAAGTGATATTTATGCACGTTGTAATTTTTGTGTTGTTGAACCGGAAAGCTTCGAGCAAGCTGTTCAAGAGGAGATGTGGAGAAATGCTATGGAGGAAGAGATAAAAATGATTAAAAAAAATAAAACATGGGAGTTGGTTGAAAAACCAAAAGAGAAGGATGTAGTTGGGTTGAAATGGATTTACAAGACAAAGACGAATCCGGATGGTTCGGTGCAAAAGTGCAAGGCAAGGTTGGTGACGAAGGGTTATTCACAACAACCCGGGATTGATTATCAAGAAACATTCGCACCAGTTGCAAGGCATGAAACAATAAGGATGTTGATCGCATTAGCCGCACATAAAGGTTGGAAGATGTTTCAACTTGATGTGAAATCGGCTTTCTTAAATGGAGTGTTGAAAGAAGAAGTGTATGTTGTGCAACCGCAAGGTTTTGAGGTTGAAGGTGAAGAAGAAAAAGTGTACAAGTTAAAGAAGGCATTGTACGGGTTAAAACAAGCACCTCGTGCATGGTATGGCAATATTGATGGTTATTTCACCGAAAAAGGATTTAGAAGAAGTCCAAGTGAGCCAACACTCTATGTCAAGCATGGTGAAACCGGTATGCTTATCGTTTCTCTTTATGTCGATGATTTGATTTTTACCGGAAATAATGAGAGGATGATGCATGAGTTTAAAAGTGATATGATGGAAAAATATGAGATGAATGATTTGGGTTTGTTGCATTATTTTTTGGGAATTGAAATTGATCAAAGGGAAGATGGAGTTTTTATTTCTCAAAAAAATTATGCACAAAATATTCTCTCTAAATTTAAAATGGAGAATTGCAATCCGGTGATGACTCCATTGTTGGTGAATGAGAAGTTAGTAAGAGCAGATGATAGTGGTGATGCCGATGCGGCGCAGTATAGAAGTTTGGTTGGGAGTTTGTTATATCTTACCACTACAAGACCCGATATCATGTATGCTTCGGGATTATTGTCTCGGTTTATGCATCAACTGAGCAAAATTCATTTTGGAGTTGCAAAAAGAGTGTTGCGGTATGTGCAAGGTACCAAAAATTATGGCCTAATATTTGAAAGAAATGGAAGAGAAGATGTGGAGTTATTTGGTTTTTGTGATAGTGATTGGGCCGGGAGCATGGATGACATGAAGAGTACATCCGGGTATTGCTTTACACTCGGGTCGGGTATTTTTTCATGGGCATCCAAGAAGCAAGAAAGAGTGGCGCATTCCTCCGCGGAAGCTGAATACGTATCAGCAAGTGAAGCAACTAAACAAGTGGTTTGGTTAAGAAAGATTTTAGGTGACATGGGGGAGAAACAAGACATGGCTACGGTTCTTTTTTGTGACAACAAGTCGGCAATTGCAATGTCGAAAAATTCGGTGTTTCATAGTCGAACCAAGCATATCAAGCTCAAGCATCATTACATTAAAGAAGCCGTTGAGGATGAAGAGGTTATGATCAAACACGTGAAGACTGGAGATCAATTGGCGGATATTTTTACTAAGGCACTTCCGTGTGACAAGTTTGTGTACCTTAGGGAATTATTGGGAATGACAAACAAAAACATTAAGGGGGAGTGTTGAAATTAATGTTTTTGGAAGAAGAAAAAATTATATATTAATTGGGTCAATTAGTCAAATGGTTAGATGAATGTATTTGGAATTTCTAGATAGATTAATTATTTATATTTTCAAGGGTCATGTTGGGGAGTGCAATTCATGCACTTGGTATTTGTGTTATGTTTAATTATATTTATGTTTTTGAGTTTGTAAAAGGTCACCATATAGTCTATAAATAGGAGGTAAGTCATTTGTAAAAGGATCTCAACTTAATAGAAAATATTTATGCATGTGAGTTCTTCTTCTTTCTTTTTCTCTCTTCCACTAAAATATTGAACAAAATAATATAGGCCTTGAATAGGCCAACATTACTTGTTGCCATTCAGCAAGCTCTTTCTTGAATCTCATCAAACCACCCAGCAGATTCACTATCAGAGGCAAACCAAGGCATTTATGGAGTATTTGATGGCTAATCTTAAGCACCTCTGGAGAAATTTCTTCATTAGCAAAGAATGCTCTCTTGCAAAACAGAGTCCATAGATCATTGTGTCCCAAAGACCTTATGTACATTTGATATCCACCTGCTGAGGACATCATGGATGCCACACTATCCACATGTGTTGTTACTATTAAGGAACTCCCAATTGCAGCAGATTGCTCAAGCCATGACTTCAACCGCTCCCACTTCGACAGATCCACATCCTCCCCTACATCATCCAAGACAAGAACGAATCTCTTACCGCTTAACTCTTGATAAATGCAGCGCTGTAGTAAATCATGATCACCTTTAGATAAGCAACAATCTTTCCCTATTACCTTATCTATCACGGACTTTGCAATTCTAGCAACATCAAATTCATCTCCAACATCAACCCATAGAAAAACCTCAAAATTATCCTTGATTCGGGCATCAGCACATGTGAACCTAGCAAGGGTAGTCTTTCCTATACCTCCCATACCAACAATTGGGAGTACTGAAATGGTATTGGTATCTCCAACAGCGTTGGAATCAAGCAACCAGTTCATAATTCGCTCCTTGTATTCATCTCTGCCAATAATAATAGGATCAATTTCTTTCAAGCTTGATAAAATCGGGTCTTCCCAACTTTCAGCTCTGGGCATTAGCCCCTGTCTATCTTGACTAATGAAACGAGTTGACGTTTCAAGAAGACCTCGAATTCTGATCACAAGTCCTGTCAACCTCTCCCTCATCCCTCCCTTAATGGGGAGCCTCTCCCTCATCCCTCCCTTAATGGGGAGCCTCTCCCTCATCCCACTAATTAATTTACAAAGAGAGAAGATACCAGTTCTTACTTTGTCACTACTCTGGTGGCCATTGGTCTCGGCCTCTGCTCGAAACGTTGCATATCTGAACTCATCTACTATGTCATCAACTTCATATGCCGCTGCGTTAAGGTCCCTAAGCCAGGCATCACATTCCACAGCGTCTTCAAAAGATTTGTATGTTCCAAGAATTTGTTCAACACGAGGGAGCACGGGCAACAGTTGGAGCAGCTGTTGCCACTCTTCCTCCATTCCCGGCATCAATCCGGGCTGTTCCATGACAGATATCAGGTTCGAGATCAGCACACTTGCCATTGCTTAAATTACAATTGTTAATTTGTTCGAGTTTGAAAGAGGATATTATTACAAGGGCAATAAATCAAGAGAAATTGAGAAAGCACTTGAAAACAGTAGAAGGGAGCTATAAGGAAAGGAAATAATAATCAGTGCAAGCAAATAAAAGCACAAGTCGGATTTGGTGGGAAATAGTCCAATTTGGCCACACCTTTGAGCAAAGCATAAAGACAAAGAACGAATATATTTACTTGAAGCAAAGCATAAAAAGGAGAGAAAGTAAAAGAGAAAGCAGCAATTGTTAGCAATGAGAAAAGAAAAGAATGCAACATCCAGTTTCTACTATAATTGAACAATAAAAGTGTGGTGCTTCCAGTTTCTACTATACTTGAACAACATTCTTAGGGAATTTCATGTATACCCCTCAAAAATCTCAAAATTACGTATGTCGTCCTCTAAATTTCAAAATTATGTATTCCCCCTCTAAAACATTCAAAAGTAATGAAATTAGTTCAAATTAGATGCGGAGTGGTACTAAGTGTCTATTTTGGTAATTAAATATATGTTGTGAGTTAGTGAAACTAGTTTGAAATAAGTCTTGGTTTTTGTTATTCGGGTATAACAAAAATAATTTATGAAATTCTATTCACCGGCAATTATTGAATTTATGTGAAAAAATAACATGAAAACACATGGTTGTTTTAGTACATACAAATGAATACAGATGCACTTGACAACAGGTCTTAAATGAATTTGTACGAACTTTTCGGTGCTAAATACTGCAGAATAATTCATAGGAATAACTAAGGTTTTTGCTCTCTCAAATAATAAATTTTCATTTCAAAGGGATGTATCAAATAATTCAAAGAAAGGTCCAGTTTGAAAAATGAGTATGGATTTTAGTACAAATATAATTTCCTAATGTTTCAATTTTTTTTGAAAAAGTAATTGGAATTTTACTATATTATACAAAGCATATAGGGTCTCTTGGTAGTACTTGAACTGGAATTGATACCTGTTACTATAAACCCAAAAATTCAAAAAAAAAATTACAATATTTTACTATATTATATACCGAACTTTTGAACGACTTTTTTATTTACTATAAACCAAAAATTCAACAAAATTAAAAATTTATCTAATAAAATAAATTGTTTATTAAATTGAGATGGAAATTTGAATCCAAATAAATCGTACCTAAAATTAAAAAGATCAAAAAAACTATATTATACAAAGCATAAAGTTCAATTAGAATTTAAACTATTCATTTATAAAGAAATTAAACTGTTATACAGAATAAAAATATCCGATACACATACGGCCACACAACCCCAGCCTTACTCTCTCCACCTCTCTTTCTAATTCTATGACAGATGGGCCCCACCCTCCACTTTAACCCATTTCTCTTCTATTTCGCCTTCCACCACTTTTATTTCTTTCTTCTCTCCCTTACTGTGGAAGAAACCCGCCGCCCCCCCCTCGTCTGTTCTGGATTCGACTTTGCTTCTTTTCCCCTGATTTTTATTAATAACAAAAAAAAAATATATTATTAATAACCAGATCCCAAAATATTTTTACCCATACCCAACCCGCCCCCTCATGGGCCGATTAAACCCCCCCCAACCCGCCCTCCCATGGGGCGGTTTAGTAATTTTTTTTTTTTAATGCGATAATGTTTATAATTTATGTATTTTGTAATATTATGTATTTGTTTATATTTTTAAGTGAACAAAATAATTAAATCTAATCAACATAAAATATAGAAACGAAAACAAAGTAAATAAAATCAGCAAATAACGTCTAATCAACATAAAATATAGAAACGGAAATATAAAAATACTACGTCAGGTCTACAATATGAAATATAAAAAACTAGCGACGACGACGAGGAGGACCGGACAGTGACAGTCTGGCAAACCGGAAGACAAAATTAAATTCATAAATTTGGTTTGCTAGAGCATGTACCTTCCAGTTCTTGAAATCAAACCGGAAGACAAAATGCTTGTATGAGACTTCTCCTGTGGCAATTGCACTTGCTACTGGTGCATTTCTCAGTGCTGAAAAGTATTTTTTAACATAAAAAAATTCAATTAAGATACTAAAAATCTTAAACTTAATTTTTGAGGCACTAAACGACGTTTTTTGGCGATTCTAATTTTTTCAGATACCCAGGGGAAACTCCTGGGTGATGGTCACCACCGTCTCCTCCTCCCCTTTCCGAATTGGGGTCATACGCGCCAATCCGACTTTCCTAGCAAAAGTTATGGCCGTTTAAAGTTTAAAAAAAAAGATGATGATTCCAACCCATTTTTTGTCACCACTGGGACATGAACCCGCGTCCCTTGGGTGAGAGTCACACACTCTAACCAATATACTACAAAATCTTTCATGTTACAATATTGAATCTATATATAATATATACATACAATAAAACAGTAGTCTTTCATGTTACAATTATTTTAATGCAATTTTTTTAAGTAATTAATGATATATATTTTTTTAAATAATGTTATTAAGTAAGATTGAAAAAAAAAATAATATATTTTAAAATCTTGAAAAACAATTTGAGGACATAAGTAAGTAAGATTGAACATTTTTGTTTGCTATTGTAATGTTTTGTATGTGCATAAAGAAAATAATAAAGGAATGTGCCAATGAACACTAAAGTGAAGCACATAAAGGTTGTGAATCAAAAACAACGATCTAGTCGACCAAATGAAAGCACTTGCCATGAGGAGGTACTAATAAATTACTGATCAGAGATGTTGCTTCTCCTTTCTTTTAATTTCATATTATTTTTAGTCATTAATTTCATACCTAAAAAAAAAAAAAAAAAATTAGACCGCCCCTCTGGGCACAATGCAGGAGGACATGCATATGGATGATTCTGATGACGAGGAGGACATGCATGTGGATCTGACTCATAACGAGGATCCTCCACAGCCATGAAGGAGGCGTGTGCAGCGACAAAGGACCCGTGTGCAGCCGCCGAGGGCGTGCGGGCCGGCTCCCGGATCGAGTCTTGTCAGGTCCTGGCCCTCCTCGTCGTCGTCGCTAGTTTTTTATATTTCATATTGTAGATCTGACGTAGTATTTTTATATTTCCGTTTCTATATTTTATGTTGATTAGACGTTATTTGCTGATTTTATTCACTTTGTTTTCGTTTCTATATTTTATGTTAATTAGACATTATTTGATTATTTTGTTCACTTAAAAATATAAACAAATATATAATATTACAAAATACATAAATTATAAACATCATCGCATTAAAAATTTTTTTTTACTAAACCGCCCCATGAGGGGGCGGTTTGGGCATGGGTAAAAATATTTTGGGGATCTGGTTATTAATAATATTTTTTTTTGGTTATTAATAAAAATCACGGAAAAATCTCTTCAAATGTTCTATTAATCTTATTTTTAATATACAAAATTAAACAAAATATTTGATTTATTTTATAAGTAAACTCTAAAAAAAAAAATTAAAAACTCTAGAGAACAAATTAGCAACTCGTTCTGGAGAATAAAATACTGTAGAGAACGGGCTGTCAACTTGTTTTTTTATGGTTTTTAGAAAAATCCAATCAATCATGCTGGAATTCTAAAAATAATTTTTTTTATTTATGGTTTATAAAAAAAATCTCCATTAGACGGATGGATAAAGCATAGAATTTATAATTTTGTTTGATATGGGTACTAATTACCAAATATCAAAACATGGCAAGCAGGAGACAGCCTAAACAAGGACCAGCAGAGATCACGCACACAACAACAGTTTCGTTTCATAATCAGCCTTACTTGGTTTGGTTTAGTTCGGTTCGGCTCATGAGCCAAACTAAATATTTCCATGAATTACATCGAGCCGTACTTTTCTTTATCAAAACCGAACCGAGCTAGATCTGAGCTATAATATTTCTTTTTTCATTGAGTCGAGCTGAGCCTAGCTCATTAACATGCCTATTCAGCTCATTGCAAAGGCCGAAGGTCTAAAGCGCGGGACGAGCTTGGGTTCGATACCCATCGGACTCAAACTGGGTTCGATGGGTTCTATAACCGTCCGATTCGCTTTAAGATCTGTGTGCACGTATATTAAAGCGAATGCGCATGGATATTAAAGCAATGCACACGGATCTTAAAGCGCATCGGACGGTGATGGAACCCATCCCAGTTTGAGTCCGATGGGCATCGGACCCAAGCTGCTCCTCTAAGGGTGTGCTCCAGAAGAGGGGAGAGGAGAGGAGGGGAGGGGAGAGAAGGGGTCATCGGATTGTCCAAATGGTGTTTACTTGCTTCACAAATTAAAATTTTAGAGGGAAGTCAAGAGAAAGGAATGGAAGAGAAGGGAAGCCATGACACACAACTAAATATAATTCTCCTCCAATCTCTACCCCTCAATTTAGAGGGTAGGCTTTTTTCATCCCCTTCCGTCCCCTTCCCTTCTATTTGAATTTGAATTTTGTAGAGCACACCTTAAAGCGCAGGTTTGTACCAATCAATACATCTCCAAAGCCCAAAAAGTCATTCAGCGAAGCCCAGAAAACTTGATCTGTGAAGCATATAGGCCTAGTAAATACAAATAAATGTCTTGGACAGCAAATTTCGAGATTCGTTTTGGATTTCAACCCGATAAGAATCCGAATATTCTGTCATTACTCATTCTGTACGCTGGACTGGTGACTGTATTTCTCATTATCCAAACCACTGCCAGTCCGACCCCACAGCAGTTTAAATGACCCAGTGGCAGTGATAAAAGTAGCTGTTTGTTTAGCCCTTGCTAAACGGCACAGAGCTCTCATCTACAGCTCAGAACAGAAGTAGACATAAATCTAACGGTCAATACCCCTTTGCCCCTCTCCAAAGCCCTAATTGACTGGTCACAAAAGCCGTCACTGGACTCCCGCCTTTATTCCCCATTCCTTCCTCTTTTCTTTCTCTACCTCCACTTTGTTTCCTCAATTAATAGCGCGATGGGAACCAGGGAGAACGGGTGCGTCGGGTCCACGCAGCCTTCAGCCGCCGCGCCGCAGGTTGATAAGGGAGTCGATTTCGCTAACTACTTCTGCACCTATGGATATCTGTACCACCAAAAGGAGATGCTTTCCGACCGGGTGCGCATGGATGCGTACTTCCACGCTGTCTCTCGCAACAAGCACCATTTCCGAGACAAGGTGTGTGCATCTAATCTTCAGTTTTGTATTTTCTTTTTATGTTTTGTTCTTTTGGTATTTGAATTTGTTCGGTGCTTGTTTGTTGCTGAGCTACTGTGCCGAAAAGGGTTTACGAGAAAATAGTGATTAAGCAGTGTATTGTGCTGAGCCTGAAGGAGCTAGTTTTTCTTGTCTGGTTCTTCAAACATTTGATTTGCAAAACAAGAATAGCAAGAATAGCAAGAACAAGAATAGTATTTGTTTGTCTTATTAGAATAGCCAAACCTTGAACAAATCCTTAGGAATAGCCTATTCTAATAAGACAAAAAAATTTGATTCACTATTCTAGCTATTCTAACCCACCCAAACAACGAATAGGCTATTCTGAATAGCCTAATCCCAAGAATAGCCTATTCTTGGCTAATCCTTAGGAATAGTATTGCATATTTGCATTACAACATGGATGGACTTCCTCATAATGTCAGTGCATATGCTTTATTATTTTCATTTGGTTGTAAAGTTTCAATCTTAAGACTTTTAATTTTTTTTTCTTCGTTAAAAAAATTGATATTTGGCCTTTACAGCTGGTCTAGATCAGTTAACTATGATGTAACAAGCGCATTTTAAAGATTTTAAATTCCCATGAGTTGCTGAGCTTCCATTAACAACTTATATCTACTTCTAATTATAAGCTCTCAAAGAAGAAGGAAACAAATATGCAGTATTTACTGAACTCTTACTTATTTCTTTTGATTGTTAAACAGGCTGTGCTAGATGTCGGGACAGGGAGTGGCATCCTCGCAATTTGGTGCGCACAAGCAGGGGCAAGAAAGGTATATGCTGTCGAGGCCACAAAAATGGCAGATCATGCAAGAGAGCTTGTCAAAGGAAATGGGGTTGAAGATATTGTGGAGGTAATTGAGGGGTCAATGGAGGATATCGTATTGCCTGAGAAAGGTTAGTTAAACAAATGCTTGCGTAGTATTTGGCACACACAGTTACTACTAGTTCAACATATTTGTTTCCTATTACTGCTACATTGCCTTTGATTTGCAAAATTGGGATATGTATATGTTAAATGGGTATAGTTGAGGCATGATTGCAGAACTTTGACTTTATTGAGCAAGATAGATTGAAAGTTGACATTAATTGTTTGAAGGTTAGTTGGGATCTGTTGCATAATTGAGGGTGAATTAAATTGGTATTAGCTGCTGGACATTGTTAGATTAATCCAGACAAGATGATATTAATATGTGGTCTAGTTAATATCCAATTGCCAATATTCACTCATAGTGTCTAATTTCTTGTAAATAAATACTTATTTTATTCTGGAAAAGGGATTCTATTCAAAACTTAGTCCTGATCTTTTTCAAGTGTTCAGTTATAGTTTCTATCAGTTCTGATTCTGAATTTTGTATGATGTGGCAGTTGATGTTATTATATCAGAATGGATGGGCTATTTCCTTCTAAGGGAATCCATGTTTGATTCTGTTATATGTGCCAGAGATCGCTGGCTCAAACCTGATGGAATCATGTATGATCTCTTTCACACACAAGCAAAAGGAAAACAAGCAAACAAACAAATAATACTTATTTATTGATTATTCTTTTGTATAGAATTTCACTTTCGAGCATACTAAAAAAGGCTGACGTTTCCAAAAGTCCATGGGTGTCAAAAAAATGTTCATGGTTAAGTTTGCAAGTACATTTTTAGAGGAAAAGTTCCATTGTAGAATTATGCAAGGTGACCGGTACAGGGACCAATCATATACTAGAAATATGGTACAATTTTGTAGATATCTCAAAATAATGAAAAATTGTTTTGGGCAAAAGTTATTATTATTTAACTGTAAAGAAAATAAAAAATAAAATAAAAATGAAAATAAAACAAAGCACTCAGCACATTGAATTGCTATCAAGTTTAAGAAGGATCTGTGTTGGGTCAAATGGATATGTCCTATATCAGATTAAAGAGGATGATAGTCTTGCTAATATTTTTTTTTGTAATTTCTTTCTTTGAAATGTGTAGGTATCCTAGCCATGCCAGGATGTGGCTAGCTCCAATTCGATCGGGTCTGACGGATCAGAAAATGGATGAAGTAAATTGTTCCATGAATGATTGGCGTAGTTTCATCGGAGAAACTGAGTCATATTATGGTGTTAACATGAGTGTTCTGACAAAAGCTTACCGAGAAGAAAATGAGAAATACTTTCTAAAGGTACTTTTATTTGTTGGTTTCTATACAGAGAAGAAACTCCTTATATGTATATTTATAGGTTATAATGACAACAAAATTGTCTGACAACTGCACAACAGAATCAATGGTTATCAAAATAAAATATTAAAATTGTAGATATTTTTTCTATGATATAAATGGGCGAGCTATCAAATTTGGTATAATTTGAATAACCATCTATCAAGCGATTAGAAAAATTAACGGGTTCAAGTTTTATGGGCATTTGGTTGGTGGACAAAAGATTGTCATGTTGCACCAAAATGTATGCATGGCCTATCTAACCCTACAAAGAGTATCTACAATTATAGTTATTTGATTGTGTTATATTGAATCAATTTTTTCTCTTGTCAAATAAATTTGGTTGTCAATATATCCCTTTCTGTATAGGTATAGGATATGTTACTTTAGTGTTCTTATACTAAACAGGAAAGTCCTCGCTTGCTTAATTAAACCTCGATATATCATGCTAATGACTAACCACATGTGCTCTTTGAACTTTTGTAAAAGGTATACCATATAGAAATACCCTCATTTCACCCTGAAATTTAAAGAGAAAACCAATTGCAAATAAATTTATTTAGAGTTTTTTTTAACATGAAAGGATAATACCATAATGGAGGACGTATAATAGGTTTTTAGAAGCATACACACAATATGTTGATGTTTTGTGGGTGTCTACATGGTAATATTCCTTTTATGATACATGTAATATTTTACATGTTGCATTGTTCTCTCGAAAAGAAATAATATAAAAGAACCTTGGCATAATTGACATGTCTAGTAAGATGTTGACTCGTGATTTTTTTGAATTTCTCATCCCCTTAACTAATTCTGGTCTGGCAACAACAGTGCAGACTTTGAAACCCGGCTTAACATTCAAATTTGCACAACTAAATAAAAGCACCTTAATTAAAAGCTACTCATAGTAGTCTTTATGACATTATAATTGAATAACTTATTAATTATTGTGCCCTTCTTTTTGTTTTTTCAGACATCACTATGGTGCAATCTTGATCCACACCAAATAATTGGTACACCTGCTGTCATAAAAGAAATGGATTGTCTCCAAGCCACAGTTAATGAAATCCGTACAGTCACAGCACAACTCGTACATACTATAAATATAGACAGATCAAGGATTTCTGCATATGCCGGATGGTTTGATGTTCAATTTAAGGTACCTTTTCTTAGTGATGTATTTATTATTTTTTGCTTGCTTATTATATTTCCTTGTACTCAGAAGCATCTTTGTTTGATATGTATTTTATGTGTGACCTTGTTTTTGCAGTATAAAAAAACCCCACAATATATGAACTCATTGAAATGTGTAATTGTTGAATATTACCATAGGGAAGTGAACAAAACCCTGCAAAGGATGAGGTGGAGTTGAATACAGCTCCTGATAAAGATGGAGGGACCCACTGGGGCCAACAGGTACTTTTCTAGGCTTGAAACTTGAAAGTATTTGCTGTACTGAGTTTCCTTTCCTTATTTGTTGAACCTTGAGTTTTAAATCCATTAAAGAAAGTGTGCTTTCACAATTTTGCAGGGATACAACCATTTGGTCCATTAATGGAGATACTTTATACATACAAATGCACCTACTTTGATACCCACCATTTTCTTATTATTGCCAATAACGTCCAATCTTAACACCATGGTTAAGTTGCACAAAAATGATATAAACTTAAATTCATTGACAGGCAGATCATGTAAATGCAAATCCAAAATTTAAGCTTTCTTTTCTTTATTTTATGTCCAGAATGTCCATATTTAACTGGACTTGTATGGATGCACCAATTTGTTAGCTTGGGCTAGTTGCAAGTATCTCAAGGTTATCTGGTCTTAGTTGCAAGCATTAGATCAAGTAAAACCCCTACTGTATATTCTTATTGCTTTGAACCTGAGCAGGTATTCTTGGTGAATCCGCCAATTAGGGTTAATGAAGGGGATAAGGTAAATGTATCTTTCAAAATGAGCCGTGCAAAACAGTACCATCGACTGATGGACGTTGAGATAATCTCTGAACTAGAGCTTTCTTCTGGCAAGCGGTTCCCACCTGTCACTACTAAGGTTGCTATTGAGTAGTTCTCCTCTACTTAGGTACTCTTATTTTTAGTAATTTATCATTCAACATATCATTGTACCATGTGTTGTTTAGTCACTCTTCTTTTTTTGTCAATTTTTATTGACAGGATTTGTTTTGGATTGAACTAGATCAACACCTTCAGGCCTTGAAGTTTTTTTTGTTCATTTTTGTTTTGCTTAGAATTTATTTTGAGTAGGGATTTAGATCGTTGTTCAATTTTACAAGCTGTATATTTCCGTGCTATTGTTATTTGTTATATGCGGTTTGAAATTTGGTTCACAGGGATTTTTAAGTGGATCTGGATCATTCTGGTATTAACAAATGATGATTATGTAGCGACTACGGATTTAAATAGCAATAGACAAGTTTAACACCTTTGGCTATGAAATTTAAGTGACAGTTAGTGTTATCCTTCTTCGTAATGTTTTTATTATTATTGAGTACTGCTTTTTTCTTTTTTTGATTATTTAGAACCCAAAAAGCCCAACTTAATATATTGATCCCATGTGACCGGTCGACCCAGGATCTTGAAGTTTCTCTTTATCAAGCCACCGCAATTTCGTTTTTTTCTTCTTACATAGCATGAAAATTGAAATATATCTCAAGGACTTGGAGTGTAAGTTCTTCCTAGTAGTCTAAATATGAAATGGGTGCTTAAGGTCAAACCAGGCGCAGAGTATTTATTTGGACATTTTTTTTTATAAACATAAATAAAAAATATAAATTACGGAACCGACTTAATTGGTTTGATTTTTAAACCATAAGTACTGAAAGTCTATTCAACACGAGACAAGACAGTTATTTTTTTGGTCGTGCTGCATAGTCTATGAAAACGGTGTGGTTTTCGGTGGAATCCCTCTGTGCTGAATAGCCTATTCGGCACAAGTTTTTTATTTTTTATTTTTTTTTTTTATCCTGTGCCGAATAGACTATTCTGCACGCTGTATATTTTTTTTTATTTCCGCTGAATATAGCAGATCACGTTAATTTCATATGATAGATATAATTTCTCCACAAGCATACATCAGAAATCATGGTTTGAGTTAAGAGGCAAAAACAATATCATTTTTATAAGAAATTGTAAATAATGATTCATATAATGAGTGGGAGAGGGGGGTGTCCGATGCCTATCGGACCAAATTCGGTTCGATGGGTGATTTTTACTGTCCGATCCACTTCAAAAGCTGTGCACACGGATATTAAAGCAAATATCACGTATATTAAAATGATGCGCACTGATCTTGAAGTGGATCGGACAGTAGAAACCACCCATCAAACCGAGTTTGATCCGATGGGCATCGGACAGCTCCTTCTCCCATAATGAGTCAGAGGTAAAATTTATATATAATGATTCATACAATTTCTAATGTATATCATGATTCATATAAAAAAAATGTATGTAATGAGTCAGAGGCAAAAACGTAAAGATGTTTAAACATAACATACACTAAATTGTTCAAACACTATATAATGGTTCGTACACTAAATTGGGGCCGAGTAGGCTGCATGCTTGCTACAGGAAAAAAATATTGGGGCCGAATAGGCAATTTGACACGAATTCGCATCCTCTGAGATATCTCAAACTTTGCGTGACTTTTTGAAATATCTCATTCGTTCAAATACATTCTGCACGAATCTCAAAGCTCAAATAATACTGGCCCTTTTTCTAGTATCTTAAATTTTCTACAAGTTTTAAAAAAGTTTTGGGTCTGCATAACTATCTAATTCAGATAGGGACGTATCAAGGAATATAGAGTTAACTTCAAGATTGAGAATAGTAGCTAATTTAATATTTTGTTAAGTTAGGGTGCGTTTGGATGGATGAAGAATAGCTACTATTCCAGATTAGCATTATTCCGAGCTACTATCCGGTGTTTGGGTGTGTTTGGATTAGCGAATAGTCATTATTCTTTGTTTGTCTTTTGTGGGATAGCCCACTATTCTACTATTCCTACAAAATGTTGAAATAGTTACTATCCTAAAATTGAGGATAGCTCTATCCTTGCTACTATTCTTGATTCATCCAAATGCACTCTTAGTATATATAGTGAGAAAATTCACAAAAAATAAACAAATAATAATCCATATTTGCTAATCCAAACACACTCAAATGAAGAATAGTAGCTCGGATTAGTGACTATTCTTCACCCAACCAAACGCACCAGAATTGTAATAGTTCGATGCTAACATTCCATTAAAAAAAAAACGAAAATATATGATTTTCAAACTATTATGTGATAAAACTTTTATTTTGTCTCTCCAATTTTAATTTTTCATTTTGTAAGAAAACAATAAATATAACAATCAAACTAAATTTGAATTCTCGTGAAGTATCTAACGCTATTAACAATCATAAACACAAAAGACTACAAAAATCAAATACCTTAGCATTTACCATAAAAAATGCAAAGACAATTATTTTCTGAGAAGTGTATTGACTAGTTTTCATTTAAGAGCATTTGAGTGTAAATAAGAAACTAAAATAAAATATATAAAAAAACAATTTTTAATAAAAATATCAGAATACAAGTCCGACTTCTACTCCTTCATTAAAAGAAAGAAAAAGAAAAAGAACATGACATAAGTCATAAGAGCAAGAGGGAAGAGCTATCCATTTTAAAAGACAATTAGATGCTTTCATGATTGTTGAATGGTCCCAAATATTGCATACTCTTAGTAATATTTCTTTTACGCATAATGTTGAAAGAATTGCATGGCGTTGGGAATCATCAGGGTATTTTTCAGTTAAATCGATGTATAAATTTCTTAACTTTGATGGTATCCTCTTACCCTGACCTATGCTCTGGTGGTCATTACCTCTCCCCCACAAAATAAATTTTTTCATGTGGCTTCTTAGTAACAACAAAATTTTGACTAAAGATACACTTAGGCCCTGTTCGGCTTTTCCAGCTCCGTTCGGCTGGCTAATTATTTTCCGATGGGTTCCCATATGCATCCCCTAATTGTTCCCATATTAGTGCAATTTTATGGGAAAAAAAAAATCATCTCGGACTCAATTATTTTTTTTCTCAAATCTTCTCTCTCATCAAACTTCTCTCACTTCACGTGGTCGTCTGACTCAACCTCTCTCTTTCTTTTTCTATTTCTATTTTAGCACACAAATTCCAAAATCTATATATAAAGATCCGGGTTGAAATTGATTTTTAGTTGTGGGACTAACTAGTTGAGATAAGAGACTGGATAATGCATGCATGTGACTATGGGTCCTTGATTTCTTTATCACAGATTTTATGTGGCTATCTTTGAAAGTATATATTATTGGTTGGTATAATTTGTTTTACAATTTGAAGGACAATGTTGACTTGGTCAAAAAATCAAGGTGGATTAAAATATATTTGATTATATGTCACTAATTAAATAAACAAAATTAGAAAAGCATTTTGACATTATCCACATATTATTTTATGTTGGTATATATCATTCTTTTGGTGTTGTATATATTATGTAGTGCTCCAATTTGTATTATTTTTAAGATGATGTTACTTTATTTTAGAATGCACTGAGTCATAATTATATTTTTAATTTTTTAATTTAACTACTTAATTTTTCCTTATTAATAATGTTAAGATGTGTCAAAATATAATTTAACTACTTAATTTCTTATTTATTTGTACATTTTTTAGTAATAATTTGTATTAGAAATGTTTCATCTATTTAATATTATTATTTAATTAATTTTATTAATTTCATTATTATAATTTATTAATTTATTAATTAAATTGTAAATAATTTTTGGGTGATTGGATAACAAGCTTAGTGTACAAGTATTGTTATGTTATTGTTTAATTGATTTAATTTAATTTAATTAATAATTATGTTATTGATATCAAGTATTTTATAAAAAAAAATAGAATTTCTCACAATTATTCCCACAGTACAACCGAACACTCATTCAGTATATTCCCATAATTATTCTCGTCCATACTTATGAGCATGGATTCCCGCAAATAAAAAAATGAGTTCCCGAATCCGTCAAATCCCAACCCGCACAATCCCATGGCAAACGAACAGGCCCTTAGCAACAAAGACTGGATAGGGAGCAGAAAATGTCAGTTCTGTCAAGAGGATGAATCGGTTAACCACCTGTTTCTGAATTACAAATTAGCCCGACATATTTGGTTTTGGATGGGCCAAAGCCAACACCATTTTCAACAGTGGCAAAACATTAATGACATCATTGAGTTCTCTTCTACTTTAGACAAGTCTAATCAGATTGTTTTCCTGTTGGTTTTTAGTGGTATCTATTGGACCATTTGGAAATTAAGAAATGATACATGCTTTCAACATAATACTAAGAAAACTTTTAGAACTATCATACTAATGATTGTGGCTTTCATTAATTACTGGTCAGATCTGATCAAGAGACAGTCTCGGGAGATTGTGCTACGATGGATGCCAGAGAACATCAATGAGATCCCCTTGCAAGTTTGGGCTCCGGAGGACACCCAGCTCGTGGAGCTTGAACCGCCAGTGGAAGATCAAGCTGGGACTTCTAATAGCCATATCTAGTTCTATACATTTTAATTGTTTATGTTTTAGATGCTTTTATTATGGAGGTTTTCCTTCTATGTTACTTATATGATACTGGTATGTGTTGTTGTGTCTTTTGAACATTGTTTTTGGTTTTTTTTTTGTTGTACCAGTGATTGGTTTCTTTAATAAAACGGGTTTTATGCCTTTTATCAAAAAAAAAAAAGTCATAAGAGCAAGTCTGGTAATCGGTATATGTAATAAAAGAATATTCTCGCTGTTTTGAATATTGTATTTTGAGCTCTCTAAGTTAGTAACCACCAAGCATTTTACCAGGAGATTAGTGAATGAATCCCGGAGATTAGCGTTGAAAAGAGAATCTTTAAAAAAAATTTCCCTTTCTAAATGCATCCTCCTACAAAAGAACAAGCTATCTGTTAGAGACACAATAGCTGTCACTGTTATTAGACTGTTATTATATTAGAATTAGTATTGTATACCTCTCTGTTCACACCTGTATACCTTATCTCATGTGTTCACAGTTGTATCTCTTATCTCATGTATCTCCTATGGTTGCGTTTGGATAAATAAAAAATAGCAGCAAGGGTAGAGTTATTCTTAATTTTAAAATAGTAACTATTTTAAAATTTTGTAAAAATAGCAACAAGAGTAGAGTTATTCTTAATTTTAAAATAGTAACTATTTTAATATTTTGTAAGAATAGTAAAATAGTGAACTATTCCACAAAAGACAAATAAAAAAATAGTGAGTATTTGCTAATTTAAACACATCCAAACACCGGATAGTAACTCGGAATAGTTCTAATCCGAAATAGTAACTATTCTTCACCCATCCAAATGCAACCTATGCATACTATTACTAGGCTATATATACCCATACACCTCACTGTAATCCATTCATTATGCGCAATACAAACATTTCAAGATTCTATCTTCCCTGTTCTCTCTTCTCTCCTCTCTCTGTTTTTCTTTCTTTCTACCGATTTCAATTGTTTCACTATCTACCTTTATTTTACATCACCTCTCCCCCATCAACTCCAATTCCAATTGACCTTCCCATCCATGGCGACAATTGAACTTCTCCTCTTCATCGCTCTCTCACTCTCAATCAGTGGCCTCGTACTCGTCGACCCTCTCATAACCGTCGCCAATCAAAACCCCAACAATTCCCTCTTCTACGCAGCTGTTCACACCTTCCTCTTCTTCCTGCTTCCACTCACCTTCATATCCTCAATTATTCTTATTTTTGTTCGCATGGCCATACCACAGTCAGCTTTCTTCATCAAGCATTTGACCATGGCGATCCAGGTTCTAGTTTTCTTTACTCTCCTCCTTCAAGTACCCCTCACGATCCTTGTGGCATTTACTGAGGTACTCGATCGTACCGGATCCTTCAAATACCTGATTATGCGGTACGAAGCAAGCATTTAGTCATGATGGCACCAGCTATGAGCTTCACTGGTTAGCTATCCGGGTTGTCTATAATGTAAAATTGTTATGTGTAAATTTGTAATAAGATTGGTCTGTACAGTAAAGATTATAGGGTTTTTTTTTCTTTTTGTTCTTTTTTATCTTACTTCGTTCCTGGTTCTTTGTGTCTAACTGCATGGTAGCAGATGTGCTTGATTAATTAATTCTCTGAGATTTAAATCGTGTAGAGAAAGAATATAAATTATCGCCGTTCTTGTGGTACCGGTACACAAATTTCTTCAATTTCAAATTGGACCAATTAACCTCTATTAAGCTTCCGTTGACACTCAATCGTGCAATTAATAAGTCCCTATTTAGACCAAATTTACAACCAGCCGAAACGGTACCAAAATATTTGGTTAATTATAGACAGAATTTCTTGGGGACAAAAGAAGAAAGAACAAAAGATGCTGGTCTTTTACTATAAAATGAAGTGCAATTGAAAATCATACCTTTTCTTTTCTTTTCTTTTCTTTTTACAAGGGTCAATACCAGATTAAGATAGGGCCCACTTACTCAAAATAGGGCCACTTGAAAATAAAACAAAGAAACTTTTGGTGGAATCAAAGAGATTCAAAAGGCCGAGAAATTATATTATTTCAAGGGACCAAGTCGTTCGTTACATACTTACATTGCCTTCCCATAATTTTTCATTTGTAGCAAATTAGCAATCAGGATTCAAGAACAATCCTTTAATTTAGTGATAAATACACGTATTTTTTTCATATGAAAGGTTTGACCTCCATTTAAAAAATACGACGTCCATCGGTTTTAACTACTAAATGAATGAGAGCAACAACAATTTTTTTAATGGAATGTGATATGAGTACCCGCAGTTGAGTCCCCGCACTGTACCCGCAAATAAACTTCCATAACTGCAATAACTGAATTTTAATATTTACAACCATTAATAATAGTACTATCTAGTATCTACGTTAACGCTACAGAAGTATTTATATCTATAAATTAAAGTATGTCGATAATTTATAAATTGACGCTTGAGAAGAGTACTCCGCAAATTTTTTGAAATTGATAGCCGCATACCCGCATTAGGGCCCACTCAAAAATGAATGAGAAGTGTACCCCTGCAATTTTGTTAATTTTGCTCGCCGCGTACCCTCATTAGGGACCAATCAAAAATGCATGAGGGGACCATATCTACATGTGGGGACCAGAAATAAATGTCAACCCTAAAATGTTGACTAAAGTTATTGAACAAGAATGATTATGACAACAAAAATTAACAATGTAAGTATTTGTATCTCTAATTTTCTTATATTTATACTAGTTAAATATAGTGATTATAAAATATGGACAGAAGTATTAATATTTATACTTTGTTCATGTTATAACATAAATATAAGATATTCATATCAATACATTAATAAAAAAAACATATATTAATAAGTGCATATAATCCATATCACATATAGAAGTACTTATCAATACATGCATCACAAAAACAAATATACTAATATCACAAAAACAAACATATCAGTTTGAAACATAATTCAAACATTCCAAACAATTCAAACACATACAATTCAATACACTTATTAAAAAATCGTATCAGTTTTTTACTATTATGCACCCCATTTACGAGTGTTCTTATCATGGATAAGAAGATTGTAAGCAAAACTATGTCTTTCCTTGTTAATAAGATCCTACAAAACAAAACAAAACATTAGATGAGAAAACAATTATTAACATATATTAATAAGTGTAACAACAAGTATTAATAACTAAACTATACAACTAAATTTTTAATTTTAACTGATTATATTAATCCCTTAGACAGTTTTAATAACGTGACAGAAAATATTAATACCATAACAAGTATTAATACACACTGACAGAAAGTATTAATTACTTGCTATTATAAATATTAATAAGTGTAATCACAAATATTAATAACTAAACTATACAATTAAATTTATAATTGTAACTACAAGTACTAATAAATTTAAATACAAGTATTAATACTTGTAGTTAAACTTATTAATAAGTTTAATTTTCAATCCGAATTTTTCCGGATTAACTGATAGTTTTACAAGTATTAATACTTGCAATTGTAACTACAAGTACTAATAAGTGTAACTACAACTATTAATAACTAAACTAGACAACTAAATTTCTACTTGTAACTGATAACATTAAACCCTTAGCAAGTTTTAATAACGTCACAGAACATATTAATACCCCAACAATTATTTAAACAATGACAGAAAGTATTGATAACTTGCTATTACAAATATTAATCAATTAGCAAGTATTAATACATACACACATAAATATTCATCCCTCAAAACATAAAATATTTATAACTAAATTTACCTGATCAAAGTCCATTTCCACATTCCTCACATGGCAATCAATCATACGAATGATGAATATGGCACAATCATTATCTGTTTGTTTTGGACATTCCTGCCACTGAAATTCAACTTCCTTCCAAGCATCATTTCCTACAAAAAATGGATTTACATATTCTAATCAATTCATCCAATTGTAAATAGTATTACATGAAAATATATTGTATTTATACCGAGAACAAATTTATTTATAAATTTAATAAATAATACTAACCAAGCCTCTAAGCAAGGAAACATTTCATCCACCTAATTGTCTCCAAGTGCAGCTGAACATAGAAGTCATTAAATTCTTCATCACATGAGCTGTAAGAGTTAATTTCGATATTGTGTAAGTCCGCCGCAACAAGGATCCAGTGATCACGATCACACAAAGGAAGAAACAACCATCTTGCTGTTGTGAACTGAGGGCCGAACAAGAATGGTGCCATTTTCAAGAGCTGAATGTATTGAGTTTTAGCAGCCATACGCTAACGAATAACAAAATTTAAAAACAAAAATATTAACAATAAAAAACATTAGAGAGAGTCATATATACAGTCATGTACAAAAAAAAAAAAAAAACTTACAGAAATGTAAGTAGTCAAAAAGAACCAGTCATCATCAACTGGTACTTCAAGTTGCATTAATTGACATGCTATTTCAACAAACTGCAACATATAGGAATAAATTAATATGGAACAAGTATTAATATCTATATGGAACAAGTATATACAACTAAATCCTTCTGCATCAAAGAATGGTACAGCAAATTATTTAGTATGGACATGTACAACTAAAATATAAAGTATTAATAATTAAACACACAAACATCATATTGGATTGTACATAACTGATATGTTTATCAAGTATTAATATCTATATGGAGCAAGTATTAATATTTATAAAGAACAAGTATATACAACTAAATCCTTATCCATCAAATAATTGTACATCAAATTATTTAGTATAGACAAGTATGTACAAATAAAATATAAAGTATTAATTTTTATAAAACAATGTGTTCATAATTAAATTTTTTACCTCTGAGCCAATGAAGTTTCCAGAAAACAGCAATTCTTTAAATTGTTCAACATTCGCAAAAATGTTTAACTCTGCGTTGTCAAATGCCAAGTCTGTCTTCTTCGGATCACCTTCAAAGTACTTTATAGCCCAATTACCAAGAAGTCTGCATTGTTGCTCGCTGATGAGATTCTTAAATTTGTAGTCCCACTCGGGATCTGACATTTCAATTGGTTCACTTAATGGTGGAAAACCATTATCAGCAAACAGGCTATCTCTGGCATAACTCCAGTCTTTGTAAAAATCGGTATTTTTAATAGGAACTTTCTCAAGTTTGACATTTGTTTCACTAAGAGCTAACTCAAGCCATTCATCAAATTTGATAGCCAGTGGAGGTAGATCTGCAATATATGGTAAATTATCTATTTGAGTTTCTTCCTCTCCCAATAACTGTACATTGGGGCTACTTTCAATTTATTTTATCTGTTTCTTAGCTTTCCTCGGTTTGTTCTGTCTACGATATGGTACACATACATCTTTCGCCATTGGTTGTCTCTTGGTTGCTTTTGGTTTGGGTTTTGGTACCCTGGTGATTTTAGGACCCTTTGGTGAACCACCGCTGGCATGAGAAATTTTCTTTGTATAAACCTTCACTTCAGGTTTTTTTTTTATATCATCAACCTTTTGCTCTTTGGGGGCTGGCGGGGTCAATCCAAGGCTGAAAGTTGGATTACTCATCTGAGAAATATCCCCAAGTGATTCTTGTGAAACTTGTTCTTTTTGTATCACCTCTTGTACAGATGTTTCTTTAATTTCTGGATTTGGTTTCTCTGTGGAGCTCACTATTGTATTTACAATTTGGTCCAGATAGTTTAGTTGGCCTTGTAGCATTTGTTCTCCTTCACCAGTCGCTTCTTCAATTACTTCAATCTCTTCATCAATATGTTCTTCCTCTTCATCATTCTCACCTCTAACAAAATTCTCACCCATCCCTAACATAAATCCATGAGGATATTTAACAGATATTTCATGTTCTGTCTGAGTCTGTTCAGTTTCCTCTGTTCCTTTGTTTACTACTACTTCAACATTGTAGGTAAAACCATTATCTGTCCTTTTCTTTCCTTCTTTAGCTTCTAGCAATCTCGGACTCCTCCTCCTTTTCAGGTTTTTTTGTTCTTCATCTATCAATTGATTTACTTCTTTCTTTGTACACTTCTTTGGTGCTTCTTTGCCAACTTCTGGTGTAGGAGTTACAGCCTGAAAATTCAAATTCTTCTTGGGTGTATGGCTACGGCTAAGAGGTGTTTCCATCTCTCGAGTAATTTTACTCTTAACAACCTTAGCAGCAGCTGAAAAAAAGAAAATTATTTAAAAACAATAAACATGATAAGTACTAAGGGTCAATAATTAAAATAAGAAATAATAATATCTGTATAATAATGTATTAATAACTAAAATACATAAATAGTTAATATTACATACAACTAACTAATTTTAAATATACAGGAAAAAGTATTAATATCTAAATATATCAGGTAATTACAGTTGTTCATAAATAATATGAAACAGTCTATACATTTATACAAAAATATTCACAAATATTAATAAGTAAATTTCCAAGTATTAATATCTAAAGACATCAAGTATTAATAAACAAATTGCAACAAGTATCAATACCATAAAAGTGTAAGTACAAACATCTGTAGTAACCAAGTTTCAATAAGTAAATCACAAGTACTAACATCTGCACAATGAAGTTATTTAATTAGATATTACCTGGTTTCTTAAAAATTAACTCCTGCTCATTTGCAGTCAGCTTCCTTCCACGTGTATTAGGCTTCTTGCCTGGCGCACCTTTGCCAACTGATGGTGTAGGAGTTATGTCATATTGCAATCTCCTCTTGGGTGTATTGCAACTACTGCGAGGTGTTTCCTTCACTTCAGAAATTTTACGTTTACCACCTGAGGGAAAAAAAATATTCTTTGGATTAATAAAGAAAAATGATTATTGTCATTTGTTCAAATATGAAGTACTAATACCTGTAAAAATGAAATATTAATAACTGAAGTAAGTAACTATTTACAATTACGTACAACTAAGTAATTATTAATAAATAAAGAAAAAGTATTAATACAATTAATTAACCATTATTTAAAAAACTAAGATGTAAATTATCAAGTATTAATACTTGATGCCTTCTAATAACTAAACTTTTAATAACTTTTCACCGAGTATTAAAAAAACTAAGATGTAAATTATTTAAAACAGCAAGTATTAATAAACACACTACAACAAGTATTAATACCAGAAATAATAAAGTATTGTAATTATTAAAATCAACTTTTAATAACTACACTTCATATGTGTTAATATATGTACAATGAAGTGATTTTTAATTAAACATTACCTGATTTCTTAGAACTTTTTCCCTTCTCACTTTCATTGCCGACAGATGCTTCACCAGCATCTCCAACAGGTGATTGATCCTTCCCTTTAAGAGTTATCAATATTACCAATTATAAGTCAAATAAAAATACAAATAATGAAATTGTAAAGTACTAATAATTGTACACAATTGTATTTATAAATGTGAATTAAATAATACAACTTACATGATTTTTTCATCATCTTGCTTATGTGTGAACGCCATTCTAGAACAGAACAATGCTCAACAACTTTCATTTCTGATATCGGGGACAAAGGTTGCAGTTGTGGGTGCTGTTGCTGATTTTCTTCGTATGTCAATTCGGCAAATCTCTCTTTTTCATTCAGATTCATAAGTTCTTGGTAAGGTTGCATGGCAAAAAGCCAAAAAATGGGGGTCATCTTAGACAACAAGTCAAGAAATTTATGGTTTGGCACACTTTGAAGGGGCTTATAGTTTTTGATAAGTAGAAAAAACTTGTGCACGAAAAAACCTTTCGAAATCAGCTTCTCACCACCTTTCCGTTTAAGTGTATCGGTTAGCACGACTGAATCTTTAACATCCCTCAAGTGGGGCTCAAATGTTGACCTCTTCCAGGTAATATTCATCTTCCAATTGAGATACCTAGGGATGCGGCCACTAAATTTGTATACACCTCTTATCTCTACATGCTCATAAAACCATGCCTAACAAAAATAAAAAAAGGGTTAATTTTCAGTGCATTGACAAGTATTCATACATAAAAAATACAATTAATTACAATTATTTGGTTACATGTATTAAGACATAAACAATATAAGTATTAATATTTAAATGAATGATGTATTTGTAACTGAATTAGAAATTGGTTGAGTTGTTGGCATGTATTAATGCATAAACAATTAAAGTATTAATATCTAAATTAATAATGTATTTGTAACTGAATTAGTAATTGTAATTGGTTGAGTTGTTTCATATATAATGAATTTCAAATTAAAAAATTATATATATAATGACTTACAACAAGAGCCAAAGCACACCCTGGCAGTGTACCGGACAACTTTTTCGGTTTCCTCTTCTTGTTTGCCAATTCCTCTTGTGAACTGTCAACAACCACTTCCTCTCCAGTTTTCTTTAACTTGCACCAAGCTGAATTATGTGGGATGTTATCCATCAACATTTGGTACACAGATTCAGACCAATTGTAAAACTTGAGTTGTTTCAGATCCTCCGCAATGCCGAACATGTGAATCGGCACATTCCCAGTGGTTTGCGGGAACAGAATAGTTGTAAACAAATAGAGAACCAGTAATCGTACTACATCCTCTGGTGGACCATTATCAATTGCTTGGACAATTGCATCTTCCAGCTGTTTTCGTGTGATTTCACCAGTATGCTGTTGGAAATGACGACTTCGGAGATCATATACAGTAACACAGTCCCTTTTGTACTGAACAGGTTTTCCATCAGTAGAGAGTCCCATTACTATTGCAACCTCATCGGGTGTGAATTTCAGAGTGTGAGAAGTACAGGAAGGACCACTGCCTGTTTTGAAGATAAATGACCCTTTACCATCCCACATCAACAAAATTTGATGTAAGACAGCATTGTTCACTTCTGTTGAAATTGGTAAACCGAATAGATGCAGAAAAGGTGTTTTTGCTAATGACCGTATATGAACCTCATTTAATTTCTTCAACACACTAGTGTGAAAAAAATTCATAGTTGTTTCGACACAGCATTTTTTTTTGATACAAGAATCTGCAATCCTCGAAGGTTTTTCCGGTGCATCACCTATGAAAGAATAACAAAAAAATAATAAATATTAAGAATATTACTCATACCTATACAAAAATATACTAAAAAAAATGCAAATAAAATAGGAACTTTTTGGCAAATACCTTTCTTATACCCGGGACGACGTCCCCTGGGAAGTTTGACCACTTTAGGTGGTTTCTGAGATACACTTAGTGATGTTTCTGTAACTATTTGAAAAAATAATAGATGAAAGTAAATTAAAACTTATGGACTGATTTAATCCAGTATTAACGTCTGACAAAACATGTGTGTGCACCTAAATAGTTACTGATATTTAATAAAACAATGAAGTATTTATGTCTGGTGATAATTATTATAAAACAATAACTAAAATTTCTAGCAAATTTAAACATGCAAAATGGCAATCTGTGCAAAATAATAAACTACTAACTGATGATAAGGTTATTTTTAAATATCAAGTATTTATGTCTACATACTAAAATATAATATTAATATACAGCCACAATATATCAAGTACTTACTATAAACTCAACAACTATTAATACCAAATATAAAAAGTATCTACAAAATAACTATCAAAGAAGTTATTCATATAGAAAAACATAAAGAATTTATTCACAAAAAAATTAGTCAATAGTAACAATTGTATATGAACAACAAATTGAAGTAACAATTGTATACCAACAAATATATATGAAAAAAAAATCTATTTCTATCTCTATATATATACAATTACATTGAAGTATTTATATCTTCTTCTGTGCCTTCTCTTTTTTTCCCTTTTTGATCATTTTTCCTATAGCAATATCAAGTTTACTTTTAATTGTACTTTTAGGTGGCCTTCCTCTTTTCTTTGACTTAGCAGGTGGCAGTAAAGTTGTATGTGGTTGATAATTAACAACTTTGTTCACAACAGAACTACTGAGCTCATCAAATGATATAGATATTGTTCTACTAAAAACAGGGTCCACGTTTTCTTCTTGCATTGTAAGACCTAAAATATATAGAAAGTATTAATACAAACTATAATAACAGTCTATATTAGCAACATGAGTTCTGTTAAAAATGAGATATTACTTACTTCCAATACCTATTCCTGAATCAGGAACTGCTGCCTGAACATTGATTTCATCATTAATTACTTCATCTGTAACAATTTAAAAAATATATATTCAATCAAGTATTAATAACAAAGAAGGTACATATTAATAGAAAATATAAACAAAAGTATTGATAACAAAGAAGGTACATATTAATAGAAAACATAAGTAAGTATTTATACCTGTGCTTGTGACTGCAGAAACTTTTTTATTGTTACTACCTCTGCTCAATCTCCCAACAACATGACTTTTTAGATTAGCATCATCCCTTTGTCCACCATTGACATTTGCTAGTTTCATACCAAATTAAATTTCAAATATTAATAAAACAATTATTATAAAATAAATTTAATAAAACAAATTATATAAAAAAAAATAACAAACCTAATATTATGTTTTTCAGTTCCAGAAAACCATTCATAACAGCAGTATTCAAATGTTCATTCAGACTGCCAAGATGAAGTAACTCTTGAATAATAAGATTTGTAGCCATTGTCAGCTGATAAAGCCTAAAAATAGAAATCAAACAATGCAGGTAATACCAAGTATTAAGACCTTGGAAAACATATATTAATGCATGTGACTAGAGTTAAAAAAAAAATAATAAGCAAGAAAATTTCATAGTTATAAATACTTCAACTCATTGACATAAATATTAGTTCATATTTGTCTGTTAAGTTACCTGTTTTGTTCTGGTATAGTTGGAAAGGATGGGTCCACTATAGTCAGATTGTAACGAGGGATGTCCTTCCTCCAACGCTCCACAATATATTTATCTTCAACAGAAAATATTTTCTCTTTCTTTAAAACTTGGATGGAATGTGAACATAAAATCCCCATTGTCTCAAACTTTCTACATATGCAACTCACTTCCCTTAATGCCCTCCTATAAATTACTACAAAAATTTTGTCCCAGCAATCACTTACTTCATACACCGCCTCTTCATCTTGTTCATCGATCAGTTTGCATGACAAATTTACGCACTTTCTGAATTGTTGCTGACATTTGTAAAAAATATCATTTGTATAACTCTTTCGAAACTGAACTTCCATTGGTAATTCAGAATGAAGCATAGGAATTCTGAATTTTGACTTGTGATCGGAATCATTCTTGTTTTGCCAAATAGTTTTTAGTGCGCCTCAAAATCTCTACGAAATCCTTAGGACTCTCTATTTTTGTAAGATAAGCATTCAAAAAATGGTTCATACTTTCTACCCTTTGGGTACTAGTCATCCCTGCCCAAAATTGCCCGTTTAAAAAAGCTGGAACCCATTTCTCTCTTAATGCAAATATCCCTCTAAACCAGGAATCATTCTGCTTCCCAAGCTCATCCATTAATTTCAACCATTTCTCTTCAAATTCTTCTTTTGTTTTCGACTTGTAAACAACATCCTTTACCTTATCAGACTTTTCACCTTTCTTCTCCTGCACCTTATCGGATTTTTCACCCTTCTTCATTTGCAATATATTGATGTTTGAATTTTCCTGTTTATTAACATCGCCTTTGTCAGACACATATCCCCATTTACTCGGGATCTTGTGCAAGATTTGCCAAGAACAGTATCTGTGTACTGTTTCAGGCCCTAAAACATGTTGTATACCAGATTCAATGCTTGCACACTGATCGGAAAGAATACCTCCCGGTTTTACACCACCCATACATTCCAAAAACCTAAAATATTGACAAATATTAATAACCAGCAAAATAAGTATTTATATAAATACTTCAAAACAGCTATACAAGTACATGAAAGTACACTTATCTCGAAATACACCATTTGTAATCTTCAACACTTTCCCTACCAAGCAAAGCACAAGCGAAAATGATCGTCTTGACCATGGTGGTTAACACCAACAAATAAAACAAGAGGCATATCATACCTGACACATATTGAAAGACACAACAAAAATTAACAATAAGTATATAATAATCGTAATGTTAATTGTTATTCATACTTCTATTAATGCATGTTTCATAATATATTTATAGCTATAAAGAATAACAGCACTTCAATCCATTAAAAACTATTAAATGATATAAATGTAAATTTTTTTTACAGTTATTTATATTTCCACACCAGTAAGTATTAATAACTCCACACTCTAATATGTACCTTCATTGAAATAAGTATTAATACATATAAATTTAACTATTTGTTTATAAAGATTACAACTGAAACAAGTATTCATGTCTGAATTAAGAATGTATTTGTACCTACATATTAATTTTCTATCAAATTATTGATACTGTAATATACTAATGAAAAATTAAGAACATATATTTTCCAGAAATAATAATTAATACCTGTTTGTCAAATATGTTGCATCCATCACAACAACATCATGGAAATACTTGTAAGATGCTCGACTGTGGCCATCAGCCCAAAAAAGGCTCCATAAACGACCATCAGTTGTATATTTATATCTATAAAAAAAATCACGATCGATTTTTTCCTTATTAGCAAAATACTCAAAGAGCAATTGAGCATCATTACCTCCAATGGACTGCAATTTCAACCTTTTGTATTTGTCAATATGATTTCGAGCATCTCTACGGGTAAAAGGGCACCGCATGTAACCTTCAGCAGTTTGTATTACCAGTTTGATATTAACTGAAACAGCAACACCTTGGTCTTGATTATACCCCAATAACCTCTGATATTGGTTTGGAATATATCGGAAGCCTGCAATAAGGAATGCGGTTTCGGGTACCAAATCATGATTGTGTGACAAATGAACTTTTTTCACAACCCATTTTCCACTCAAATCAGTATCACCCAATTTAACAGATGCCTGACAACCTATCCCTATATAACCCTTCTTCTTTTGTGGAACAGGACCATCATCAAGACTTAATGGCGGTTTGCATTTGCCACAAGCAAATGTGTAATGGTTTACTATGCTAGTACCCCTCTTTTTGTGGTTTGACATTTTGACAACACCAAATCCAACTTTCTTAGCGTATAATTCATAATATTGCCGTGCTTCATCAATACAATCAAATACATCTCCAACAGCGCTGGTGGCAATAATTCATGATCTTCATCATCCATCTCATCAACTTTATCGTCTTCAACTTCATTTATTTCACCTACAACATCATCAACCTCACCTTCTTCATTTTGTAAAGCATCCAACTCATTGTTCAAAGATTCCATTGTCAGATTCAAATCAAAATCTCTTACACCCGCAACATCAACATCAACTGTTGAATTTCCATCTACATTAACTGTTTGCTGTTCCACAACATCCAATCCCATATTAACATCCCAGTCAATCTCTCTAATGCCCGCATCATCACTTATTGCTTCATTAGAACGATGCAGTTCTTCATAAAAACGATACAAATTCACCTCATTAAATGCATCACCATTTTCTTGTATGCATAATTCATCATCACCATACTCATTTAGATCAATATCCATCCTGATATTAAAGAAAAAAAAATGCAAAGTACTTATCGTATTACAAAAATAAATATTAACATATAATCAAGTAAGTATTTATAACACTAATAACAAAATATACAAATAAAATACAACTATTACCTAGAAGACTGAGTTGACATGACACCTACAAAAATAACTATTAATATATATAATAACAAAGTATTTATATCTATAATTCCAAAATTTAAAAAAATATATGTATTACCTGAAAAATAACCAATAGAACTGAATTGATATAACACCTACACAAAGAAATGTTAACACATATTCAAGTAAGTATTTATACCAGTGATAACAAAATATAATAAAAAATATAACTATTACCTGGAAGAAGATCAAAAGGTCTTAATTCATATAACACCTACAAAAATAAATATTAACATATATGATAACAAAGTATTTATATAACTATTTCCAAAAGCGAAAAAATAATACATATAATACACAAGTAGTAGTATGTATACAATGAAGTATTAATATTTGTAAAAAAAATTATAATTACGCAGCACAAACTTATCAATTCCCTTTACTTTGCATATCCTCTTCTTATATATCATACAAACAATAACTATAAAGTATTTATACTAGATATGTGAAGTAGTGTTGCAACATCTATCAAGTATTTATTGAACAGCATGCAGATTAAACAATTTTATCTCCGCAAGTCAGAATGTAAAAAATAGGAAACAATTTCGTATGCATCAATCACGAAAATTGAAGGTATTTAATCGTGATTTGAAGTCGATCAACGAGTTTAGTATTTGCTTTTGTGTTGAATCACACATCGGATTACAAATCGTTGATAAAACGCTGATCGAATTCAAATCGAAATAAAATCGCTGATAAACCGCTGATCAAACACATACAAATACGAAAAGAGAGACGTACCGAAAGATGAACCGTAGCAAATGATAATAAATCGCTGCTAGAATTCAAAAAGAGAAGAAATAGGTTCGAATAGGCTAATCGCCTTCAGATCGCCAATAAATGAGAAGAGATGACCTCAGATCGCCATTAAAATCGCGGAAGCTCCAAAAAAGGTAAAGTGGAGAGAAATAAACGTTTGAATTTCAAAAAAGGAAGGTTTAACGAAATTGACAGTTAGTGGGGTCCACCAATGACGGTTATAGTAGTTAATCACAAATTGAGACTATTATAGTAGTTAATCACAACTTGAAAATCCTGTGGGTACGATGCGGGTACAGAAACGAGGGTACCACAAACATTATTCCTTTTTAATTATGTAATAAAAAAAACTCATATAAATTTAATTTTGTAGTCAACTATGTGATCGGAAATTTGAATTCGTTAACTTTTAGACCTTTTGATTTTAGGTCCAATTAGCTCTAACGCCGTAAAATCTACACACACGGAAATTGAAACAGACTGTACGGATTTTGATGTAGTTCGCACGAAGCTTGATGCAGATCGAATGGCCGTTACACTCATCGAACTAAAGTAGGTCCGATGGCATACTCTGAATTCGAATAATAATGCTACAAAGGCTAAAGTACATATAGGGTGCGTTTGGATGAATCAAGAATAGTAGCAAGAATAGAGCTATTCTCAATAATAGTAGCTATTCCAACATTTTGTGAGAATAGTAGAATAGTGGGATATCTCACAAAAGAAAAACAAAGAATAGTGAGTATTCGCTAATCCAAACACACCCAAACGCCGGATAGTAGCTCGGAATAATGCTAATTCAGAATAGTAGCTATTCTTCACCCATCCAAACACACCCATGATATATTGTAAATAATGCGTGTCTTACTTTGCAACTGACGGATGGCGATAGTCTTTAAGTCTGCCTTTTTCTTGAACTTCGTCTTTTTATAGTACAAGTTCCTCAATGTATCCTCAAATAGACCAACATATGACCCTGATTGGATTCGCTGAATCACTTCCATTTATTCTACACGGTCAGGGTGTTGCACTAGATCTTAATTCTGGCACTTCCATTTTTGTGTGTAATTCGGGAGATTTAGGAAAACTTTTGCAATGTTTTTGTTTTATTAATTAAAACAGGCAACCTCTATTGCATTTTTTTAAGGAAAAAAAAACTTGATTCTGATCATGTTTAAGCCTATAATATTCTATATTAAGCTTCAAACTTGTGGAAGTAATGCAAAATTTATGGGGTCATTGACCTTTTGAAAATGATTTTGTCAGCTTCATAACTATACAATTCTTTACATAGGATGTGTATACATGGTTTCCATTTATTCTACTCTTACGCAACTCTGATTGACTCGAGCCTCTTACAGCTTCCAATAGATAGTTGCCACGTATTATGAGACAATTCTTTGCATCATTGCATGTTGATGAATACAAGGGTGACCATTAAAGATGCTGTCACCATCTCATATCTCCCAAGTATTTTAAGATACCTGATTAATATTATTGTACAAAATTTCACTTCGCAAATATCTCCCACGTGTTTTTTTTTTTTTCCATCGATGTTATTGTACAGAATTTCACTTTCGTTTACGTGAAAATGATATTTTATTACTTATTTGATATTTCAATTTGACATCACTGTAGATATTTTATTACATATTTATGATAATTGCTAGCGTCTGTTTTTAAATTTTTAGATCATTATTCAGACTTCTGAAAAGTACCTACGGGTTTACTTAAAAAAAAAAAGAGTGGGAATATATAACTATGCATCGCGCGGATTGGTCCATAATACAAATTAATATTTTTGTTTATAACATTCTAACAGTTGATCTGTACCATTCAACATTATCTCTATATGAATATGTACTTGTCAACTAAATTTTACATTTTTATAGAATTTTTTCTCTTTTTTTAGATGGATAGAAAATAACTATTTTTGGATGGTCCAAAATTTCCTGATCAAGTGGTTTTGTACCCAGCTAAAACAAATTAAAAAAAATTCTAAAAACATAGTAAAAAAAATTAGTTTACAAGTACATATTCATATGAAAACTATGTTGAACGGTTCAGATTGCCCGTTAAATTTTTCAAACCGAAAATTTGAATTCCATAGCGTGAACCAATATGCGCCATGCATAGTACCATAATCTCACCAAAAAATTATAAATAAGAATGAGAATTTTTTTTACCTATAGAAAATAAAAGAAAAGAAGAGAGAAAAACAGAAAGAGTACATAGAAATTTTCATGGATAGTAAAATCAGTGGGGAGTCCCACCTATCCTAATTTTTTTATGAATCAGTAGTGCTCACTCCCAATAAAAAAATTGCAGCAAAAAAAATATTTAGGATTTTTGTTTATTTATCATATTTTCCATTATTTTCTATAGATAAAAAAAAATCTCAATGGTAGCATCATTTGTGAATCTGGAGGCCACCGTGGTATCAAGTAGTTACAATTTTCGTGTTGAATTGATTGAATTCAACAAGAAAATTGGAGAAATGGAAAATGAAGGGCCAAGGATGGATGGTCAATCATGTTTCCAGCCACTTGTAAGCGGTCTGGAACTAAATCAAGAAAAAAATGTACTTTTTTCATTTCGGTCCTCGGATAGAAAAACAGAGAGAAGAAGGACAATAACATTAAAAAGCATGTGAAGAGAAAAATAGACCAGCTAGGAGCTGTTAAAAAATAAAATTTCCATTAAGCCCTCAACGAAAAATGTACTTGTTTCGTTTCGGTCCTCGGATAGAAAAACAGAGAGAGAGAGGAAGGACAGTAACATGATATGAAGAGAATAATAGGCCAGATAGGAGCTGTTAAAAAATAAAATTTCCAGTAGGCTCTCAACAAATATTACTATACCTTTTCTGTAATTATAATACAATTTCAACAACACAAACAATTAACATATAAAAAAAAATTAGGTTCTCCAGACATTATTCTATTTCCGTAATATGTTTTTTCTTGTCCGACCTTTTCGCTTAAAAAAATGCATAAAAATTTGACTCCAAATTAAATTACTATAATATCCAACAATTGTATTTTAAATATTTTTCAATTTCACTTCCTATAACAACTTAGTAAATATAACTTGGTTTAGGTTATTGTTTAAGATGCAAAGCTACAACCGCTGGCCACTTTCAGAATTTTTTTATAAAATAAAAAATTAAAGTTAGTCTGATATTTGGAAAAACTTTTTTTTTTTTAAGAACACAGATTTAATGTACGCATATTCGAAAAATTCAAGTGATATACGTTGAATTTAAATTTGAAATTTTTATTTTATTTTAAAATATTTGTTTTAAATCTTGATTTTTAATATTTACAAATTTGAATACTAAACTGAAAATCGGCGCTTTCACTCCCTGCACAATCCTATTTTGTCTCCTCTTATGTTGGCATCATTTCTATTTTCTAATCTTTTCCGTGTGAATTTCTAATTTACCTACATAAATTTATCATATTTATTTCTCAATTTTTGTAATATTTTCTTATTCACTCCTCTTTCACGTCAACTTTAATTAAATTATTAAAAGAACTCTCAATTTAACTCTAATTAAAAATTATAAAGTCAAAATATCCTTGACTCTCAACTGAAAATTATGATCATCACGACTGAAAATTTGTCAAATGTCATTATTCAATTAACAATTTTAAACATTGTGTGCTAGTGCGGTACGATGTAATTTCCATTTTTTTGTTGTCAATTTTAATTTTGGTGGGCGGGTAGGGGTGCTCTGTTTTTAAAAAAAAAAATTTCGTTGCAGTTTTATGGGAAACAAAGTGAGATGATGCTCAATTAAGTAAATTTGACAAAACAAAATATGACAAGAAAAAACCAAAGAAGAGAAAAATTGGAGCTAATCACATTAATTCAGTTCTGTCTTTCTGGAACCACTTTGACTTGGACCAAGTTCTTCAGCCGTACATGAATAAAATATTGGATAATGGATGGCCTTACTTAGGGGTGTCAACAATCTGGCTCGGTTCGAGTTAGGTCTTAGCTCAGCTCGTTAATTTTGAACCGAGCTACAGTCGAGCGAGTTGGATGTAGAGTTTTAGAGCTAAAACCTTAGCTCAAAATCGCGACGAGCCAGTCCGAGCTAGCTCACGAGCTGACGAGCTGGCTCACTGGGTCTGGCTGGACCTTGTTTTAAGAAGAAAATAAATTCTAGAAACTTTTTGGACCGAGCTTGACAGTATAAAATGCATACAAATTTACAAATTGATACCTAACCAAGCCAGCTCGCGAGCTGGCGAGCAAGCTAGGTCCCAGCTTGAGCTCGTTAATTTTGGACCGAGCTAGTAGTGAACTTGCTCGTTAACAGCTCGGTCCAATAACGAGCGAGTCAAATATGAGTCACGATCGAAGCACGAGCTACGAGCTTTTTTGCCACCTAGCTAGCCTTACCAACAACACCAGAAACAAACATAAATCGGATTATAATCTGCTTATATAGGCCCGAGTAAAACCAACTTATTGTTCAGGCCCAAAATTTATATTTTTCTTTTTAGATACAAATACAAATTTAGGATTGAGGCCCAAAGAAGCCCAATATAAATTTTGACCCATGTCAACGGTCGATCGAATGTCTCCCAGGATCTAGTGCTTTCCAGAAAAACAGAGAAGCACCGGATACCACATCTCCTCCCGTAAATCTCTAGAAAACAGGTCATGAACCTTCTCGAATCTCGATCCCTCCCCCAGCTCTCTATATAAAATGTAGGTATTCATTTCTCCTCCGCTGTAGAAGAAATTCAAAGCGAGCTCAAGCAGTACTTCAACAAAACTCGGTTCCTATTTATCTACTGCAGTAAACTTAGTTTCCTTGCACAAAAATGGCGGTGGCATCTCCATGCGCTCTTGCGAGTCGTCTCACCTCGCGTATCATGGCACGGCCGATGGTGATGGCTCCGAGATGCTTTGGAAATCAAGTTCGTCTCAGGCCTATGTCTGCTGCTTCAGCAATGCCAGAGAGGCACGAGGACTCGGCAATGAGTCTGCAAGTTGATCAAAATTCGAATGGGAAAAAAAATGGTAAGCAGGCGGTGCAGAGGCAGCCTCGCCGTGCTGCTCTTGACGTCTCTCCTATTGGTATTCTAATTTTCTTCCTTCAATTTCTTTATTCTTAATGCTATGAATGTTGTTAGAGAGTAATTTTTGTTGTTAGTTACTAATTGTGAATTTATAAATAATGTTGCAGGGTTGATGGATCCGTACTCACCAATGAAAACAATGAGACAAATGCTAGATACAATGGACCGGTTATTTGAGGACAGCATGGCGTATCCTGGCACTGTGAGTAGACGACAGTCTCAAAACAATGGAGGTCCCGGTGAAATTCGGGTGCCATGGGACGTTATGGAAGATGAAAAGGAGGTGAAAATGCGGTTTGACATGCCAGGCTTGTCCAAGGAGGAGGTAAAGATATCAGTGCAAGATGACATGTTGGTGATAAAGGGAGAGCATAAAAAGGAGGAGAGCAAGAGTGAGTGGTGGAAGAGAGGAGCAAGATCATACGACATGCAGTTGCTTTTGCCCGATGAATGTGACAAGAGCAAGATTGTGGCGGAGTTCAAGAACGGGGTTTTGCTTGTGACAGTTCCTAAGGGGCGAGTCGAGCGTCAGGTTTTTGATGTTGAGATCAAGTAAAAAGGTTTTCATAGATTAGACAATGTATAAGTGCTGTTGTTTGTGTTGAGGAGGTTTCATTTCAAAGTGATTTTGGTTTGCAATGTAATATATGTAGTTCAAAGTGAGTTTGGTTGGTCATGAAATTGATATTTTTTTTTATAGTATGATTTGTAAAATCAGAATCGGGAATCGGTCATTTAGCTGCTGAATTGTAATTTCTGAATTAGAATTTGTTGGAATATGACGTCCGTCAAATCAGTTTGAAAGTTTAGATTTTTTTTGGGAGAACTTTATTTTGTACTTTAAAAATTAATACAAATTTTATTGAAGGGCGAATTTCACGTGCATCTCTTAAATTTTTTTTAAAATTGCGTATTTTTTTCTTTAAATTTTAAAAATTTAAAAATTTAAAAATTTATTAGATAGTTTTCTTTCTAAATTTTAAAAATTCATAAATTTATTTATTTTATTGTTTTTTATATTAAAATTCATTTTAAATTTATAAAAATATTTATTTATTATTTATTTAAAATATATAAATTTTATCGGACTCGAATTTGAGTAGAATTTGAATACAAGAACAACTTTTAAATTTGTGCATGTAAAATCAACACAAATTTTAATAAAAATGCATGCATATTGAAACGATATATCAAGTTCTTAAAACGACATGTATCGTATTAAAGATGGATAAACTGCAGATGAACATTTGAACGAACAATTTCGATCGACATGTATAACATTAAAGATGTATAGACTGCAGATGAACATTTGAACGCCTCACCATCTCAGCCGTTCAAATTTCAGGGAAATCTATTTTATATATATATATAATCTGCGTCGCGGAGCTACAGTACTGCAACAGTGATATGTGCGGCTGCCAGACGGGTCCCACTGGTAATTGTTAATTCTCATTTCCGGTTTTCATCCTGAACCGTTGGATTTACTTTTGCAATTTGTGATTCATTCAACATTTCCACTACATTGACTGCCACGTCTCTTTATTTCTTCATTCTAGCATCAACACGTGTTTGTCTCTCTTTCCTTTGGAATTTTATTTCTCCTGAAGCTTCTTCTGTCTTCTTCCTCTTCAAAAAAACTACTCTCATCTATGCCTTCACTCCTCTCTATTTCTCGCTCAGAAAAAACAGAAGCTCCTCTCGATCCCTTTTCTGCTCTCTTCGATTTCCCCCTCACCGGTCCGCTCCAAAACACAGCCACAACCTCTCACTGATGCTACCCTAACCGCCTCTCTCTCTCTTACCCGACAACATGTGTGATCTCCTACGGATCAAAACTGATCGCGGCACCATGATCGGCGATGGTCAGTCTCGCTTATCCATCAGCGGCTAGCCCATCTACCATTTTGTCGTCACCTCCATCTTCAACGGGTATGCCGTCATCCACGTCGGCTATGTTGCGAAGATCAACCTGACTCCCTACTCGACAAAGTTTGTGTTCTGAGTTATGGCATTTTGACCGGTAAGTATCTGATTTAGCTTCAAACTATTTTGATTTCCATTGTTGATAGTTTATGGATATGAAATGAATATTGGGGATTCCTGGATGTCTTTAGTAAATAGTAAATTATGCCTTCTTTATAGAATTTTTTTTTTTTGTACATATAGGTTCCGCACTGTACCATTTAACTTCAGAATATCGTTTTTATCAGTAATTAATAAGAAATTATTTTCAGGCCTATGCGAACCTCTCTGCAATTATTGAACAGAGATATGATGCCATATGCAAATGCTAATGCAAGATCACTGCTGCGAGGTTCATTTCTTCATTTTACTTTATCTTTTTAATCTTAGTGATTATACTTTGGCCTTCTTCTGTACATACCAGGCTTTTCCTCTTTTAATCGAATTTAATCCTTTGGGAGCTCAGACTCCAATAGAGTTTCATTCTAGCTCTTGGAAACAGTATTGTTTGGTTTTTGCTCAAATTAAAAAGCAGAAACGAGAGCAAATTACAAGTTATAGCAATTGGGTGTATATGTTATTTTCTCTTCCCTCATTGTTCTCATTTTTTATGGTAGTGAAGCTCCAAAATACGGAAGTTTAACACTTCAATTTTTGTGCAATGTTCTAAATTGCCTCTGTGTGACACGCTTTATTCTTTGATTTCATTGCTAAAAGGTAAAAACCCAAAGAGCATACCTCTCTTTGTAACATTATGATTTCAACAACAAAGCTCCAGCTTTTGGTTATAGGGTTTAGGGTTTTAGAAAATAAGTTAAAGTGAGGCATATTTGTACAATTGGAGATTAACCAAGGCTGAATTGGACTTATAATGTGAGTTGCCTCATATTTGTTTAATAAGTACCATATCAGTTTAGCATCTTATTAACATTAATCACTTTCAAATATGTACATTATTTTGTAGGCAATGTTGTACATCAGGAACTTATATGCCTACACAAATGTTTAGGGAGGTTTCTCATATCTCATGGAAAGGAAAATGGTGGTGAAATCATAGTAGCTCTTTCTTCTATGATCTTAACCTGCCTGTAATTATGTTCTTTTAAGAACTTTATTGTAGATGCCCCATGTACAACAAGGAAACAATGCTTTTGTCCCTCGGCAAAAAGAAGATAAAGGATTATTGTACATTTTGGGCTTTTTGATTGCAGCATGGTTGTTATTGCACAGGTTTGTTGATAGTAAACCTATAAAAGGCCTTTAGTACATAATAACATGGATCATCAATGAATCCACTGATGCAATTTTAAGTTCATTGTTTTCTGTAACAACCTAGGAGTTTAATGATGTTTAGAGTAATTAGGAAATTAGGTGGGAGATATAAAAAAGGTAATTAGTTGGGAACATTAAGAAAAAATAAAATTGATGGCTTTATAATCACATCAGATTCTGTAATTGGGATATAAAAACATGAATGAAAAGTTATCAATTTGAGTAATTTTACTCTCCCTCTCGCACCATTATTTTCATTTTCAGTGAATTAGTTCCAAATTCCCTGGACTCACTCATTTCCATCATCAATTCTGTTTTTTTTTTACTGTTATATCTTGGATGTAACAATTTTTTTTATTTTACATCCTTTCCTTTTTTAAATATGATTTATCATTGATTACTTGACTAGCTTCTAATTGGTTTATTGGTTACTTGAACATTTTCTGACTCACATGCCTCATTGAGCATTTTCGTTTCCTTTTCATTTTTCTTATACAGTCAGTAATATTTGTCTGAACAATGGACAACTGTTGTAAATTCTATCAATTGTAACTTCACAGATTGAATCCTGAATAGTGTGAAATTTTATTGGAGATATTGTTTACTGTTGTATTCTATGTACTATAGTGAATTTTGTGCATAGGCTGATAGTGTTAGTTTTATTTCATTAATTAATGCTTCATGTCACATTTTAATCCTTTCTAATATTGAATTTATTGATTCTTATTGCATATTTATTGCGAGCTTATCTAAACTACCTGTGTTATTTACGCTAGCGAATCAATTAATTTATTTTGGTAATTTTGGAAATATGGATATATTTATTTGTGCTTTGACTGCAGAGCTACTAAGAGAGAATAAGAGGATGTTAGATAGGTCCATTAGAGAAATAGAAACGGAGAGGCAAGGACTGCAAGCCCATGCGAAAAGGCTTATAACAAAGATCAAGAAAAATGCTAATGAAGGCCAAATGGTATTTTTTGTCTTTGATTTTTGTTGGATATTGTATTATTAATATAAGGGTATTTAGGTAAAAGTGTGAATATAATAGTTATAGGGGCTAAAGTGTAAGATTGAGTTGTATATCTAGACAGATTATCGATCTATGAATTATTCTTCATTTTTGTAAACTCCAAAGACTTTATGGTATCAGAGTGGGAGAAATTTTTCTCCGCTGCGTGTGTCGCGTGAGCGTCCGCCCAGAACAAATTCGTCGTTGCAAGTCCGTCGCTGCGTGTGTCGTATGAGCTCCCATCACGTAGTTGCAGCGCCGCATCCAGAGCATCACGTGTCCAGAGGAAGTCACAGCGACGCGTCAGCGCGAAGTCGTGTGGTTGCGTTTCCTCTTCCAGCGCGGAGTCGCGTCCGTTTCCTCTTCCAGCGCGAATCGTGTTTCTCCGTTTCCTCTTACAGCGCGAAGAGTCGTGTTTCTCCGTTTGTTCTCTTCCCCGTTTATCTCAGATTTCCAAAAAAAAAAAAAAAAAGAGTAAAAAATGGCAGAAGATAGGAACTTCTCCAAATCTGCTCAGGTCATCTCGGTGAGATTGAATGGGACTGAGAACTATCTGTTGTGGTCAAGACAAATGCTTATGCATTTGAAAGGTCAGAGACTAACCGGATATGTTACCGGTACAGCAAAGAAACCAGAAGCTGAGAATAAACTCATGACCATTGGATGCCTTTGGATTAATTTTACCGATAATATCGATTCCCCACATAGAGAAAGACCAAGGAGATGATAAATTATGTAAACAAGAAGAAGGGGCATGGATAAGATTACCATGGACTTGGCACTCATGACATCGCCGTACGAAATTACAACAGTCTGTCTCCATGGTCGACCAATAGTGTGGGATGCAAGTAGGTCACGAAGTGGTGGCCAGAAAATCCATCCATAAAGGACATCATTTCATGGCCAGCAGTATTGTCGACAAGGAGGTCAATATGAGGTAAAGGAAAATCATCTTTGGCATTGGCCTTATTTAGGTTTCTATAATCCACACACATTCTTATTTTACCGTCTTTCTTTGGAACAGGGACAATATTTGCTAACAATTTGGGATACGGGGATACTTGTAAAAAACCCGCGTTGTATTGTTTTATGAATTCTTCTTTAATTTTTAGAATCCATTCGGGTTTAAGTTTTCGAAGCTTTTGTTTAATAGATTTTGCCCCTGGTTTGAGTGGTAAATGATGCGCAACTACATTTTCATCTAAGCTGGGCATATCTGCGTACGACCATGCGAATACATCTATATAACCTCTTAAGAAATCAATGAGTTCAGATCGCATTGTTGGAGATAAATTAGTTCCTATGTGGACACACTTGGACTCTCCGTCTACACTTAAATTTATCTCCTATGTTTCCTCAAGTATGGATGTGGTTGGATTTTCATATTTGGTAATTAAAGTAGAGAGTTCGTCAGGAATTGTTTCATATGAATCTTCAACGGATAAGAGATCAAAAGAGTATTTACGCTTGATTTTAAATCTGGAAGTTCTACTAATGCAATTAACATAAATTTTTTCAGGAATTTTTAGTTTTTTACTTTTTTTTCGATTTTGGACATTTATCATTTTTTTTGGATTTTCAAATTTTTTATTTTTTTGGACATTTTCGGTTTTCTAATTTTTTTGGATTTTCTAATTTTTATGATTTTTTTGGACTTTTTAGATAGACTATGTACAAAATATCCTAGGTTTAAACGGACTTTTTTTTTGGCTGGTCAGGGCATGACGAGACCTGACTTAAATTGTAAGAAGAGGGATGGTCACATACCTTGCTTACTTGATCAGTGATGGAGAAGTGAGGTAGGTCACACGTGCTCGATATCGGCTAATCATCGTCGGGACATACCTTGACAGATTCGAAGATCTTGAGACCCGTCAGCTCGGCTGTGGTGTTATGGATAAAGAAGGAGATGTCTTCGGCCGCCATGACTTTCTTCAGCACCTTATATTTTGGCTTCCTTCGTTTAGGCTTCCTGTTTATTTGTGGCCCGCTTGGCATTGAAACGGGGGGTGTTTGCCTCGCTTCTTGAATTCTTCTGTGTGCATTGATTTTCTTCTGCAATTTCTTGTTAACATATAATCTCCCATGTAGGTCATAATTTTCAAAATAATCACTAGGTAATTCATCATCATCAGGGTTAAGATCAAAAACTGGGTTTGACACTTGGTGTTCACTTGTCAAGACTGGTTCAGGTCCATCAATTGGTTGGATTGTCGTTATCGGATCAACTACCACGTCTAAATTGGTAATTACATGGACACTATGAGGTCTTTCGGGAGATCGGGGCCTTTGGGGTTCCCTATTCACAGAGGGATTTTGGGTTATTGTTTCATTGGCTTGTACATTTAACACCCTCCTAAGGTCTGAACAAAATTCAGTACGATGGCCCATGGTACGATGGTACACACAATACTGTTCTGGTTCATAATCTAATTTATTTCGATTGGATACTAGACGGGGGGTCCCTAACTCAAGCCGCAATGGATCACTGACTTCTCTTGGTCTTTTCATTGGTGGTGCTAAGGTTAACCCCGTTCGGTCATAGCTCTCACCAATTGCCTTTAATTCTTTAAAATCTTTAAAAGTGTGGGATGCAAGTAGGTCACGAAGTGGTGGTCGTAATGACCGGACCGCTATCTTAATCAATTCTTCTAGAGGAGGTGTGTGTTGATGCAATTCATCTGCCATAGCAAACCACCAGTCTACATAGTCGCAAAAACGTTCAGATTCATTTTGGGACAAATTTAATAAATCAGCATAAGAAGGCACATGCCACATACGATTAAACCTTCGTAGAAAACATGCAGAAAATGATTTCCACGTCATACGATCTTTCCCCGCAAATTTGGTGAACCAATCATATATGCCTCATCTTTGAGGCTTATACCAAAAAGTAAAATTAGAGTTGCATCATCAAAATGTTATCATGTGCTTTATTGGACAGCATCTACCGTCGTACCGTTTCAATGGTTCACTTTGTTGTGGTTGTGCGCTCCGTTCTTGTGGGCGATTTTGTGGTTGCTCAACAGGGCACTCCTGTCGGCGACTTAATGGTGGCTCTTCATATCTTGCTTTGAGATCGCCCAAGCAGCTCTCGATTCTTCCTAGAAGTGATTGTAATTGATTGAATAAAGGCTCTACTGGATGTGGTATGCGCAACATCGGAGGTGGAAGTGCTCGGAACAACTTGCCCCTGGACCACGAGACGAATCAGCATGTAAAAGGCCTCCAACTGCAAAAAGAATATTCTTCTTGTTTGTTCAGCCTGAACCCAGGGGTGGATCATTATTTGTTCTTGGTTGGTTTGATCTAGAGGTGGATGAAATATCTTGCTAGTTGGTTGTATTTCACACAGGTATCCCCTCTAATGCATTGACTTCTCCAAGATTTAATTTGAACAAGTTGTTTAGTCCGTCTAACCTATCATTCTCTGGTGCAATAACTTCACCTCTTACAAAGGTATCTTTTATGGACATGTTGGAGGTTACAGCTGTTGTTGGCTTATCGGGCTCACATCCTGATCCTTGTGTACCTTTATTTTTTATAAGCATCAATGGTTCTAATGGTCCTTGGTTCAATTTTCCTAAACCTTGTCCTGGGGTATAGTTCCAATTTTTTTTAAGTGTTTCTATCATCCTTTCTGGGTTAGAAAAATTTTGTTGGGACTTTACATCAATAAGTAGAATTTGTTGATTGATACTAATAGAACCGGCCTCAACAGGTACAACTATTTCAGGTTCAGCCATAACCACAATAATTTCACTATTAAAAGGAAACTTGAGACATTGATGTAAGCTGGAAGGAATTACCTTATGAGCATGTAACCATGGTCTTCCTAGAATCAAATTAAAGCTAGACTTAATATCTACAACTTGAAATGTTACCACAAATTTTACTGGTCCGATTACTACCTTCAAGTCAACTTCTCCCAAAATTTCTGTACTAGTGCTATCAAAGGCTCTTACCGTCCCAATGACTTTTCGCAAATTTGTTGGGTCTACTCCAATTTTTGTGGCAGTGCGTAAGGGACAAATATTAAGTGCGGACCCATTGTCAATTAAAACAAAGGGGAGATGAAAGCCATTACATTGAACCTTTATGTACAGCGGTCGGTTGTGTTTTTCTTTCTCCTCAGGGAGTTCACTATCTGAAAATGTTATGCTTTGTTCGTATATGTGACCAACTAGTTTTTCTATGTCTCTTGGTTCTACATTAGTTGACACATTAACAGATTGGAGTATCTTTTGCAAAGCTTGGTAATGGGTTGGAGATTTAATAAGTAATTCCCAAACAGAAATTTCGGCTTTAGTTTTCTTTAATTGGGACACCACATCATAGCTGGACGAATCTTTCTTTGTTTGATTTTCGAGATTTTCTTTGGTCTTACCATCCTCCGGTATAGGTTCTGTTGTAAGGTATGATGGCTTGTAAACCCTACCAGAACGAGTCATGTTACTTAGTTCGCACATACAAGAGTTGGGTTGTAATCAAAAGGAACCTGATTTAAATTGGTCGCGATTGGTTTTCCTAAGACCTCAATTTTTTTGGGACCCATAACTACCATTGGTTTAAGGACTGGTTCTCTAACTCCTAAAACCTCAATAGGTCTTTTGGAATATATTGGGGTCACTTGGTCCCTTGGTTTTACACCCAAAACCTCAATCGTTTTCGTAGTTAATTTTTGTTCAAAGTGATTGACACTATCATTCAAAAAGCACGGATCATACATTTCCCATTCGATAGAATTTACCATTTGAGAACATGTTGCCTGATCATTTTTTGGTGCTGAGGTAGTGGATTCGCCATTATGTTAGTGGTTTCTGTTGGAGGTTCCTTGACAACAATTACTCCTTTGTCAATCAGATCTTGTATGACATGCCTTAGATTGTAACACTTATCGGTATGGTGACCTGCACTTTGATGATATTCACAAAAAACAATTGGGTCATAACCCTTAGAGTCAGGGTTTACTTGCCTTCCTAATGAGGTCACAGTTCCTTCTTGAAAAAGTCTAACGAGTATAGAACTTGGTGGTTCACCAATTGGTGTAAATTTTCTAAAAACCTTGGTTTGTTGTGATTGATTTGTCGAAGAAAATTGAGGATTTGTAGGGTTCGTATGTGTGATTGGTCCATTTCTTGCGTTAGTGTGTGCTGGTTTTGGCAATCTCCCAAAATGATTATCAGTTAAAAATGGCTTTTGAGGGAAGACAGTTTGCTTGGTACCGGACACCTCAAAGGTAGCATTTACATCCTCTTAACTTTTTGTGGTGTTTGAGGAGAAATTATTATTTTTTGGGTCATTTTTTATTCGTTTCACGTTAAATTGGTTTGGTGATGACGATTGTTGTCCTAAGGCAGGCATTAATGACGGCTGTTTCTACACGAGAACCGGACTGAATTAAGGCTGTGAAATCAGGATGTCCCTGAATAGCTAGGTAACCTGATATGGTAGACAAGGAGGACTTAATTATCATGTTTATGAATTCCTCATTCGTTGATTTGGGTTTGACTCTAGCGACCATTACACGCCATCTACCAACATAGCTAACAAATGGTTCATCCCCATTTGTTTGAGGGATTCAAGATCTTCGCGTCGAGGTTCCATGTCAAGATTATACGAGTATTGGTCGACAAAGAGATTTGACAAGTGATCAAAAGACGCGATACTAGATAAATCGAGAGAGGTGAACCATTTCAAAGCTGGACTAGTTAAGCTTTTTTGAAAGTAGCGAATAAGCAATTGGTCATTGGATTTCAACGAAACCCTATCCCCACAATAAGCTTTGAGATGCGACACTGGACAACCCTCCCCACTATATTTATCAAATTCGGGTAGTTTAAAATTTTCTGGTAATATTACATCAGGAAACGGACATAGGTCTCGGAATGAAACACTTCTACTACCTCCTACTCGTATTTTGGTTAATTCTGCCTCTACTTTATCAATGCGAGATTTTAACGGGTCAAATTCAAGAGTGATGGGCGATTGTTCGGATCTTGGAGTGCTTGTGGACCTATTTTGGTCTTGATTAGAAAAGATTTGAGTTTTAAGATGTGGTGTGGGGTGTTCATGTCCATGGTTCGTAGGGATTTGAGGACCATTCGAACTCATAAAATTAGGGTTCGTTTGCGGCAAATTAGCAAATTGGGTCATCATTGTGTTCATTGTTTTAATGGTTTCGGTTAACAAGTCTTTCAACGAATGTTCTTCATTTAGGTTGGTTTCTTGAGGTGATGGAACAATTTCGGGACTTTCGTTGAGGTTTGTGTTGTGAGACATTTTGGCTCGAGACCTAGTAAGGATAGGTCTCCTTGCAAGTTTTGGTGTTGACCTTTTTGGCTTACGTACGTTCTTAGAAATTAAATCCAGTTGAGAATAATGTTACCAATACGATGATATTTTACTTCCTCTTCTTGTGTAGAGAATGATTGTCGCTCGATTGCTCCAAATCTTTGCCTAGCTCTTCCTACACCGCAAATGTGAACTTGTACTCCTTCCTTGTTGCTTTTTTTTTTACTCTCTTTTTTTTGTTGCAGCAAACCTAAAAAGAAAAGAGAAAGAAATCAAAAATTAAAATAAAGTACTCAATAAAGAAAGCTAGAAACCTTCAAGTTAAGACTCCCCAGCGGAGTCGCCAGCTGTAGCTGCCGTGCTACGAAACTGACACTTGACTCAACCTTTTAAATCTTGAATTAAATTAAATTTGGAGTCGCCACCCGCAATGCTACGGGAAATATAAAACCTTATTTATTGATGCCCAAGGATAATAGCAAGGTTCGTGTCTTGGTTATGAATGTGGAAGGTGTTAGGCACCACACTCACCTGTAAAAGTTGGTCTCTACTAATTCTAGCTTTCAAAAATTAACTTCACTAATAATAAAAGTTACAAATGAGATGAACAACCATAACAACAAGAAGAAGAAGCATAGCAAATAACAAAAATAAACAACTAAAAAAAATGGAAATTGGTTGAAAATTTCAAGTCACGCTGATTCTTCATTCTTGCTAACGGATCATCGTGATGATCACTTCAGTGGCTTGGATGGATGGTTTCGGAATTTAGAGAACTTGGTTAATGTAATAGCATAATAATCTTGTCACTCATAATTTTTTTTTAAGCTCATTCTATTGGATTTTAATGGGAATATTTGTGGAAAACACATTTTTTTCCTTTGCTGATTTTTTTCGGTACCAGAATTCTCAACGTTTTTACTCTCTTTTTATGCTTTGTATGCTCTAACCAACCATGGGGATGAAGTGAGAATGTAGGGGGCTATTTATAGGTGAAGCTTGAAATGGCCTACCCCACTACTAAACCTGTTTTGAACAATTTTGACCATAATTAGAAAAAGGCAGTCAAAAGGACTGAAATATAATGATTATAATGCAGCCACAAAATCCATACAATGTGTACATGTACTTAATAGGTTTTTCTTAATTTTAATGACCATTTTATACACTTTAATCATGCTTAATACCAAGAACAAGTGGAAACATGGCAGCATGATTCTTGCTGTCCTCTTTGCTTTAAATCAGAATTTTGCACTATTCTTGGGTCAATTTCAATAGTGCAAAAGCTGAAAATTTGCAGCTAGGATGTGACTATATTATATATTTTTGTTATGCATAAATGAGCTAATTATATTGCTTTAAATCTCAATTTTTGCTGCATAATTTGCTGCTGGAAAAACCGTTCTGTTGCTGATTTTTTCCAGCTGCTGAAAAATTGAAATAAAATCATAAAATACTCTTTAATATATGTAAATATAAGTAGATAATTTAGAATTTTAAATTATAGGTCCAAAATGATAATTTTTTTATATGTTTTTGGTATTTTGGTTTAGCTATTACTCCATTATCTAATTTATTAGAAACATATGATTAACAACTTATTTCTTGTGAAATAAATTTTTTTTGGGCAGATGGATAGCATGTTTTATACTCATATAAGTCAATAATATATTAGTTTCATAAGAAAAATTAATTTAACCAATATCTAAAACCAATAGGCAAGAATCTTGCTGAATTTTCAAATATATATCAACTTTTTTTTTACTTTAAATGACATGAAGAGCTAGATTCTAGCTGAAAGAGTACCAACTTGTTCCTTGGCTAGTTCTACAACTTGCAAAGGTGGTTTGAATGTATATTTTATGATAAAAACATGTCATATAATTGTTAAATTCGTCAATATATTTTTTCTGAAATGTTTAGGCCTCAAAAGAGAGTATAATCATGCTTAGAACTCATAAAATATAATTTTCTGAATTTTGGTAACATTAGGGAAGATGTTTACTAAGTTTAGACCATTGAAAATGAAAAAAGGTCTCACATAAAAAAGTTTTAAAAAATAATAAGTTCATGGATTTCATTGCAAAGTAAATCATGAACTCTAAGACTTTGTTCATTTTAATATTATACTAATAATTCGTGAATATGCACATGTTGATCCGAAGAAAACATCAAGACATTTATCAAGAAATCAAGTAGTTTTTATATTGTTTAACAGGGATCAAACGTTGGTAACTTTTGTCAAACATTATAACAATTTAGACTTATAGAAAGCGCTGAGAAATCAAATTATCAATTGCTGAAAATTTTGGAAAAGTTATAAAGTTTTCTCAAAAGTTATAACGTTTTAGAAATTTTCAACAACTCAATTGATTTCTAGAGAACAAAAGTTATAACGTTTTAAAAAAGTCACAACGTTTTGACAAAAGTTATAACGTTTTAGAAATTTTTAACAATGCAATTGATTTTTAGAAGGCAAAAGTTATAACGTTTTCTCAAAAGTTATAACGTTTTAGAAATTTTCAACAGCTCAATTTATTTTTAGAGGACAAAAGTTATAACGTTTTCTCAAAAGTTATAACGTTTTGACAAAGTTATAACGTTTTAGAAATTTTCAACAAAGCAATTGATTTTCAGAGAACAAAAGTTACCAACGTTTTCTCAAAAGTTATAATGTTTTAAAAAGTTATAACGTTTTGACAAAAGTTATAACGTTTTTAGAAATTTTCAACAAAGCAATTGATTTTCAGAGAACAAAAGTTACCAACGTTTTCTCAAAAGTTATAACGTTTGAAAATGTTATAACGTTTGAAAAAGTTATAACGTTTTAGAAATTTTCAACAAAGCAATTGATTTTCAGAGAACAAAGGTTACCAACGTTTTCTCAAAAGTTATAATGTTTTAAAAAAGTTATAACGTTTTGACAAAACGTTATAACGTTTTAATAATTTTCAACAACTCGAAACTGCTGTTTTGATCCCGTGATTTTCAGAGGAGAACGTTGGGTAACGTTTGACAAAACGTTATAACATTTTAGAAGATTTAGTATACCAGTTAACACTAAATAAAAAATTCAATTGCAAGGCATACCTTTTCGCAGATGCTCAAAAATTATCTTCTTGGTCCGCAATTTGCATTCAGTGCAAGCATATCATTTATTTTTAAGATTACATAATTTTGGGTGTCTACAAGCTAATCGGGTTTCAAATCCATTAATTAATTAAGTACTCAATAAAAAATAATGTTTTAATCTATACTTTTCAATGCTCTGACTTGTAATTTCTGATATTTTAATATATAATTCTAATTATTAATCATAATTGAATAAATTTATTTTAATTTTAACCCTAAATTTAACTCGAATAACAAATTAAACATCCAACGGGGGGCAAAAAAAATTCCAGAAAGGGGCAAAGTCGATCGAAACGTCCCGACTTGCACTAAAACGCAAAATCCAGGGAGTTAGCTGCCCTCCCTGGTTGAACCTGGGTCCGCCCCTGCGCAAGACGGATCAAAATCTGCTCCTATTCTCAAAGAATAGGAGGATCATTCTCTTATCTTTTTGTCTCTCTCCTCTCCTTGTTCTTTCTCTCTTCTAGAAGAGATAGATGCAAAAGAAGAGGAGGGTTCTCTTATTCTTTAAAAATAGTAGCAAATTTTGATATCCGAAAATTTTGATATCCGAAAGATGATGCTGTGCATGTCTTTTCTCTAAAATACGTGTATTTCTTGAATTCGTATAATCTAAGAGCATCCACATTCCTGAAACTATTAGAGTTTCAAATCTGATGTGGCAGTTTCTAATTCAATTTCAGAGATGTGTGAGAGTTTCTTATTTAGAAACTATGCAGTAGAGTTTCTTATTATGAAACTGTTTCTAAACTCCATGCAGATCAAATGATTGCTCAAATTAATTCTCCTTTTTAATTTACTGCTAACATGGCTTAATTGAAACTCCAAAATTAATTTCAGGAATGTGAGAATTAGAAATTTTAAAGATTTTAATTTCTAAAAAGTAGTTAACAAATATTTAGAAACTCATTTGAGTTGCAGAGAATTAGATGTGTAGATGCTCTAAGGTAACAAAATATTTCTATTTGGATCATGCTATGTAAACTATATATCCGTTACAAATCCGTTACTAGGGATTATGGCATTATGCTATGTAAAAAAATATTTGTACTTTTCAAAATAATTTAAAATAATTTTTACATATATTAAGTCATAGAGTAAACGATTAGTTTTGACCCGGAACTAACATAATATATATAGAGGTTGGCTAATATCAAATCAGTTGTTCCTGAGATCCCGTGTAACCAAGTGGTTTTTTAATTTTCGAAGTCCAAAATATCGATCCAAACGTTAAATGTGTTCCCTATATTAAAATGTGCTTGGAGACCAAATTTTACATTTTTTAGAATTTTTTTACTATTTATTAAACCACTTTGAAAATCGCTGATCCAACGGTGGCTTCTTTTTTTACTGTTTGGTTAAGCCACCGTTGGATCAGCGATTTTCAAAGTGACTTAATAAATAGTAAAAAAATTTCAAAAAATGTAAAATTTGGTCTCCAAGCATATTTTAATATAGAGAACACATCTAACGGTTTGGATCGACGTTTTGGACTTTGAAAATTGAAAAACCACTTGGTTGCACAGGATCTCAGGAACAACTGATTTGATATTAGCCAACCTCTCTCTCTCTCTCTCTCTCTCTCTATATATATATATATATATATATATATATATATATATATATATATATAAGATGCATATATAGCTATCGCTAAATGCTTTACTAAAAGGGTTACACTTAGGGGTGAAAACGTGTCGGATATTATCCGACCGTATCTGGATCTGTATTCGAAAATTAAATACGGATATCCGATATCCGAATATCCGTGCGGATTCGGATACGAGTATGGTTTTGAATTTTAATTATCCGTATCCGAAATAGTAGATATATATCACATAATTTACTATATATTATGAAAAAGTTATGTTATTCGCCATTATAATTAGATAAATATTATGAATTTTGGCATTTTTAATAATATCTATACATTTTTTTTAATATATATCAGATCCAATCCGTACCCGTATCCGTATCCGTCTAATATCCGATCCGTATCTGTATCCGGAGAAAAAAAAAAAAAAAAAAAAACGGATACGAATATGATTTTACCACTATTCGATCCGTATCCGATTTGTTTTCACCCCTAGTTACACTGCGTAAAAAATATTATTCAAAATTAATCTGATAATATTTAAAGTATAACTAACAGCTGAAGGATGAGAGGAGGTTGTCATGTATTTCTTTTTCTTTTCTTTTTTAATTTTTTTCTTTGATGTGTTTATGAGACGAGAGGTGTTGAAGGATGGATATAATTTATTTATGTACAGCTTGACAGTCTCTGCTAAGTTTTCAAAGAAAAAAAAAAAAACAATAACCAACAGTTGTATAAATCACTTAAGTTCATCATTAATAAAAAATGATGATGCATACAGAAAATTGTGGATGCTTTACAAGATATTATGCTGCATAAATATATATATATGATTTTCAAATTGTACAAATAGATATCTGTACATGTATTAGGTAATATGTAAAATGATTTAATCAGAGTCCAAAAATAATTAAAAAATATCTAGGATGCATACCACAAGCTATATACGTCTACTAGAGCTCATGCTAGTAAAAAGTAAAAACTGATTTATACTAGTCAATTTGATCTGATAAAAACATTTGTGCATGTATTATTTATAATCAAGCTCTCACTGGTACATTACCATCTTAATTCTCCAGTCTATCAATAGGGCCTTGCAAGTTGCAAGCAAACCACAACTTGTAATAAGACTTCGTCACATTTATATTAAACTATACACGATTACATTAAGTTTGATTGCGCCGATCAAATTAATTAAAAGTGTGATGAGCCTTACTTAATCCGTCACAAAAAGTATTTTCTCAATGAACAGTTAATTTCACCGTTTTGTTTTTTCCTAAACATATACCATACATAACAGAAAAAACATGCAACCTAAAGAAACAAGTGCATGAATACTATTCAATACAAATTAGAAAGGACATGTTGTTACTTTCTTCTCATTCTACAATCTCTAATCGCAATCTAGACAGGAACGATCAAAACTGGGAGAAAGCAGGCTTCAAAGCATTGACCATCTCCATCTCTTCTTCTTTTGAAAGCTTGCACTTCCTCCAGTCCGCTCTGTCTGGCATACCTAACAACCCGGCCAACACCTAAGTATGTACAATTTTATTAGAAAATTTGTTTGCATTAATTGGTTTTCAGATCAAGGAATTAAATATAATATGAGGATGGATGGATGGATGTATCAATGCACACCTCACGTCCAAACTGGACAGGGAACTTGTCATTATCATCCACACTATGCACTAGTATTTTTTTTCCTGGCAGCTCTACATAGAACAAACTTGACTTGCCATCGAACTTGGATCTTAATTCTTTCCTTCCAAGTGCATTAGTAGTAGAATCACCCTCACTCTCACCTTCTGTGCATACAATAGAAGAAAATGTAAAGCCCAATCGGTTGGAAGCCAGATTAAATATCTTTTCTATATGAGGTGCTTTAGATGCTGGAATTGGTACTACCTGCAAGTATATATAATAACAGAAGCAGAAGCATTGTTTGTTATCAAAATTAAGGTGCAAAAAGTGAAACTGATATGCAGCAACAGTAATTGTTTTTACCTGAAGGTTAGCATGACGATTATTTTGAAATGCATACTCAAAGTATACAACAACCTTTTCATGCATCTCAAAGTACACACTAAGGGCATTTTTGTACTTTTCAAGTTCCTTTTCTGCCTCTGAAGTCATCAGAAGAGTGTTTGGGCTGTGTTCGATTGGTACGAGTAAAACATGGCTCTCAACAAGTGGGCCCTTTGCAAGGGCGCAGTAGTAATTTTCCCCTAAGCTAATAATTAAATCAGACTCCACATCGGGGCTTGACAGACAAAACCAACAACTCCTCTCAGGCCGCCTACAAAATTGGCAAAATGTGACAAGTGCCTTAGAGAAGATAAGATATGCAGTAACAAAATGTAACATTTTTTGTTTCCTGTTACAAAAAAAGAAGGAAAAGGAATTTACTTACCTAGCAGTAGCAGACCGTGTATTAGCACTGTCGTCGTCAGATTCAGATAGGCTGTGTCTAAACTTGCAATTGGTGCCGCGCTCACATTTCCCCTTGTTTAAGAAATCAAAGCACACATTTCTTGTATAATGCTCCCTTGCCTCAGGTTCATGTGTGAAATTACATTTATCACCCTGGGGACAGGAACCGGATGATGTAAATTTGAAGCACAGCAGTCTTTGTTTCTGCCTCTTATTCGGAGGAGCATCATACCGCCAGTACTGTGTCTCATGCCCGACGGTGATGGAGCTACTATTATTATTATGCTTTGAATTTGAAGATCCTTTTGCATCATTTGGAGTCATATTTATGTTTTGATACGGTGATCGGGTGGTATTTGGTGGTTTTGCACCAATCTCAGCAGAAGACATGGTGGATGCTGGGGTTGGAGATATTGCATGAACAAATCTCTGGAGAATATACATGTCATACCAGAAAAGCATTATATTAATAAGTTAGGTAATTAGAAAAATAGTACTAACAACAAGGACAGCTAGCAACAAGAGCAAATGATAAGTAGTAACCTGCTTGTCTTTGTTTCCTACAGTACCCAGTCCAATAAAACGTGTGACATGGACAGCGCCATCATTTATGTACGGTTCTCTTGCATAGAACACATTTTTCGTACCAGCAATGTGGTACCTACAATTTACAAACAAGCAATCATGCTTACTTCTAAAGAAGCTGCTCATGCGAAGTTGTTAATTATGGGTAGTAACCAACCTAGGTTTAATCTCTGCAACCAATTGAGCAAGTAGAGGATCGCAACCGGAAGGATCTGTAACTTGAGGTGGGGCATGTGATAGATCCGCTCCATTTGCCACTCCATTAGGCCATTCGTTAGTGAGGAATAAATCAACAACACCAGGCTCGTCAGCAAGGGCCCGCAATGCATCGACATCATCAACTGTATAATTAGCTTCTCCATTTGTTCCTTTTCCCGACAAATAGACAACTGACAACCCTGCAATATTGAATTTGGCACTGCCTCTGAGCCAGTAGAGATTGGGACAAATCTGAATGCCCTGGGGGTGGAAGCCTCTAAGAGCCTGAGCCTCAGACAGGACTTTGGATGCGACGGCACCGCCACCGTACGCCCCTGTGAAGTAAGTGGGGATGGGCACGGAAGCACGGCCTTGCACGTAATCTGACACTTCTTCTTCGTATTCACCAGAGAAGAACTGGCCGACGCAGAAGAGAGCATCGAAGGGTCCTGTGGACTGATTAACCTGCCATGCCAGTGCCAGGTAAGTAATTAGTAAGTCGGAAATGAAATGAATCTTATTAAATGAAATGAAATGAAATAAACGGACGGAGGTGACGCGCTTGAAGAGGAGGCGGAGGCGTCCCTGAGGATCGCCTGCCAGGAGGATGCGCGGCGGCGGAGGCGGAGGATCGCCCATTATTAATTAATTATTTATTTGTTCTTCTCGGCTCGAAAGTTCTAGTTCTCCAGAAGAAATGAAGTGAAAAAAAAGCCATCAAAGAAGCTTCGTCTCGCGCTGGGCCGCTTGGGCCTTCTCTCTGGGCTGCTGCTGATTTTTTTTTTTTTTATCAAATCTGTGTTATTAAATGAATTTGAATAAAATATGTTTTAACATCACAAGAATTGTTAAATTTTACCAACTAATTAATCCATTGGTTAAAACGTACATATTAGAAAAATTAACAGTTAAGTAATAATATTTTATTTACACTTTTAAATTTTAAAAACTCAACAATTTACTCAATTTATTATCTTTTCTATTAAAACTCATTTTTAATTTATAAAAATTTAATTTTATCTATTATTAAAAAAATAAATAAACAACATGTGTAAGAGAAATATACATTTTATTTAGCTAGTTTGGTAGGCCTGCTATGAGTATACAATTCCGTGTAAATAAGAAGCACGGATGGCAAATTTTTTGTAGCTCATTAAATATTTAACGAATTACAACAAAAACTGCACAGATAAATATAGGACTATAAGAAAAAATTACAACCAGTTACCATGAAGCGTTTGAATAAGTCCCTGAAGAAGTAATTCAAATGTTGAGTTTGCATCCAGACTGTATAATTAAAATCGATCCAATCCGACCGAAGTGGAATGCACACGACATCTTTAATATTCGTGCCAAAACAGATTGGACGGTCTGGATCCAAACTCAAAATTACTTATGAGATTATAATTAGTCAACTCATTGTTCAGGTCCAAAGTTTCTATTTTAGTATTAAGACTCAAAACTCTATTTAGTATTAGGCCCAAAGAAAACCCAGTTTTATATTTTGACCCATGTCAACGGTCGAACCTCACGTCTCCCAGGATCTAGTGCATTCCAGAACGACAGAGAAACCGGATACTAACCATCCTCCAACCGACACGTGTCACTCCAAAATTGGTCATGACTCATGAACCTTCTCGATCCCTCCTCCCGTTCTATATAAATCCAGTTACTCGTCTGTGCTCTGTCGTAGAAGAAATTCAAAGAAAGCAGTACTTCGAGTAATCGATCACCACACTCCGTCTTTGTAATCTATATCACACAACTAATTAGTTTCCTTGCAAAAAAATGGCGGTGGCATCTCCATGCGCTCTTGCAAGTCGCCTCACCTCACGTATCATGGTGATGACTCCCAAAAGCTTTGGGAATCAATTTCATGTTAGGCCTATGTCTGCTGCTTCAGCGATGCCGCAGAGGCATGACGACTCGGCAGTGAGTGCGCATGTTGATGAAAATGTAGTAGGGAAAAATGACAATAAACAGGCCGTGCAGAGGCGGCCTCGCCGTGCTGCTCTTGACATCTCTCCTTTTGGTATGCAATTTGTTTGCCCCCCTTCAACTGCTTATATTTAAAACTATGAATGGTGTCATAAAAAATAATTTGTGAGAAATATTGTAACAATTTGCCACATTTGTTACAGGGTTGATGGATCCGTACTCACCAATGAAGACGATGAGGCAAATGTTAGATTCAATGGACCGGTTATTTGTGGACACCATGGCATATCCAGGCACCATGACTAGACGGTCTGAAAACAATGGAGGTCGCAGTGAAGTGCGCGCTCCATGGGACATCATGGAAGATGAAAAGGAGGTGAAAATGCGGTTTGACATGCCGGGTTTGTCCAAGGAGGAGGTGAAGATATCAGTGGAAGATGATATGTTGGTTATAAAGGGAGAGCATAAGATGGAGAAAGGCAGCGAAAAGAAAGGTGAATGGTGGAAGAGAGGTGCAAGAACATACGACATGCAATTGCTTTTGCCCAATGAATGTGATAAGAGCAAGGTTGCGGCCGAGTTCAAGAATGGGGTTCTGCTTGTGACAGTTCCTAAGGGACAAGTCGAGCGCAAGGTTTTCGATGTCGAGATCAAGTGAGGTTTTCATAGGTTAGACAATGTATATATGTGCTGATGTGTTTGTTTTGCTTAGGTCTTAGTTCAAAGTGATTTTGGTTTTGCCATGTAATATGTAGTTCAAAGTGATTTTAATTTCCCATTAAATTGACTCATGCTGGGCAGAGAAAAAGAGAAAAAAAAAAATTTGAATTCGCAACTTAAAATATCTCGATTCGAGTCGAGTCTGTCCAGTCCATGGAGGTCTGGTCCTGAGCTCAGGTGGTGATTACTCAGAGTCGCAATGCAAGGAGGTGTTCTGAGTGCGCTTGACGGAATAGGAAAGGAAGGCGCAGGAGAACGTAGGAGGGTATTGAGTGGGGAACTCGCATCCTCTGCGGAGATTTTCCCTGCTGCGCTGTGCGGTTCTTTTAATCTGGACCGTTCATTTTGATCGGACGGTCCAGATTTAATCTCCAGCTGGTGAGTGCGCAATTGGATGGAGGGGGCAGTATTAATTTTGCTTTGAGATTCGTGCTGTGAACTTATTTGATCCGTCCGATCAAAACGAACGGTCCAGATTAAAAGAACCGCACAGCTCCGCAGGTAAAAACTCCACAGAGGATGCCATTTCATTGAGTGGGAACCTAATTCGCATCCTCTGAGATATCTCAAACTTTGCGTGACTTTTTGGAATATCTCAATCGTTCAAATACGTTCTGCACGAATCTCAAAGCTCAAATAATGCTGCCCCCCTCCGTTTCCCCGAATAGGCACCGGACACTCGGTCACGCAAAAATTGAGATATCTGAGAGGATAGCACCCGTGGGAACCTGTGTCCGGATCTATTGCTTTGATTGTGTTCTCACTTCTCAGGCTCGATTGCATTGTGTAATAATAAGAACCCGACTTGAACAAACAAATTAAACGAATTTTAGTGAAATTGGAGGACGATAATGTAAACGGCGAAAGTAAATGTTAGAGAACTTTGTGGATGGGGAATAAAGGAAGGAGGAGGGATTTTAGAAAGATAATCCATTGATTTAATTTTCAAGGGTGATATGTAGATGGCTAAGTGAGGTGTCTCACCTCACTTGCCATCCACATATTATTTTATTTTCTGTTCTCGTAAATTTGAAAATTACTTCAATAATCAATATTAGTATTTTTTTTTTTTTAAATTTGTTTTAGGTACTAATATCAACTAGGTCTTTGTACCAACAAGGTTTCTAACTTTTAAAATATGCAGGTTACTTTTGAATTTTGAATTTTTCAAAATGCTATAAATTAAAAAATTCCGAGCATTGATTGTAGGACGATTGGAATTTTGCAAATTCCGATTTTTTTTTTAAAAGAATCAATTTTAATTATTTTAACTGATAAAGCATTATTGATATAGAAACAGTTCTACTAAAGAGAAATTAAATTTAATTCTAAGAGATCAAGTCATCTCTGCTTATTTCTCCTCCAGCTGTTTTATATAGAAAATAAATCATAATTCTTGTTTTGTTAAAAAAAAAAAAAAAAAAATTGGTAATAAGTTAATTTAATTAATACTAAGGCCCAGTCTGTGCCTGAGGCCTTTTTCTACTGGGCTTTGGGTAGAGTAAGGTTGAGAAAAAACCCCAACAACTTTGGGAGGGGGGTGTCCCATGCCCATTGGATCAAACTCGATTCGATAGGTGTTTTGTACCGTCCAATATACTTCAAGATCTGTGTGCATCACTTTAATATCTGTGTTTTTATTTTAAGATCTGTGCACACAGATCTTGAAGTGAATCGGACGGTAGAAAGCACCCATCGAACCGAGTTTGGTCCGATGGGCATCAGACACCCCCCTCTCCCAATAACTTTTAGAGAATGTTTCAAGAAATATTTTGTTAATTCCCATCTGGTGCTAGTAAATGTTCTTTGGTTCTATTCATTTGTACTGCACATTTAAGATATTGAGGAGAAAGCTAGAATTTAGAGGCTGATAAACCAGGGATTGCTCTATATTTAAATGCTGTCAACTTTTTGACAAACATCAATTACTGCACAAGGGAGACAGTAAGGCAGTAATATGAAATGTGCTATTATAAATATAAGATTTCTAATATATATTATAGTGTTGAATTTTGAGAGGAAAAACACTAATTTTATTGATTTATAAAATTATTTTAATATGTTATACAAGTGCCGGTAGAACATTTCCCAATTACATAATTTGTTATATCTACTAATTAATATTAGTTGATCTGTTATTAATGTAATTGACTTCTAATTGATTCATATCTTCAATGTAGTTGACCAATACACAAATATTTCTCTCACAAAATCTTAAACAGTGGTGGATATAACTCATCATAAAAAAGAATTTAGAAGCCATAACCTTAATTATGTAAAAACCTATAAGCAAATTAATATATATGTATAGCGATCAAAATGATATTTTTTAGTGGGTGATTATAGCTACGCATCGGTAATTAATTAAGATGCCAACTGTCTTATGCTTAGAGGGTAAACCAATGGTGCCGAGCCGTCGAATGCGGTGCTCACAACCATCCTGGCTGTTGCCTCGGTCGGGTGGTAGAAGTCCCAGAAGATGTGGTTACTTCTGTTAGAACAATAGGTGGCAATCGGGAGGCACGCAACCTTTGCATTCAGGTCTCCCAATCCACAGCATGCCGACTTCACTTCTGTGAAACCTAGTAATTACCACATCAATGTTTTTCTTTATTAAAATTAAAATATGCATAGTTTCTAAACAGAAATGAACTTAATTATGTTTATCTCATTCCCTAAAAAGTATTGGAGTTTGTCATGAATGCTCTTTAGAGGAATGGCCCTAATGCATACTTGTACCAGTACCTGAAATGCCAGCTAAAAGACCTTCCTTTCTCAATTAGAAAAGAGTAATTAACCATTCACCTTTACAGATTATTACATATTTTTACCAGTATGTTACAAGTTTTAATTTTGGTAGAATGAATGCTATATTGAAATATAGGTGCCAAAATACTAATTTCCCTGATAAATAAAAGACAAATGCTAAAATTGGATTGTACCATAGGCAGCGGGTTGTTGGATGTATTGCAGCACAACAGTAGATGTGTCGAGGAAGGAGTAGCTCATATCGGTGAATTGTGTGCTCATCTCATTTAGTAGAGAAGAAACTGCCTGGTTATAGAGGACAGAAGCATAATTTCCTCCTGTGTTGCATTCCTTTGTCTTGTTTTGCTCACGCAAAGCAGGGCAGCAGCCAACTGGCCCTGTGCCGAGGAACACGAATTTCCGTGCACCTAGGTTGTATATCCTCTGAAACATTTTTCATAGAAGTAATTTTTTATGTCTTCTTTTTATAAAATGCAAGTTCAAACATTTTATTTTTTCATATTTTGTTCCTTTAGAAAGACCAATGTGTATATTTTATCATCGATGTAACATGCATTTTCCGAACAGTAAGAGACATGGTACCAAACAGCTGGTACAGGTTTGAAAATTATTCTTCTAGTTAATAGATAGAGATCTGACAGTCACCTTTAGTTGGCCCTGTAGTGTAGGAATAATCGAATCGACAAACTGTTGAGGTGTTGCTTTGTCAGCAGAATTTGATTTTGCATAATTTAAAAGGTCATTGCTTCCTATAACAATTGCAAAAACTGATTTGGAGAGGTGATCTTTTGCTTGTACCGTGCCAAGTTGTTGTACTATAGTTCCATATACTGTCGAGTAGTAGTCGATTTGCTGATCAAAGCTTATACATCCACCCTGAATAAACAGAATTGTTGAACAGTTATGATCAAAATAAGCGTATTTGGGTTCATTAAGTCTTCATTTTGAAAATTTCAATAATTTAAAATTTAAAACTTAAATGTCAAAATAAAACTGTTAGATATATGCACATATAATTAAAGATTATGACATTTCATGTTTGTTTCATTGTTATCCAAAGCTTGCAAAATGCAAAAATAAACTGATGTAGATAATTTATGAATATTAATTTTTCAACTTATTATTCATATATATAAAAGCAAAATTCAAAAGTGTTACTTTTTCTTGTAAAATGATTTGTTCTTACCGAATTTGTGGAGTCCAAAATGCCAGCACCACCCGAAGCAAAACTGACACCAGTGAGATACACAGAGGTGTTGTTTGATTTGGAGGAAAGAGACAGGTACGGCGGCGAGGTTTGCAAACCCAGATTCTGAGCTGCAAACAATTAATTATTCATAAATTTTGGGTGTCTATTATAATTTCAGGAAAGATATTAACAGTTTCCAATTAAATTAAAAGCAGTTCTGATTTTGTACACAATCACATCAAGTCTACATCAATATTAATTACCAGTAAATAAATTCCTATATAATCAAATGATTTATGTGTAATACAAAGTTCCAACAATTTAGTTTTAATTCGCCAGATTGATAATGTAACTAGAGAAAAAAACTAGTCACAAAATATTCTTCAATGAGGGATTAACAGGATACCTCCATTTTGACTAAAATGGAGAGTAAAGTTTTTAAATTTCTTTCTCTGCTGGGGTCTTAGTTACTGGAGGCAATTAATGTGTGTGGCCATCTTTTATATCTCCTATTTAATGTACAATGCTGACTTCTTTGACTTTGACATTTTCTCTGAAACTTTCCAAGTTAACACCAGGCGGGGGTGTTTCCATCCTTTTTTGTATACCAAATCATGAAGAAAAATTTTCGTTTTTTTTTTCTTGAAGCAATCGATGGAGAAGAAAGTTCCTTTGTTTTTTTTTTTTTTGCTTTCAAGAAAGTTAATTTTTAGTGATATGCGCCGGTTGCTTGTATTAATTGTACATGAAAGTATCAGTTAGTTTTGGTGTGAGCCTGGCATGTGAGACTGACATGTGGGTCCAAACAGATTTACAAATTTAAATATTGGTTTTTATTTTTAGTGTGAATCTACATGTCAGTGACTTAGGAGTAGAAAAATCCTACTCCATGGGAAGCAGAGAATTTGGTCCCTAAAATAAATTTGTTGCAATTCCAAATTAAAGCATCGCAAGTCCTGCTATTCTAACTTCAACTGTAATGTATTAAAATACAGAAATCTTAAAAGATTAAAAGAAGTTAGTTTTGGTGTACAAATCTCGAAACATATGAATGGTTGGTATTGGAATCGCAGGGACTATGCGATCCTTTGAAATTGAAGCAGATTTATTTCTGAGCTGGTGAGTAATGGTGTCTATACATTCATTTATTCTTAAAAATGGTATTAGAATTTAAAATTTCAAATCTTTGGAAAAGTTGTTTGCAAATGGTATAACACACCTTTTAACTTCAATAATCAACTCACAAGTGCCATGCATTAGAGAAGCTTGAGAGTTTATTTATGTATGAAAAATATATTTTTTATTTGAAAAAGAAAATTGCAGAGGAGATGTCAACACAACACTAAAATACTATTAGGGTCTGTATCTGCACATGTTGTGGAATATTAATTTGTGACCATGAATATTAACATATATATGCATCATGCATGCATGGAACCAGTTCTTAAAAAGGAATCCAGAAAAGAGGTGTGATATTGAATAATTTCTAAAGTGGATTCCGATAAAAATGCATAACAGAAGTGTATACATGAGATGTCATCTAAAAGGTAGATGCCATGCCACTATGATAACTAAAGGGAACCAATGCAGAGCTGTAAAAATAGATCAAAGCTTTATCTATATATCAAAAGAAAAGTGTTAAAAAAAATTAGATGTCAATACGAAATTAACACAAAATTAGGACTGAAAAGAGAATGGGGTATAACTATCTTGGATTGTAATTAATTATAAATGCCTATATTAATTAATGATTATAACATTTCATTAATACCTGTCAAATCATATTCTTTTGGTATCCTTTTAAGTTTGTCATTACATGTATGATGCATACAGTGAATTAGGTACGTACAGAAACAAAGATATTTTCAAAATTCGTCCCTCTTCTCTTAACACAGACAAAAGGCTCAAAACTATCAACTGTAATATGCACACAAATATCTAACTAACATCCAAAGTTTGGTAGTTTGTTATAATCAACATCACAAGAAAATTTATTTATCCATGTTATGTTTAATTTTCACTACCAACACAGTAATACTACCTACACAAGAAAGAGGATATACAATATATATGTGTTGAGTTCTTAATCACAGTGGATGCTAACATTTTTTTAGGGGTAAAGTAGGAACAAAAGATTCATCTCAATACTTGCAAACATTACTTCCATATCTCATATGCATACACAAGTAACATAATGAAATTTTGGTGCAATTAAGTTACTTCCTCTTAGTAATTTGGTGCAAGCCAGTTAAAGGGAAAAATCAATAGCATACAGTCAATACTTACATAAGAAATCTGCAAAGTTTTTGCCATTACTGAAGCGGCCAGTGGCTTTGTGGCCCGGGTAGTCGATTCCGTTGTGTGGGAAGTTGGCTTTCAGCAAAGAGAATTGCAGGTGGTTGTTGTTACCAACATCTGCTAGTGAGTCTCCAAATACATACACTGCTGGCACAATTCCTTGTACATTTTTACAATAAAGCAATAGAATGAAGGTTATATATATTATGGTGCAATAGGTCATGTTAGAGGCCATGGTTCTAAAAGAAATATGGAGAGAGATTTAGAGAGAGAGAGAGAGAGAAATGTTTTGGATGAGTTTGAAATGGTGTGTATCTCCCTCTCTTTTTTATATATAAACTCAATGAAGTGGGGAATATATTAAGTCAACAATGGATTGACAACTTTTTGTTAGTCAAATGAAAGAGTATTACACAGAAATAGAAGTAAAAGTATATCACATGAGGAATGAGTTTTACAAAATAAAATTATCATGATTAATTCTTGTTGTACGTACCTTTCGAATATGTATCTACTAGTCAACCATTGTCCAACATTGTATGCACGTGGGAGTTCAAAGGAACAAAAATATGTACATAAAAAAGATCGTCGGCAAATTAATTATCTATAAATATTTCTTATAAAAAGAATTTGGTAATTATATTTACTAATTAAGATGAGGAGGGATCCAATTACACCATTTTATGGTCACACATCTTGACACCATATGTTTATATGTCATTTTTGCTATTTTAAAGTTCAAACAGACGATCCAAACTGTTTAACATGATCTCTTGGAAACTAAAGAAAGTCTAATCCTACAAAAAAAAAAAAAAAATTCTAAAAATAGACAAAAGTTGAGGCACTGACTTCATTACTATCATCATCGTTCACAGATATTGAACCGAAATGGTCCATCATAAATTCAAATAAATTGAATAATAACGTCTATAAAATATTATGTTATTTGATTCAATCGGAACTGGTTCAAGTCCCAAATGCTATTAAATTTTCCAGTTTTTGCATCTTTGTTACTATTTTTTCAGTGTTTGATCATATTCAATAGTCTACAAACTGATCAATAATAATAATATTGTTATGATGATAGATAGCAATGATGATATATGTATTTGTAGATTGATTAATTACCTATATATATATATATAGTAGGGTTAAAATGCACCATTGGTTTTGTGCTCCAACCATATCCCATGTCTTTATTTTTGTTCTCGAAATTCAAATAGTCGATCCGAACGCTCAACATGTTCTCCATATTAAAATATGCTTAGAGACCAAATTTCATATTTTTTTTGAATTTTTTTACTATTTATTTAGATAGTTATAAAATCACTGCATCTGGACCAACGGTGGCTCAACCAAATAGTGAAACCGTTGGATCAGCGATTTTCAAAGTGACTTAATAAATAGTAAAAAATTTCAAAAAATGTAAAATTTGGTCTCCAAGCACATTTCAATATGGAGAACATGTTGAATGGTTCGGATCGGCTATTTGAACTTTGGAAATAGCGATATGAGCGCGAATTAAAACACCCACTTTAGTTCGCAATGCACGGTAGCCTTACTCTATATATATATATATATATATATATGGCAACGACTTCTATGGACATAAGGACCTATTTGTAAAATGAACATATTTTTATTTTCAAAGTTCAAACAGTCGATCCGTACCGTTTATCTTGTTCTCCATATTAATATGTGTTTGGAGACCAAATTTTATATTTTTCTGAATTTTTTTACTATTTATTAAGATGGGTACAAAATTCAATGGTCTGAATTTGATATTTTTTGTACCCATCTTAATAAATAGTAAAAAAATTTAGAAAAATGTAAAATTTGGTCTCCAAGCACATATTAATATGGAGAACAAGATGAACGGTTCGGATCGACGGTTTGAACTTTGAAAATAAAAATATGTTCATTTTACAAATAGGTCCTTATGTCCATAGAAGACACTCTATATATATATATATATATATATATATATATATATATATATATATAGTATGGCTAATATGCTTTTGGTTGTATTTCGGCCGAAATACAACCGATTCATTTTTCAATTTTCGAAGTCCAAAAAGTCAATCCAAACCGTTAGATGTGTTCTTCATATTGAAATGTGCTTGAAGACCAAATTTTACATTTTTTGGAAATTTTTTGCTATTTATTAAGCCACTTTGAAAACCACTGATCCAACGGTTTCACTGTGGTTGAGCCACCGTTGGATCAGCAATTTTCAAAGTGGCTTAATAAATAGTAAAAAAATTCTAAATAATGTTAAATTTGGTCTCCAAGCACATTTCAATATGGGGAACATATCTAACGGTTTGGATCGACTTTTTGGACTTCGGAAATTGAAAAATGCATCGGTTGTATTTCGGCCGAAATACAACTAAAAGCATATTAGCCATACTCTATATATATATATATATATATATATATATATATATATATATGAAATTGCTAATATGCTATGCGTAGGATAGAAGACCTCCGTGCAACGGCTCAAAATTTATGTTTTCAAAATTCTAATGGTCGATCCAAACCGTTAGGTGTGTTCTCCATATTGAAATGTGCTTGGAGACCAAATTTTACATTTTTTGGATTTTTTTTTACTATTTATTAAGCCACTTTGAAAATTGCCGATCCAACGGTTTCCCTTGTTTGGGTAAGCCACTTGTTGGATCGGCGATTTTCAAAGTGTCTTAATAAATAGTAAAAAAAATTCAAAAAATGTAAAATTTGGTCTCCAAGCATATTTTAATATGGAGAACACATTTAACGATTCGGATCGACCATTAGAATTTTGAAAACACAAATTTTGAGCCATTGCATGGAGGTCTCTATGCTACGCGTAGCACCGTAGCCGAGTCCTATATATATATATATATATATATAGAGTAGAACTAGGGTGCTCCTAAGTTCACCCAACCTCTTGTGAACTTGACTCTAAAATATATCGAATCGATTTTAAACGATGAATCAAAACCGTTGAAATCCTTCTACCTAATGATTAATGCGTCTACATGTGAAAATTTTAAAGTTTCGAATTAATTTAATATAGAGTCAAGTGGTCAAAGGAATCCAAAAAATGAATGCATTAAAATTAATTTATAAACCTTAAACTTTTGACCACTTGACTCTATATTAATTAATTCGAAACTTTAAAATTTTCACATATGGATGCATCACTCATTAGGTAGAAAGATTTCAATGGTTTGGATTCATCGTTTAAATTCGATTCGATATATTTTAGAGTCAAGTTCACAAGAGGTGGGTGAACTTAGGAGCACCCTAGTTCTACTCTATCTATATATATATATATATAGAGTGTCTTCTATAGACATAAGGACCTATTTGTAAAATGAACTTATTTTTATTTTCAAAGTTCAAACAGTCGATCCGAACTGTTCATCTTGTTCTCCATATTAATATGTGCTTGGAGACCAAATTTTACATTTTTCTGAATTTTTTTACTATTTATTAAGATGGGTACAAAAAATATCAAATTCAGACCATTGAATTTTGTACCCATCTTAATAAATAGTAAAAAAATTCATAAAAATGTAAAATTTGGTCTCCAAGCACATATTAATATGGAGAACAAGATGAACGGTTCAGATCGACTGTTTGAACTTTGAAAATAAAAATATGTTCATTTTACAAATAGGTCCTTATGTCCATAGAAGTCTTTGCCATATAGTGGGACGTACTGGTGGTTTGGCACAGTCCAAGATAAAATTGAGGTGGGGGTTATGGCTTTTGTGATAGTAATATATATCATAAGAGAGGTCACATCTGGGTTTTAAATTTGGCCATTAAATCAAAAATTAATTCTCCGTGATGATTTACCATTTATATGATTTTTTTATTATACATTTTTTTTTCAATTTTTTTAAAACTTCTTCTTTTTGTTTGTCAAACAAAAACCAAATATATTAAATTATGAATTACTCTGAATCATATCAGTTCCTACTATGGATCAATATCGTCATTTTCAAAGTCCAAATAATTTTTTTTTACTATTTTTTTGGATAGGTAGAAAATCATTTCATCTAAAGATTCTAGAATATTCAAAACTAGTGATTTTCTACATACATATCTACAAAAATAGTAAATATTTTTAAAACCATAAAATTTAGTTAACAAGTATACATTTTTATATAAAAAAATATGTTGAACGATTTAGATAACTATTTGAACTCTGAAAACGAAAATATTATTTCATAGTATGAACCAATTTAATTTGTGCTATGCAAAGTACAATTAATAACCTCCCTCAATTACTTCAAATTCATATTAGGGAATCTTTTACGATTAGTGGATCTGGGCGGTTCTTTCTAACTCGGCACAAATCTCAAAGCTCAATAATTTTGCCCTTGCTCTAGCTCGAATATCAAACTGGCTGAGAGCAACCGTAAAGTGAGGATAATCCTCGACAGTACTTGAGAGGATATTGATACCAATTACTTCTAACTTTAACATAATGTTGAAAGGGGAGCTAGCTAGTAGCACAGTTAGCTAGAAAAAAAAAAATCCTAAAACTGTTGGTTACTCGTAGCTTAAGAGTTTGATTTTCTCTCACGACTTTGCAGCCTTTAACATACTGTTGTGAAATCTCTAGGTTAGTAGTGACTTGACCATATATATGATGTGATAATTGTGCCTCCACCTGTTGAAACAGCACAATGCAGTGATGCATGATATGCGTCCATATGTTCTCACATTTTTGTTTCACACGCAAAAATCAAGGTTATATTGTTGAGTCGGATCAGTTGCACTAGAGCTCAATTAAGCGTTGAGAAAGAGAAAAGGATGGGGGAATTGGAGTCTAATCCCACTTTCTCAAAAAGAAAATGACACGTCTTTTGCAATCTAGTTAATGTACAGCTGGCGACTATGATCAGTTGCTAGTTGCTATAAACATGCCAATTCTTTTCACACTAATGACTAATTAATTAATGATAATTGATAGTGGCAGAAATCTGAATTATTTATTTCTAGAAATATATTAAATATATTGTCGAGCATGAGATGTATATAAAAAAAATTCCATCTAATCTTCGCATTTCTAATAAATGATTGATCTTTAAATTTGGTCAGAGAAAATTTAAAATTGAAATGAACCAATTATGTTCCTTTTGTGCTCCAGCAAGGAAGAGGGAAGAAAAAGAGAAAATATGCAGTGTATAAAGTTAACATCTTTTGTATTTTGTATTTTGATTTATTTGGAGTTATAAAATTTGAATAGTTTGTATATATAATTCTTTTTTTTTTCTCTACCTTTTAAAATTTAATATTTTGAAGCGAGTAAACATGTTTGAAAGGTAGAAAAAAAAAATGAATTATATATATTGAAGCGACATAATTCACCTCTCCTCCTCTACCCTCTTATGGAGCACACCTTAGCATCAAATCATAAAGAAACCAAAGCAATTCTACGATTTTATGTTTTAGATTTTCTGTAATCGAACTTCGAGACCTATACATCAATCAGGAATATCAAATTAATGATTCAGTTCCTTCAATAATATCGCAATACCATTTATACTATAAAAGTTACGAGACTAGCTACATGCATATTTATTTTTCCTTAGTCATGATTATTTTTTAAAAGTCGATTTTAATTCTTAACAAAATACCAGTTAATTTAACTATTACTTATCCTACGTAAAGTCAAGAAATAAAAAAAGAAAACAATTTGACAATGCATGTGTGAAAGAAAAATGTTTTGTCGGCTTAGGTCAATTGATATTAGTTTCCACTGATTGGTCCAGATTTGTATTCTCTTTGTGGGGATGGATATTTTGTTTATGGATTATTGGCAGAAAATCATCTCCTCTAAATAAATAAATAAATACATTTTGGGAATTATTTTTGTACACAAGAAAATAATTATTTTTGTCCACAACTTAAATTAGGCCAGTTGTTATCTCTGTGGATGACTATATATGGTTCTTGTTTTGTACCGTATAAAGACATATATAATCCGGTTTTGTTTGAGAGTAGTCAATTATTTTTGGACACTACAAAGGATCTGAACTTTCAATCGCCTAAAATAGATATAATTTTTAGCATGAAATTAAGTTTCAAGTTCTCAAATTACTCCTGATGATTTGTACTTAATTTTAAACGTACGTAGTTCTCATTGGTATTAAAATTAGGAGTAGAATTAGGATTTGCCTAACTTCATCAAGTTCTTTTGTGAACTCAATTCTAAAATTTATTGGATTGGCTTCAAAGGACGAATATAAACTATTGAAATCATTTTATCTTACGAGTGATGCATCTACATGCGAAAATTTTAAAATTTTAAAATATTTTTTTATAGAGTCAAGTTGTCAAAAAACGTCCAAAAAATGAATGCATTAAATTAATTTATAAGCCTTCTAATTTGGACCACTTGACTTTATACTAAATTAATTAATTCGAAACTTTAAAATTTTCACATGTAGACGCATCACTCATAAGATAGAAGGATTTCAACGGTTTGAATTCACTATTTAAAGCCAATCCGATGAATTTTAGAATTGAGTTCACAAAGAGACTTTAGTGAACTTAGAAACACCTAGTTCTACTCTTAATATTAGATTAAAAAACTATGATACATAAGAAAATCATTCTTTAATATAGTGGTAAAAAATAATATTATCCGTGTGGAAGATATACATTTGTAATTCGAATATTAGACAGATAAATTACTTGACTAGCAACCTCCTATTTTAAAAAAATTCCAAAAAAATGAAATAAATAAATATAAAGCACAGTATAGGAAAATAAAAGGTCTGGTTTAATTACACCTTGTTTGGATGGAGAGTAGAGGAAGGGAGGGAATGGAAAGAAAAGAAAACTTTCCGTCAAATCGTATTTGGTTGATAAAATTATGTCGGAGGTGAAGGGTACGGGAGATGAAAGGTTTAACCTTATATCATTATAATTAATAAAATCGGTTTCCCTCCCGATTTGCACTAGCACAAAAAACACTTTTACTGACTGTTAAAAAATTCCTATACCGACTGTTATTGAGGCGTCAGTGATGGCGCCGCCAGTATAGGTATTCTTTACTGGCCAGTAAATAACAGTCAGTGTAGACATTCAACACTGACTGTTCAAATAAACCGTCGGTGTTGCACACCTACACCGACTGTTTTCTTTAAAAAACCGTCGGTGTTGGGCACCTACACCGACTGTTTTCTTAAAAAAAACGTCGGTGTTGGACACCAACACCGACTGTTTTCTTAAAAAAACCGTCGGTGTTGGGCACCTACACCGACTGTTTTCTTAATAAAACCGTCAGTGTTGGGCACCTACACCGACTATTTTTTTTTTAAAAAACAGTCGGTGTTGGGCACCTACACTGACTGTTTTCTTAAAAAACAGTCGGTGTAGTTCTAAAAAATAGTCAATAATTAGTGATAAAAACAGTCGGTGTTTGCATAAAATTTTGGCATGGTTCTATTTGTATCAGGGCTAGCCCTCCATATTTTTGCTAGCAATATATTACTATTCAACATTCATCTAAATTAAATAAAATATCATGCAAATAATTTGAGCAACACAAACAAAAGACAATACAATATAAACACTATTTATATTTCATTCACAAAAAATACACTATAACAAAATTTACATAACACACTTACAAAATATACATATGAAGTTAACAACATTGCATTTCTTATAAATAGTTTAGAAGTTGTCCAAGAAAAATGCACACAACTGTCGTGTTATTAAATGAAGTTGCTTCGGCGTATATTTTTCTGTCGGTAAATCACACTGCATGAATACAAATTAATGAAGATATACCTAGAAGGCAAAGCAGGGATTGAATCCATCTTTCTCTTCTTTCTCTTTTTTTTCTCCTCTTTTTGTGGTGCTTCCTCCTCACTACTTGATTCATCACAAGAAGTTGAAGGATTATACTCCTCTATATTCCTAGGGCTGCTGTCTTCTCCAACAACACCTTGCTCTTCACTCGGCATTTCAACCCTCTTCCTCATTGGATCAATCTTCTTCTTATTGGATGGACCGTTCACATCGCGTGAGAGAGTGTGAATGCCAAGTTGTTTCATCCTCTCCGCGTTCGAGTTGATCCTCTCTTCCCTGGCCTTTTCGATGCCCAATGGAGCTCCCATCTTGACCTATTAATGTTTTCAGATTTTTCAGATATTAAAAAACAGCAGCAACACTGATACAAAGTTAAATAGAACACATGACAATAAATGTTATAAAAATAGAAGAAAAATATGCACTGATATGCAATGATAGAAGAAAAATAGCAGAATACAACTTATAGATTAAATTGAAAAGTTTTAGTTCAACACATAATAAAAACTAAAGGGTGAAATATACAAACTCCAAAAGTATATTACTTAGGTTAAAAAGGATTAATAAAAATAAAAAATAACTTATGACTGAAAATTGAGGATTATGCTGTAGTGCAGATTAACAATTTTAAAAAAAGGGAAAATTTCCTATGTGCCCATCCAAACTTTCAAAATAGCCAATATCCCCATAAATACATCATAATATCTAATATCCCCATATAAATTTAATTTTCTTTCTTCTATGCCATTTCATTTGTTTAACTATTTATTTAATTAATTAAAAGACAAAACTGACAAATTTACCCTTCTCTTTCAAATGGAAGTGTCTCGTGCTTTAAATCATCTCCTTCCCTTTCCGTCCTGTTCCTCACACTTGAAACTTCTTCCTGCTTTTATTCAAAATAGCACACATAGGAATGTTTTCTCCTTCAATCTTCTGCAAGCATGAGCTTTGGACAGGTTTCTTGGAGGGTACACCTTGTGGAGACCTAAAGAAAACATTTGGAGATAACTTTTTTCCACTCCTTAATTTCACTATGATATAATTAATTTCTCTTGTTTAAATCAGAAAAGGAAGAAAAAATCAACCACATATTGTTCAACAAAGTAATTCAACGTTTTAAAGGAAATACCAAGGTCAACCCCAAATGGAGCCCAATTCTATTTTTTTTTTGTCTTAATTAGCCATCAATATATGGTTTGGTACCTCGACTAATCACAATTAACTTTATTCATATAAGTTATTGTTCGCACAAAAGTGTACTACAAAGTTTTAGTACAGCAAGCTGTACTTTTTTTAAACCTCAATTCTACTTCTGATTCAGACTGCAAGTGTATAGTCCTATCGTTGGTAATATCGGGTGTCGATCCACAGGACGGTTCAATAACTTAACTAGATTTTTACCTAATTTATCTTCAAACTAGAAGTGTTGAAAATGTTTGAGTTGGTTGAAATTTTGGTTAACAATATTATAAGGTTGTAAAGAAACTAAACTGGAATTCAAAACTAATTTAAAACAAGCGTTTCCTGAGTTTCTGATTTCATCCGCAACTCGCCTCTTGCTCGACACGACCCGTGTACTCTCGTCCACGGCCCATGTCACACGGCCCGTGTAGTCTCCTACACGGTCCGTGTCGACTCGAGTGAAACTGCAGTTGTCCGGTTTCGCGCCGATTAATTACGTGTAGGATGAACCGACCATACCCGATGTTTTTAAACCTCAACTCTCGTTTGTTGGCTAAATAAACTCGATAATGGAAATACAATTCAATACTTTTAGGGTTCTAACCTAAACTCTCGTTCATTGGTTTGAATGGCCTAAGTTACTTGTTTGGTTTACTAAAGGTATTTAACATCTCTCGATTGCTGAAAAGTTCACCTCTCGGCTACTAATTAGTCTTCCCTCTCGGTTTATCGACTTACCTCAAATACTTTGGTCTGGTTGAAAGATGAAATTGGACACAGTACCTTGTTAGACGTGGCCAAGCCTAATGGTAAGAACCAAATAATAATCGAACAACACAGAAAAGCAATTAAAATCATACACAAACAAGCAAACACGAAATATCACGCATAATCAAACAACTAGCAAGTAAACAAAGTATTCGACTACATCATGTTCCCAAGAAACTAAATAAATTACTCAAGCATGGTTTCTAAAACAGAATAACAAAAGTAAGATAAACAATTCATTGCAAAAACCGAAAATACGAAGAAGAATCGTCAAGAATTCTCTCGATTTTCTCCTCTTTACTTCGTCTCCAAGTTGGTTGTTGTCGAACTCCCTTAGAATCGGTCTCTGTATGAATTGATGTCTTTCTGCCCCCAGGGGTCGTTCTTTTATTCTCCATAACCGTCCATCTTTAATTAGGCAATAATCTGTAAATTTAGATTAACTGCCGGATTTGTCTGACACGGTCCGTGTGACATTCTGTACAGACCGTGTGCCTGTGTCTCTTGTCCAGGTCGTGCAGCGCCTGTGTAGGGGGTCGAGTAGGGTATGACACGGTCCGTGTGGATTGTGACTCGACCCGTGTAGGAAGTCCAGATTGTTGGATTTCACCTTTTCTTCGCCCGTTTCCTACAATAAACAAACAAAAGCGCAGCAGTACCATATTCTACAGATAATCAATGTAATAAACATGATTTTATAGTTTTGGACACAGTTTTTGGTATAAGATTTGGTCAGAAATGTAGTTAAAATAACGAGATATCAGTTATAACTACAGAACATGATGTATTAAATTAATTGGAAAAGTGAACTTACGTGTTTAGCCGTTGAAAAGGGTTTCCTTTCACATTTATGTGATGTGCTTGGTGTTTATTCTTTGCACTTTCTCCCTCACATGGTGTCTCTCCTCTAGTTGCCTTCTTACTCTCTTTAAGTGCAGATTCTACAGTAATTAAAACAAAGCCTAAACTGTGTCAAGATTTGAGAGGCAAATAGAGCCTGGAATCATAAATGTATTGCATGCATTATGGAAATGGAAATTGATTGATATAGAGCTTATTTAAGCCACCAAATTCAATTATAGTTGTATTTACAATCCAAGAAAGACCGAGATATTTTTAACATAAAAAAGGAGCGTACGCAGAGGAGAGATGCTACACTTGAAGAAAGCAAATAACCGATCAACATTGTCCGTCAGATAGTTCACCATAAATGGATTTTATGTGTTCTCTTTATCTCAAAATCTCGCCATTAACTTTGGCCATCAATTAGTTTTAACAGCAAGCAAGACATGACATGCATCACGCTTCTCTAACATCTTTTAATCTAATGCCTTGACATTCTAGTGATCAGCTAACATTTGGATAATTGATAAAGGCTTAATTGCCAAATAAATGTTAACTGAGACAAATTTTCATTAAAACTGAGGATCAAATATACAGCTCAGTTCAGGGGCAAAAGGCAGGGCATGGGACAGGGGAGGGCAAAAAAATTTAGGGAAATATCTAATTAAACAAGTTATGATGGGTATATATCTTAATTTCTCTAAAAATAATCTCTCTATAGATTATTTAGTGAATTACCAAACTAATTCCTATATGTTACCGGTTATTGGCAGCAACCATTTACAACCACACTGCTCTCACCTAAAATTCTAGTTTGATTTGGGCAATTCATCAAACACTTAAAATGCATGCATCAATGCAATAAAATTTACTAAAAAATTCAATCCTTCACATATTTTACAAATTCAAATTTAGTAATTAAATTGAGATCACTTACAGTAGTGGATGTTGGCAACTAGCTCCGAACAAAAAGGGATGTAAACCTCACATAGTAAATCAACTTAGCAAGATAAGGTTATAACATATGTACCTGTATAATCAAAGTGTGATGAGGTCAAACTTCACCATCTACAATTAATAAACTTGTATATATAATTTCAGTTTTAAGCAACTAAGAAAAAGAAAGGTAACAAGAAAATGCTTCTCTGACAACCGCTCTAGTATGACGGGGTTGACACTAGCCAATCAGAAACTTCCTTCTGGGTTGGCATTAGGGTTTAGGAAAGGTGCGGGAAGGGGAAGCATCTACACTCCGTAAAGGAGGAATCACTTCCGCTATTGTAGTACAACCTCAGCCTCTTTGTGAGGAGGCGCGAGAGAATTATACGGTCAGGTGGCAAAGTCTGAGAAATCCTAGATCGGGTTGTGAGTCAATTTTACCAAAAGGGAGAAGGAAAAGGGGCGGGGAAAAGCCAACCTAGACGAAAATTTGGTGAAATTTCACCGTAAAAGGAGAGGGAAAGAGAGGCGGGGAAAAGCCAACCCTAGAAAATTTGGTGAAATTTTTGGAGGGAGGCAGGGAGCTAAGGAGGGAAGTGAAAAACAAATATTCACGGAGAGGATAGATAGAAGAGGCTTTCGTTTACTCAAAGGTATCATAATATATGTGTTTATATCGGACCGTTTGCTCATTGTTGTGCACAAATAGTAAAAGATCTTGTGCATCACATAGGACCAGATGTAAACAGAAATATTATATTACCTTAGAGATAATGTATGGACTCTCTACCCACGGCCAGCGGAGCTTATCGGACAGGCAGCAAAGCTGGTGTCTAGATATATTATGAAAACATCAGGATCGTTCTTCGCTTATCGGATAGTCAGCAGAGTTTGATATTTACTAATCACTTAATACATGTACAACAATATATATGAAAAAAATTAAAAAAATATATTTTTATTTTTTTTACATCTTATATGGCCAAATAATACTTATACATGTCATTTTTATAAACTTTCATCGTTGTATGGCTCTTCAAATTTAAAAAATATTTTCGGACCGCTCATTTTTAAGCGGGAAATCAACGGTCGATAGGCAGTGAAATCATTCCAAATCTATTTTAAAATGATCAAGAGAGAACATTGAATGTAACCAATATAAAAGTTTGGAATTTTTATTAGGTGTGAGCTTCAATCCAACACGAAGTGTCTATGGCCATACGATGCTTCAATTTTTGGTGAACTAGATGGATAGGTAAATAAAACTAAAATTTGATCAAACTTGGATGCAAAACAATAAATGCAGTGCTCTTTAATTTAAACAGTTCCGATCGTCCAATGGGTGACATATTATCGTGTGTCTTCATTAACTCTCGCAACAAGAGTTTTTGTTTTATGTTCATGCATAGAAGATGTGAGTCATACGTGCAACATGCATGTAATGCATATAATTTTATTATCCGTTGGCCGATCCGAACCGTTCAAATTAAGAAACATTACATTAATTTAATTGTATGAAACTTAGATCAAATTTTACGTTAATTTAACTATCCATCCCGCTGTCGGAACATTACATCATCAAATGGCTACAAACACTTCACGTTGGATCGAAACTCAGACATAATCAAACTAGAAAACTCTTATGTCTTCTATGTTCAGGGTTTTCCATTGATCATTTTAAAAAAAACTTTAGAATTATTTCAGTGCAAATCGACCTTCCATGGATAATGTGAAAACGAACGGTCCGCAATTATTGACTCAATTTTGTTAGCAGAGCAATTTTCATTTTATGCAGCGCACATACTATATAATTTAAAGAGTGTCCAATATATTAAATACACTGCTTGAAGCTAAAGCTTCTCTGTTAAAATCTGCAGTTAAGAATTTTTTTGGTAACCAAGTCATCGCAACTTTTCTCTTATTCATTACCATCAATGTTATTTGTTAGCAAGAAAAGAGGCAAAATGGCAAACAGAAAAGACAAAAATCTGATTAATCTTTATGCTTGACATTTCCTACAACAAAACTCCATTGCAGTACTCTGGAACGTATTTGTCCTCAATAACATTTCACATATATCATTATCCTTTCTGATTGATCACCGACTGTTAAAAAATCAAACAGTCAGTAAATGACCCAGCACCGACGGTTTTAGTAGACCCCACGTTAACCTAGGTATTTTATGAAACAAAACGGAGAGCAACATCGACTGTTTTTTTTTTAAAAACAGTCGGTGTAGGACATGGGCAACACCGACTATTTTGTTTAAAAAACAGTCAGTGTTTGTAACTGCATAACACTGACGGTTTTGTTAATAAAAGAATCGGTGTAGGGTGTGAGCAACACCGACTGTTTTTTTTAAAAACAGTCAGTGTTAGTCACAGCTCAAACACTGACGGCTTTATTAATAAAACAGTCGGCGTAGGGTTGAGCAGCACCGATTGTTTTTAAGAAAAACAGTCGGTGTTGGTGGGCTCCTCAACACTGACGGTTTTATTAATTAAACAGTCGGTGTAGGATATGAGCAACACTGACTGTTTTTTTTAAAAAACAGTCGGTATTGGTTCTCTGACGGTCGTTGACAATTGAACAGCCAGTGTTGAAGTAGTTCTTATTTACGATTTTGCCATGCAGTCTCTATACCGACTGTTACATACAAAAACAGTCAGTACTTGAGGGTCGGTGTAGGAATTTTCTGTACTAGTGTTGGGGTGTAACAGATGGAAAGAAATTTTGTTGCAAATATTGTTAGAAAAAAATAACACAAATGTCCAACTTTATATCTTACATATATAATTCTCATACAAGTTTTTTTGTCACAATACTACTACAACAGATCTACCGAATTTCTCATTAACCTTCTAAATTTTAATCAACCAAACAAGAAATAGGAAGGAAAGAAAAGTTAAATTTATTTTCCCTCATTAATCATCCAAACATAAAAAGTTAAATATATTAATCTTCTTTTCTATTCCATTCCATTCCTTTTTATTCTCCCCCTCGCCTTCCTTCCTCTACTCTCCATCCAAACAAGGTGTTAGGGGGCAATTCGATCCCATCACATTTGGGCTACATAGGCCTTATTTTTAAATCAGCTTGAACCAACACTTTACCAATTATGGGCTGATTTTTAAAAGTTAAAATAGATATTTACTAAATTTAAATTGAGTTTTAATAAAGAAAATCAATAGATTAGATAAATTTGTGAATTTTTGAAATTTAGAATGGTAAATATGCTATTATGAATTTTAGAGGAGAGAATATTTAATTTTGAGAGATACAAAATATTCTCTCAATGTTGATCTGTCTCCCTCTCTCTCTCTATCTCTCTCAGCAATTTGTTTAAATTGGAAAACCCTAAATGGGGTTTAAGGCAGGTTGATGAAATGCGAAAACTTTCATTGCTCTTTTTATTGAGATAATGTAAGTTCTATTTTGGTTCTTAGCATGGTAAACAAGCATTATATAATTAAGATAAGTTATTTTATGGCAAATCTTGAATCTGTGTGGCATTAGGTCTAATATTATAGTTAATTAAGACAAGTTCTGTTTGCACCAATTAGTTTGTTCACTGTTGAGTCATTTAATTAATTGAGTAGCACTCAACAATCATCATTTCTTTATCAGAAAGAAAACCGGTCAAATCAACAAAGCAAGAAAAATACCAAAAAAATAGAAGTGGTAGTCTGGTAGGTATATATATATGGTCTGTCACCATTTTTAAAACACCCAGAAAGACTGTTTTTGTTTCCAGTGGTCAGCTCTTGATTAGAGAAACCTCCCATTAAATTTTTATTTCCTAAAATTATATGAACGAATACCTCAATTAACAACAAATTAGAATATTCCAGAGCAAAGCATCCATTTGCCCTAAACTCTTCCTTCACTGAAAAAAAAAATGTTTTCACTCAAGTCTTATGATCACTTTCATCATGCGATTTAATGCATAAACCTAACACCTAGCAAACCATGCAAGGTGCATTGACGGTGATTAACATTCGCACCTATTCATTCAATTGATTATTTTTAATCAAATCAATACATTTGACAGTCACCAACGATTTGCTTTTTGTGGACTTGGATTGCCGAATCTCCATTTATGGAACACGGCCCTGGTTCTGAGGTGGTGGTGGAAGGGGTATAAAGAACCGGAGTCGATTTGGTCTTTGTTCATATATAGAACTAGATGCCAGAGAATTTACAACCATGGCCCGATAATTACTGGTCAAAGTGAAGTACATATACGATTGGTCAACTGCCTGGAGTATAGGCAATGGTGAAGACATATCTTGCTGGTTTGACAAATGGGGAGAGGAAGCTTTGGCCCCTATGGGTACAAGAAGAATCCGGGCAGCAATATCGGTCAAGGAAGCTTATGCTGACTACCTCATACAGGATCACCTAATCCTTACTGAAACTCAGGATGAGTTGTCCTGGCGCTAGACCAACACGGGAATGTACACGGCACAATCGGTATACAAGGTGCTCAGTGGTGGAGGAAGGATGCTTTGGCCTTTTACCGGTACATGGAGGTACAGGGTTCCGCCTACAATAAAGTTTTCTAACAAGGGACATACAACAGAAAAGACACTTCGATTGTCAGCTACAGTGTGTTCTCTGTGAAAACTGCCAGGTTGAAATGACGGCGCACATTTTCTTCGAATGTCACATTGCATCGCAGGTTTGGCAGCGAATCTCTACTTACCTGGGCTCATCCATCCTAAATTGCATGGACTCGGTAAGAGAAACATGGAGGATGTCAGTGGCGATTCCCTCTTCAAACTTGGCCAAAAGTAGATGCATGGGACACTTATTTCGCATGCACTGTGTGGGGAATTTGGAAGCAGAGGAACAGCAGGATTTTTTAAGGTCAAAGTGTTACGTCTGACGTAGTAGTAGCATGGATAATTCAAGAGGCGACACTGTGGGAAAAATTTTGTAAATAAATAAATGGCTTTAGGAAAGATACCTTGTTGGGTTTATAAGGGGGTGGTGAAGCCTATTATATATAGGCTATCTGTTGGTATGATGTTGTATCTGGAACCCTTTTTATTTTAATGCACATCTGGCAGTCTCTGCCCTATTTAAAAAAAAAAACGATTTGCTTTTTGTAATGCCAACAGCAGTACTACGTACGTCAGAAGCGAGTCACACGCGCGCTGTAGTAGGTACGATGTAACATGTTTAATTAGAATTCGATCAGAAATCAAGCAATGGAATGAAAATTCGAAATCAAAAGCCGTAGACTACTCATCAAACTGTGTTTGGTCCAATGAGCATAATACACTCTAAGAGTGCAAAAATAGCACGTCAGAGCTACTCCGGCATAGAACGGCATGACAACCCTGTCAATTACGTGTCACGTGTTGTGATTAGTTCTCGATAAAAAAGACACATCACGGCATAGAAACTACCTTGGTCATGACATGATACAAGACGAAATATAGTGTGGTACGACATTGAAAACGGCATGATGTGACATGAAAACACGCAAGATACAGCTTGAGACAGTTTTTTTCAACATAAATTCTTCATTTTAAAATTTTCAAAAATTGTTCAATATTTATTTAGAGCTTTTCCGGTTCTCCTTATCACGACGTGACTTACGTGGTGTAATCATTTGTGTGCTATGATAATTTTTCCTCGTCATTTTGGTCATAGCACATGAAAAAATTGACTTAGTTATTGCACGATACGGTACGTGACCAAAGTCATGACATGCTAGTTGCTCAAATCAGAGTTTGAGTTATACACTGAAATCAGAATTTTCCACTCTAGAACAACCCCCTCTCAATCTGAATTTGAGTTATAAGCTCAATTCAGAATTTCCTATCAAAAATTATGGACATTTGAAGTTTTGAAAACAGTGCATCTTAAAAACAAAATTCACTAATTATCTGTGTAATTTACTAATGAGGGTTCAAATGCACCATAGTTTTGTGGTCCAATAATGCTCCACATCTTTATCTCCGTTTTCAAAATTCGAACAATCGATCCAAACCGCTCAAAATAATTATTACATAAAATATACTTGGAGACCAAATTTTACATTTTTTTAGAATTTGTTTACTATTTTTTTTTGTAGGTACAATATTGTTTTTTTGAATGGTCCAAGATCTCCTGAAAACTGAGATTTTGTACCTACCAAAAAAATAGTAAACAAATTCTAACAAATGTAAAATTTGGTTTCCAAACATATTTTATTGTAATAATTATTTTGAGCGGTTCGGATCGACTGTTCAGATTTTGAAAACAGAGATAAAGATGTGGAGCATTATTGGAGCACAAAACTATGGTGCATTTGAACCCTCCTCTTTTATAATTAAACAAAAGTTTCTCAAAAAAAAAATATTTATATAAATATCTTAATGAGCCTAAAAACAATAGTAATTAAAACGAAGTGGAAATGAGCCCAGCTAGGCCCAACAGTCCTAAACACCTATATATGTTAGTTTGTTCTTTGTTTTGTTTTGGTTCCAATAAGTTCAACAGTGTTGCATCTTAATTGTAACCTATAGTCGTTACATAGAAGTTGGTGAGCAGTATTGGCAATCCTTTCTATTAACATTTGTACAGAAATTGTTTCCTAAAAAAAAATTGTAAAGAAATTGAGCACAAATTCATAATTAATATTGCACCACGACTTTAATTGTTTTCATAATCTGAGCACATGTTTTTGAATTTTTCTCTTCCTTCTTTACTTTTGGATAAATGACACTATTACTGTTGCTAAACACTTAATAAACAGTAGAGGTTGATCAAACTTTTTGAAACATTGGATAAAGTTACAACGGATTAAATTATGCGATATATAGAATTTCACACCTGATTTTCATTTTAATTAATATAATTAACTCAACATTCAATCTGTCTTAACATGAATGAAAGTCAAAACTTGCAGTTGTAATAAAGCAACATAATATTAGTTTGTAGATTATTCCAAGAGGTTAAGCAAAATAACAAGCTATATAATATGTTGCTTTCCTAGCAAATACACAAATAAAACAAAAAAAATTAACTTTCAACCCCCAATCAGTACGTAATATAGCCACCTATCATGCATAATCTATCTCAATCAGTACGTAATGTATAACGTAGCCACCTATCAAGCATAATCTATCTCAATCAGTATGTACATGTAGCCACCTATCCATATTTTTGAAGAAGTCTGGCGGCGGCACCGGCACCGGCGTTTCCTGGGACATGTTCTCATTAACTATGTCATCTAGACTCCACGGGTCCTTTGAAATTTCAAATAGTTCTGGCAAGGGAGGGGGAACATCAAACTGTTGCATTTCTTGTGGTTGTGCAACAAAGGGAGTTTCAAATTCTTTTTGGTATTCTTGTTGTGGTTGCTCTCCAGTCTGCAGCTAATGTTACACATAACAATATAAGCATGTCAAAATAACAAATAACAAAGTAATTATTAATATAATGACAACTTACAAATTGAATTAGTATACCTGCAAGTTGGGTTGCGAGCTATGGGCGTATATCCCGATGTTAAACCTCTAGAGTATGGTTTTCTGAATAAGTAAAGGGATAAAATTAAATTTATTAGCAGACAGGTAGATAGAGGAGACAAATTGTGCCTAATTAGATGTGTAATAGTTATTGATACAAGCTAACCAAAACATAATTCCCTGTGTACTTCAGTACTTGCTGTCAAACATGTTGATCAGAAGGGATCAAATATGGTTAGTAATTAATCAGTACTGTACTAAACCTGGCCGGCCCCAAATCCTGCCCTTGTGAGTTCCAAAAAAGGGAAAAAAAATGAAGCAAATTAAAAAGAGAATAAAAAAAGGAGTATCTAAATGACCTTTTTCTGCTCAATTTTATGAAGAGCCTCTACAAGGAACCTCTTGTACTCCTCCAAATCGTCTATCGATTTTGATGTTCCCATGTCTGGGAACAATTTTCTGCAAATGCACATGATTAATTAAGTTTATAAAAGTATTATTACTCCCCATAAATATTGTAGGTAGGTTATATGTTTCTATTATATTAATTGAGATTCAGAGTGTGTCAAGTTCTAGAAATAAAACGGGTAGCTCTGACCTAAACCATTTTGAACTATTGATTTTTCAGGAAAATATAATTGTATGTCAACAAATTGTGCTAAATTTGGTAACACTCTAATATAAGTTTTTTCACATTTTTTTTGTTTCAGTGGCCATCAGATATTTTAATACATACATATCAAATCTTCATACTTCATATATATAGTGTATAGTTACTATATACACCCAAATATGTTACGAAAATCACGGTATATCAACTGAACATAAAACAATATTAGATAGCTTGAATGTACTGTTATAAATGCGTACTTTTGTAGCTCCTGGAGCAATATAAGCTTCTTCGTCTCTTTATTAATTTCCTGAGTTTATTAAGTCGCAAACATTATTAAATAAGCAGGTGAATTTATATCGTTAAGATAATTAAATATTCTTAAGTAATAATCATTGCTTTTGAAAGCTCAAGCCAACATGGTTTAGTTAATCAAAAGTCGACCTCATGAATTATATATATACTTGCAGTCCTAGCAAACAAAAGTATCCAAATTAAGAAATTAATAAGAAAACGATAAATATTGTACCTCTCTATTTGCCTCCAGGCTGAGCAGTACACATAAAAAATTGCAGCAGAAAGAATGACACTGAAAATGTTAGATTATATATAGAAGCCGATACGAGAGAAGAGTACTGTTTGCATATCTAATTCGAGAACTAGCATTTGGTCTAGTAGCTAAGGCACATGGTCTCTATGTGAGAAGTCATGAGTTCGAAACTCATATGGAGGAAATCATTTGTTGTAATAACAAAGATATTAAATAGTTGAGTGGCTTGACCTCCAACCTTTATTAAAAAAAAAACATATCTAATTCATGTTGCACTGCCTAATTATTAGTTTTGTGTAAACATGATATTGTGATAATTTGAGATTACGTTCTGGAATAAATAATATCAAAATTTAAGAATGCTTTCTTTACCCGCCTACAAAGAAGTAGGTTCCTTCTTTGTTATTTTGTATAACATTTTGATGCAAGGACTTAATTGCATGCCAAATTATAAGTAAAGAAAGAGAACAGATGAGAAGAATTGTACCTGCGAGATTATTGTAATACTGGCTTAACACTGTTGTACATCAGCCAGAGTACAGACGAAGAAAAGCAATACAAAGAAATGAAAATTCATTAGGAAAAAGACCGGCATTTTTTTTTTCATAACCAAAAAATAAAATAAAATAATATTAATAACCACAATTTAAAAAAAAATTCAAAGATAACCAAACCGCTCCCGGAGGGCGGGGAGGGGGGGGGGGAGGGGTTTACCCTTCAGACTGCCCCACGGTGGGGCGGTTTACTATTCAAGGCAGACCGCCTCACGGTGGGGCGATCTGCTACAGTAATTTTTTTTTTTTTTAGGATTTGAATGTTACAATCTAAATAATGAGAAATGTTTAATTTTTGTACTAAAGTTAGATCGTGACTTAAAGTATTCCTTGTTTGGTTAGAGTTGATGGAGCACTAAAATTTTGGAAGCCTAAGTTGATTTCTTATTAATAATTAGATACTAATTTTATAAATATATTATATAATAACTATAATGTGCCAAAATGTGGCAAGGCGTTTGCGGTACGTACTTGAAACAAATATTTTTCCACAATTTTTCTCATGAGTGCGTCAATCACCACGTACTGCAAACGCCTTGCAACATTTTGGCACATTATAGTTATTATATAATATATTTATATAATTAGTATCTAATTATTAATAAGAAATCAACTTAGGCTTCCAAAATTTTAGTGCTCCATCAACTCTAACCAAACAAGGAATACTTTAAGCCACGATCTATCTTTAGTACAAAAATTGAACATTTCTCATTATTTAGATTGTAACATTTAAATCCTAATAAAAAAAAAACTATAGCAGACCTCCCCACCGTGGGGCGGTCTGCCCTGAATAGTAAACCGCCCTACCATGAGGCGGTTTGGTATGAAGGGTAAACCGCCCTCCCGGAGAGCGATTTGGTTATCTTTGAAAAAAAAATTAAATTATGGTTATTAATATTATTTTATTTTATTTTTTGGTTATGAAAAAAAAATGCCGGGGAAAAAGAAGTTGATATACTCGTATATATAATTGATCATATTTATTTAATAGTCTTGTAGGGATTATTATGCGTACCTGTTGTCCACTTCCCCCGCATTTTTCTCTGTAATAGTAGCTTGATGTTGTATGTATTCTTGTAATATTCTCTCAAGTCTACTCAGAAAGAAATTAAAGAGAACAAAAATTAGGAGTCTTAAAATAAATTCAGAATTTGGTGATGAAAATCGGATGAAATTTGTTACCATCCAAGAAAAAGCATGCATATATCTCCTTGACAACCGTTTTTAGATTGCATTTCAAAGAAAGTATTCATATTTTACATATATTCTAGTAAAGTTGATGATTAATTAGTTGATTAAATTAGACTAAATATTTTCCTAAAAGATACACTATAAAAGGAAATATGATAAACATTCTAGGTGCATGCCAGAGATGAAGCAACAAACTAATATCGAGTATAATGGGAAAAAAAATTGAAAATATTATTCAAACAATAAAGAAAGTTGTTTTCTTTGGAAGAAAAAGAAAGAAAATAAAAGAAATGAAAAAAGATAATTATTTCTTGTTAGAGAAATGATGTAATCTACCGTTCGGAGCGTACATAATCAAAGCGACATCCACGTCGCATAGAACGGACAGCTCGAAGGCTTTTTTGAGGAGACCCTTGCTTCTTTTGCTATAGGCTATCTGCCTCTCAAACTGTGTGTCCTTCGTCTCAATCTTCCTCGGTGCCATCAATTCTTTTTATTTTAATTAATTTGCTAAAGAAACGTCTGAGAAAATGTTGAATGTAAAGAGAGAGGAGATATTAGAGAAGGTAGAATATGATGACAGCAGGACTAGAGAAGAGAACTGATTATATATAGATGGATTTTATATAAAAGGAAACAAAGGTTTATGGATAGCAAAAATAGGGTAAAGACTTAAGATGCCTCCGGGTTTTCTCAAAAACCAAAAAAAAAAAAAAAAAAATAGGATAAATTAATAGAACAGCTTTTTGTTTCACTCAGCGAATAAGACTTAAGCAGGACTGTTTTTAGGTTTTTTATTAAATAGTACTAAAATTTATTATATTTAACGAAACAAACACCATTAATTTGAATTCTATAAAAATGACGACACTGATTCAAAACATCAGCTTCAATCGGTGGAGGCAGAAACACATTTGCTCCAAGCCATTTTATGACCCTTCTATACAAATGTACTACGTAAATGCATTTCTGTCTCCATCGATTCGCAAGATCTGTGAAGTTTTTTATAAAAATAAATTAATAGTGCTTGTTGTTGTGTTGAAATATTTAAAATTAGCTCTATTTAAAAAATATATATATGTTTTCACTTTATTGTCTATACGTTGCATGAGGCAAAAAACTATTCTATTAATATATTTACCCAAAAAAATAGATAGTGGGAAAAAAAAAATAGCAGCGACACTTGTAATCAAATGGAGAAAGCTTTTACCAAATATTTATAGACATCATTTATGTTGCATTTAATACATGTACTTTATAAGAATCTCTAATTTCGTATCCCCGCATATCTGTCCCCAGCATCTTTTTTTTTTCTATTTTTAACATGTGAATACTTTTGGAATTTCCATTTTAATGAAATTCAATACCTGTGAAATGGTAGAGGATATTTATTTCACAAACCCCCATAGCTCCTCTCTCCACTTTTTCGATTAACTGTGGTAATAAAAATGAATATGTGATTGAATGCAAATGAGAGCATGACCTAATTTCTTTCTAAAAAAAAAAAAGGAAAAATGAATATGTGATTATAAATATTAATCTGAAATAGTTAGAAAGCAGAGATATGAATGGATTTGTTGTGGCTGCCGTATGGTTGTGAAGTGGTGTATCTAGTGAATATAGTTCTAAAAATATATAATTTAGAAATAGACAACTAGATTAAGAAATTGAATGAAAAAAAAACACTTTTAATCTCTTGATCAACTGAGTGAAATTTTACAAAAAAAAAAACAACTCGTCAAAGTGGTAAGTAGTTCATTTAGAAAGAAAATAAAAAGCTGATGACCGATGAAGAAAGTTCTGAATAAAAAAAAATTAGCATTTGTTTTTGAATAATTATACTATTCGATCCTTTCTCTTCCTTCCCAAAAATCCCTCAGCCTTCAATTGATTGGACTGAGGCGTCTCTTGGTGCATTAATTATGTAGTTCTTTGTAAAAGTGAAATTGTCACAGCTGCAAAAATCCTTAATATAACTACCCCGAAATTCAAAGAATAAATAAAAATGGGAGAGTGCGTCAAATTAAATACAGAGAGATTAAATTATTTGCACGAGTAAAACAGCAAGACAGCCATAAAGAAAAAATCATAAGGATCAAAATTTTACTAAATGGTTTTTCTCTACATATATTAGTAACATCCAAACAGCATTGATACTAGATACGAGTGCACCACAATAACAGTGATTTTCAGACCAAATTATGAACTTCTAGCTGGTAGAATTCGCTTAGTATTTCAAAATTTCCACCACTACACCTTGTCTGAAAATTATAAAATAGAAAACCATGAGGATAAAATTGGAAGAAACTATGTTCTCTCCAGATTACTGCACATTGATTAGCTCCACATCAAAGATCAGCCAAGAGTTCTTAGGTATTGGTCCCTGTGCTTTATCCCCATAGCTGAAATAAATTTGAAGCATAAACAAACCATCAAAATATAAGGAAAAATAAATCGAATTAGAAGACTGGAACATGCCTAAGAACATGTGTCAAATTTATAACAGTGACCTGTACTTGTAATATATTTAACCAATAACCATAAATTTTTAGTTATATATGCCTGCAGCACCAAATTGTTAAAATAATATATGTTGCAAGTTTTAGTCACATAGTCTGGGAACCAGAACCACTTTCAATTTTAAAAGTCCATTTTAGGTCTTTTTCTTAACCAGATGAACAATGAAAAGGCCAATAGGATGCATTTTATGGTTTCTATATTATATTATATAATTGATTTATGGTTACTCTAAATCTAAAAAGGTTAGTATTACTTGCAAGCAAAAGCAAAAAAATGTTCATCTCCATTTTAAAGTTCAGTAAAATATTAGCAAGAAAATAATGTTAATTCTAATTAGGTTGTGTCCAAAGTATATTCTAATAGACCCGTGGTTTAATATAAAAAAACAATGGAAGAGATGTATAAGTACAAACCCCATAGCTGGTGGGACGGTAAGCCTCCTTTTATCTCCAACACGCATCCCTAGAATAGACAAATTAATTTTAGATCAAATAACATTATAATTAAGCACCAGTAGTACCAGATGGCATTGGCTGCAACTTTTGGTATTGTTGTTTTCTCTGTTGATTGACATTCTACTTACTAGGTTCTATTTACCAGATAATAGGAACAAACTTTTTATTTTCTACATTATTAGATGAAAAGCTACACGAACAAACAAATGAACAAAATGAATAAGAAAAAAATAAATAAATAGTTGTACGTACCACTAACACCAACATCCCAGCCCTTGATGACCTGGCCTACACCTGTTTTCAGAAAAAGGAATTTTGTAATGCCATGTGTTGCTAATTCATGATCAGGTAAAATAACTGAATTAAAAAATCAAGAATTCAGTAAGGATTCCAGATCATGTGTAGCAAGCACTGCCGACCACCGGCATATTATTCTATGGGATGTGACAATTGAGTGCATTGTTTTTCTTTCTTTTTTTCCTTTAAATAGGTGGTTAGTTCTGACTTCAAATTAAACTACAGTTCACAAAAAAGTCTATATGTATTACCAAGGCGAAACTTAAATGGCCTTTGACCAACATTCGAGTCAAAAATCTTTCCATTCTTTAGCTTCCCAATATAAGTCACAGAAACCTTCACCAAGAAACAAAAGATGAACATTAGCAGAGGTACATATATTAAAATCAGCAAACCGTAAGAGTAATTGGAAGAAGTTATATTGGTTCCAACACAAGGCCACTTTGAGATTTTTGCATATAAGAGATGGTTAATATGTTAAAATATAGTATTGAGTATATTTCGTGCAATATGTAAGTGTACTTCATCGGCTGAAAATGTGTGCTCATACATACAATAAGCATCTTGCAGTTCACACTTAACCTTTTGCTCTGACGGTGGATATTGGATTGTTACGAGGATAAAAATCATTATATTTCCCAAAGTTCAAAAAAAAAAAAAAAAAAAGACACTGAACCAACCAAGGATAAACCTACGAATAGTGAATTGTAAAAAACATGTAACATGTGAACACCGCACTTCATGCACGGGTCGAAACATGGCAGAACACGGCACCCGGTGTTAGGCCTGCCGTGTCAAGACGTGTCTGTGCCGTTGTAAGAAGTGTTGTGTTCGAAGTTGGCTAACAGCACGTGTAAACATGGCACGTCCATGGCACACCTTGTCACAACACGGCTAGAACACATCTAGACACGGATCAAAATTTAAACAATTCTAAATCATCTTATATTTAACCTCAGCTTAAACCATCAGTTTCCACTTTCCACCAATGAGAATGGGATATTCATTTGAACATGAGCATCTTGCTGCTTAATTTAATTTCAAAATTAGATTTGCTTCTTAGATTTATTAGTAAAGGTTTACAAAATAAAAGATAAACCCCAACAAACTCAAAAGAGAATGAGAAGCCCTTACATGTATAAATTGCAACGAAGCAATCATAACAAATTTACAATAATTCTATTCAGTCATATGGCAACCTATTCTACATCAGAATACAACATAGTACATCTCAATTCCCATACATATTGAGCCAAACCGCTACTCATCAGATGTAAGCACGTTTTGGCACTCCTAAACACAGTATATCATGCCGTGCTGTGCCAATATGTGCTATTCATAGTACCGTAGCATCATTCAAAAGTTAATGGCAATGTATTCATTTTTCGCTGGACAAAACTTAATACTATGAAGCCTAAGTTGCAGATTAATGAAAAACTAATAATATGAATGTACCTTGCTCCCTGGAGTAGCCTTTTTGCCATCAGGTCGGCCCATGGAGATCTCCTCTACTACCAACCCATTTCCAAAAGTACGAGATTGTTGAGGCTCTTTCTCATTGTCTTCTTTCTCTTCTTTCTTGACTTCATCTTTCTCAGCACTTTTCTTGTTCTTCTTTTTCTTTTTCTTTTTGGATTCTTTTTCACTAGCATCACCAGGTTGGCCATTTTCACTATACCGGGCAAAGGAAATAAGAGAATACAGCGATTAGAATTTTAGATAAGTAACAGAAGAACTACAAAAAGAATTTATTAAAATGTTTCTTACGTATCAATCATCTTTTTGGAAATAGGTGTTTCTTCTTGTACAGCATCTCCTTTCGTAGGTTCTTTGGTTTCCTTCTTCAGTTTCTCACTTCTAAAAAGTAAATGATGCAAACAAGTTAAGCTAAATTGATAATACTAATCCTATGGTTTTCCAAAGCAATCAGTAAGCAAATAAATAATCTCATACCCATCATTTGGTGCCTTCACTTCAACTCCATCCTCTGTGCTCACACCAGACAAGCTTCCATTTTCACCCTTCTCTTTCTTTTTACTCTTCTTATCCAGTTTCTTCTTCTTCTTTTTTGATACCTCAGTATCCTCTCCCATTTTCTCATCGTCCATAGGGGCAGAACCATCAAGCTTCCTCTTTTTGTTTTCTTCTTTTCCTCCTTCAGTTTTCTTTGAATCAGATATGGGGAATCCATCTTCGTCTTCACTATCCCCTTGAGAGAGGGTGACCACTGACAGCTGGCGCTGGGACCCATCAAGTGCATCATCACTGTCACTTACTTGGCGGTTTTTCTTCTTGGATAAACGGCTCTTGTCTCCATTTGCTGTTTTTTCTTCCTCTAAAATCTCTTCAATGACAACTACAATTGTTTTCAACAAAAAAAAGAAAGCTGAATGTTACTCAAAAATATCAAATGCCTGAAAAACAAATAGCACGATAAATGTATAAATCTAGTCGAATACAACATAAAAAAAGGGAATGTAGCAGAGAACAATATATTGTTGTCTAATTTAAGAAAAACCTATTCCTTAATAATCCTGGATAAAAAAAAATAGCTTGAGAAGATTTACTCTTTGCAAACAAAAAAAAACAAACTTTTCATTGTTGGCATCCCAAAATCCTAAACAAACACGTAATAAGAAACAGCAACCAAAACAAGTGACAATTAATATTTCTCTTTCATTTTTGTTACCTCCGCTTTTGTGAGGACGGGATCGGGCATACAAATCGCCACCATCATCATACATGTCAACATCATCATCGTCATCAATAAAGTCAGATTCATACTCATCTTCGTCAGAAAAATCAATATAATCAGAGTCTTCGCTGTCTGTCTCAGCTATATCCTCTCCACAAGGCTCTCTTGTACAAAAGATAAGGAAATTCAACTCCTCAAAATAAAAAATATCACAAATCAGCAAGTACTTTATAAATTCATACTCAATTGTGTGTAACTAGACCTGACTGAACTACACTTGTATAATCACTGCTCAACTTATTGCAATAATTTTCTCATTTTACTTTGATTCATTTTGATACCCAATTTTATGCAATTAGACGATAGAACTACAATTGTATCATCAAAACATAACTTAGCATTATATTTTGCCACTGATGACGTTAATTTATTTTGCAACTTGGCCTCCATTTAAACCGAAGATAGCAATACGACAAAATAACTCCCAAGGGAAAGCACAACATTTTGACACTTTGTAGCAGCACAACAATGACCGAAATTGCCACGTGCCAATACTGTTAGGTATATTTCCATAAACCAGAAAAGGCATTCGCTCCTAACCACCAATAACTAAACAATAATATCAACAACAATAACCCTGCACGTAAGCAAATAGACAGCATTCCGAGTCTTTTACAGGCAGACAGATAGAAAATACTGACAAACACAAGTTGAAAACAGCAACAGCTGAAAGCCTGAAATGCTGGTACAAGTACCACCTCTAAGCACCACAAACCGAAAAATAACAAACAATAATAAACATAAAACAACACTTGCGAGGAATATGACATAAAAAGGATACAGGTTGCCATCTCTGGGGCCCACATAGTAGCCAGTGAGATGCACACTGCTCTTGCCAAGTACAGAGAAGACGACCTCCTCCTGCTCCTCAAACTCAAGCTCCAGGTGGCACGTCTCACATTTGTCAGCAAATAGACTGCATATCAGAACCGGGCTCTTCTCCCCCACATTGCACTGCACTGTTGTCTTTGCCGCAGCTGCCTTTGCTGCATTTGCTCCCACTGCATTTCCCAAAGTTGCCTGCACATTACAAAAATTGCAAACAATTTAGAGATATGAGCAAGGCTGTGGTAATATGCGTATTACACAACGGCCCGTGCTATGGACTCATATCTCTTTTTTTAAAGTCCAAACAGTCGATTCGATCCAAACCGTTAAACATGGCCTCCATATGAAAAGGTACTTGTAGACCGAATTTTACATATTTTAGAATTTATTTTACTATTTTTTTAGATAGGTAGAAAATCACTTGATTTGAAAATTCTGAACCATCCAAAATCAGTGATTTTATACCTATATAAAAGATAGTAATATTTTTTTTCTAAAAAATGTAAAATTTGGTCTACAAGTACCTTTTCATATGGAGATCATGTTTAACGGTTTGGATCAACTATCTAAACTTTGAAAATAGAGATATGGATCCATAGCACGGGTCGATCCGTACTATGCATATTACCATAGCCTCACTCAAGAGAAATTCATAGGACAAAAGACTTTAGATAGCAGCCTAGCCCAGAATAGACCGAGCTAATGGATAAACTGGTTCAGTTTTGGATTATGATTTGGGTGGGGCTGAATCGAGCTCAACTTCACTTTTAGTGATCAGGTACAACATCACTGGTTCACCATGTCACTTCATATCCTTTCTACCAAAATGGAATTTGAAACCCTAATAGTTTGATTTTTCTGAAGGAAACACCATACAACGCTAAATAACTTACAACATGTACCTATTCAACAGTATTCACATTTTAAATGTGTGTCCATAGGAAGTGAGGCTTTATATTATAAAATAAAACGAGCTGGCTAGCAATGGATAAAAATAGTTGAGAAACAAAACTTAAACCCTATCAAAATAAGACAAAAATATGCCTATAAATATAACCTGAGAAATACGGAGCCTCCCTCTAGTCTCGTCAAAGCTGTGCTTGTAAGGCTTCCCTGGCTTCACCTCAACCCCTACAGAAGTTACAAAATTAATAATTTAAAGACCGATAGAAATTGCATTCAGATGCGAATAGAGCAGCATTTTTCTCACCCCAAAAGGCCATTGTTGAAAGGAGAAGTGGGAGCTGCTCGCTATCTTTTGTTAGCGATCAGATAATGGGAGGCGTAAAAGATGATTAGGGTTTAAGATCTAGAAATTTCTCGAAGGCATCAGGGGTTTATGAGCACCCCTAAAACCCTAGCAAGTGAGAGCGGCCAAGAGGAGTGCGAAGTAATAATGACCTGGCTGAGAAGAGAGGCTTTTACATATGTATCCTTCCAAAAGTTAATATTATAAGATGCGCTATCATGTTAGGTTAAAGAATGTTTTTTTGTGTTAATATAAATAAAAAAAGAAAACATATTATTCTAGAGTCTAGCTGTCTAATTTCAGTATATATAACACTAACTCCAAAATCTACTAAATCGACTTCAAACGGTGAATTCAAACCATTCAAACCGATCTACTTCATTAGTTGTGCGTTTACATGTAATTTTTATAATTTTTATAATTTATTTAGCATTAAGTCAAACGGTCAAATATGTGAGTTTTTAAGTTAATTTTATACATTTATTTTTCAATATTTTTAACCGCTTGATTTGATACTAAAATAATCGAAAGTATAAAATTTTTACATGTAAACGTATCACTTATAAAGTAAATCGGTTTGAACAGTTTGAATTAATCATTTAAAGTTCATCCAATCAATTTTGGAGTTGATGTTATATGACACTGATATCATACTAGATGGACTCATTGTTCTATTTCATTTTTACATTTTTTTTTTCCAAAGTATTGTTTATTTTTTTCCCCTTCTAGTAACTAGTAAGCCATGGGGTTGCTCCCGAATTCGCATCCTCTGAGATATCTCAAACTTTGCGTGACTTTTTGGAATATCTCAATCGTTCAAATACGTTCTGCACGAATCTCAAAGCTCAAATAATACTGGCCCCCTACGTCCCCCCGAATAGGCACCGGACACGTTAGTCACGCAAAAATTGAAATATCTCAGAGGATACGCACCCATTGCTCCCGACCATCAATATGATGCAGCCATCTAGGTATAGAGAGCAGTTTGGGTCCGATGGGCCCCATAACCGTCAGATCTACTTTAAGATCCGTGCACATGATTATTAAAACAAATATATACGGATAATCTTAAAACGAATCGGACGATTACAGAACACATCAAACTCAGTTTGAGTCCCATCGGACCCAAATTGCTCTCCTGGGTGTAATGATAACTAGAGAGTATACACCATACATACCATAAACCTAAAAATAGAGAATCGTTGGTATACCATTTTAAACATCATAAAATGTTTATTTTCCAATCAAAACACACTAATTTCTTATTTTCTCGTTTTAAATTGCAAATTATTTTATTTCCCCTTATGTGTATTAAATTTGAAAATTTAAAATTTAATTAATCATTTAGTTATATTTAATAGTTTTTTTATGAGTTCTATTTGGAGTTGTGCTCATCAAACCCTCTTGGTGAGCACGTCACACCATAGATTTACTATATATATATATATGAGTAGAACTAGGGTGCTCCTAAGTTCACCAAGCCTCTTGTGAATTTGACTCTAAAGTATATCGAATCGACTTTAAACAATGAATCCAAACCGTTGAAATCCTTCTACCTAACAATTGATGCGTCTACATGTGAAAATTTTAAAGTTTCGAATTAATTTGATATAGAGTCAAGTGGTCAAAGGAGTCCAAAAAATGAATGCATTAAAATTTATTTATAAATCTTAAATTTTTGACCACTTGTCTCTATATTTAATTAATTCGAAACTTTAAAATTTTCACATGTAGACCCATCACTCATTGGGTAGAAGGGTTTCAACGGTTTGGATTCATCGTTTAAAGTTGATTCGATATATTTTAGAGTCAAGTTCACAAGAGGTTTGGTGAACTTAGGAGCACCCTAGTTCTACTATATATATATAGATGGGCTAACTTGTCTCCAAGCACATTTCAATATGGAGATCACATCTAACGGTTCGGATTGACTATTTAAACTTTGAAAATGGAGATACGAGCGGTAAGTAAAACACCCCCTTTACTTCCCAAAGCAAGTTAGCCCATCTCTCTCTCTATATATAAGAGTGAGTCTATGGTACTATGCATAGCACGGATGGGTCCGTACTACGGTTCAATATCTTCGTTTTTAAAATTCTAACAGTCGATCCGAACCATTCAACATAATTTCCATATGAATATGTACTTGCTGACAAAATTTTACATTATTTTGAATTTTTTTTACTATTTTTTTATATAGGTAGAAAATCACTGTTTTTGGATGGTCAAGAATTTTCAGATCAAGTGATTTTCTACTTATCTAAAAAAATAGTAAAAAATTCGAAAAAAATGTAAAATTTGGTCAGCAAGTACATATTCATATGGAAATCATGTTGAACGGTTCAGATCGATCGTTAGAATTTTGAAAACGAAGATATTGAACCATAGTACGGACCCATCCTTGCTATGCATAGTACCATAGGCTCACTCTATATATAATCTCTAAGTTATATCCGTTTGATAAGAATTCTAATAGTTATATATTTTCTGAAAATTTCTTAATTGAGAAATGTTTTATATTTATTATGTGGTAAAAATTCAAGTAATCGACGGATTTGAAGACGATTTCGGTAGTTAGAGAATTCTGAAATTTGCATCAAAGTATTTGTTAAATGATAATCAGATGTATCTTTAGATCTTACTAGGACCAATGCAGGAAAAAAGGTTATTGTAAGATACAGATTCAGTGAATATAGTTTGGAGTGCCTTCAATTTTAATTATGAAATTCAATCCGAAGAAGACCAGTTTGCTCAATTTAATCGGAAAAATGATATATGCTTATTATTGGTTGGCTTTAATCTGTGCCAGTATGAGCAAGCTTGGTATTGTTGTTGGTACGAAGCAATACAATAAATTACCGAGGTTAGTAAAGTATGACTTTTTCACGTAGAGCTGTCACTTGAAGCTGCAAATTTAGCTGAGAGAACCTCATGAAAATAAAAATGTCTCAATTTGTATGTCAAAATTTCTTTCGTTAAACGTGTTATCATTTGTTTCTTTAAAACATATTTTCCAAACTTGAAATGTTAAAAAAAAAAATTGCCCTCAGAAGTCACATCTTATTAATTTTTCTCCGATGACCAAAATGCCCCCATTGTTTTCCAAAGTACATTACTATTAATTTTCCTCCGATGACCAAAATGCCCTCATTGGATGGGCTTCGTGATCCGGTTCGGATCTTGACAAGTGTGCAAGTATATTCTCCAAATAGAATAGATAAACCTTCATCTAAATAAAAAAAATTAAGAAAAATCGGCACTTATTTAATCGTATTTCAATTTATTTTAATGATAACTTTCTTATATATTAATAAAATGTCTAAATTTTTCGATAATGTGACCAAAATCTTAACAAATTTATGGTTTTCTTTTGTGAAAGATAAGACTAAAACTTATTTATTATTCTTGATATATGTCATAGGCAACGTATGAGGAAAAAATTGTAAATATGTAACTTTTTATCAAGTGATAAAAACGTTATAAAATTTACAATATATATTTGCAAAAAAAAAAAGTTATTTTTTTCCACTATTTTTAATATAAGGAGGATTCAAATGCATCATAATTTTGTACTCCAATATGCTCCACATTTTTAATCTCTGTTTTCAAAGTTCGAACAGTTGATCAGAACCACTTAACATGATCTTCATAATAAAATATGCCTAAAAACCAAATTTTAGATTTTTTAATATTTTTTTTAGATAGGTACAAAATCACTATTTTAAAGAGATTGTGGACCATCCGAAAAAGTGATATTGTACCTATCTAAAATACTAGTAAAAAAAATTCTAAAAACTATAAAATTTGGTCTCTAAGAACATTTTATTGTGAAGATCATGTTGAGTAGTTCAGATCAAATATTTTAACTTTCAAAACATAGATGAATATATAAAGTATATTGGAACATAAATTCATGGTGCATTTGAACCATCCTCTTTTAAATATAACGTATGTGGATATAAATTGAAAATATCAACATTCAGATTTCATATAGAAACCAACATATGCATTTAAACATAAATTCTTAACTCAATTTTAGTTTCCACTTCTTAACCTATAATAAAAAAAGCAGAACAATTACATATACAGTTACGATATGTGAATGATCATATTACATATGGTTACGCAATTAAAAATTTGCAAAATAAATTTAATTAAAAAAATAATGTTAGAAAATCAATTATGTAATGTGTCATATGACGAGATATGACCATGTCAATTTGCACGATGTCTCATGACGTTTTCAATTAAAATGAGACAAATTATGTGACACGTAAATCACTTCACATGATGTGATGTATCGACTATCAGAGGCTTAAGGAAACCGCGTGATTATTTCCTTCGCTATTTTAACCTAACTCTTGGTGTCGCTTTTATTTTTCCGGTTATATGCCAGGGGCCCGCTACATTGGTGCCGCTTCCATTTCTTTTCGGTTCTTTTGTCAGTGACTCGCTACATCAACACACCCACGGAATATGCACTCCTAATTGGGTCGGACTCGTTAAAGTATAATCGGGTATTGACTGCCATAAATCCAGCCGTCGCGCCGTTCTATTTAATGGCGCCATAGCTTTCTTATTCTTTCTTTCTCTGCCAGATAGGATTTTATTTGAGCTTTCATTGGCAGATACTGCATCAAAATTCGCTCATATAACAGAGAGGAGAGAACAAAAACGATGTGGAGAAGGTTCGCATTTCAGCTCCGCCCGATCGCCGCTTCCCGATCTGCCGCCGCGTCCACTTCAGGCAGCGCGCTTCTTGTCCATCCGGCGATCGTCTCAGTTCCGGCTCTCTCCTTCTCTTCTCTCGGTATTTACATCTCTGATCACAGCAATTTCTCAGTCTCTGTTTTTCTTTTTTTGTCATTCTGTGCAAGTTCCTCTGGGAATCTGGTATTTTTTAAGAATAGTTTCAAAGAAGCTGCGATTTGATCTGCGGTTCCCTCTTAATCAGGCCCACGATCCCCCCTCCCTCCTTAACATTATTTATTTGCCTCTGTAATCTCCGAAAATAACTCTAATTGACCATCCATGGATCAAAATCTGCTTTCTACTATAGCGTGTCTTTTCGTAAATATAATAATTTAATCTTTATTTGTTTCATTTTAATGTGATTTGCCATGTGCGATTGGAAAACAAAAACGAAGTTCTTTTGTTTTTTATTATCCCTGAAATCTATGGTTTATTTGCTGCTTATTGTGAAAAACTTGTAAGAGTCGTTTGATTCCTTTGGATGTACAAGTCAGAATATGTCAATTCCAATTTCCAGCAATGTGTTCCATAAATTTCCGGGTTTATATAAAATACTACTAGAGATAAATTAATGCTAATTATTCACAATCTTTGTGTGGAAAGGTCAAAATTCATGTGTTATGCAGTTATACATCTAAAAAAAGAATCTGCAAGTGGCTTATTTATATAGTTGATACATCCATTGAAGGACACAATTCATGTGTGGGAGGACACATTTTATTTGGCAATTTTCTGACCTGTGCAATTAATTTTGTTTTTCGAATACAAAATTCAAAAGTTGCCCTTCGTTTTCATTTATTATAATATTTTTAAATTGCAGCTGAGGAGATTAGGAAAAGTGTAGAAGATGTTATGCCAATTGCAACTGGTCTGGAGCGCGAGGAAATTGAAGCTGAGCTACAGGTAACTAATTTTAAATAGTTTTGAGCTTATTTTCAGAAAAGTACATATACTTTGTTAAATATCACCTTCTTATTTGCTATAGTGTAAATTCATCTTGACATCTTGATGAAATTACCAATTTGTTATACAAAACAAGAGTGGTAGAGCTCAGTAAACAGAGTGAAATCTGTGAAATGAAGTTGTACTGTCAATTGTATGGCCTTTAATTACATTTCCAAATTTCTGTATTGCAAATTATGAGCAACCTTTTGATGTACTCATTTATCCAGAAAAGACCAAAATTTAAAATTGTGACATGGCTAGGAGTAGCACTTATGTTAATGAAATAATGAAATATCAATTTCCTTGTTGGTTAACTTTGTTAATATATATTGTACAGGGTTGGAAGCGCTTTGATGTGGAGGCTCCTTCTGGACCTTTTGGAACCAAGGTCTCCATCTCTCTAGCTCAACCTTATTTTCATATATAATCGCATTTACAAGAAAAATTATTGCTTTAAAAAAAACCATTTGTTCTACCTTATCTCTTTATCAGATATTCTGTCCTAAATGGTGATTTTCGGTTAATATTAATCTTAATCTTAAACTACATAGCAGTTGATCTGCTATAGACTATTGTCACAGTAAAGTACAGAGCATTCACTGTCCCAATCTATGTTATTTTAAAGGAAAATATTGATCTACCCTTGCAATTGTTTCTTTGTTGATGTTGTTTTTTTTTAAAATAATTTTGTGGGCTGGAAATTTGCATATTTTATTTGACATTACTCTATGCTTGGGGTTAACCTGCACTTGAATTTTTTTTATAGGAAGAACCAGCTATAATAAAGTCACACTATAACAAAAGACTGGTTGGCTGCCCTGGTGGTGAAGGCGGTATGTCACATAAGCTAGTACCATATAAAACTATTTTGAAAACAAAACTTTACTTAGGAATATGATTATATGAAATTGATGTTCATAATACAGAAGATGAACATGATGTGTGTTGGTTCTGGCTTGAGAAAGGGAAGCCTCACGAATGCCCGGTGTGTACTCAGTACTTCATGGTAACTTTCATGCCCCCCCCTCTTTTTTTCTCTCCTATTCTTGGTTTATTCTTGTTTACTCTAATTGGAGATTTGCCTATGCTTAATGGAGCCATTAAAATGTTTAATTCTACCTGAGAAGCACCAGAAACCTCTTCATTTCTTATAGGCACTGTATTAGTTTGTTATTTTGGTGGGGATGCCCATATGGGTAAAAAATACATTAATTGGGTTTATTTAAACTACATTGAAGTTGGCTTTCTGATATTATTACTGTTTTTGTTAGTTGGATGTGATAGGAAAAGGAGGTGATCCTGAGGGTCATAGTGATAATGAGCATGAGCACTAATATTTGGAAATGAAAAAAAAATTCTTTTCCTCATGGAGGATTGTTCTCTATTCTTGTTTTCTTTTCTCCTTTCAAATAGCAAACTATGCATCCTAACTTGAAATTGTTTTTCAAGTCGTTTTGATTGATAGCTTTGTAATAATGGCCTAATTGATATTAAATATAAATCATACTCCAATTCTTTCCTTGACAAACAAAAGAGGAATGATAAAATAGAAGATTTTTGTACTTTTCATTTCATATACTTTGAAGTAGAGAAATATGGTTTTCTGCTTGCTCAAGTTCTGCCGAAACAGTGTATTCTGGTTTCTGGTTTGAATAGCGAGCTAACTTAATTTTCAAAATTGAAAATGGTCACTAACCCAACTTTCAGTTGGATTATTAAAATAACATGCTAACTCATATAAAAAAAAATTCAAGGTACTTTTGAGCAAACTTATTTTTCTTATGGGGAAAATTCATATATATATAAACAATGTAAATAGCACGAGGAAATACTAATTATCTACACGTGTAGACGTGTAGTAGACCGAATTTTATCTATATCACAAATTCAACAAGCATATAAACTTTTATATTTTGATATGCATTAACACGTTTGTCAAACTACTATAAACTAATTTAAATAAAAAGTTCAAATAACACGAGGAAATACTAACTTACATCAAGCCAACTTCATTTTCGTGGCGAAGTCCATATAGAACAATTCCAATATCTCGGAATAACCAAAGCCAACTCAGACTCATAGATACTTAACAACACAAAAATTAAATGAGTAGACAAAATTAAAAACATGAATCTGATAACTGTAATTAGATTTTTTTTTAACAATCATTTAAACTGAAAAGAAAATATGTTATTTTTTTTTTATTAATTGCCCTGTTACATGCCAACATTTTTTTAGATGTTTTTTTCACAAGAATTGAACCTACAAAGAGACAGGATTCACACTGCTGCACTAAGTTCGTGGTTCATAAAATACATTATTACGTATGAAGAAGATATGTGCACAAAATGATGGACAATGTAAGTGCAAATGTTTTGGTCTATGTCCTTTATTTAGAACAAATAATTGTTACTATAGCATAAATTCATTGCTATGAATATTTGGTATGAATCCTTGGTTACTTATGCATGAATATTTTGTATAACATGTTACAGGTTAGAACCTTGTTCCCAAACGACAATTAAGAATTGTTTTCAAATAGAAAAATTAGATTGTTTAAAAAATAAAGCTGGTAAGCAAAAATAGTATATTTTAGTTTGTAATTTGGAAGTAAGTTTTACTGTATATCATGACCACACTGGTATATATATATACATATATATAGAGTGATACTACAATGCTTTGGGAAGTAAAGGGGTGTTTTACTTCTCTCTCATATCTTCATTTTCAAAGCTCAAATAGTCGATCCGATCTTCTCAACATGATCTTCATATTGTAATTTGTTTGGAGACCAAATTTTATATTTTTTATTTAATGAAAAACTGCGATTTTAAAAAATTCTAAATTTTTTTTCCAAAAAATATAAAATTTAGTCTCCAAGTACATATCAACAATGATATATAAAGATCATGTTGAGAAGTTCGGATGAATTTATGCAGGGAGCTTAATTGGCGTTAGCTAGTTTCATTGGTCCAATATTTTTGCACTTGAGATTATGCTTCGTGCAAGAGTTCAAAACAAAAAACAAAAACAAAAAACCAACAAAAATTCAAGAAAAATGTAATTAAATTTTAACCCAAAAAAATGCACACATGATATCTATAGGGCAAAGTCTTCTATGGACATAAGGACCTATTTGTAAAATGAACATATTTTTATTTTCAAAGTTCAAACAGTCGATCCGAACCGTTCATCTTGTTCTCCATATTAATATGTGCTTGGAGACCAAATTTTACATTTTTCTGAATTTTTTTACTATTTATTAAGATGGGTACAAAATTCAATTGTCTGAATTTGATATTTTTTGTACCCATCTTAATAAATAGTAAAAAATTCAGAAAAATGTAAAATTTGGTCTCCAAGCACATATTAATATGAAGAACAAGATGAACGGTTCGGATCGACTGTTTGAACTTTGAAAATAAAAATATGTTCATTTTACAAATAGGTCCACTCTCATATAGTTATCCTGACCACAGTTGCCAACATAAATTCAGAATCTCAACATGCTGCGACTACTGATTATTGTTTAATTAATTAGATGATAAAAACAGAAATGAATATCCTTACAAAACTCAAGAATAATGAAATTGAGAATCTGCTAGCGATTGAAAAACTGAAACTACACAGGAGAGGTTAGTTCAATTCAGTGCATTTCCTGCCTTTGATCAAATTAGTGATCATGATGTCCTTTGCACTGGAGATTATTAACATACTATTCGTCAAATTACTCTGCCATTGGAAATGATGAAGACTGAAGAGCTTGTGAATTTCCACCATTCATAAAACACAGATTCATCTTTTGGCAAATTCAACAAAAGAACCAATTCTGTGTTTTCTTCAATTTCCTTTTCTTGCCGAGCTGAGGTGGCTGTCAATTGGGTCCCTCTTCTTCTGTTGAATGTGTCAACTTGGCCACCTGTATAAGTTTGCAAAGGCCCCACATATTGTTAAGAATTTCATAAACAAATTCTGTAATAGCAGAAGTTATACATGGACTCATTAATTACATGCTGTCAACAATTTTGCTAATTTAAACATGTTATAAAACATCTGTCGGTACAATCAAGGAAATGAAAATAATTTAATTATAAATACTGATGATGATTAAATGTATATATAAATTATACTAATAGTCTGGGAAAAGAAATAATACGAGCAATGGATAACATTACCAATGGAGGGTGTACACTGCCTCCTAGAATGTAAGTTTGTGTTGTTGAGGGTATGAAGGAAATGTGGAGGCTGATGTGGGACCGGAACAGTTGGGACAGACATGTTGGGATAAGGTGGGGTCCGAGTTGGTGGACCATAGCCGGGGCAGAGAGCGCGAGGTTGGTACGGCATAGGTGGAGCCGTTCTGATGTTCGGTATCGACGCTATACTCTGAACTGTAGATGCAAGGTTACCTGTGAAAGTTTGCAAGGCCATATACATTATTAGGAACTTTACAAAAATGATATACCAAAAAAAAATTAGAAATACTAAACAGGGGATTGTCGTACTGTACCAGCTCTAGAAACAATCTAATAGACTACCAAATCAAAATTTTAATAGTCATATGTTAGCCTGTGAAAATTTTGTATGAGCATGAGATATTACGTTCAATTTTATCCACCCAAAAACAAATAAACAACACATAATAACAGACATGCCAGAATGAGCCATATAAGGCGGTGTCCGAATTGGTGCCCCCTTGCCAGGTGCAGGAAAATAAAATGAGTTTTGGGTTAGTGAACCATGGCTGGGGGAGAGAGTGAGAGGTTGGTATGGTGTATGTAGAACCATGGCAGTGTTTGGTACCAATGCTATACTCTGAACTATAGATGCCCTGTTAACTGTAAAAGTTTGCAAGGCCATGCATTATGAGGAACTTACTTTGCAAATTAAATTGATACACCAAAATAAGAATTTTCATAATCAGAATCAGAATCAATAGAAAGACTATCAAAATCAGAATTTTCGTAATCTTATGTTGTATTGTGAAAATCTTGTATGATCATGAAATACTTTCTTCTTCTTTTTTCAATTTTACTCACCCCAAAACATACAAACATCACATAACGAAGCATAAAAAGAATATAGAAACGGAAAAAAGAAAAAAATAATGTTACCATTCTGGGTTACATGTTGCCACCTACGAACAGGAAGTGGACGTGTATAATATGGGGGACACCAGGTGCGGGTGTTGTATTATTGTATTGTTCCTGATTTGGTTTGGAGTAATTGGATGTTGTGGTATTGTACAAGCCAAGGGGTCATGCATGCCTATTGCGGTAGGTCCGCACATGCTAAGGTTAAAAATATTCAAGATGAAAATAAGAAGAAAAAAATTCAAGATGAAACATTAATCAATGCTGAAATTAGTATAGAAATAGATAAATTGTTTGTTCTTTTGTCCATGATGAGTCCTTAAAATTATATAATATATATGAGAAAAAATAAATAATTTTGTTCGTTAGACCATTATTTCTATATATAAATTTCAGGGAAATTGACATGTAATAGATATATTTCTATTGACAGCTTGAAACTATTATATATCCAATAAGAGTTTAATTACTACGTAATTTCCCAACTAAAGGTTAAAAAATTAAAAACTAGTAAGAGATTTGTACCTTTCACGCAGTAATTAATTAGTACGTCCTGATTTGCTTAATCTCCTTTGAAGAATTGGCGGCTGATTTACGGAAACAAGAGTTGAGAAAGAAGCACTTAAACCAGAGTTGAGAAATTCGAGATCCAATTAGCAATATTTACATAACAGTTCAAGCTAGATAAATATAGAAATTTCTAAATCTGGAGAAATAACTTTCCTTAATTAATTAAAGCAGTACTTTATTTAATTATTTCCTTTATAATAAGCATAAAAAAGAAAGTCGGTATTGTGTCAAACGGTTGGATATTTCCGTATGAGTTTTCTATTTATATTATTAATCTTAAAAAAGTATTCGTAAATGTAAAGATTGAAGATTCAGATCTTATTTTGTCCGAGCCGAGACCGTTACAAATTAAGGCAACAAGCACTGAAAATTAGGCTTAAATATTTTCTCTCTACTAAATTCGGCTTATATTTGGGTGACTCGAAATTTGATATTTAATCTTAACTGTCAATACTTGTTGTATTTGGTTGGTCTCCGATGGAACATATTATCACTTTATTATGTATAAATTTTAGTGTTATAAATAACATGCTACAATATTTTTAGACTTTAAATGCAGCGCTATAACGGTCTGCTATTTGCGCTACGCGCTATAGAGCACGCAATACTACATAGAGGCTTTTATTTAAAAGTCCAAACTGAATTCTTTTTTAAGAATCAATTTTTTTCAAGGTTTATATTGCTTTTGATTTTAAATAAAAAAAAAATAGATAATTTATGCCATGATTCTTAGTTTTTTTTTAATAGAAAGAGAAATATAATTTATGTCATGATTCTTAGGTTATTTTGAATTAAAAAAAAATAGTTTACGATATTAGTAGGGATATTTTGAATAGTAAATTGGACTTTGTATTTGGTCAATGTGAATATTCTAATTTCTTAACCAATTTTGTGTTATTTATCGCTGTATGAGACTTTAGATAATGTTGATAAGTAGTAGAAATATAAAATATAATTTTTTAAACAAAAAAATACTATGTAAGATTGCTTTCGCTATAGCTACGATATTCACGATAGCTTTTTATTTAGCCTTTACGTGATGACGCGATAATCGCTATTTGGAATCTTGATAAATTTAGAACTCAAATAATAAATCATTGAAAAGTTAGAGATATTTAAAATAAACTATATTTTATTTATTCTATTTCACAATTTTTTTTAAGTCGCTAATTTAGACGGAAAAACAGATGTAATTAACACCCAATAGACAGAGAGAAATAAAAAAAAATCTATGACGATCCCCTTTGTTATCTTCAACTACTCTATCATTTTTATCATTATGTGAAATGAATTTGTATTAGTTTTTTCGGTAATATCAAGAAATGAAAATTGAATCAATAGTTGAGACTTATTTGAAATGGAAGCTCAAATAATTTGAACAACCTTAATTATACTCATGCATGATAGCTATGATTTAACATGATGTAACTTTAGGCGCATGTTCTTCCCTCAAAGAAAGAAAAATAAAAAAATTAGTTACTTATGCCCCCCTTTTTTTTTTTGCAAAAGTGGGTAACCCCCGCCTATTTCATATTGAACAAAAACAGTTCATACAATAATCAATAGATCGGTAAATCCATTGTGCAAAACAGACCAAGTATCATAGAAACAAAACAATAGTAGGTATATAACATTCTTAGTAATCACTAGAATTAGAGCATGTAGAGCAAGTCATGTCATCAGACGGAGAAGAACCAGGAACAAAAAAAGTGGACATAGAGTCAGACGGCAGAGAACTAGAGTCAGCCCTGTCTCTCAGGTATTCCGAGAGATCCGACCTTCTGAATTCGAGTTCTGGAACTGCATCTGTATCGTGGGAGCTTGCCCCGTCTGGGGTATCGGAACAATTACGTCAGTTCCTCGCCGTTTTCATCTGACATGATTTCAGTGGAGCCCTGACTTGTCAAAATATTAGTCAGTAGTAGTAGTCATAAGTCAAAAGACTAAAACCAGAACAGACCGTAGCTGTCTTTGGTCCCTGAGAGCACGGACTAAATCTTTGTTTCATAGTGCATGTAACATTACCAGAAAAAATGCGAACAAAAAAGAATGATGCAATAAACAAGATCCAGTATATTTTGGCTTTTGTAAAAGATGGATTTATTATAGAATCTTTTGTAGTGGCCCTGGAATATATACTTCAGTTTCTGTCAGAAACGAAAGATACCATCTATTCTTTTTAAAGTAGACTTCGCAAAGGCTTTTGATACTTCAGATTGGTGCTTTCTCACAAACCTCCTGGTTGAACTAGGTTTCCAACCTAAATGGCTCTCGGCGGTTTCAATCACACTCACAACATCTTCATCAGCAATCAAGGTCAGTGGCACAATCAATCACACAATACTTCTATCACAAGCGAGGCGGTACAGAATAGGATGGTGGGATGAAAATCAAATTTGCTATCTTTTGGCGGAAGGGTTACTCTTGTCAAATCTGCATTATATGCCATTCCCAGACAGTACATGAAAGCGATCAAAATCCCTAATTGGGTATTCAAGCACATTGATAGGTTGAGAAGGAAATTTCCTATGGAAGGGAAACGAAACGTGCAAGGGACCCAACCTTAATAAGATATAGAATGAAGCATTACTCAAGAAGTAACCTGTGCGCAGAAACATCGCGCTTCTTACATGGGATAAGAGAAGTTGCGCAAATAGCACCAGATAACAGCAACTCATGATCCTTCACAAGATCACTGGAAACGTTCGAGTCATATGATGCTGTGGAAATTGAAGGCCCTTGCAAAGATCAAGATCTTTCTTTGGATAGCTCTGCAAAATAAAATTTCAACGCAACAAATTTTAACTACCAGAGGGTGCAATACTCGCTGTGCAGAGACAACAATCTTGAGACGAGGGATCACATTCTTTGCCATTGAAGTTACTCCAGGCGATTTTGGACAGGGCTGTTGCAACACTTCAATATCCCTGTACCAACTGGAAACTATTAAACGTTTCAGGTAAATTCAACAAGCATAATTATCTACATATGTTGAGAAGTACAATTTTATCTATCACAAATTCAACAAGCATGTAATTTATTCTATTTTGAAAATGCATTAACATGTTTGTCAAACAAGTATATATTTCTTTTGATAAAAGTGGGAGATACCCACCAATTGTCATTGAACAAACGAAAACCATTACACTGTTTTTATAGCAACAATTGAACCTGCGTCTCTCAGTAGAGAGACGGGACTTGCGCCACAGCACTAAGCCCGCAGCTCAGAAAATACGTCAATATATATGAAGAAGATACGCACAAAATGATGAACAATGTAAGTGCAAATGTTTTGGTCTCTGTCCTTTATTTAGAACAAATTGTTACTATAGCAGAAATTCATCGGCATTTTTGCGGAAGATGTTACTGTAGCAGAATTGTTATATCAGTAATCTTTGGTTATGAATCTTTGGTATGAATCTTTGAATAACAAGCTAACAGCTTAGAACTTAGAACCTTGGTTCCCAAACGACAATTAAGACTTAGTTTTCAAATAGGAAACAATATATTGTTTAAAAATAAAACTGGTAAGCAAAAATAGAATATTTAGTTTGTAATTTGTAAGTAAGTTTTACTGTATATCATGATCACACTGGTGTATAATAAATACAGACGGATGTTGTCCGATAAAACACTTACTCTTTCTCTAATTAAAATTTAAGGTCCTTACTGAAATTAAGATGAACACCAAGCTATACATTCTAGCTTTATTTTTTGTCATTACATGCCTCTTTTGTATGATTGAAGGTAATGTTTGTTGCAGCATTTGAACTCCTCTGAATTCAATTTATTTTTATTTTTGTAGGAATTTAAAGTCATGCCAAAAAACGTCAATACTGTTACCTTGAGTAGAACTAGGGTGCTCCTAAGTTCACCAAATCTCTTGTGAACTTGACTCTAAAATATATCAAATCGACTTTAAACGATGAATCCAAACCGTTGAAACCCTTCTACCTAATGAGTGATGCCTCTACATGTGAAAATTTTAAAGTTTCTAATTAATTTAATATAGAGTCAAGTGGTCAAAAGTTTAAGGTTTATAAATTAATTTTTAATGCATTTATTTTTTGGACTCCTTTGATCACTTGACTCTATATTAAATTAATTAGAAACTTTAAAATTTTCACATGTAGACATATCAATTATTAGGTAGAAGGATTTCAACGGTTTGAATTCATTATTTAAAGTCGATTCGATATATTTTAGAGTCAAGTTGGTTGGGTGAACTTAGGAGCACCCTAGTTCTACTCCTGTTACCTTTATCATTTAATTAGCACATCACCCCATGAGAAATAGATTTCTTTTCTTAGCACTGCCTTAATAATTGATCTCTAAATTGAATTGAGTCATAAAATTTCTAAGCCTTACTATTTACTCCCAATGAATTGCCTCTTTTCATGAATAAATCTCCAATTGATATATATGATATATAACCTCGTGTCGGGCTGATATATGCATAGCTCGGGAGGTGCATGTTCAAGGAGGCAAAATAAGGGCAAGCAAGATCAATATTCAGAATTGGTGCGGTAATTAGGGGTGTTCATCGGGTCCGGTTTAATCGGTTTTGGACCGAACCGAATTAGTTCAGTTCAAACGGTTCGGTTATTTCGGTTTAATGGTTCGGTTCGGTTTGTTTTTTAAAACCGAATTATAATTTCGGTTCGGTTCGGTTTGAAATTTTCGAAACCAAAATAACCGAACCAACCGAACTTTTATATATTATGAATTTGGTCCGGACCGTCCCGGTTTATTTCTTAATATTCCGGTTTATTTCTTAATTAATTGTTTTAAATATTTCGGTTTATTTCTTAATATCCCGATTTATCTCTTAATACTCCAATTTATTTCTTAATATACTTCGGTTTATTACAAAACAATTGATTTAAATAAAAAATTGATATATTTCGGTTTGAACCGAACAAACCGAACAAACCGAACAAACTGAAATAAAACTTTGGTTTGGTTCGGTTTGGTTGCAGTGCTAATTCGGTTTGGTTCGGTTTTATTTTTGAAACCGAATTATAACTTCGGTTTGACTAGTTCGGTTCGGTTTAAACCGAACCGAACCAATGAACACCCCCAGCGGTAATGTAAGTGGAGATCATAAAAACGCAAGCAAGATCAATGTTCCATCTCTCTGTGCCAAGTGCGACTGTGCTTCCGGGACGTGTTACTGTTGTGGTGCGTATCAACCACAATATTGTTGGACATCACAGAGAGAATGCGAAAAACAGTGCAAATAGAGGGGGCATTGATTCTTAATTATTAGATTTGTATTATATATGTATTTTGCTTTTGTTTATAATGGTTGTCAGCAATAAATGCATAATTAATTTACTAATGAGTTGTATTCTAGAAATAAAGAATATTCAATGCATATCAAACTATCTCTATCAATAATTTGTTAATCACTCAGGCTTGTATTTGCGTGACTTGAAATTTGATTTCTAATCTTAGTTGTCAATACTTTTTGTTGTATTTGTTTTATAGTGTAATGGGCTTGGGCTCTTCTAGCCCAATAAAGGGCGTATTCGGCAGACCATTGAGAATAGGCATGGATACGGGAATTGAACTAAAAATTACTGTTCACGTGGGAAAAAAAAATTCAATTGAACTGAATTTTTTTTTCCGCAAAAACAGTGGAACGACCGAACACGCTCTAAATGACAATATCGACGCTTGGTTCAAACACTGTACTGCCCAGAAAGGACATAAGATTTCGAAAGGTAATCAGCTTCGTGCCTTGGTTATATTAATAATAAAAGATAATTCATTAATTTTTCAATTGGTGAACAAGAAAACCAATTTTGTGATTTCGTATATTCAAGAAATTGCAATGTATTAACAGTTAATTGTATAAAGAGTAACAGATCCAGAATTTGTGCCAACGACAAATTATACAAGTAGTAAAAGTTGCAATAGTTTTTAAACTAGTACCGATGGTGTAGTTTTATAAACGGTATTCATCTTGATGGATTTTTATTTTATTGAAACTAGTTAATTGGTATATGGTAACTTTCAGGGAAAATTTGGAGAATTCATCTATTTGCTAAATGGTTAACAGTTAATTTAGAAAAGAGTAACAGAACCAGAAAACATGCGAACAAAAGAGAATGATGCAATACACCACATCCAACACATTTGCTTTTAAATTTAAGATTTGTTTTTTGTTTTTGTCAACATCATTATTAAACAAGAATGATCACACTACCGGCATTGTTAAACAAGAATGATGCAGATCACACCACGGTAATCGAATGGACACCATTTATAATATTCATAAACATTAGAATGATATCTAATTTGGATAATTAGTGATGCCTACCAGTGGACGAGAAATGTCAACGAATCTTCTTTTTCATTTTTATTTTTGACATAATTACTGATAGTTGCGATAATTCAGTAAAAAACTAAATTAACAATGAGCAAAACTAAATGCTGTACGAACTTTCCTGTCATTCTTTTTCTAACTATGCACAAAATCTGGAATCTCGATGTGGTCCAAGATATTCCCACGCACACCCATGATTTTGACTGCAGCATTTGAATGGCCCTTCAAAAAGAGATCAGTAAGCTGCAAGATAAGATTTAAAATTAAACATCTGAACAAATCAGTAAGAAAATTATATACAAAGTTCCAGGTAGGCAGATGCATCCCACACCACGAGTACATATAACAATTTTGAGAATTTTGGTCACTAAACTCTCTCCGTGATGATAACGGTTCATTACTACAGCCACAACACCTAATCAAGAATCTCCTTCACAAGATCATTGGAAACACTCAAGCCTTATGGTACTATGGAAATTGAAGGCCCCTGCAAAGGTCAAGATCTTCCTTTGGATAGCTCTGCAAAATAAAATTCCGATGCAACAAATTTAAACTACCAGAGGGTGCAATACTCGCTGTGCAGAGACAACAAGCTAGAGATGAGGGATCACATTCTTTGCCACTGTAGTTACTCCAGACAATTTTGGAGAGGGCTGCTGCAACACTTTAATTTCCCTGTACCAACTGGCAACCATGAAATGGTACAGGAAATCTGGTGGTACCAAAGGGATAGACTACATCCTCCATCACAAAAGAGTATTCTACCAGCAAAGCAGAACAGTGGAGATAATCATAGATGATACCAGCGGTGAAATTAAGAACTGGTACCGTAGCATCTAGAGGATCTAAAGGCCTAAAGCATAATAGTCAACATGTGGAGGAGCGAACTTGCAAGCCTTCAGTGATTTCTAGTTTTAACTCATTTTTAAGTATTTTGTGCAATTTATAACTGATGTAATAATGCAATTAATGGAGCTGTAAACACTTTTTGTTATCTAATGCTATAAAAAATTGATATGCTTGACACCTGGGTGCAGCCGAAGAGTTTAAGAGTCTTCAAGGAAAAACAGCTATCAACAATCAAGCCAAGTGCTTTGTCACTCATATTACGACAGAAGGAAAGATCAAGCTTTTGCAAAGTACCACAACACCGCGTAGCTATTGCTATGGCGGTTTGGTTGCTCACCTACACATAATTGCATTAACAAACTTAGCAAAATTGTGCATTTATAGAAACAAAGGAGAACTGGTTTTGTTATTTCTAGGAATGTAGAACTTTTTTTTTTTCATTTGTTGTGCAATTAAGAAATTTGCAGGTGATGCAATTTCCTGATATTCTAGGGTTTCGTTGGGAGTGCCATCTTTAGAGATAAATAATCTATTAATCTGTATACTGTATCATTCATGCCAAGAAATCATGGAAATAACATCCACTAAACATGTAGAAAAACAAGGAAAATAAAAGTAAGTGATTAATACCATACAACCTTAGTACTGTTTAGTGAAAGCTCGACAAGTTTTGTTCCTGATGCTTCCACAAAAGCAGCAATCACTTCGTCACTGTCATATGCAGTTAAAATCAAATAAAACTAATATAGGAGAAATCACAATCCCACACCCATATTTTGTAAACCTGTGACATCTTGGAAATTGAAAACATAAATATTTAAGCTAACCTGAAGGAATTTTTGCGAAGTAGTAGTTTCTGAATGGCTCTGCATCCATTTGCCAGATGTGCTATAGCAGAGTCCTTTAGTTCGGTCAAGTTGCTGATATCAAGGACTGACAGATGTCGGCAGTTCTCTCCAATTATTTTAATTGCAGATGAGGTTAATTTGCTGTAACAGATAAAAATACAGCCATAAAGTTAAATCAAATTATGTTTACTAATAATAGATATTTAAATGAACTAAAGCAAGACTAGCAACTTTTTCGCTTGCTGGTACAGTAACATCTCTTATGGAACAAACCATTACTCATTACTGGACTAACTGCAAGTACTTAAATTAAAAAAAACAAAGGAACTAACTTACTTGCAACCAGAAAAATTAAGCTCAAAGATTGTTGATCCACAAACAGGTATCAGCTCATGGACAAATTTGTTTGACACTGATGGAATCCCTGCCATTGATAGCACCTCCAAGCATTTCACTTTCTTCAGAGAAGGAAGGATGGACATAGCACATATGTTATGACATTGGTCAATGTAAAGTTCTTTAAGCACAAGGGCCTGCTTATCTATCACATTTATTATCCCCTCAGAAGTGAGTAGAGAGCACCAACACAAATTGAGAGAATTCAGCAGTGGTGCTGAAGAAACAATAGCAGCTAATGCTTTGTCAGAGAGACTATAGGCGCCCTTGAGAGAGAGCTTTGTCAGAGAGGGCAAGCTATTTGGTCCACGTGCCAAGGTAGAAAACACAACATAATCTGGCATGCATCGCCCGCATTGGTCAAGTTGCAACACCTTCAATGAATTCATATGTGAAGAGTTCAAGAAAAAATTAATATGAACAGATTTATTAGGTGGAAAGGAGATACTGATAGCAACTCTGAATGGTCTACGCCATGCCCAGAGTTGACTTGCATGACCAATTCACAAACAAGATTTAATCACTTAAGTGTCTTAGTTAACCATAGTTGTGCAGTGTGGCCTTAACTCAACCCTTAGTTTGCCTTCAGGCATGAACCTCAAACCTGGTCCTAATTCTGTTCACTGTAAAGATAGCTCCCACATATTAGTACATATTGATATATAATTGGCTTGATAGGTAGTGTAGGAATTAATCCTCATAATCCTGGAAAGTATCAAAATTTGACAACAGGGCTTAGACATATACAACATGCAATTGGCCAAGCAACCAATTTGCCAAATGACAAAAAGAAGGTGATTTTGTGACATTTTCACCTCAACAAAGTAAAATGCTAATAACAAGCCACAATATGGGACCCATTGGGCTACTACTAAAACAATGGTACTCATTTAAAAAGAATAAATTACACAAACTGTCCTTAAAGTTTCAAAGTAACCAATTTAATAAGTCCCTAAAGCCATCAATTTGTAACAAATCAGTCATAAGGTTAAAAATATGTTTTAAAAAATGAATTAAGTATGTAGTTCTACAATAATTGGATTCTGATGTCTTTGTATCACTAATGCTTAGTCATCTAGATGATAATATTAATATCTATGCAATTTCTGTCGATAATACAGGTGAATTGGTGATTACTTAAATTATGATGCAATTGTATATCAAAGTTTATCAATTTTAGAATTCATACCATCAAGTCAGCATGGTTTTGATATGAATATATGATGATGTGAATTCACATCTATTTCTTGATTAAACTTCAAAGATAGGACCAAAATGGTAATCTGCGAATTTTCAAGGACCAAAATGGTTAAAAATGATAGACCATTCGTGTAATTTACTTCATTTAAAAATAAAAGTTTTCAACAGATACGAGCACCAATAGTGGTTTTCATTTACACAATATCTTGGGTGCTGGAAAGCATGTGTTTTCCTTCTCACATAAAAATATTATAAATTAATATCATTTCACATGAAATATATTAAAATATAAGCACAAGTTCTACCTCAAGCTTTGACTTGTCGCATTTTCCAAAAGCATTCTCGAAATTTTCTTCACTGGCCCATGAGCAATCACTCAATTGCAACTCTGTCAAGTTGTCTTCCATCAGATTACCTAGATGATGCACGTTCATTTTTCGACTTTGACAAAGCATGATACTGAGCTGGCACCTCATAGCACAAGGTATGCCCACAAGAGATTCTATCTCGTCAGCATTTTTAGCTAAAGCCTTCAAAGACAACTCCCTTAGTGTCGGTTTTCTCATGCCAAACAACCCATTTTTCCCCTCATTAGATGGTGTCCATGAAAGTTTAACCCCAACTGCTCTCTCTTTAATTATCTTCATGGCTGTAGAAAATGGGCCTGGCCCGTTGGGCAACAGTTCGTCATCTTTCACAGTCTCTTCTCCATTTTCATTGGTAAAGCGAGCATAATCGGGTGCCAATTCTATGGCTTTGTTTTTCTGAGCCTCCCTGCGTCGATTCTGGCGTATAACAGTAATATTATCAGTCATTGGTTTCATCCGTTTTGGTGATGGTTGTGACAATGAGAACATATTGGCGGCACCTTCCATCAGTAGTTCATCGAGCTCGTCGGAATCAGAGTCAGAAACCTTAACATACTCAGCATCCACATTTTCAATTATAATTCCCTTCCCTTTGTCTTTATAGCTTGGTTCTCTTGCAATTTCCTCATTTAAAATTCCCTTCCCCTTATCTATGCCCCCGCTTGTAGACCTAACATTCACAAACTCCTCACCGGTAAAGTTGACAGTTTCTGAACCATCATTATTTGCAACATTATTACCTCCCCGCACTTCTTCTTCTTCTTCTTCATCATCTTCTACTACTACTACGTCTTTAAGAATATCTGTTCTGTTTGGTTGTGCTGGGCTTCGCCTGGTCATTGATTCGTCCCCATCATTTCCTCCAATTCTGATGCCCTTTGGAGGTCGACCCCTCTTTTTCGTACTCCCAAATTCACCAATAACTGACTTGGAAACGAGAAGAAACTTACCACTCCTGTTACCAAGTTTACCCCCTGTGGACATGCGGGGATTCCGTCTGGGGAAACGTGACCACGGATGGGGCGACGCTGAGGTCACTTCAAACCCTAACTCTAAAGATGTCTCGGCGGATGATGTTGGAACGACATGCATGGCTGGTTGTGGCGATTGACTGCTCGACGATGCTTCTGAGATGCGGAGACTCCGCCTAAGGGGAGATGGATCCGACGCAGGCGGCGGCGCTGAGTTCGACTGAAACCCTAAATCTGGAGATATCTCGACAATTCGGACATTAGAGGATGAATTTGCACCAACGCCTGGCGCTGGGGATCGAGCATTGTCAGGGTTTTGAGGGATTTTGCCTCCGTACCTCGAGGAAGGCATGGCGGCGGCTGATTTGTTCTTATTTTTCACTAAATTTTCTTTGATCGAACGGAGTTTTGTGAAGAAATTGAGGGAAGAGGAGAATAAATTTCTTCCCTCTTTTGAAAAAGTTATTATTAAGGAACGCAGTGGAAGTGAAGAAGAGAACATGGGGATTGGAAACGTTTATGAGTTTCCCTCCCTGGCGCGTCGATGCTTACGACAGACTGAGATTACGAAGTAACTTTTAAGTCTTACGATTTCGATCGCACGGTCCCTGTTGGTTTCATATGGACGAAAAAGATTTTTTTATTAAAGCACTAGTAAGGGAGGTTTGTTAATCTGAGCCGTTTGTTTGGACCCGACGGTTTATATTTGAAGGGGTTGGAGGAAACGAATCGCTCTGGGAGGGAGAGGCCATATAGATTTCTTCCTCTATTTGCCCGTATGAAATATTATTTGACGACTTCATTCATCTCACCGACTCACTCTCAATTTGGGGTGTTTCATCGGTTCGGTTCAGTTGAAACCGAATCTAATTTCACAAACTAAAGTTATAATTTGGTTTAAAAATAGAATTGAATTGAACTAATTTAGTTTTGCAACCGAACCGAACCGAACTAAAGTTTTATTTCAGTAGTTCGGTTCAAAAAATATATTAATATTTTTATTTAAAGAAATTGATTTGTAATAAACCGAAATATATTAAAAAATAAACCGGGGTATTAAGAAATGAACCGAATATTAAAAAATAAACCTAAAGTATTTAAGCAATTGATTAAGAAATAAACTGGGACGGTCCGGATCAAATTCATAATATATAAAAGTTCGGTCAGTTTGGTTATTTTGGTTTCAAAAATTTCAAACCAAACCGAACCAAAGTTATAATTCGATTTTGAAAAACAAACCAAACCGGACCATTAAACTGAAAAAACCGAATCATTTGATCCAAACTAATTCGGTTCGGTTTAAAACCAACTAAAAAGAACCAATGAACACCCCTACTCATAAAACCTGTTAGAAGTCAAAAAAAAAAAAAAAAAAAAGAGAGAGAGAGAGAAATGCCTTCTTTTTTTCTTTCTCACTACAGAAATTTCACTTAAGACTTGTCAATATAAATCGCCACAGTTGTTGCTTAAAAATTGTAAAATGATGTGAATCATGAGTAGAATTAGGGAGTTCTTAAGTTCATCAATTATTCTCATCTCTAAAATAAACTAAAATAACTACTTATCACACATATCACATCCAATTACATTTTACATCACTGGTTAGATATTCTGTGGGAAGTGACAATTTTTTTTAGAACTAGATATTTTACAAATTTTAAATTTCGCGAAGCATTGACAGTTGTAAAATTCAGGAGGAATTTCATGTTTGCTCCTTAATTTTTTTTTTCTAAATTATGCATTTCCCCTCTTATATTTATAATATCATTTTCACTCTTTTTTTAATTTCAAAAACTCACAAATTTACTCAATTTAATGATTTTTCTATTAAAAGTCATTTTAAATGTATAAATTGCCCATTCTACCTTTTATTAAAAATAAAAATATGTACTATGTGTAATAAAAATATTTCATCTTCTAACCAATCAGTTTCTGAGGATAAATGATTCATTTTTCTACTTGTAAGTTGTGACGCATACACAGTGACATTTAAGTATATGCTTGTGTATGTCTCCCAAATAAAAAAATGAACTAGTTGATCTCAAAACTGTCCAATTAGAAGGCTAAATATTTATGTTAAACATATTGCATGTTTTATTTCCTTAATAATGGGTAAAAATGGGCACTTTACTAATTTAAATTGAGTTTTAATAGAAAATTCAATAAATTGGATAAATTTATTAGTTTTTGGAATTTAGAAGGGTAAAAATGATATTATGAATTTTAGAGGGGAAAAAATGTAATTTTGAAGTTTTTGAAGAGTATATATGAAATTTCTCATAAATTTTAATTCATGAGGTTAATTATAAAATAATAAAATTTTATCATTTTTTCATGTCACATACGAATGAATCTAGTAGGCATGAAATTTCTCCTAAATTTAAAGGTCACAAAAATCATTCGATCGGCTCCATAGAGGCAATTCCAAATAATTAATTTTGATCTACTTTGACGAGTCAAGTAGTTGAATAATAAACTTTTTATCTTAAAAGAAATTGTCCAAGAATCGTATATTCTAATTTATATTTTTATCAAAAAAAAAATTCTTGTTTATATAAAGAAAAAAGCCTATCCTGCCGTACATGCGAATCATTTTATTATAGTGAAGATCGTTTTTGTTTCAACTATGAAAATTATACATTGTTATTTTTCTGCGAAGCCCTATATGCTTGGGATGTAGTATTATAAGTGATGATGATTATTTCATATTATAATTTGAAAATTTAAAAAAAACAAGTAAAAATTCAAATTAGAAAAACTCATTTTTCGGACGAAAATAAATACAGCCGATAATAGAGATTTATAAGACATCAGCATGCCATTTGTTTCTAAACAACTTCTTTTTATTGCAAAATTGTTCGAATTTACAGAAATGTCATAAAATTACATATGTGTCTCAATCATATATGAGACGTAATAATTATAATACAAAACATGAATCTAGAATAATTGACTTATCAACAACCTTGCTTATTTATAATCTAGCTGAAATATCAACGTCAGTATTTACAATCACTAAATTAATATACAAATGCAAAATTAAAATCTATTTAATTATTGAAGGAGCCTTGTAAATTGAAATTCGAAATGAATGAAGGGTGAAGATGTTTCATTTTGTATGACAGATGTTTCATCAGAGCAGCTAGTGATTCGAAAATTGTACTGTACTACTTGCCATTTTGCATGTATATATATGCGATAGTGAGTATGATTTTAATGTTCTTCCTTAACTGGAATATATGTACAAATTAAGCTACTTTTATTGCATTCTTCATGACGCGAGCTTTGTATGTTGATAGCACCATTTAGTTGGAAATTTTGGAATGAATTTCGGTAATTTCACCTATGATTTTCATTTGTAGTTATAAAATTTAAACAGAGCAAGGCTCATGATACATGAGGAGATTTCAAGTTGGCATACCTCCAAAAACCAAATGTGTATATATCTTAACTTGGTGACTATTTGAAATTGATTTTTGGTTCATTTTCTATCCATGACATAAAGCAAGAGTGGCTTTTATTTCACCATGACATGAAGTACTTAACATGACATCAACAATCCTGAATTAAAAAAAAAAAAAAAAAGACAATCAACAATCCAAGAAGATTTTGTTTCAGGTACTTGAACACAAGCATCTGGAGACTTTGGACCTCCTTTCCATATTGATGTTGCTAATATGCTTATCAAAAGATTGTTCTCATTCTTGTATGAATTATAACCTTATTTTTTAGTACATTCATAATGTGATCTAAATTGCCACTAAAAATAAAATTGTTTCCCTTTTGCTAGGCTTTTTGATAGGATTTGAAGGTATTTGCTTCTTCGAAAGATAATTTATTCAACTCATACTATTAATAACCCTGGAGAGACCAAATTATTTTGCTGAAGCAAGCTATTACCTATATGTAAATCATAGCAAAAGCAAACTTGTAGCCTCTGATCTAAGAAAAGTATATAGAAAGAAAGATTACTTGTTACAAGGAGATGAACGAAAAACTAAAGGGAAGAAGATAAAGAAAAAAAAATCAGTATAGTATGCTTCTTACATATGCTACATGAAATAAATATACGGTTTGTGGATGGTAGCTAACAAAAGAATTCTTACCAAAAAGGAATTAAAGAAAAAGGGCTGGATCGGTTCTACAAAATGTCATTTTTGTTCTAGTGATGAGAATGTTAACCATTTATTTATAACTTGCAGGCTAGCACAACGAATCTGGGTTTGGATGGGCAGTTTGTGGATGTTTTTCACACTTGGGGTTCTTTTCAGGATGTTTTAACCTATATTTTTTCATTAAGTAGTACTCAAAAAATGGCAGCTTTGACTGTCTTAAGTGTAGTTTGTGTTGATTTCATGTATATGCAAGAGCACGGATTTAATAAATTTGTTAAGCTACCATTTGCAATATACCAAGATCTTGTGCTATAAATTGAACCTATTAACTATAGAGTTATAAATATTGATTTATCTCTTCTTGAATCGTATCAAGAAGGTAATCCTTGGCAGTGGTGGTTGCGAAAGACTCTCTTCTTACTTCTTCACCTACACCCAAAATCGAGTGCCTCTCCAATGAATTATGCCACAAGATTAACCAAGAGATTAATCAAATATACTAGTATTTGTAGATCTCAAGTCTAATCAAACAAATCCACTCTTCAAATCTCTTCTTGAATTGAATTTTTGGAATTCTCAACACATGAGCCTATCTAAATAAGCAAGAGAAAATGAGGCAACAAAAAAAAACGTCCAAAATTTAGATGGTAGAAAAGAGGCAAATGTGGCTAGGGTTTTGGATGCCTTTTTTCTTCTAATTTGACCCCTTTATATATATATAAAGTTTAGGACAAATAATCCACATTTAACCATCAAAATGGGCCTCTTTTCTCATCAATTTTGGCTGACCATTTATGGGCTTTTAAACTTATTTTGTTCCATCATAATTCTTTCTCCTAATGCATAATTAATTGGCCCAATTGTTGCACCAATTAATTGTACATCAAATTAATATAATTCCATAATTATATTAAGTATGTTGAGTTGAAATAAATTTTATTTATCATATAATAAAATTATTTCTTGATTAGACATTTATTTTAGTTTCATAAGATTGTTTGAAATAATTAATTATAATCATTTATAATTAATTCATTCAACAAACTAAAATAATATAACTATGGTTAAGAGCTTGTTTAGCAATACCCTGGAGGATTTATGTCATGTTGGCCATAGAATTAAATTAGTATACTTAATTCTAATAATCACAAGCGGTATCTAGCAACACATTGTAACTCCCAATTAACATAAATAAATACTATACAAATATAGTATTTCTTCCTACATAGAAAATATAATTTCTATTGTTTAATTCTTATGTCTCATGTTATCAATATATAATCCAAAATTGGAATGTGTCATTCTTGCATATTATATGTTTCTTGATATAGAGTTGATTGTATAAATAAATTTGCATGCAAACAATTCAACTCCATCAAGGGGCCCAGTTGATATCATTGCTCAACAAATAAATTGTGAGGGACATACTGATTTCTTGATGAACATCTTTTCCCCGCACAATTTATGAATGTCAAAATAGAATCCTTATAGTAGCCAGTTACGGACAACGTTATAAACTATTTATAACAAACACTCCTCATGTGGAAAAGATGAAACATCTCAAATTTTAGAATTAAACACTTATGAAATAATTAATGACACATAACACAATCCATATAATTATTTCATAGGGTCAAATCCAGTACTATGTTCAAATAACATATACTTATGCAATTAAGTTGGTAACATATACCCATGACTCGTAGAACTTAATCATCACTTAACTTGCATACTAATCTTATATGAATAATTAATGTTCCTTGCTAATTATCAAGATTACGGATTTTTAGAGTTATTATTGTCATTTAAATAAATGAAGCACAGAGATCCACAATTCAAGTCCTCAACTCAAATGATCTGTCAATAATAATCTCATGGAACAAATGATATAAAATTATCAATAACATAAACCAAAATGAGCCATCAAAATTGATTGGCTTCTAGGACATAACTCCAACAGTTTGTTGGTCTATTTAGCGACATGAAATGATATTAGTTTCACAAGTGCTAAACCAAAAGGTAATAGGACTTTAATTTTTCTAATCATCTCTTTGTTGCATTATTGGGTAGGTAACATCAAAAATACAGTGGTGCAGGAGCTGAAGAATTGGCTGCCAGCAGATGTGGAAGAGATTCCCCTGTGTGAATGGGGTGGATCGACACAAATGATGCAAGTTGAGGATACCAATAGTTCGGCTAGTGGGGCTTGCGCATAAGGAAGCTGAGTTATAGTAGATGCATTCTGAGATTGTTCTCCAATAAATAGTTTCCATTAGGCTATTTGTGTGTCCTTCGAAGCACTTTGGATTGTACTAGGATCATAAATTTTGTGGGCATTCGATACAGGGTTCTTCCTGGCTTAGCTAGAGTTTTTTTTTGTTGTCACAAATTTTAAGTAGGATATGTTATACTGATATGTGAGGTTAAGCACGGCTTTGCGCCTTTTTAAAAAAAATATATATATACACACACACACACACACACACACAGTTTGTTGTCCATGTTACTAATGCTCTGCTTCTCTAAATTGCATCAAAAGCAATTGAGCGTATGGCCCAAAATAAAGAAAAGTGCCCTAAAATGTTTAGTTTTATTGCTACTTTCTAAAACACAGTAAGAAACTGTATTCCTGCCTTGCTGGGTTTCAAGTGGTGTGTTTCAACTTTCAAGATAGGCTTATTGGTTCAAACATGTACTGAATAGTTATCAATGACTTGGTTTATTAGCTCCATGATATAATACTGAGCACAAGAACTAACTAGTCAAGATTATGTACTCTTGGTCTTTATAATTACTTCTAAATTGGAATTCAAGAAAATAATTAACAAGCCATAATCATACATTACATCATAAAAATAAAAAAAACTACCGCTACATTCAAAATATTTGCCACAGTGCACACCTAACAAAGGCAGTCAAATAAAAATTCTCAGCTAACTAATAATATTACTTATTCATACTATCACAGCAGGATATCACTGGAGGCCTGGCCTCCAGTTATTCACATAGTCTGATGATGGCTTCATGAAATTCCTGCAAACAAACTAACTCAGCATAGACAGCATAGAAACAATCAAAAGCATCTAAAATCAGATCAGACTGATGAATCTGATACTGTACTACTGGTAGATTTAATGCTGCTTCTGATCATGAAATTTAGATTCTCTCTTATTACTAATCTTATGATGGGTATCAATCAGTAACCACGAATGTTATAGAAGATCCTAACCCATCATATGATAGCATGCACCCAATTTCCAGATGTGGTGGTAGTTAATTATAAGCCCACAAGACTAAACTCTTAAACCTCAAAAACCCAAATGACACCAAATTATCAGGTTCATACACTCCTTTAGACAAACATTCTTTACCTTTTAGCTAGACTGAACTGGAGGCTTCCAGTTATTTATCCATTCTGTCAGAGTAGCCACATTATTGCTGATATCCTCTACATTATCACTACGCAATGGCATAATTATTTCTACAGCATAGCTTTCTCTTGCCTCCTCTAATAAAACTTGAAATATTTCACACTCTATGTTGTTTGTCAGCTTTGCACCCATGTAACCTCTGCATTTGATCAATGTTAAGGTTTATTTTAAATAGAAAAACCCTAAAACATCAAGAAGACTAAGTACAAAGAACCACCAAAGTTTCTCGAGAATTCCATAAGTTATGTCCTTATGTTAGCTGGTGCTAAACACCACTGATCTATATATTACCAAACAAATAACACATGGTTAACTTTTCATAGTAGCTCATTACCAATTATAATTTATATGAAGGAAAGCATGTTGATTATGATATATTATCAACCCAAAATCTCAAATAAGAGAATGCACAGCACCACGTATAACCCACAAATTGAAATACAAAAAAACAAAGAATATTTGAAGTCGCAAATTGTATGTGCTTGGCACAGATGGGTATGTATGACTAGTGCTAGTTAGGCACCTTTTTATTGTTTTTAGTAATTACCGGCTAGTGAGGCGATCATGCAGAATAGAATTGTCAGTTTGTAAGACGACAACAAGGTCAAACCACCGTTCAGGGAAGAACTCACAACCATGATAGTCAACTATATTACCCCCTTCATCCATCTTGTCTTCGATTTCATCACATACCTACATTACATAAAACATAGATTAATTTTGAATTAAAAAAATATAAAATGCTTGATGCAACTGACTAAAAAGCTATATTACTATGGAGACCTAAATAAACATACTAGATTTTACTAGAATGGTAGGATGCACCTAAATTGGTTTTTTCACCATCAAAACCTGGGTACTAGAATGTCAATTTAGCTTCAGATGTGAGAGGCAGCCTAAAACGAATCCAAATTTTAATCAATCGATCTTTAGTTTGAACGACTATGCCCCAATTAGGGTTAAATCTGCCATCAGTATGTCCACATTATGCGGACTATACACAAAAGCAAAGCAAAAAGTATATACAAAAAAAACAGTTATGTTCAACTAAGAATCACATCTCCGATGCAGTCTAATATTTTATATGCTGGTTTAAGCCTAACACGAACACCGATAACAAAAAGGAAATCTACTTTTCTACAAAATCCCAATATTTTTAATTAGGTTCTCTCCCTTATTTCTTCAACCTATTCCAGTGTACCCATTTCCCTAAAAAAACACGAAAATCCCAAAAAGGAAGGAAATAAATCGGACCAGGTCCTCGTTGATGACGTGGCAATCGAGCTCGTCGTCCCAGCCGTCGTGCAGTCCCTTCTCCCTCGACAAATCGCTGATGTTGAAGTGGTGCATCCCGGTGGCGTCGGCCAAGAGCGAGCTCGTCGTCGTTTTCCCTGTCCCCGGCGTCCCCGTCACAAGCACGTTCGGCCTAAGCCGCCTCCTCAGCCCGCCTCCGTTCTGCTCACTCTCCGCCATTGATCTGTTTGTTGATCGAGAAAGAGAGAAGAGAGAGGGATGCGACGGAGGACAAGCGATGTGCCTGACAGAGATATCGACGGTGAGGCGGCAGGCTTGATTTTATTGCTCGTCCGAGGCAATTACAATGCTCTAACGAGTCACTGTTTTCTGGGGCCCACAAGAAATGTCCAGGGTTTTACACTTTTACTGAGTCCATAATCTCCGAGGTAACATAATATTTGGGTTTAGATCAGAGCCGTCCAATCAGAATCCGGGTCAAACTGGACCGAGGTAAAAAATGGAAAATGTACAAGGTCTCTTGAATATTCGTGCCATTAAAAATTTAACGGTCCAGATCTAAACATAAGATTTCTGTTACATCAGGTTATATGAATTCGGTTTTTTCATTATTTTTTGGGAATGCTACGAGCCTACGAATGGATTTGAAAGTTGAAACGAACTCTGCGTGAATGATAGCGGTTACTTCTAACGAGTCGCCGGTCTGGAAAGTGGAAACGGACCCGAGGCGGATTTAAGTTTTATTATACAGGCCAATATGGGCCGAAATTAAATGAGTCCATTTTTAAGTAGTGTACGGGGCCACTAGGTGCTGCTGTATGCTGGTATTTGAATTATACCGACATTTCAATTTGCTAATTGAGCTTTCTTTTTGTTTTTTGAGATCACTGAATGATCTTAGGAATAATATAAGACCAAAAAGTGGCATTAGAGGACACGAATTAGAAAAATGAATTGTAATATATCATATTGGAAATGCTACATCTAAGGCTTAATTTTCAAGTAGCAATATACATAAGAAAGCTCTCTATGATAATTGATATTGGTAGCTCTGCCACTTTTATCACTAACATTTTTCTAAACGACAATGCTAAAAGAAAGAACGATTTTCATCCAAAATTACAACAACAATCTGAAACGGTTTGATTTAAATGAGCATAGATACCAAAATCCTCCTTCAAGGGCACACGGCACTGTGAATCTGATCACCGAAATCATGTGCAGTAGGCACAACTATTATACGGGGACCCGCAAACAGAACAACCGTTGCCTGTGTTAAGCATATTGCTACAAGTAATGTCTTTTACACTGTATATATGAGTAATAGATGAGGCTTGGTATATGTTGAATTAATACCACTGTTTCTATTGTCTGACTTAAACACAAGACCATTAACTGCATTAATATGTATAAATTCACAGAAATCCAGTGAAAGACAGATAATTAATTACACGTGCCTTCAGTTGTCGCTTGTTTAACCTTCAACATAATCAAATGATATGATATATCCCGTCTTTGGTAACACATGTGTTGAGGACAATTAAAAGTGTTTATCAGCTAAAAATGGTATTCTTGCAATCTTGCTCTCATACCAATCCTAAAGTAATCTCACTGATGAAGGAATAAAGCTGAATTACGGCACTTACATGCATTCATGCATGGTTTCACTTTACTCTAAATGGCCCTATTAATTTTCAATGTAAAAGGGAGAGCATAAATATGTGAAAGTAGGAATAAAATAATGTTTTCTATCTAAATTCTCTTTAAAGGGAGTTCATAACTAGCTTGTCAAAATATTCCTCCTGTCTTTTGCTACATACACACCAATAGTTTGCAACTTGCAATTGTGAATTCTTATCCTATCCGAAGATGAAATAGGAGAAGCAACCTTGTATGAATGAAGCTTTTTCGAACTAGAGTCCAGATAGAGCATTTTCATACATGGCAGATGTTGATGTGCTTGTGTTGTTGGGCCCCAAAATTTGTATCCTTGTATGAATCAATACTGCTATTTTAGATCAAACAAGTGCACCAGTGGAAAATGTACATTTAGTATCGACACACATCAGGGTCAGGCGTAACATAAAAGCAATACTTGTATATATATGGATCGGTCAAAATTAATAATGTCAACGGGTCGGCTTTGGATCGGGTTTCTCCCTCAACTGGTCACTCAGCTTGAGGTTGGGTCGAAGCAGGGGCATAGCTGAGATAATTAGCAGGGTGAGGCAAAAAATTTGGTTGAGGCATAATTTTGTCATCATTTTGAATATCAAGTATACTTACTATAACTTTTTCTGATAAAAACATGGAAATAGTAATATATATTTTTGGAGAAAAGTATCAGGGATTGACAAAATTTTATGAATTTATTTATAGGAAGGCACAAAAATAATGTATATTCTTGAAACTTTTTCGAGTTAGAAGTCGGCAAGTACCTACCCGAAATCCACTTGGCTCCGCCCCTTGGTTGAGAGGTTCAGGTCTGGTATGGATTAATTTGAGGCCTTGCATGAAGGGGAATCTACTGTTTTTCTTTATACCAGAACTAAAGAATAATCTTAATGATCTATTTTATTTGGACATAAAGTTCGAACAAGTAGTTCAATGAAATAAATTAACATGTAGCACTGTTTTCACCAAAAAAAAATATGTAATAATATATCCATAAGAACATAAGATCTAACTATTTAGCACACAAAAAATGTTTAGTTCAATTCTGGGTGCCCCTGGTCAAGGTGGGTCTGATACTCTGATCAGGTGGAAATTGATTGGGGAATTTTTCAAATAAGATTATAAATTTGGGTTATTTTGTGGTTAAATTAAGAACATGAATTTTCTATAGTTTCTTTTGGGGGAAAAAAATATCTTGTTAAAGAATATAATGACTGGAACTGAAAAGGAAATAAAAAATAAATGAATTCAAATCGATTAGAAAAAAAAAAAACAAGGATATGAATTCAAGCAGCATTGACTGTATAAAAGGACATATTAAGTGCTTCCAGGAATTTGAGTGAATCTGAGACCTTTTGAATTATTGCCAAAAGTTGGAATAGGGATATTGCTTGATAGAGAACATAGATTGGAATAGAAGCGCACATAATGTGGAGAATATATGCCTATTTAATTGGCAGGATCAAAACATTAGTTTAACCCAATTATTCAATATTTTGTCCAAACTTTACCAGCATATCTATATATGCTTAAAAACTTTCTTACCGCTCTGTTTTTTACTAGATGAAGTTAAAGTGATAATGAGATTCAATTCAAATTCAAGGTGGTAACTAGTGAGGCTTTATATGTCCTAGATTGGATTGTCTACAACCTGAGTTGTATGTTCTCTATATTCTTATACAATTCAAAGCTACAATTAACAATTTTAAAATGGATATTATTTTTAATTGAATATATCACCTCATTTCCAGGCTGGATAGAATTATATTTGATATCACTTCTGGATATATAAATTAAATTTGAGGGCTGGATCCTCAATTTCTTTGAAATATTTTGTTATTGGACAAAATTGGTTGCTCTAACAGCCCTTTCAACAAAAATAAAAGAAAAGAACAAAAAAAAGAGGAGAAAAGAGGTTAGACTGGATTCAATGCATATTGCAAAATGCAAAGGACCATAATAGGCTTCATTGGTATTTCTATATCTTTAAAGCAAGCAATTCATCGGAAACCGACACTTTACATATTAAATTCCACATTGCAACTTGGGACAACTTGTTATCTCAAAAATAAAAATAAAGAAGTTGGGACAAATTACGAGTTAGCCTATTAGGTTAGCTCAGTTTATTTTGAAACTATAGCTCCTGGCCAAAGTACAACAAACTCTATACTATTGAGAAAAAAAAATACTATTTTTAAGGGGAATTGTATGAGTAGAACTAGGGTGTTTCTAAATTCATCAAGTTTTTTTTTTGTGAACTCAACTCTAAAATTTATTATATTAGTTTTAAATGACGAATTCAGACTGTTGAAATCCTTCTAACTTAAGAGTGATGCATCTACATACACAAAATTTGAAATTAATTTTGTATAGAGTCAAGTGGTCAAAAGGTGTACAAAAAATGAATGCATTGAAATTAATTTATATATCCTCTAATTTTGACCGCTTGACTCTATACTAAATGAATTTGAAAGTTAAAAAGTTTCACATGTAGACGTATCAATCGTAAGGTAAAAAGATTTTAACGGTTTGGATTCGTTGTTTGAAATCAATAAGATAGATTTTAGAGTTGAGTTCACAAAGGAACTTAGTGAACTTAGGAACACTCTAGTTCTACTCGAATTATGTATAGACTCCTCAAAATCTTGAAATTACATATTTGGCTTCTAAAGTTTATAATATCATATATGCCCTTTTAAATTTCAAAAATTCACAAATATATCTAATTTATTGCCTTTTTTTTATTAAAATTCATTTTAAATTTATAAAGTACCCAGTTACCCTTTATTAAAAAAATATAGCATATGTAAATGATCTAATTGTCCAGTTTGTGAGGATAAACGACTCATGCTCTATTTCTTATGCATACATAGTGATATTTATATATATGTTTGTGTATGTGTTACAAGTAGATAAATGAATCATTTGTCTAATTAAAAACTTGAAAAAGTTTAACCCATGCTAAATATTTAAAGGATAAAATAGAAATTTCAGAAATGTAAAATGGGATTGTATAGAAAAGATAATAAATTGGGTTATGAGTTTTTGAAATTTAAATGGATAAATATGGTATTATGTATAGAGAGGAGACACGTAATTTTGAGATTTTTTAGGAGTGTACATAAAATTATCCCTTTTTATCCTCAACCCTCATCTCTCTCATATCTATTTCACTATTCTTTTCTTTTGCTTGTAAAACCCTTCCCTAAACCCCTACTAAAAGCAAAACGTGGACATGAAAATAATACAAACATGCCATTTTAAGTAAAGATTGGAGGTCAAGGCACCTAAATATTTAATATCTACAAAAAAAAAATTAGATTTCAAACCTGACATCCCACACAAAAAAATATTATTTTTACCACTAAATCAAAGTCTGATTCTCCTAAACATCAAACATTGCAAAACATCTAAAATTTTGTTCCTTAAATTTATATTTCAATAGTTAGATTTCCAATTACAAGAAAAACAAACAATTAAAGTTTAAACACAGTTTAAAATAAAATAAGCCCTTGACTATGCAAGTTAAAATTCCATATAACTCAAGTACTGAAACACCGGCTAATAGAAGTACTAGTTAGTAGTGTTGTAAAAAACAACCGTTTAGTCTACATAATCGGTCAATTAGTCGTTGACGGTCACCAAAACGTTACAGATAATATGCTTCCGCATATATCGTCAATTCGTTGTAGGGCTGTCAATGATACCCTTTTATCCGTCTACCTAACCTATATCGTATACGAAAAAATGGGTATGATTAAGATTTTCTTTCGTCAACTTATCGGGTACAAGAAACGATTTTTTTCGCTATCTTACTGTTATCCATTTGTCGTTGTTCTTGCGCTTTGCAACATAATTTGCCCTTGATCTTGTGCTTGTGAACCTCATTGGCATTTATTTTTCTGCATGGAACCTCATTTGCCCTTGTTTGTGCGCTTAACAACCTCAATTGGCGTTGTTCGTGTGCTTAACAACATCTTTTGCCCTTGACCTTGTGCTTATGAACCTCATTTGCATTTGTTCTTGGGCTTGGACACCTGATTTGCCCTTGTTCCTGTTCTTAACAACCTCAATTGTCGTTGTTCATATGCTTCTTAATCTCTTTTGCCGTTGTTCTTGAGCTTAGCAACATCATTACACTTGTTCTTGTGCTTATCAACCTCATTTGTCCTTGTTCTTGCTCTTTGCAACATAATTTTTCCTTGATCTTGTACTTATAAACCTCATTTGCATTTGTTCTTGTACTTAGGAACCTCATTTGTCATTGTTTGTGTGCTTAACGACCTCCATTGGCGTTGTTTGTGTGCTTAACAACATCTTTTGCCCTTGATCTTGTGCTTATGAACCTCATTTAAATTTGTTCTTGTGCTTGAAAACCTGATTTGCCTTTGTTTGTGTGCTTAACAACATCTTTTGCCCTTGATCTTGTGCTTATGAACCTCATTTAAATTTGTTCTTGTGCTTGAAAACCTGATTTGCCCTTATTCGTGTGCTTAACAACCTCAATTGTCGTTGTTCATATGCATCTTAACCTATTTTGCCCTTGTTCTTGTTCTTAGCAACATCATTTACACTTGTTCTTACGCTTAACAACCTCATTTGTCGTTGTTCTTGCGCTTTGAACCATAATTTGCCCTTGAGGTTGTGCTTATGAACATCATTTGTATTTTGTTCTTGTGCTTAGGAACCTCATTCGCCTTGTTTGTTTGCTTAACAACCTCAAATGGCGTTGTTCGTGTGATTAACAACATTTTTTGCCCTTGATCTTGTGCTTATGAACCTCATTTGCATTTGTTCTTGTGCTTAGAAACTTCATTTGCCCATTTTCTTGTGCTTAACAACCTCAATTGTCGTTGTTCATATGCTTCGTAACCTCTTTTATCCTTGTTCTTGTGCTTAAGAACCTCATTTGTCATTGTTCTTGCGCATTGCAACATAATTTGCCCTTAATCTTGTGCTTATGCACATTATTTGTATTTGTTCTAGTGCTTAGGAACCTCGTTTGCACCTGTTTCTGTGCCTAACAACTTCAATTGGCGTTGTTCGTGTACTTAACAACATCTTTTGCCCTTGATCTTGTGCTTATGATTCTCATTTGCATTTGTTCCTGCGCTTAGGACATTTGACCTTGTTCGTGTGCTTAATAACGTCAATTGTCGTTGTTCATAAGATTCTTAATCTCTTTTGCCCAAGTTCTTGAGCTTAGCAACATCATTTACACTTGTTTTTGTGCTTAACAACCTCATTTGTCTTTCTTCTTGCGATTTGCAACATAATTTGCCCTTGATCTTGTGCTTATGAACATCATTTGCATTTGTTCTTGTGCTTATGAATCTCGTTTGCCCCTATTTGTGTGCTTAACAACCTAAATTCGCATTATTCGTGTGCTTAACAACTTTTTTCCCTTGATCTTGTGCTTATGAACATCATTTGCATTTGTTCTTGTACATAGGAACCTCATTTGTCATTGTTCGTGTGCTTACCAACCTCAATTGCCGTTGTTGTTTTGCTTCTTAACCTCTTTTGCCCTTGTTCTTGTGCTTAGCAACATCATTTACACTTGTTTTTGTGCTTAACAACCTCATTTGTCCTTATTATTGCGCTTTGCAACATAATTTGCCCTTGATCTTGTGCTTGTGAAACTCATTTGCATTTGTTCTTGTGCTTAGGAACCTCATTTGCCCTTGTTAGTGTGCTCAACAACGTCAATTGTCGTTGGTCGTGTGCTTAACAACCTCTTTTTGCCCTTGATCTTCTGCTTATGAATCTCATTTGCATTTGTTCTTGTGCTTAGGAACCTCATTTGCCCTTGTTCGTGGGCTTAATAACGTCAATTGTCGTTGTTCATAAGCTTCTTAATCTCTTTTGCCCATGTTCTTGAGCTTAGCAACATCATTTATACTTGTTCTTGTGCTTAACAACCTCATTTGTCATTATTCTTGCGCTTTGCAACATAATTTGCCTTTGATCTTGTGCTTGTCAACATCATTTGCAATTGTTCTTGTGCTTACGAGCCTCATTCGCCCATGTTTGTGTGCTTAACAACCTCAATTGGCGTTGTTCGTGCTCTTGACAACCTCTTTTGCTCTTGATCTTGTGCTTATGAACCTCATTTGTCGTTGTTCATGTGCTTAACAGCCTCAATTGTCGTTGTTCACATGCTTCTTAACCTCTTTTGCCCTTGTTCTTGAGCTTAGCAACATCATTAACACTTGCTCTTATGCTTAACAACCTCATTTGTCCTTGTTCTGCAACATAATTTTTCCATTATCTTGTGCTTATGAACCTCATTTGCATTTGTTCTTGTGCTAACGAACCTCATTTGCCCCTGTTTGTGTGCTTAACAACCTAAATTGGCGTTATTCGTGTGCTTAACAACCTCTTTTGCACTAGATCTTATTCTTATGAACTTCATTTGAATTTGTTCTTGTGCTTAGGAACCTCGTTTGCTCTTGTTCGTGTGCTTAACAACGTCAATTGTCGTTGTTCATAAGCTTCTTAACCTCTTTTGTCCTTCTTCTTGAGCTTAGCAACTTACACTTCTTCTTGTGCTTAGGAACCTCATTTGCCCTTGTTTGTGCGGTTAACAACCTCAATTGGCGTTGTTCGTGTGCTTAATAACATCTTTTGCCCTTGATCTTGTACTTATGAACCTCATTGGCTTTTGTTCTTGTGCTGAGGAACCTCATTTGCCCTTGTTTGTGTTCTTAACAACCTCAATTGGCGTTGTTCGTGTGCTAAACAACCACTTTTGCGCATAATCTTGTGCTTAGAAACCTCATTTGCCCTTGTTCGTGTGGTTAACAACGTCAATTGTCATTGTTCATAAGCTTCTTAACCTCTTTTGCGCTTGCTCTTGAGCTTAGCAACACCATTTACACTTGTTATTGTGCTTAACAACCTCATTTGTCGTTGTTCTTGCGCTTTGCAACATAATTTGACCTTGATCTTGTGCTTGCCAACCTCATTTGGATTTGTTCTTGTCCTTAGGAACCTCGTTTGCCACTGTTTGTGTGCTTAACAACCGCAATTGGCATTGTTTGTGTGCTTCACAACCTCTTTTGCCCTTGATCTTGTGCTTATGAACCTCATTTGCATTTGTTCTTGTGCTTAGGAACCTCATTTGCCCTTGTTTGTATGCTTAACAACCTCAATTGGCGTTGTTCGTGTGCTTGACAACCTCTTTTTTCGTTGATCTTGTGCTTATGAACCTAATTTGCATTTGCTCTTCTGCGTAGGAACCTCGTTTGTCCTTGTTTGTGTGCTTAACAACCTCAATTGACGTTGTTCGTGTGCCTAACAACCTCTTTTGCCCTTGATCTTGTGCTTATGAACCTCATTTGCATTTGTTCTTGCACTTAGGAACCTCATTTGCGCTAGTTCGTGTGCTTAACAACCTCAATTAGTGTTGTTCGTATGCTTAACAACCTCCTTTTTCCCTTGATCTTGTGCTTACAAACCTCTTTGGAACTTGTTCTTGTGCTAAGGAACTTCATTTGCACTTGTCCGTGTCCTTAACAACCTCAATTGTCGTTGTTCATAAGCTTCTTAACCTCTTTTGCCCGTCTTCTTGTGATTAGCAACATCATTTACACTTGTTCTTGTGCTTAACAACCTCATTTGTCATTGTTTTTGCCCTTTGCAACATAATTTGCCCTTTATCTTGTGCTTATGAACCTTTTTGGCATTTGTTCTTGTGCTTAGGAACTTCATTTGCCTATGTTCGTGTACTTAACAACCTCAATTGTTGTTGTTCATATGCTTCTTAACCTCTTTTGCCCTTGTTCTTGAGCTGAGCAACATCATTTACACTTGTTCTTGTGCTTAACAACCTCATTTGTCCTTGTTCTTGCGCTTTGCAACATAATTTGTCCTTGATTTTGTGCTCCTGAACCTCATGTTCTTGGGCTTAGGAACCTCATTTGTCATTGTTTGTGTTCTTAACAACCTCAATTACCGTTGTTTGTGCGCTTAACAACTCTTATGCCCTTGATCTTGTGCTTATGATCCTCATTTGCATTTGTTCTTGTGCTTAACAACCTCTTTTGCACTTGATCTTGCGCTTATGAACCTCTTTTGCATTTGTTCTTGTGCTTAGGAACTTCATTTGCACTTGTCCGTGTGCTTAACAACCTCAGTTGTCGTTGTTCATATGCTTCTTAACCTCTTTTGCCCGTGTTGTTGTTCTTAGCAACCTCATTTGTCATTAATCTTCCGCTTCGCAACATAATTTGCCCTTGATCTTGTGTTTATGAACCTTTTTTTGCATTTGTTCTTGTGTTGAGGACTTCATTTGCCCTTATTCGTGTGCTTAACAACCTCCATTGTCGTTGTTCATATGCTTCTCAACCTCTTTTGCCTTTGTTCTTGAGCTTAGCAACATTATTGACATTATTTCTTGTGCTTAACAACCTCTTTTGCCCATGTTCTTGAGGTTAGCAACATCATTAACATTTGCTCTTGTACTTAAGAACCTCATTCGCCCTTGTTTGTGTGCTTAAAAACCTCAATTGGCGTTATTCGTATGCTTCTTAACCTCTTTTGCCGGTGTTCTTGTGTTTAGCAACATGATTTACACTTGTTCTTGTGCTTAACAACCTCATTTGTCATTGCTCTTCCGTTGTTCAACAAAATTTGCCCTTGATTTTGATCTCATGATCCTTTTTTGCATTTGTTCTTGTGCTTAGGAACTTCATTTTCCATTTTCGTGTGCTTAACAACCTCAATTGTCGTTGTTCATATGCTTCTTAACCTATTTTCCCCTTGTTCTTGAGCTAAGCAACATCATTTACACTTGTTCTTGTGCTTAACAACCTCATTTGTTCTTGTTCTTGCGCTTTGAAACATAATTTGCCCTTGATCTTGTGCTTCTGAACCTCATTTGCATTTGTACTTGGGCTAAGGAACCTCATTTGTCCTTGCTTGGGTTCTTAACAACCTCAATTGGCATTGTCCGTGCGTTTAACAATCTCTTTTGCCCTTGATCTTGTGCTTATGAACTCCATTTGCATTTGTTGTTGTGCTTAGGAACCTCATTTGTCTTTATTAAGCACAAACACAAATGTTAATAATGTTGCTGAGCTCAAGAACAAGGGCAAAAGAGGTTGAGAAGCATGTGAACAACAACAATGGAGGTTGTTAAGAACACAAACAAGGGCAAATGAGGTTCCTAAGCATAAGAACAAATGCCAATGAGGTTCGTAAGCACAAGATCAAGGGCAAAAGAGATTGTTAAGCACACGAACTAGCGCAAATGAGGTTCGAAAGCACAAGAACAAATGCAAATGAAGTTCAGAAGCACAAGATTAAGGGTAAAAGAGGTTGTTAAGCACACGAACAATGCCAATTGAGGTTGTTAAGCACACGAACAATGCCAATTGAGGTTGTTAAGCACACCAACAAGGGCAAATGAGGTTTCTAAGCCCAAGAACAAATGCAAATGAGGTTCATAAGCACAGGATCAAGGGCAAATTATGTTGCAACGCACAAGAACAAGGACAAATGAGGTTGTTAAGCACAAGAGTAAGTGTAAATGAAGTTGCTAAGCTCAAGAGCAAGGGAAAAAGAAGCTAAGAAGCATATGAACAACGACAATTGAGGTTGTTAAGCACACAAACAAGAGCAAATGAGGTTACTAAGCACAAGAACAAATGTAAATGAGGATCATAAGCACAAGATCAAGGGCATATAAGAGGTTGATAAACACACGAACAACGCCAATTGAGGTTGTTAAGCACACAAACAAGGACAAATGAGGTTCCTAAGCCCAAGAACAAATGCAAATGAGGTTCATAAGCACAAGATCAATGACAAATTATGTTGCAACGCGCAAGAACAAGGACAAATGAGGTTGTTAAGCACAAGAGCAAGTGTTCTTGATGTTGCTAAGCTCAAGAGCAAGGGCAAAAGAAGCTAAGAAGCATATGAACAACGACAATTGAGGTTGTTAAGCACACGAACAAGGGCAAATGAAGTTCCAAAGCACAAGAACAAATGCAAAAAAAGTTCATAAGCACAAGATCAAGGGCAAATTATGTTGAAAAGCGCAAGAACAATGACAAATGAGATTGTTAAGTACAAGAACAAGTGTAAATCATGTTGCTAAGCACAAGAACAAGGGCAAAAGAGGTTAAGAAGCGTATGAACAACGGCAGTTGAGGTTGTTAAGCACAAGAACAAATGCAAAAGAGGTTTACAAGCAGAAGATCACGTGCAAAAGAGTTTAAGCACTTGAACAACGCCAATTGAGGTTGTTAAGCACACAAACAAGGGCGAATGAGGTTCATAAGCACAAGATCAAGGAAAAATTATGTTACAAAGCGCAAGAACAAGGACAAATGAGGTTGTTAAGCACAAGAACTAATGTTAATGATGTTGCTAAGCTCAAGAACAATGGCAAAAGAGGTTAAGAAGCATATGATCAATGACAATGGAGGTTGTTAAGAACACAAACAAGGGCAAATGAGGTTCCTAAGCACAAGAACAATTGCGAAAGAGGTTCGTAAGCACAAGATCAAGGGCAAAAGAGGTTGTTAAGCACACAAACAACGCCAATTGAGGCTGTTAAGCATACGAACTAGTGCAAATGAGGTTCCTAAGCGCAGGAACAAATGCAAATGAGGTTCATAAGCACAAGATCAAGGGCAAAAGAGGTTGTTAGGCGCACAAACAACGCCAATTGAGGTTGTACAAACAAGGAGAAATGAGGTTCCTAAGCACAAGAACAAATGCAAATGAGGTTCATAAGCACAAGATCAAGGGCAAATGAAATTCCTAAGCATAAGAACAAATGCAAAAGAAGTTCATAAGCACAAGATTAAGTGCAAAAGAGTTTGTTAAGCACACAAACAACGCCAATTGAGGTTGTGAAACACACAAACAACGGCGAATGAGGTTCCTAAGCACAAGAACAAATGCAAATGGGGTTCATAAGCACAAGAACAAATGCAAATGAGGTTCATAAGCACAACTTCAAGGGAAAATTATGTTACAAAGCGCTAGAACAAGGACAAATGAGGTTGTTAAGCACAAGAACAAATGTTAATAATGTTGCTAAGCTCAAGAACAAGGGCAAAAGAGGTTGAGAAGCATATGAACAACGACAATGGAGGTTGTTATACACACGAACTAGGGCAAATGAGGTTTCTAAGCACAAGAAAAAATGGAAATGAGGATCATGAGCACAAGATCAAGGGCATAAGAGGTTGTTAAGCACACGAACAACACCAACTGAGGTTGTTAAGCAAGTGTAAATCATGTTGCTAAGCACAAGAACACGGGCAAAAGAGGTTAAGAAGCATATAACAACGACAATTGAGCTTGTTAATCACACGGACAAGTGCAAATGAAGTTCCTAAGCACAAAAACAAATCCAAATGAGGTTCATAAGCACAAGATCAAGGGCAAAAGAGGTTGTTAAGCACACGAACAACGCCAATTGATGTTGCTCAGCACACGAACAATGCCAAATGAGGTTCCTAGGTACAAGAACAAATGCAAAAGAGGTTCACAAGCACAAGATCAAGTGGAAAAGAGGTTGTTAAGCAAACGAACAACGCCAATTGAGGTTGTTAAGTACACAAACAAGGGCGAATCAGGTTCCTAAGCACAAGGAAAAATGCAAATGAGGTTCATAAGCACAAGTTAAAGGGAAAATTATGTTACAAAGAACAAGAACAAGGACAAATGAGGTTGTTAAGCACAAGAATAAATGTTAATAATGTTGCTAAGCTCAACAACAAAGGCAAAAGAGGTTGTTAAGAACACAAACAAGGGCAAATGAGGTTCCTAAGCACAAGAACAAATGCCAATGAGGTTCGTAAGCATAAGATCAAGGGAAAAAGAGGTTGTTAAGCACACAAACAACGCCAATTGAGGTTTTTAAGCACACCAACAAGGTCAAATGAGGTTACTAAGCACAAGAACAAATGCAAATGAGGATCATAAGCACACGATCAAGGGCATAAGAGGTTGTTAAGCGCACGAACAACGCCAATTGAGGTTGTTAAGCACACAAACAAGGACAAATGAGGTTCCTAAGCCCAAGAACAAATGCAAATGAGGTTCATAAGAACAAAATCAAGGGCAAATTATGTTGCAACGCGCAAGAACCAGGACAAATGAGGTTGTTAAGCACAAGAACAAATGTTAATCATGTTGCTCAAGAACAATGGCAAAAGAGGTTAAGAAACATATGAACAACGACAATGGAGGTTGTTAAGAACACAAACAAGGGTAAATCAGGTTCCTAAGCAGAAGAACAAGTGCGAAAGAGGTTCGAAAGCACAACATCAAGGGCAAAAAAGGTTGTTAAGCACACGAACAATGCCAATTGACGTTGTTAAGCTCACAAACAAGGACAAATGAGGTTCCTAAGCACAAGAACAAATGCAAGTGAGATTCATAAGCACAAGATCAAGGGCAAATGAAGTTCCTAAGCGCATGAACAAATGCATAAGAAGTTCATAAGCACAAGATCAAGTGCAAAAGAGGTTGTTAAGCACACGAACAACGCCAATTGAGGTTGTTAAGCACACAAACAACGGCGAATGAGGTTCCTAAGCACAAGAACAAATGCAAATGAGGTTCATAAGCACACCATCAAGGCAAAATTATGTTATAAAGCGCTAGAACAAGGACAAATGAGGTTGTTAAGCACAAGAACAAATGTTAATAATGGCAAAAGAGGTTGAGAAACATTTGAACAACAACAATGGAGGTTGTTAAAGAACACAAACAAGGGCAAATGAGGTTCTTAAGCACAAAAACAAATGCGAATGAGGTTCGTAAGCACAAGATCAAGGGAAAAAGAGGTTGTGAAGCACACGAACAATGCCAATTGAGGTTGTTAAGCACACGAACTAGCGCAAATGAGGTTCCTAAGCACAAGAACAAATGCAAATGAAATTCATAAGCACAAGATCAAGGGCAAAAGAGGTTGTTAAGCACACGAACAACGCCAATTGAGGTTGTGGAGCACACAAACAAGGGCAAATGAGGTTTTTAAGCACAAGAAGAAATGCAAATGAGGATCATAAGCACAAGATCAAGGGCATAAGAGATTGTTAAGCGCACGAACAACGCCAATTGAGGTAGTTAAGCACACAAGCAAGGACAAATGAGATTCCTAAGCCCAAGAACAAATGCAAATGAGGTTCAGAAGCACAAAATCAAGGGCAAATTATGTTGCAAAGCGCAATAATAATGACAAATGAGGCTGTTAAGCACAAGAACAAGTGTAAATGATGTTGCTAAGCTCAAGAACAAGGGAGAAAGAGGTTAAGAAGCATATGAACAATGACAATTGAGGTTGTTAAGCACACGGACAAGTGCAAATGAAGTTCCTAAGCACAAGAACAAATCCAAATGAGGTTCATAAGCACCAGATCAAGGGCAAAAGAGGTTGTTAACCACACGAACAACGCCAATTGATGTTGCTCAGCACACGAACAAGGCCAAATGAGGTTCCTAAGCACAGGAATAACTGCAAAAAAGGTTCACAAGTACAAGATCAAGTGCAAAAGGTTCTTAAGCACACGAACAACGCCAACTGAGGTTGTTCATATGCTTCTTATCCTCTTTTGCCCTTGTTCTTGTGCTTAGAAATATGATTTACACTTATTCTTGTGCTTAATAACCTCATTTGTCATTGTTCTTACGCTTTGCAACATAATTTGCCCTTATCTTGTGCTTATGAACATTATTTGCATTTGTTCTTATGCTTAGAAACCTCATTTGCCTTTGTTTGTGTACTTAACAACCTCAATTGGCGTTGTTCGTGTGCTTAACAACCTCTTTTGCCCTTGATCTTATGCTTACGAACCTCATTGGCATTTGTTCTTGTGCTTAGGAACCTCTTTTGCCTTTGTTTGTGTTCTCAACAACCTCTATTATCGTTGATCATTTGCTTCTTAACCTCTTTTGCCTTTGTTCTTGAGCTTAGCAACATTATTAACATTTGTTCTTGTGCTTAACAACCTCATTTGTCCATGTTCTTGTGCTTGGTAACATAATTTTCCCTTGATTTTGTACTTATGAACCTCATTTGCATTTGTTCTTGTGCTTAGGAACCTAATTCGCCCTTGTTTGTGTGCTTAACAACCTCAGTTGGCGTTGTTCGTGTGCTTAACAACCTCTTTTGCACTTGATCTTGTGCTTGTGAACCTCTTTTGCATTTGTTCTTGTGCTTAGGAACCTCATCTGCCCTTGTTCTTGTGCTGAACAACATCAATTGGCGTTGTTTGTGTGCTTAACAACCTCTTTTGCCCTTGATCTTGTGCTTATGACCCTCATTTGCATTTGTTCTTGGGCTTAGGAACCTCCTTTGTCCTTGCTTGGGTACTTAACAACCTCAATTGGCGTTGTTCGTGCGCTTAACAACCTCTTATGCCCTTGATCTTGTTCTTATGAACCTCATTTGTCCTTGCTTGTGTTCTTAACAACGTCAATTGGCATTGTCCGTGTGCTTAACAAGCTCAATTGTGGTTGTTCATATGCTTCTTAACCTCTTTTGCCCTTGTTCTTGTGCTTAGCAACATGATTTACACTTGTTCTTGTGCTTAACAACCTCATTTGTCATTGTTGTTGCGCTTTGCAACATAACTTGCCCGTGATCTTGTGCTTATGAACTTTTTTGCATTTGTTCTTGTGCTTAGGAACTTCATTTGCCCTTGTTCGTGTGCTTGGCAACCTCAATTGTCATTGTTCTTGCGTTTTGCAACATAATTTACCCTTGATCTTGTGCATCTGAACCTCATTTTCATTTGTTCTTGGGCTTAGGAACCTCATTTGTCCTTGCTTGTGCGCTTAACAAGCTCAATTGGCGTTGTTTGTGTGCTTAACAACCTCTTATGCCCTTGATCTTGTGCTTATGATCCTCATTTGCATTTGTTTTTGTGCTTAGAAACCTCATTTTCCTTTGTTTGTGTGCTTAACAACCTCAATAGGCGTTGTTCGTGTGCTTAACAACCTCTTTTGCCATTGATCTTGTGCTTACGAACCTCTTTGGCACTTGTTCTTGTGCTTAGGAACCTCATTTGCCCTTGTTTGTGTTCTTAACAACCTCCATTGTCGTTATTTATATGCTTCTAAACCTCTTTTTTCCTTGTTCTTGAGCTTAGCAACATCATTAACATTTGTTCTTGTGCTTAACAACCTCATTTGTCCATGTTCTTGCGCTTTGTAACATAATTTTCCCATCATCTTGTGCTTCTGAACCTCATTTGCATTTGTTCTCGTGCTTACGAACCTCATTCGCCCTTGTTTGTGTGCTTAACAACCTCGATTGGCGTTGTTCGTGTGCTTAAACTCTTTTGCACTTGATCTTGTGCTTGTGACCCTCTTTTGCATTTGTTCTTGTGCTTAGGAACTTCATTTGCACTTGTTCGTGTGCTTAACAACCTCAATTTTTATTGTTCATATACTTCTTAACCTCTTTTGCCCTTATTCTTATGCTTAAGCAACATGATTTACACTTGTTCTTGTGCATATCAACCTCATTTATCATTGTTGCTTTGCAACATAATTTGCCCTTGATCTTGTGCTTATGAAAGTTTTTTGCAATTGTTCATGTGCTTAGGAACTTCATTTGCCCTTGTTCGTGTGCTTAACATCCTCAGTTGTCGTTGTTCATATGCTTCTTAACCTCTTTGCCCTTGTTGTTGAGCTTAGCAACATCATTTACACTTGCTCTTGTGCTTAACAACCTCATTTGTCCTTGTTCTTGCGCTTTGCAACATAATTTGCCATTGATCTTGTACTTGTGAAACTCATTTGCATGTGTTCTTGGGCTTAGGAACCTCATTTGTCCTTGATTGTGTGCTTAACAACCTCAATTGGCATTGTTCGTGTGCAACCTCTTTTGCCATCTTGTGCTTATGAACCTCATTTGCATTTGTTCTTATGCTTAGGAGCCTCATTTGCGCTACTTCGTGTACTTAAAAACCTCAATTGGCGTTGTTCGTGTGCTTGAGAACCTCTTTTGCCGTTGGTCTTGTGATTACGAACCTCATTGGCCTTTGATCTTGTGCTTAGACACCTCATTTGCCCATGTTTGTGTTCTTAACAAATTCCATTGTCGTTGATCATATGCTTCTTAACCTTATTTGCCCTTGTTCTTGAGCTTAGCAACATTATTAACATATGTTCTTGTGCTTAACAACCTCATTTGTCCTTGATCTTGCTCTTGGTAAAATAATTTTCCCTTTATCTTGTGCTTATAAACCTCATTTGCTTTTGTTCTTGTGCTTAGGAACCTCATTCGCCCTTGTTTGTGTGCTTAACATTCTCAATTGGCGTTATTCGTGTGCTTAACAACCTCTTTTGCACTTGATGTTGTGCTTGTGAACCTCTTTTGCATTTGTTCTTGTGCTTAGGAACTTCATTTGCACTTGTTTGTGTGCTTAACAACCTCAATTGTCGTTGTTTGTATGCTTAACAACAACAATTGGAGTTGTTCGTGTGCGTAACAACCTCTTTTGAACTTGATCTTGTGCTTAGGAACTTCATTTGCCCTTGATCTTGTGCTTATGAACCTCATTTGCATTTGTTCTTGTGCTTAGGAACCTCATTTGTCCTTGTTTGTGAGCTTAACAACCTCAATTTGCGTTGTTCCTGTGCCTAACAACCTTTTTTGCCCTTGATATTGTGCTTATGAACCTCATTTGCGCTAGTTCGTGTGCTTAACAACCTCAATTGGTGTTGTTCGTGTGCTTAACAACATCTTTTGCCCTTGATCTTGTGCTTACGAACCTCTTTTGCACTTGTTCTTGTGCTTAGGTACCTCATTTGCCCTTGTTTGTGTACTTAACAACCTTCATTGTCGTTGTTCATATGCTTCTTAACCTCGTTTGCCATTGTTCTTGAGCATAGCAACATCATTTACACTTGCTCTTGTGCTTAACAACCTCATTTGTCCTTGGAATAGCGCGTTGCTACATAATTTGCCCTTTATCTTGTACTTATGAACCTCATTTGTATTTGTTTTTGGGCTAAGGAACCTCATTTGTCCTTGTTTGTGTGCTTAACAACCTCAATTGGCGTTGTTCGTACGCTTAATAACCTCTTATGCCCTTGATCTTGTGCTTATGATCCTCATTTGCATTTGTTCTTGTGCTTAGTAACCTCATTTTCCCTTGTTTGTGTGCTTAACAACCTCAATTGGAGTTGTTCGTGTGCTTAACAACCTCTTTTACCCTTGATCTTGTGCTTACGAACCTCATTGGCATTAGTTCTTGTGCTTAGGAACCTTATCTGCGCTAGTTCGTGTGCTTAACAACTTCAATTGGCGTTGTTCGTGTGCTTAACAACCTCTTTTGCCCTTTATCCTGTGCTTACGAATCTCATTGGCATTTGTTCTTGTGCTTAGAAACCTCATTTGTCCTTGTTCTTGCGCTTATGAACCCCATTTGCATTTGTTCTCGTGCTTGGGAACCTCATTCGTCGTTGCTTGTGTGCTTAACAATCTCAATTGGCATTGTTCGTGTGCTTAACAACCTCAATTGTCATTGTTCCTATGCTTCTTAACCTCTTTTGTGCTTGTTCATGTGCTTAGCAACATGATTTACACTTATTCTTGTGATTAATAACCTCATTTGTCATTATTGTTGCGCTTTGCATCATATTTGCCCTTCATCTTGTGCTTGTGTACTTTTTCCGCATTTGTTCTTGTGTTTAGGAACTTCATTTGCCCTTGTTTGTGTGCTTAACAACCTCAATTGTCGTTGTTCATATGCTTCTTGACCTCTTGTGCCCTTGTGCTTGAGCTTAGCAACATCATTTACACTTGCTCTTGTGCTTAGCAACCTCATTTGTCCTTGTTCTTTCGCTTTGCAACATAATTTGCGCTTGATCTACTGCTTATGAACCTCATTTGCATTTGTTCTTGGGCTTACGAACCTTTTTGTCCTTGTTTGTGTGCTTAACAACCTCAATTGGCGTTGTCCGTGCTCGTAACAACCTCTTATGCCCTTGATCTTGTGCTTATGATGCTCATTTGCATTTGTTCTTGTGCTTAGGAACCTCATTTGCCCTTGTTCGTGTGCTTAACAATATAAATTAGCGTTGTTCGTGTGCTTAACAACCTCTTTTGCCGTTGATCTTGTGCTTATGAACCTCATTGGCATTTGTTCTGGTGCTTAGGATCTTCTTGAGCCCTTGTTTGTGTTCTTAACAACCTCCATTGTCGTTGATCATATGGTTCTTAACCTCTTTTGCCCTTGTTCTTGAGCTTAGCAACATTGTTAACATTTGTTCTTGTGCTTAACAACCTCATTTGTCCTTGTTCTAGCGCTTTGTAACATAATTTTCCCTAAATCTTTTGCTTATAAACCTCATTTGCATTTGTTCTTGTGCTTGTGAACCTCATTTGCATTTGTTCTTGTGCTTAGGAACCCCATTCGTTGTTGTTTGTGTGCTTAACAACTTCAATTGGCGTTGTTCGTGTGCTTAACAACCTCTTTTGCACTTGATCTTGTGCTTATGAACCTTTTTTGCATTTTTTTCTTGTGCTTAGGAACGTCATTTGCCCGTGTTTGTGTGCTTAACAAGCTCAATTGGCGTTGTTTGTGTGCCTAACAACCTCTTTTGCCCTTGATCTTGTGCTTACGAACCTCTTTTGGCCCTTGTTCTTGTGTTTAGGAACCTCATTTGCCCCTTGTTTGTGTTCTTAACAACCTCCATTGTCATTGTTCATATGTTTCTTAACCTCTTTTGCCCTTTTTCTTGAGCTTAGCAACATCATTAACATTTGTTCTTGTGCTTATAAACCTCATTTGCATTTGTTCTTCTTCTTAGGAACCTCATTCGCCCTTGTTTATGTGCCTAACAACCTCAATTGGCGTTGTTCGTGTGCTTAACAACCTCAATTGTCGTTGTTCATATGCTTCTTAACCTCTTTTGCCCTTGTTCTTGTGCTTGGCAACATCATTTGCAACATAATTTGCCCTTGATCTTGTGCTTATGAACATTATTTGCTTTTGTTCTTGTGCTTAGGAAACTCGTTTGCCCCTGTTTGTGTGGTTAGCAACTTCAATTGGCTTTCTTCGTGCGCTTAACAACCTTTTTTGCCCTTGATGTTGTGCTTATGAACCTCATTTGCATTTGTTATTGTGCTTAGAAACCTTATTTGCCCTTGTTCGTGTGCTTACCAACCTTAATTGTTGTTGTTCATATGCTTCTTAACATCTTTTGCCCTTGTTTTTGTACTTAGCAGTATCATTTACACTTGTTCTTGTGCTTAGCAATCTCATTTGTGCTTGTTCTTGTGCTTAGGAACCTCGTTTGCCCCTGTTTGTGTGCTTAACAACTTCAATTGGCATAGTTCGTGTGCTTAACAACCTCTTTTGCCCTTGACCTTGTGCTTATGAACCTCATTTGGATTTGTTCTTGTGCTTACGAACCTCATTTGCGCTAGTTCGTGTCGTTAACAACCTCAATTGGAGTTGTTCGTGTGCTTAACAACCTCTTTGCCTTTGATCTTGTGCATACGAACCTCATTAGCATTTATTCTTGTTCTTAGGAACCTCATTTACCCTTGTTTGTGTTTTTAATAACATCCATTGTCGTTGATCATATGCTTCTTAACCTCTTTTGCCCTTGTTCTTGAGCTTAGCAACATTATTAACATTTGCTCTTGTGCTTAACAACCTCGTTTATCCTTGTTCTTGCGCTTTGTAACATAATTTTCCCCTGATCTTGTGCTTATGAACCTCATTTGCATTGTTCTTATGCTTAGAAACCCCATTTGCCCTTGTTCGTGTGCTTAACAACATCAATTGGCGTGGTTCGTGTGCTTAACAACCTCTTTTGCCCTTGATCTTGTGTTTATGAACCTCATTTGGATTTGTTCTTGTTCTTAGTAATCTCATTTGCGCTAGTTCGTGTGCTTAACAACCTCAATTGGCGTTGTTCGTGTGTTTAACAACCTTTTTGCCCTTGATCTTGTGCTTACGAATCTCATTGGCATTTGTTCTTGTGCTTAGGAACCTCATTTGCCCTTGTTTGTGTTCTTAACAACCTCCATAGTTGTTGTTCATATACTTCTCAACCTCTTTTGCCCTTGTTCTTGAGATTAGCAACATTATTAACATTTGTTCTTGTGCTTTTTAACATATTAGATTAGAAACCTCGTCAAATCATACATGAATTTAAACAAATATCGATTAGATAAGATTATCAAGGGATTGTAGACCGAATGCCCCTAGATCTCCTTAACTTGAAAGCAAACCAACTTTTATTTCATTTATTTACTTTAATTGTTTAAAACTCCTTTCTTTCGGGTATTGAACCCAAACTTAGGATTGTTAGAACAAACCCCCAATTTACTTTATTGCATTTTACTTTATTTCTTTTTTTTCTGAAATTAATTGTAAAAGTTTAAACTAAGTCTTAACTTACTCTCTGTGATTCGACACCCTAAGTACTACTTCGATAGGATTGTGCGCTTGCAATCAACCCTTTCATTGAGTATCAAGGTTTATAAATTTTTAAAAAAAATGTACAAAGTTATAGCCAAAACCTATACCCAAAATACTCAACACTTAACAACCTCATTTGTCCTTGTTCTAGCTCTTGGTAACATAAATTTCCCTTAATCTTGCGCTTACCTCATTTGCATTTGTTCTTGTGCTTAGAAACCTCATGCGCCATTGTTTGTGTGTTTAACAACTTCAATTGGCGTTGTTTGTGTGCTTAATAACCTCTTTAGCCCTTGATCATGTTCTTGTGCTTAGGAACCTCATTTACCCTTGTTCGTGTTCTTAACAACCATAATTGTCGTTGTTCATATGCTTCTTAACCTCTTTTGTCCTTGTTCTTGAGCTTAGCAACATCATTTACACTTGTTCTTGTGCTTAACAACCTCATTTGTCGTTGTTCTTGAGCTTTACAACATAATTTGCCCTTGATCTTGTGCTTATGAACATTATCTACATTTGTTCTTGTGCTTAGGAACCTCATTTGTCCTTATTCATGTGCTTAACAATCTCAATTGGCGTTGTTTGTGTGCTTAACAACCTCTTTTACCCATTATCTTGTTCTTATGAACCTCATTTGAATTTGTTCTTGTGCTTAGGAACCTCATTTGTCCTTGTTCGTGTGCTTAACAACGTCAATTGTCGTTGTTCATAAGCTTCTTAACCTCTTTTGTCCTTCTTCTTGTGTTGGGCAACATCAATTACACTTGTTCTTGTGCTTAACAACTTCATTTATCCTTATTATTGCGCTTGGCAACATAATTTGCCCTTCATCTTGTGCTTATGAACCTCATTTGTAGTTGTTCTTGTGTTTAGGAACCTCATTTGCCCTAGTTTGTGTGATTAACGACCTCATTTGGCGTTGTTCGTGTGGCTAACAACCTTTTTTGCCCTTGATCTTGTGCTTATGAACCTCATTTGCATTTGTTATTGCGCTTAGGAACCTCATTTGCGCTAGTTCGTGTGCTTAACAACCTCAATTGACGATGTTTATGTACTTAATAAGCTCTCTTTCCCTTGATCTTGTGCTTATGAACCTCATTGGCATTTGTTCTTGTGCTTAGGAACTTCGTTTGCCCTTGTTCGTGTTTTTAACAACCTCGATTGTCGTTGTTCATATGCTTCTTATTCTCTTTTGCCCTTGTTCTTGAGCTTACCAACATCATTCACACTTGTTCTTATGCTTAACAACCTCATTTGTCGTTATTCTCGTGCTTTGCAACATAATTTGCCATTGATCTTGTGCTTATGATCCTCATTTGCATTTGTTCTTGTTCTTAGGAACCTCATTTGGCCTTGTTTGTTTGCTTAACAACCTCAATTGGCGTTGTTGGTGTGCTTAACAACTTCTTTTACCCTTTATCTTGTACTTATGAACCTCATTTGCATTTGTTCTTGTGCTTAGGAACCTCATTTGTCCTAGTTTGTGTGCTTAACAACCTTAATTGGCGTTGTTCGTGTGCTTAACAACCTCTTTTGCCCTTGATCTTGTGCTTATGAATCTCATTTGGATATGTTCTTGTGCTTAGGAACCTTATTAGCGCTCGTTCGTGTGCTTAACAACCATAATTGGCGTTGTTTGTGTGCTTAACAACCTCTTTTGCCCTTGATCTTGTGTTTACAAACTCATTGGCATTTGTTCTTGTGCTTAGGAACCTCATTTACCTTTGTTTGTGTTCTTGACAACCTCCATTGTCGTTGTTCATATGTTTCTTAACCTCTTTTGCCCTTTTACTTGAGCTTAGCAACATTATTAACATTTGTTCTTGCGCTTAACAACCTCATTTGTCCTTGTTCTTGCGCTTTGTAACATAATTTTCCCTTGATCTTGTGCTTATGAACCTCATTTGCATTTGTTCTTGTGCTTAGGAATCTCATTCGCCGTTGTTTGTGTGCTTAACAACCTCAATTGGCGTTGTTCGTGTGCTTAACAACCTCTTTTGCACTTGTTCTTGCGCTTTGCAATATCATTTGCATTTGTTCTTGTACTTGGGAACCTCATTTGCCCATGTTCGTGTGCTTACCAACCTCAATTGTCATTGTTGTTTTGCTTCTTAACCTCTTTTGCCCTTATTCTTGTGCTTGGCAACATCATTTACACTTGTTCTTCTGCTTAACAACCTCATTTCTCCTTATTATTGCGCTTTGCAACATAATTTGCCCTTGATCTTGTGCTTATGAACCTCATTTGCATTTGTTCTTCTGCTTAGGAACCTCATTTGCCCTTGTTCGTGTGCTTAACAACGTCAATTGTCGTTGGTCGTGTGCTTAACAACCTCTTTTGCCATTGATCTTGTGTTTAACAACCTCATTTGTCGTTGTTCTTGCGCTTTGCCACATAATTGGCCATTGATCTTGTGCTTATGAACATCATTGGCATTTGTTCTTGTGCTTTGGAAACTCATTTGTCATTGTTTGTGTTCTTAACAACATCAATTGACATTGTTCGTGTGCTTAACAACATCTTTTCCCCTTAATCTTGTGTTTACGAAACTCATTGGCATTTGTTCTTGTGGTTAGGAACCTCATTTGCCCTTGTTTGTGTTCTTAACAACCTATATTGTCATTGTTTATATGCTTCTTAACCTCTTTTTCCCTTGTTCTTGTGCTTAGTAACATCATTTATACTTGTTCTTGTACTTAACAACCACGTTTGTTGTTGTTCTTGCGCTTTGCAACATAATTTGCCCTTGATCTTGTGCTTATGAACCTCATTTGCATTTGATCTTGTGCTTAGGAACCTCATTTGCCCTTGTTTGTGTGCTTAACAACCTTAATTGGTGTTATTCGTGTGTGTAACAACCTCTTTTGTCAATGATCTTGTACTTATGAACCTCATTTGCTTTTGTTTTTGTGCTCAGGAACCTCATTTGCCCTTGTTTGTGTGCTTAACAACCTCAATTGGTGATTTTCGTGTTCTTAACAACCTCAATTGTCGTTGTTCCTACACTTCCTAACATCTTTTGCCCTTGTTCTTCTTCTTAGCAACATCATTTACACTTGTTCTTGTGCTTAACAACCTAATTTGTCGTTGTTCTTGTGCTTTGCAATAAAAATTTTCCTTGATCTTGTGCTTATGAACATCATTTGCATTTGTTCTTGTGCTTATCAACCTCATTTTCTCTTGTTTATGTGCTTAACAACCTCAATTGGCGTTGTTCATGTGCTTAACAACCTCTTTTGCCCTTGATCTTGTGCTTATGAACCGCATTTTCCTTTGTTCTTGTGCTGAGGTACCTCATTTGCCCTTGTTTGTGTGCTGAACAACGTCAATTGGCGTTGTTCGTGTGCTGAACAACATTTTTTGCCCTCGATCTTGCACTTATGAAACTCATTTGCATTTGTTCTCGTGCTTAGGAAACTCATTTGCACTTGTTTGTGTGCTTATCAACCTCAATTCTTGTTGTTCATATGCTTCTTAACCTCTTTTGCCCTTGTTCTTGAGGTTAGCAACATCATTTAGACTTGTTCTTGTGCTTAACACCCTCATTTGTCGTTGTTCTTGCGCCTTGCAACATAATTTGTCCTTGATCTTGTGCTTAGGAACCTAATTTGGATTTGTTCTTATGCTTAGGAATCTCATTTGTCCTTGTTGGTGTGCTTAACAACCTGAATTGGCGTTGTTCGTGTGCTTAACAACTTCTTTTGCCCTTGATCTTGTGCTTATGAACGTCATTTGCCTTTGTACTTGTGCCTAGGAACCTCATTTGCCCATTGCCCTTATTTGTGTGCTTAACAACCTCAATTGGCGTTGTTAGTGTTCTTAACAACTACTGTTGCCCTTGATCTTGTGCTTCTGAACCTCATTTGCATTTGTTCACGTACTTAGGAGCCTCATTTGCCCTTGTCCGTGTACTTAGCCACCTCAATTGTCGTTGTTCATGTGCTTCTTAACATCTTTTGCCCTTGTTCTTGAGCTTAGCAATATCATTTACACTTGTTCTTGTGCTTAACAACCTCATTTGTCGTTTTTCTTGCGCTTTGCAATATAATTTGCCCTTGATCTTGTGCTTATGCTTATGAACATCATTTGCATTTGTTCTTGTGCTTATGAATCTCATTTGCCCTTGTACAACTTCAATTGGCGTTGTTCGTGTGCTTAACAATCTCTTTTGCCCTTGATCTTGTGCTCATGAACCTCATTTGTCTTTGTTCTTGTGCTTGGGAACCACATTTGTCCATTGACATTGTTTGTGTGCTTAACAACCCCAATTGGCGTTGTTCGTGTGCGTAACAACCTCTTTTGCCCTTGATCTTGCGCTTATGAACCTCATTTGCATTTTTTTCTCGTGCTTAGGAACCTCATTTGGACTTGTCCGTGTGCTTATCACCTCAATTGTCGTTGTTCATATGCTTCTTAACATATTTTACCCTTGTTCTTGAGCTTAACAACATTATTTACACTTGTTCTTGTGCTTAGCACCCTCATTTGTCGTTGTTCTCCCGCTTTGCAACATAATCTGCCCTTGATCTTGAGCTTCGGAACCTCATTTGTCTTTGTTTGTGTGCTTAACAACCTCAATTGGCGTTGTTCGTGTGCTTAACAACATCTTTTGTCAATGATCTCGTGCTTATGAACCTCATTTGCATTTGTTTTTGTGCTTAGGAACCTCATTTGCCCTTGTTTGTGTACTTAACAACCTCAATTGGCGTTGTTTGTGTTCTTAACAACCTCAATTGGCGTTGTTCCTATGCTTCTTAACCTCTTTTGCCCTTGTTCTTGTGCTTAGAAACATCATTTACACTTGTTCTTGTGCTTAACAACCTCATTTGTCGTTGTTGTTGCGAGTTGCAACATAATTTGCCCTTGATCTTGTGTTTATGAACATCATTTGCATTTGTTCTTGTGGTTATAAACCTCATTTTCTCTTGTTTGTGTGCTTAACAACTTCAATTGACATTGTTCGTGTGCTTAACAACCTCTTTTACCCTTGATGTTGTATTTATGAACCTCATTTGCATTTGTTCTTGTGCTTAGGAACCTCATTTACCCTTGTTCGTGTGCTTAACAACCTTAATTGTCGTGGTTCATATGTTTCTTAACCACTTTTGCCCTTGTTCCTGTGCTTAGCAGCATCATTTACACTTGTTCTTGTACATAACAACGTCATTTGTGGTTGTTCTTGCGGTTTGCAACATAATTTGCCCTTGATGTTGTGCTTGTGAACCTCATTTGCATTTGTTCTTCTGCTTAGGAACCTCGTTTGCCCCTGTTTGTGTGCTTAACAATTTCAATTGACATTGTTCGTGTGCTTAACAACCTCTTTTGCCCTTGATGTTGTATTTATGAACCTCATTTGCATTTGTTCTTGTGCTTAGGAATCTCATTTGCACTTGTTCGTGTGCTTACCAACCTTAATTCTCGTTGTTCATATGTTTCTTAACCTCTTTTGTCCTTGTTCTTGTGCTTAGCAACATCATTTACATTTGTTGTTGTGCTTAACAACCTCATTTGTCGTTGTTCTTGCGCTTTGCAATATAATTTGCCCTTGATCTTGTGCTTATGAACATTATTTGCATCTGTTCTTATGCTTAGGAACCTCATGTGCCCTTATTTGTGTGCTTAACAACCTCAATTGGCGTTGTTCGTGTGCTTAACAACCTCTTTTGTCTTTGATCTTGTGCTTATGACCTCATGTACATTTGTTATTGGGCTTAGGAACCTCATTTGCCCTTGTTCGTGCGCTTAACAATGTCAATTGCCGTTGTTCATATGCTTCTTAATCTCTTTTGCCTTTGTTCTTGAGGTTAGTAACATCATTTACACTTGTTCTTGTGCTTAACAACCTTATTTGTCATTGTTCTTGCACTTTGCAACATAATTTGCCCTTGATTTTGTGCTTATGAATCTCATTTGCATTTGTTCTTGTGCTTAGGAACCTCATTTTCCTTTGTTTGTGTGCTTAACAACCTCAATTGGCGTTGTTCGTGTGCTTAACAACCTCTTTTCGCCTTATATTGTGCTTATGAACCTTATTTGCATTTGCTCTTGTGCTTAGGAACCTCAATTGTTATTGTTCATATGCTTCTTAACCTCTTTTGCCCTTGTTCTTGTGCTTAGCAAAGATTGTTTTTCGTTATCGTAATAGGTACGGGTATAAAAATGCTTCCACCTGATCTGTACCGTACCCGGTGACACCCCTAATTAGTTGGTCATTTTTTTTCTACATTTATCTATTGTATGTATTATAATATGTCTTGTGTTATTGAGTTTTTCTAAATAACAATTTCATAAAATTTTATTACTTAACAATGAAACTAAGTTAAAATAAGTAATTGAGTTAAATTAATTATTATTAAGAATTATAAGTATATGCACATTACTTTAATGAAAACATAAAAAATTTCGCAAAATTTTGATTAATTAATCGGTTGCATATTAATTGCTTAACAATACCTCGTTCGTCCGACGAGTCATACCATTATTTACAACATTGCTAGCTAGCACTATATGCAACTTAAAAATATTACATAAATTAAAAACCTAGTATCGGCAGAAACAACTAATATAAGTTAAAACATCTAGTAATATATGTATATATAAACACTAATTTTTTTTTTCATTTACTGGTGTGTCAGGGTGGAAAAATGAGATTGAAAGAGTTGAATAAATAAGTATTGTGTAATTTTATTTTATAAAGAGCGCAAATGAACAAGAATGAGGCTATGGTACTTGCATAATGTATTTTAATTCATGCTATGGATTTATTTTACATTTAAAGTTCAAACAGATAATTCAAACTGTTCTCATAATTATTATATGAAAATATACTTGATGCCAAATTTTACATTTTTTAGAATTTGTTTTTTTTTTTTTTTAAATCTGTATAAAATCACTTAATCTTAAAAAGAGTAATGAAAAAAAATCTAAAAAATGTAAAATTTAGCATCCAATTAACTATCCAAGTACATTTTCATATGAAATTTATAATGAATGGTTTGGATCGACTATTTAAACTTTGAAATTTAATATATAGATCCATAGTACGGATAAAAATACGATATGCATAGTACCATGGCCTCACTAATTAATTCTTACGAAAATTAAAAACTTCAAACGATAAAATTAAAATATTTCAATTTATTGAAGAGGCTTGGCCGCTTTTTTCCTTACTTTCTTCCGCCCCTAGAGGTGTGGAAGGACCATCATTTGTTATGATAAATAGTAAATAATTAGGGATTTTTTTTTTTTTGAGATGTACAGTTAAAACTGAAAAAATAATAACAATAATGAGAGAAAAATATATTGCACGATAAAATAATTTTGTTACTTTTCTTTTCCACCCAAAAATTAACCAATAACCCTCTGTTAAAAACCGGACTCTAGCTCTAGCTACTAGAGTACTAGAAAATTATAATGAACATCCAAAAGTAGAATATCGGAACAAACGTCTTCTCGCATTAATTCACAGACTATATTCTGAAGACAGCCATTGATAGTTTAATTGCGTGGTAAGGATCGTAGTGACAAGATTCGTTTGGTAATGCCGAACTGAACGTCGAATTATTCGGTTGACCGAATTTTGATCGAATAATTTCCGAATAATTTGCTAATTTTACGAATTATTTCCGAATTATTCCCGAATTATTTCCGAATTTTTTCCAGAATTTTTTTTTTGTTTTTGCTCCCTTACAGAACTGAGATTTCTGATCCGCATAATACCGAATTATTCCCGAATCACGAATTTTTGACCTCGCCGAACCGAACCTGAATAATTGATTTGTCACTATTGTAAGGATGAAGCCAAACAAAAAGGGACTATAATGGAATATTAAAAAAAATGTAATCAAGAGGAAATTTCTTTTTTAACCCCCAAAATGTTTAGTTTGGTTCAATTAGGTCCTTAAGAATTTTCTTTTACTTGATGTCACCACAAACTAATGTTCTAAATAGTTCATGTACTAAGCGTATATCAAGTGATGATAAAGTCAGGAGCGGATCTAAGACTTAGCTAAGAATGGCTAAGCCGTTTCTATACTTTCAAAATTTTAATTATATGCAAAGAAATTTTATTGAATTTTATGTTTTTTTTTTAATTTTATATAGTCTAGCTACTCTAAATAAATGATAAATGTTTAGTTGTGGTTTAGTAATTAAAACTCTATTGTGATTGAAAGATATTGAGTTCAAATGTCACTCATTATAATTGTGCATTTTAATTATCAGCCACTCCTATTCAAATTTTCTAGTTCTGCCTCTCGATAAGTTGATTGGTTCGAGCTTAGGCTCTAGAGTTAATCTCCTTTCTTAAATAACGTGATATTAAATAATGTTGTACGGAATATGATATGTCTGATTTTTAATTTTTCTGGAATGCCAGGCTTAATTAATGGAGATTTTATTTAGAAAAGAATACTATGTTACACTTTCACAATGTTTTGTGGTATACGTAGTATGATACTCATGTCATGTTTGGTTGTAGAGTAATTAGTAGAGTAAATCATTTAATTCACCTTTAAGAAGTCAAACGAGGAGTAAATTTGAAAGAGTAAGATGGAGTAGCATTTGAGTTAATCCGGATTAAGTTACCTCAACTCTTTAAGTAGAGTAACTTACTCCATCTGTGGGTTCCACAATTAAAGTAACATCATTTTATAATTTCTCTCTCTTCATTAGCTTATTACACCAAATTCTAACCAAATCTCAAACATGATTATTTTAATCCACCTTAGCTTGAAGTAAGAAATTTAATCCGGAGTAACTTTGCTCCACAACCAAACATGATCGTAAGTTATTATATTACAAAGTTAATTCTAGCGTATATTCAATCTTTGCAGTACAATATTATTTAAATTAAAAATGTAGATGTTCTCTTACTTATATAGATAGATGTGTGTGTGTGTGTGTGTGTGTGTTAAATTTGAGTCAATTTGTAAAACTTTTAGCCTTTCATCAAACAATTTATTACTTCCAACAGTGAAACTTCAATGAGTTCATGATGAACGACCAATTAAATATTACAGATTACTTCAAATTTGATACATGTTATATCCAAATAATTGAGAACACATCTACAATTTTTTTATTTTTTATTTGAATAACATATTTTAAATAATATACCAAACGAATTGAAGGTACCATAAAAGTTAAATACACGTTAGAATTACTCTTATTATAATACGCATGTGCTTAGCTAAATGCAGAAATTTTGTTCAAAATGCTAATTAACCAACCACAAGCAGTGCCTAGAGAGCCTAGTAGATAGAGTGGAAAAAACGTGCCGTTTCGTGTCGTGCCGTGACCAAGTGAACAGTTACACGTACCGTGCCGTGCCATGACTAACACGCCGTAACTTTGGTCTCGTGCCGTGCTATGACCAAGTAAACAGTTACACGTGCCGTGCCGTGACTAAAATGTGGAGGGGTGGTCACGGCACGCGAATCAGCAGAAAATTACAATACTCTGATTTCTTTTTTTACATATTGTGCAAAATGTCAAACTATTTAACGAGAAGGTTCCCGCATTTTGTATATATCAGCTCCATCATATGAATAAAGAATACATTTAATTTTTATTGTACATCTAATTAATTTTAAATTTATTATGCAAATAAAAAAACAATATAAGATAAATTGTCAATTATTTAGATAGGTTTTTTTTTTCCCTTTTCCTTTTTTTATTTTATTTTTTCCTTTTCTTTTGTCTTTTATTTCTTTTCGGTAACTTCTTTCTTTTATTTTGCTAATTAGACATTTCTGGTGTCCTTTATAAATGGAATTTGAAGACATAGTCTCCATCTTTCTCTAAACAAATTTAATTGGTCATTCATCATAAAAATATAATTAGTATTCCATTATTTAAAAGTTTAAACTGCTGGATGAAAGACTAAAACAATTTTTCATATTGTTACAAATTTAATAGAAGCGTTATGCATGTAACAAATAAGAAGTACAACCATAATTTTAATTTTTTTATTTAAACAACAATTTTCAAAATATCAAAATAGATGTACTTAAAAGTTGAATTAATATATGCCAAAACTACTCTATAATATATAACATGAGAAGGAAAAATTAGAGTCAAAACTAAGAACTTACCAATTTCATTGTTAATTAAGGCATCCATCAAATAATATTTTTTAAGGTCTAATTTGTACTTGTTGGAGCAAAATAATGACACCAATTATATATAAATTGAGGCCGAAAACTCTGTTTTTCTTGGTTGAAATTAATAAACAAAAGTTTTCCTTCCGTCACAAAATTCATCCGACCTTATTAATTAATTTGTCTTTTACATGTACTTTTATTATTATTATTATTATTATTATTATTATTATTATTATTATTATTATTATTATTATTATTGTAAGTATTTTTTTTTAATTCATACATGTGTGAATAACAAATTCAAAGGATCAAAACCCACATGACAGAACCTATACATGCATAATTTATTGCGCCTCAGTATTCCAAGCCGTTATGATTTATTAATATAAAAGTGATTGATAGTCGAATCATGTACCATATATATAAATAAACTAAGTAATCCTGATCAACAATTGCCGTAAAGTACTCAAAAAATATGCAATCAAGATAATACAACACATGCCTTGGGTTTGGGGCCAATAGATCCACCTCTTAATTAATGTATATTAATGTTGAGTGGGGTTAAAATGCACCGTAAGTTTTGTGTCTCAATCATACCTCATATCTTTATCTTTGTTCTCAAAATTCAAATAGTCGATCTGATCTGCTCAACATAGTATTCATATTAAAATGTGTTTATAGGCCAAATTTCATATTTTTTGGATTTTTTTTTTACTATTTTTTAGATAGTTACAAAATCACTGTTTTTGGATGATCCAGAAGCCGTGATTTTGTAACTATCTAAATAAATAGTAAAAAAATTTTCAAAAAATCTAAAATTTAGTCTCTAAGCACATTTCAATATGGAGATCATGTTGAGCGGTTCAGATCGACTATTTGAATTTCAAGAACAAAAATAAAGACATGGAGTATTGTTAAAACACAAAACTAACGGTGCATTTTAACCCCACTCATTAATGTTATACATGTTATGTTACTAGGAAAACTTGTAAAGCCATTTTCATATCTGCAAATGGTGTCTTGGTTTCTCGTTCCTTTGGTACCCCTTTCTCTTTCTCTTTTTTCCTCTTTTGGTTGTCTTTAGAGATTAGATATTCCTTTTGTTTTACCCCCCAATAGAAAGCAAGAGAGAGAGAACTTGGCCGGGCCTCCACACCACAGCACCTGTACAACACAATTCACTCACATCAATTATTCTACTATTATCTACGACAACCTTGCTTGCGGAATTCAATCATATGTATCGTCCAAATTAAAGGTCGACACATCGGCAGGGTGAAATTATTGTAGTCAAATATGAGTGTGGAGGAACCCCTCTATTATTGTAGGGTCCTTGCTTTTTTCTACTATAAAATGCCTCTACCTCCGTCCATCAAACAAATGCAACTACACCTTTGCACTACTAGACAAGAAGCCTCAAGTGTAGTTTTCAACTAATTAACCTTTTCATAACCCTGCTGCATCAATTTTTGGTATTCTCTCTCTCCATTTTTTTTCCTCTCTATCTTTATATATATATGAGCGAATCTAGATTTTAGAAAAATGTTAAAAGAAATAGGGAGATCAAACCTATGTTTTCATGAAATGTTAAAAGAAAAATGTTATGAGGAGGTAATTAGTATATATCTAGTATTAGCCTTTTATATGAGGAATATTATTAATTTAAATTAACCGTTGTGTTTTTATTCTGTATCAAACGAACTTTAAATTTTTCTGACTTTTAATTTGACGTGAATATGTTACTTTATGAATAAGACAAAAAGAATATTGATCGGTATATATATGATACCATTATGGATCTCATTAGATTGTCCTCATTATATATTGTGTTTTCTTTCTTTCTTCCTCTCTAGTTATTAATATGTATCATATATATAAAACAAAAAAACCAATAAGTAATAATTCCCACCTTTTATTATGTTCTAAAAGTACTCACAGTCGCTTTCATATCTGATTGGTATCATTACTTTGTCTGTTTTACATTCAATAATACACATTTGTTATCTTAACAAGCACATATAATCTAGGTCCACTACTGCGAATGAACAAGAAACCAGGCGACTGGAACTGCGGGTCCTGCAATTACCTCAACTTCAGCCGCCGGGAAATGTGCCAGAGGTGTGCGGACCCCCGCCCCGCCTCTGCATACGTCCCGCCAAGCAGCGGATCCGGACGCACCATATCCGTGTTGCGTGGTGATTGGTATTGCACTTGTGGGTACCACAACTTTGCAAGCCGTGCCAACTGTCTCAAGTGCGGCGCCTCCAAGTCAAATCCAGGTGGCGGTGCTAATGCTGAAAACCGCCCTTTTCTTCCGGGGGACTGGACTTGCACTAGGTATGTGTATATATATTTCGATTAGCATCTCATTTGCATGAATATATGTGTGTTGTGTGTGTGTGTGTGTGTGTTAATAAGATTTTACAGTTAAAAAATGTAATTGTCAGTAAGTATGATCACATGTCTGAATAATAATCTTCAATACCTTTGTTCTCTTAATGTGACATAATTAAGTTCTACCTACACAGTTTGGTTAGGCATGCACATATTGTTCTCCTTTCTGCACAGTTTAGATGTAATCTCAACTTGAAAACCATTTGATTGATCCTAGTTATTGCTCACTTTCTCTTGTCTTTATCATACATGAATTGCAAATTTTACAGTACTATAGTTTGATAAATCATAAATATATTGGCAAATTATAAATAAAGAATAAAAAAGTGTTATTTTTTTAAACCCTTAATGCATGTGTACTTAAAATTAAAATTTAATGGCTGAATTCAATTATATATTCAAGTAATTCAGTTGATAATATCCAATTTGTATATGTTATTTAATTTGATTTCTACTCATTTAATTAATTAGGCCTGGTTGCAACGAGCACAATTTTGCTAGCCGTACAGAATGCTATGGTTGCAACGCTCCTCGTGAATCAGGTAAATTTATTAACTGAATTACATTTTGTCCTTCATTTATTAAAATCCTGACAGCCTAATTGTTTGATAAAAATTTAAAAACGAATCATAATATCCATAATTTCATTAATCTAACAGCTTTTCAATTATTTTGAGGCAGGCAAAGAAAATTAAGAGAAGGCAAACAATCTTGGAGAGGCAGCAAAGTTACTTGAATCATGATAAATATATATATAATGTACTAGATAAAAATAAAACTGAGGCTTGTTCCTTTTATCTCTACCTTAAAAAAGAAGCTTATTTTGTAGCTTAATAGTTTTGGCGCAAGCATCAAATGAGCTTCATGCATGTACCCTAGCTAGTATAAGCTGGTTAATTAAGACTGCCTTAATTATGTAATTTTGGTCAAAGAATTGTTGAATTATGTCTGGAGGTTGTTTTGAGTATTTTAATTAAGAAGGTTTTGACCGTTAAACCGCCTTTTCTTCACAACTTATAAAACCTTACATTAAACTCGCCATTTATTAATCTAATTAAATTGATCTGGGGCTTAATTTTCTCTGATGTGTTGACTGATCTTCTCTGTCATAAAATGATGTATGCTTACGCAATGAATAGCGTCACATTAAAAGAATGCGTATTTTTTGCATGATATTGAGCTCAGAATGTATATTTATTTCCTTGCAAATTCTGTCTTGCTGTCAGTACGTATGTATATATATCTTGGTTTACATTATATTACTTTATCATAAACAAATTTTTGGAAAAAATTAATAACGATTTGAAATGATAACTTCGCAGAATGTAGCTTCAAATAGGATCATCGTTAATTGCTCCATGCATGAGTCATGACAAAAAGATAGCTTCAAATTTAAGAACAAAAATTGTCTTACACTTGTAAAAGGCGTACAATAGCTAGGATGCTGAATAGGATATTAATTTGGAGAGTAGTGATTGAGTCACACTTGAGCAGGGAGGCACTTGCTACTAGGGGTGTCAATGGGTATGGTACGGGTCGGGTGAAGGTATTTTTATATCCATACCTATTAAAATTGACCTTACCCATACTCTACCCTTACCCATTAAAAATTGATCGTACCCTACTCTACCCATACCCGTTAATATTATTGGGTAACGAAATGGTAGCGGATGAATAACGGATAATACTAATATAATAATTAATTTTATTATATTTTACAAAAAGAACATAAAAAACTAATCCATTTCACATATATTTAATTTCATTACTAATAAAAATAAAAATAAATATGTATGCAATCAATGCCAACTAAATTATTTTGTATAAAGCAAGAAAATTCAAAAGCAAGAATATCTATTCGAAAAATTCAATTATTTAACAAAATAACAAACCATGCAAATAAAATAATATGTTTAACATTTTTCTAATAACAAAAGACATACACTACTAAATAACAAAAACACATCACTAATTATTACTCAAATATTATTATAGAGGCACCAAAATGGAATTATGGAAGAGTAAATAAATATTGAATTTGAATATATATAATTTTAGATTTTATAATTACCCTATAGGGTAATGGATACGAAATAGTCATTACTCATACCTATACCCATTTGGTTAACGAAAAAAATTCTTACCCATACTCATACCCATACCCGCCTTATCGAATACAATACGGATCGGGTAAACGGCTAAAAAGGTACCATCGACACCCCTATTTGCCACTTCATGATTTAAAAGAATTAAAAACAAAATATACTAATTATACTAATTGAGCTAGGCTGGGAAAAGAAAAGGTCTTGTGGGTGTAGTGGATGAAAAAGTGATATCAAATCATAAATTGGTCACTCAAATGAATGCTAAATTTATATATGATTTGGTATTTATGTTTTTTTGAAAGAGAGGTTATCTATCCTCTTTACTTATTTTTTTAATTACGAGATATAAAAAAGTTCATAGTAAGATTCTGCATTTCCACCTGACAAAAAGACGACTCGACATCTACAAATATTTTGTCGTATTTTTTTTAAATATATTAATATAACAATTTATCAAATCACAAACACTTCATGAAACTCTATCAATTCATAACATAGATATTCAATAATTTTCTTTTTACATGATATATGTGACAAGAATATTTATAACATAGATATTCAATAATTTTCTTTACGTATTTTTTTAACCTCTTTATAGTTACATTCATAACATGATGTTCATCTAATTCTTCATGTGCTACTGCTTGCTGGGTCATATCATGTCGTAAATTTTTTTGTATGGACAACATTTGATTTTAATTAGAAGAGAGATTCACTTACAATATTTTATAATTACATTTTATAATAGGAGAAATAGTTCATTCAAACTGTTCAACATAATCTCTCTGTTAAAATGTACTTGAAGATCACAGTTTTTTTAATTTTTTTACTATTTATTAAGATAGGTACAAAATTCAATGATTTGAAAACAATAATTATGTAAAATACTTAATAATGTGGTTAATAATATGGTTTCTTTTGAGCTTGATTGAGATCTATTTAGTTTTAATTAACGGATCCGAATCTGCTGCGATTCTTTACCCATGAACAGTACCCTACGATCCCTACTTTTCTAAATCCAATTGTTGAATTGTTTTGAGATTCGTGCAAAGAAAAATTAGATGTTTTGAGATACGTGCACATAAATTATTGGAAGGCTGGATTAGAAAAAGCAGAAATTTTAGGATTATTGTTCATCTTTTTAGAATCACAGTAGATGTGAATCCTTGATTAACGTCTAATTTGAATTTATTTGGACTTAAAAATGATTTGAATGTATTTTAAGATTTATTTGAGGTGATTTTAATTAATTTTGAGGTCAACAGGACTTTGTGATATTCAAAAGTCATCAGGGGTCTTGTACAAATTTGCAGGGATGTCCTTCCTCAAGGTCTTATTGGCATTGTTACATTATCTTCAATTTTTTAATTTGGCATGCGGGGCCCGGCGTCAGCTTCTCCATGCCCTTGGCGCCGGTTACCTGTTCTTTGAAAAGCATCAAGAGTCGTGTTTGCACTATTTTGATCGCGCCATGCCTCTTTATCTCTTGGGTTCGAATTCGATCTTATTGGGTTTGACCTGACTAAGGGTTTACACCCGTTCAATAGTCTTGGCTTTACATGGAAAATTTCATTGGTGGCAGATGACCATCGAGATGGCCGGGACGCCATTGCTCCTTTCCGGCTTTGTTTGTTTTGGTTTTGACAGAAAAGAAAAAAAAAAAAAGAGGAGACGAGAGAACGGATAAGGAAACTAAAACCCTTTGCTTTGTTTTATATCAGATCTAACAACAAGCATGCAGCTTGTTTTATAAAGAAGCAATTAGGGATTGAAGAATAGCACAGATTCAAAGAAAACAATCCAATCTTAGAGTTTATGAACTAAACATCAAAATAGCATCTTAAACAGCAGAAATCATTAACATTTCACAGATAAGATTAGAAGATGAATAAAAAGAGAGAGGTGCAAGAAATCATTATCTTAACTCTCTCCCTTTTGTTATAGTCCCAAAAAAGGAACTTTCCAGTCCCGCCTTCTCCTTCCTTCGCCGGCCCAAATCAAACTTGGACCATACTCCCTTCCTTTTGTTTGGGCCTAATTTAACATCCTGGTCTTTTTTTTGGGACCTTTGATTGAAGCCTGGACTTGCACTAGGTATCGTATATGTATACCTATTTGGATTAGCACCTGCATTTGCAGTGAATACGTGGGTTATATGTGTGTGTGTCTGTGTTAATAAGATTTTTAAGTTAAAAAATATAACTTGTATATTTTGATCAGTACTAAGTATGATAACATGTCTAAATAAGCTGCAATACATTTATTAAAAAAAAAATACCCTTGAACTATATTTGACATAATAATTAAGTTCTATACCTACACTGGTAAGGCATGCACATATAATTAATTCTCCTAATTTCTTGACAGTTTAGATGTAATCTCAACTTGAAAACCGTTTGATTGATCCCTAGTTATTGCTAAGTTCCATTTGCCTTTATTACTAATGGATTGCATACTTTACAGTACTATAGTTTGATAATTATATTGGCAAAATATAAAGAATAAATCTGAAGCTTGTTGTTATATCTCTACCTTAAAAAAAAGCTAATTATGTAGCTTAATAGTTTTGGCGCAACCATGTACCCTACCCTAGCTAGTAAATATAATTTAACTGGTTAATTCACTTAAGACTGCTTCAATTATGTAATTTTGGTCAATGAATTATTCTTGATCGAAATACGTCATGAGATTGGTTGTGTATGTTAATTAAGATGGTTTTGACCGTTAAAACACCTTTTCTTCACATTTCACAACAAACCTTAAATGAAACGCGTCATTTATACAACCTAAATTATGGGCTTAAAATTACTTTTCCTCCAATGTACGAGAACATAGTGAGTCCGATGCTCATCGGACTTACTTTTAGGTTCAACAAGCTCCATGACCATCCAATCCATTCTAAGATCTGTGTGAATAAAAATTAAAACAGACGCACACATAATTTAAAGCGTTAGATACGAATCTTTAAACAAATTGAACACTGATTGAATCTGTCGAACTAAAGTAGCTCCGATGCCCATCGTACCTACTCTCCATTACTGATGTACATGTTGACTGATCTTATCTGTCATAAAAATGATGTCATGCTTACGCAATGATTGGCGTTACATTTAAAGAAAGTAAGAAACTATATTTTGCACGATATTGAGCTTAGAATGTATATATATTTCTTTCCTCGCTAGTTCTTTCTTGGTGTAATGGTGTCAGTATTACTTGGTTTACATTTTTATTACTTTATGATAAACAAACTTTTGAATGTATAAAATTATGAACAACGATATTTATAACATAGTGTTCAACTAGCAACAGTAAACATGATAACCTCCATGAATCATAAGATCATCGTTGATCCATGAGTCATGAAAAAAATGTTACTTTGAATTTGAGAACAAAAATATGTCTTAATTATATTTAGAAGGCGTATAATAGGATGTTTGGTTATAATCAAAAGAGGTTATTTTTTAGAACAAATTATTCGGTGATTAGTTGGGTTAGAGTAACTGAAATAAATAATCAAACTTATTTGTCTTATTATTATAACATGCTATTCTAAAAAAAAAATTAGAACAAATTATTTTAATAAGACAAACGCCAATTTTTTTTTTCTATTCTAGCTATTATAATATTACAACCAAACACACCAAGTCATACTTGGGCATTCAAGTCACTTGCCCCTTACTGATTCAAAAAATTAAAAATATGATATGCAATATTTATTTGGAAAAAAGAGTAAAAAAAATGGACCTTTGATATAAAATTATGTTACATCCTATATATTTGTTCCATTGTATGTAGGGGTGTTCATCAGTTCGGTTGGGTTCAAACCGAACCGAAATAGTCAAACCGAAGTTATAATTCAGTTTTAAAAATAGAACCGAACTAAATTAGCATTGCAACTGAACCGAACCGAACCAAAGTTTTATTTCGGTTTGTTCGGTTCAAACCGAAATATATAATTTTTTTATTTAAAGCAATTGTTTTGTAATAAACCAAAATATATTAAGAAATAAATTGGAGTATTAAGAAATAAATCGAGATATTAAGAAATAAACCGAAGTATTTAAAGCAATTGATTAAGAAATAAACAGGGATGGTCCGGACCAAATTCATAATATATAAAAGTTCGGTCGGTTCGGTTATTTTGGTTTTGAAAATTTCAAACCGAACCGAACCGAAGTTATATTTCGGTTTTAAAAGGCAAACCGAACCGAACCATTAAACCGAAAAAACCGAACAGTTTGAACTGAACTAATTCAGTTCGGTCCAAAACCGATTAAACTGGACCCAATGAACACCCCTAATTGTATGATAATTTACAATTTTAGTATATAAACACATCACTTGTGAAAATTTACAATTTTAGTATATAAACACATCACTTGTGAAACAGTGGTTTCAAGTTTCAACAGTACTAGAGAATGGAATACTTATTATACAATACTTTCATTTGCAAATTTAATCACCTCACTATACAAGTTTAAGGGCTTGATAAACAACTTTCTAATACGAGTTGACAAACAGAATATATATGTATACCGATTGTATGTCATAATTTGATGTAAATCTTCCTTTTAAAATATGGAGATTACAATTAATAAGTATTTTTTTTTATTAAAAATATGGGGGTCAAATTTAGATTCTCTTAACAATTTGTGTTGAAAAAAAAGGAAAAACATATATATTGAATTCAATATTGCACAAATAGTGCAATTATTATTATTATTTTTACAATCATTCTTCAAGTATATATAGATCCATATATATGTTTTATAGTTTTTTTTGGAAATTATTTTTTTTTAAAAAGAAAAATATATGTTTATAGTTAGTATTGTGGTATTTCTATCTTATATGATACACATCCATGTTTAAAGTTGTAATGTTCGGAGTTTAAACATGCACTGCACAATTTTTTATACTAATTTATTATCGTCTTTTGCAGATAATCCATATAATATAAATACGCTTTTCTGTCAAATAAAATTATGAATTAAGTAGAATTAAGTAGATAGCGCATGAGAGGAATTGTCGAATAAGAAGACAAAAAAAGACAGAGAAAATTTGTTTACCAAAATAGTGGACTGATAGACGTATAGAAAAATGAGTAATTCTATCATTCCTGGATTAACCATCCTCCATTATGTCCCCGGATAAAAATGCGTTAATCACGCTAAACAACAAAAAAAATGTATTAACCACGCAAAAAAATGCGGACCACAAAACCATTCGATAGTATTCATTCGGAACACAAATGTATTTATCATAAAACAAAAAAAAATATTCAACTAACTAAAAGTATCCATAAAACCATCTTGAATACACCACTTATCATCTTTTACACGTTTTTAGAGATTGGTGGTTTTTTCTCCGTTCAATCTAACCAAAATTTCTGACAATCTATAAGGAATTTTTCAAATCTAAAACCACGAACGTCTTCTAAAGAATTTTATCTTTCAAATGAGATCCATGATTACATATTTTCGAGTTGACAGTTGCACAAGTATTCATCCTCGTAATGCAAGTATTCATACATAATAAATCAAGTATTCATCCTGGTTGTGTAAGTATTCATCCTTAGGATCCGCCTAGCTGTCCTGCTAATCAATCTCTATGCTTGTAATACTCTTGATATATATTAACACTTACACACGCGAGGATGAATACTTGTTCGATGAGAGATGAATACTTGCATAACGAGGATGAATACTTGTGCAACCGACAACTAAAAACGTGTAAAAGATTGGTGAGTGATGTGTTCAGTTTTTTTTTAAATACTTGATATCTTATGATTAATACTTGATGTATTACAGATTAATACTTACATGCGATAGTTGTAAAATCTTTCAAATATTAGGCAGTCCTTAAATATTAAGTGGTCTCCCAGTTAGTTAGTAGTTACTCATATAGTTATTAACTAGGGGACAAAATAGGGGATTGATTAGCGGGACAGTTAGGCAAATTCTAAGGATGAATACTTATACAATGATAATGAATACTTGATGTATTATGTATGAATACTTGCATGACGAGAATGAATACTTGTGCAACCGACAACTCGAAAGTATGTTATCGTGGATTTCATTTGAAAGAGAAAATTATATAGAAGACGTCCGTGGTTTTAGATTTGCAAAATTCCTTACAGATCGTCAGAAAATATTGGTTAGATTGAATGAAGAAAAAACAAACCACCTCTAAAAACATGTAAAAGATGGTGAGTGATGTGTCCAGTTTTTTTGTCTTAATATCCAGACCTTAGTTGAATACATTTTTATCTTATGATGAATACATTTGTGTTACAAATGAATAATATCGGACAATTTTATGGTCCGCATCTTTTTTACGCGATTAACACGTTTTCTCAGCCGTTTAAGCATTTTTTTTGTCGTTTAGCGTGATTAACGGTTTTTATCTGAGAGACGAAACGGAGGACATTTCACGGGAACAGCTAGGCGGACCCTAGAAAAATACATCAATAATTCGGAAGATCCTTTTTATTTTCTTTTACTGATTTAACTGCACAAAATACATCAATAATGAATGAAAAACATCAACACAGTATTCGTTCAGAAAAATCTAGTTAGCTGAAATATTTCATGTTTACATTGATGATTGACTTGTAAGATAATATGATGTTGACTAAATGGATGGATCCAGTTCTTTTCAATCACAGATTGGACCCGCAACCAACCAACCAAAGCAAAACCACAAATTCCAACAAACGTAATTACCGGACTACCAACAAATGCTTCTTTTCCGACCTTCCTTTTCATCTCTGCTCTCTCTCGCCAATCCCTTTCTCCTTTCCTCCATTTCTAGACCACTCGCCATGGCTACCTCCCACGCCTTCGCTGGAAATCCTCTCAAATCGTGCCTTAAGCCAGAGTCTCTCACTCCCTTCCTCCTCAGCTCCGAGGAAAATGATTCTTCTAAGCCTGGCCGCTTTCTCATTCTCCCCTTCAGGAAAGGTCGCCCCTTGGCGCGCACTGACGACTCGAATCCGCCAAGGTGGGAGCTTGGATGGATCGATTCGACTCGTTTGAAGGAAGTTGAGGTGAAAGGTGATGAGTTTGTGTATCTCGGCTCGGGTGATAAAACCGAGGAGGGGTGTCAATGTCATTACTGGTCGATTGATGTGTCAGAAGGGAATAGGGAATGGGGCGAAGGGATGGCATTTCTCGAATTGAGAACTTTGATGGTTGCCACTGATTGGGCTGATGCTGGTTCCATGGGTCAGTTGGCGATTGCAGGGCATGTAATTTCATCAAACACTTTGCGTGCTTTCTCTAAGTGTACTCTGTTAAAATTTCCTCCAAGTATTGCTATATTTAATGAGTGGATATACGACTTCCGTGCTCATGCCAGTGGAACAACCTCAAGTTTCACATATATCGGGCATTTGTTTCTACTGCTCAATGCACAACTAAATTTGTATCTCCATAGACCATAGTTTAATTTGTGAAGTTATTCTTTAGTGGCAGTGTCCATGTTTGACTATAAAATTGAGAGAAACACTAAGACAATGCACCAGAAATGAGTTAGGAACTAGCACAATTAGAGTTATTGGTATTTCATAACTAATGGATTGAGCAGCAGCTCGTAGAATTTCACTGCTATTGGTTAATTCCATCTTTTGAGGCAACCTTCAACCAGATAGGGTTATTGTATTGTTAGAAAGTAACAATGGTGTTATTGCAATTATCTTGATAATATCAGGGCGCTGGATGCCAAAAGTTGAAGCTTTCGATGTTACTGTCAAATTTCAAAAAGAACAAATATAAACAAATAAGATATGTCTAATAATCTAATTAAGTGATTAATTAAATAGGCAAGAGCTTTGCTAGAATGGCATGTCTTAACAAAATTTTGCGGGAGTTGCGGAGCAAAGATGGTACCAACCAGTGCTGGTAGGAGAAAACAATGCACAGATGATTCTTGCAAAAAACGCATTTATCCCCGGGTCGACCCAGTACGATTCTTCAATTTCTCTGCAAGTTCCATTTTCAGACATCTTAAATTAAATGAAATCTTAATGGTGATTCTGACTGTTTTAAGTAGGTTGTTATAATGCTGGTAATTGATAAAGAGAACGACCGAGCTTTATTGAGTCGTCAGTCAAGATTTGTGCCACGGATGTGGAGCTGTCTTGCGGGCTTTATTGAGGTAAATATTTTTCTTTGTTTAAACTAGGTTTGATTAGAAATACAACTGCTTTGGTTTTCTACTGGAGTGATCAATGATGCATGCATTTAAACATTGACGATTTTTCCCTTTCTTAATTTTGTTTTCTAAGACTGAATTGAACTATTTTTAAGATAATTTTTTTGTTTGTAAAATTGGATAATTTGAATATTGATTGAATTTGGTTGTTGTATTAGCCAGGAGAGAGTTTAGAAGAGGCAGTGAGAAGAGAAACTTTTGAAGAAACCGGTATCGAAGTTGGTGAAGTTATCTATCATAGCTCTCAACCTTGGCCAGGTAGCTTTCTACACTCTTCCTATGAAATTATCATCCTAACTTCTCATTGTTCAATAAATTTTGAATTATTAGTAATGTGCGCATGTTTTTATTGTCAGTGGGCCCCAGTAGTATGCCATGTCAGCTGATGGTTGGTTTCTTTGCATACGCTAAGTCCTTGGACATACATGTTGACAAGAAAGAGCTCGAAGGTAAACATGATATGTTTACAAATAACTGACAAGCAGTATCATAAACATTTAGGTTATCTAAAGATGGTACATGTCTATATGATTTTAAGCTTATTATTGTTGCCACGGATTCTATGCTTGTCATTTAAATCATTACTTCTGATATTTTAATTTGATTTTAGATGCACAATGGCATAGCAGAGAGGAGGTGAAGAAAGCTATCACATTTACCGAATATGAAAAAGCACAAAAATCAACCGCAGTTAAGGTGGGCCAGGCATGCAAAGGGGTAGAGCAGGGTCCTCACGGGTCCTCTTTCAATGACTATGCTCTAGAGAGTGGCGAGATGGCACCTATGTTCATACCAGGACCATTTGCCATTGCTCACCACCTCATCGCTACATGGGTTAACCAAGACGTGCCTGTACCCAATCAAAGTGGAACACCTCTAAAGAGAATGAATTCTTTATGTAACTTGTGATAAATGCACGGGTTAATGTTTTCTTAACTTCCACATTGTAATGTAATATATAATAATTAGATGGGATAGTACAAGGGCATATTTGGCTTGGATGAATAAGATGGGACTCATATATGCATGATTCCATGAATATAATTTACATGAATTCATGGGCATACGGATGTGGCTTGTCCCGCGGAAATTATTGTGAGAAATGTTGTAAATGCAATCTTTAGTAGCACTTGATATGCATGACCAGACTTAGAAAACAGATTAGTATTGATTCTTTTACTTTTGAACATATTCAAACTAGCATAATAAGTAAAGAGTGAGTCATATATATATATTATGCATAGCACAGATTGGTTATTATGATCAATATTTTGGTTTTTAAAATCCTAACGGTCGATCCGAACTGTTCAACATATTTTCCGTATGAATATGTACGTACAAACCGAATTTTATATTTTTTAGAATTTTTTTACATTTTTCTAAAATAGATACAAAAATACTGCTTTTGGATAGTCCAGAATTTTCAGATTAAGTGATTTTGTACCTATCTTAGAAAATAGTATAAAAAATTCTATATATAAAATTCGGTCTGCAAGTACATATTCATATGAGAATCATGTTCAACGGTTCGGATCAATTTTGAAAATCAAAATATTAATCCGTATTATGAACCAATCCGTACTATGCATAGTACCATAGACTCACTCGTAAAGTAAATATACAATGTCTATGCAACTTACTGCAATCAGAGCAGTGAATTTCTCTTTTGAATCAAAATAAACAATGTAAAATTGGATCAAAATATACTGTATTTTAATGAAGGAGAACACACCTACAACTCTAAAATTTAGATTAAGACCATTTTTGTGACAGTTGTAGAAAATATCAAATGAATATAGCATAAATTACATATACTCTTGTATGTATGTATATATGTATGTATGTATGAATTTCTCTTTTGAATCAAAATAAACAACGTAAAATTGGATCAAATATATACTGTATTTTAATGAAGGAGAGAACACACCTACAACTCTAAAATTTAGATTAAGACCATTTTTTTGTGACAGTTGTAAAAAATATCATAAATTAGATGTACTCTTGTATGTATGGATTGCTCTGCATAATAATATTTTTCAAGCATATCCATCTTTCAGAAATTTATTGTACCTAATTTTTTTTGGATAAAAGTTGGAGATCAAGTCACCCAACTATTTAATATCCACAATTAATTTGATCTAACTAATGATATGAACTTAGCTCAAAATGCACATGCAGTAATTCGTTTGCAAGAGCTGCCCAATTTATTACTTTATTTTAGTGAACAGCACTGAGCAATTACTTGATTAGTGAACATCATTGAGATTTTGGATGTGTTTTCCTTGAATGAATGAAAATTCAACGAATTAATCAGGTTTTGAACTGGGTCAGAATTTTTTCATTTTATGCGGTCCCTCCGGACTTTTGGTTTTGAGCCAAGTGGTTTGTGGTTCCCTCTTACAAAAAGTAAGACTAGAAAATAAAAAATTTGGGGCATTCCGAGAATTGAACTCGGGACCTCTCGCACCCTAAGCGAGAATCATACCACTAGACCAAATGCCCTTTTTGATGACGGTAAATACTACATAACTCTATTTCAAACTTTGTCCGCACAAGTAAATAACATAAGAATGACGAAGGCCTTGTAGCGGAAACTAGAACAATCCAATAGAAACAGAGAATGGTTGTGCTCCGGCTACGCCACTCACCACTTATCACTCCAAACATTAGAACGAGAACTTCTTATCGCTCCTCAAAATCTCTATTTTTCAAAGTAAGGGCCTCATGGCAGGAGGTAGCCGGGGTGGTAATTTTCTCGGCAATACCTTTCACCGCCGTCAAGGCCATAGCCAATAGTTCCTTAGGCGAGCAGCTTCGCTTCCGCTTGGAACAGACGAAGAAATCGGCTCTCAAGGAGGCAACTGCGTTGAAAGCGCTCTCTAAACAAGCTAGACAAGTCAGGTAAGTTAATTTTAAAAAAAAATAATTAAAGAAACGATTTTTCTGTGGATTATTTGTTTCGCTTGGGTGAATTTTAGTGTTTTGTAGTATTTGTCTGGTTGAGTTTTAGAACAGTACTGTAGTAATCAGATTATTTACTGGTATTACATCTATGTTATGTTTGCATCTTTGCAATACTTGAAGCTGATATTAACTTTAATTAAACATTAAAGTGTACATCCCTACTGGCTTGGTATTTAGATCCTTACTGGCTTGGCAGTTGGTACTTGCCCGTGAGGCACATACCCAGAGGCAGAACCAGGATTTGAGTATAGGGGGGGCTTTTACTAATAAAACAAACAATATAATATAATTTCTATATAGATGGTTAATAAAAAAAAAAATGCAAAGTTGGGGTGGCTTAGCACCCCCCAGCCTCTATTATGTTTCGCCCCTGCACATACCAACCAGGAAACCTCAGTTACTGGTACCATACTGCATAATAAGATTTTGGGGGCTTCAGTTATGTTCGTTTGCTCATAAGATTATAAGAAGTTCCATTAATTCATAAAATTCTGTTTAATTAACCCGTTTCACAGCCCTTGGTATGGGCCTGATAGGCCCCGCTGGCTTGGCCCAATCCCATACGACTATCCACCTCATCTCACTGGAGAGTTTGCGGGTGATTATGGATTTGATGTTGCTGGTCTTGGAAAAGATCCCATCGATTTCCAAAAGTACTTCAAGTATGTCAATTTCTTTTTCCATTATATTTTTCTTCTTCATTTATGTGATTTGTTCCCTTAACATTTTTTTTATAAGCTTTCATTCGACCAAGAGACCTTGTGACTACGATTGGGTTCCATTTCTAGCCTACCCTAACTTGTTTGGGACTAAAGGCTTGGTTGTCACTGTTGTTGTTTCATTCTACCAAGAATTAGATTTCTTTTTGTTTTGTGAATAAATAATAATAAAAAAAAGTTAGCAATTGACGACGTGTAAATGTCTGGGAATTGAATCCAGGACAGTGTCTTTTTTCTTAATTTACAATTTTATTAGCATTTGCTCAATTATTTTTTTAAGTGCTTTGTTTTGTGGTAGATCAATCATTTCAGAGATTGTATGAACACTTTTGCAATTCGTTTTGCCATTTTAAAATGCTTAAGGTTAAAAATTACTAATGTAAAAGAGGTCGACATAATTTTTACCATTAGATTCAACAAGCAGACATTTCATTTTGACCATATTTTGTTATTTGCTACTGGGTACTAATTTTTCTATTATATTTTGCTTCTAATAAGTTATAGTTTTAATGTAGCTTTGAGATATTACATGCGAGGTGGGCCATGCTGGCAGCACTAGGTGTGGTTATCCCTGAATTGTTGGATCTACTTGGCATTGTTCACTTCGTTGAGCCGGTCTGGTGGAAAGTTGGATATGCCAAACTTCAAGTGAGTACAGAGTATGCATATAAGTACTAGCATTTGCAAATTGGTATTTGTACTACTTAACATTATATTATATGAATCTTGATCTAGACCTTAGATGAACATATTGAAGTTGTCTTAAGCATCTGCTACTAGCTTGCATTTTTCCATATTAAATGAATTATTTGTGTTGAGGATTTTGTGGATGAAAATAAAGGACTGGAGAGAACTCAGCAAAGAAATGATGTGGCTAATGTGATTTCTATTAGAGTTTTGTATAAAGAAAGATCTAATGTTCATTTTATTAAAAAATATTTCGTTGAATATGTGAGGAGATGCCTTTGGATGCAGTGAATTAAAGTGTGCCAAACCTCTCATTATGTTTTCTTCCGTCTATCTTAAGGTGGTTGATTTGTTCCCCAACACGAATATTCTCCGCTTGACGAATTATTGACCTTGCTGAGTTATTCTAAAACTATGAACTTGTTATTATGCTTAAGATTAATATTCCTCGGGAATGCTGGCAATGCATGACTTCCCGTGAATTTCTTATAATTCTGTCATTCAAAATTGTAATTGCAGGGTAATACACTTGACTATTTGGGAATACCTGGATTGCTCATAAATACTAGCAATGCATGACTTCTAGTGAATTTCTTATAATTCTGTCATTCAAAATTGTAATTGCAGGGTGATACACTTGACTATTTGGGAATACCTGGATTGCGCATAGCTGGCAGTCAAGGTGTCATTGTTATTGCTATTTGCCAAGCTCTTCTTATGGTACCAGTGGACTTTCATTTTTTATTTTTTATTTTTGTTACAATTTTTTTTATGAATTAGATGATAAAACATTAAAGAAAAAAAGTCTACATTTCATCCAAATTCAAAAGTTCTTGAATTGACAACTCATTAATAATTTAGGTGGGCCCCGAATATGCAAGATACTGTGGGATTGAGGCACTGGAGCCACTAGGTATATACTTGCCTGGTGATATTAATTATCCAGGTGGGGCATTATTTGACCCTCTTGGTCTCTCTAAAGACCCGTTCTCATTTGAGGAGCTTAAAGTGAAGGAGATAAAGAATGGTCGCCTTGCAATGGTTGCCTGGTTAGGCTTTTACCTTCAAGCGGCATTAACGGGTAAAGGGCCTCTACAAAACCTTGTTGAACATGTATCTGACCCGTTTCATAACAACATTGTGACCAATCTTTCAAAGTTATGGTAACCTTGCTCTGTTCTAATCTCTGTTCATAACTTTGTACATTTTGTATATGTTCATTTTACCACACAAGTTTTGTTGTCCTCCATATTTAAAATATTTTTAAAGTAGCTGGTATAACTATACATAATTTATAGCAAAGAACCTACTAAGCAGGTGTGCTGTTCCAACATTTTATTCTTCTGGTACGAGTCAGAAGTGCACACTATTGGTACGGTTTGGGACATATATGAGTCTTACTGTCCCAAACAAAACTGTGGGGATTAGCTTTTAAAAAATAAGGCTCACCTGATTGCTGACCCTTCTTTTACATGATAGAAGGATACGATAGACGATAGTGATTCAATCAATACCTGCTGGGACCATTTTGTACCAGTATTGCATGGTAACAGTACAGTTCGGTCACTATTCTAGTCCCTTTGGCCTTTTTCTTGGGTTTTGGGTTATCTATGGGACTAAATATTAATGGCTAATTCCCTGACGAGTGTGATTGTGGATTTTATTTTGCCAGTTTTGACAAAGACCCTGTTCAGTTTTGATAACCGTTAATTTTCTAAAGTATGTTGAGTACGCAAATCATTGTTTCACCCCTCTGTCTTCCTATTAGTTTGCACTGATTTGATTATCTCAATAGGCTTTTGTTTTAATATATATGTCTTTTTATTATCGAGCCAATCTGAATAAATGTTGAATATGCAAAATAGAGGATGCATATCAAGACTAACATTGTCTTCATGTACCTAATTCCTGCATAATACTAACAATGCACTGGATAGCTTTTGAAAAATTATACTATATCACAAGTACTAGGCATCTCTTCTTAATTCAGTTTTGATGTTAGACCTTTCCAATACTAATTGGAGATCATACCATCATGACTATGTTAACAACTTGTTAGCCACATTCTTATTGCCAGACTTTCTTGAACTTTTATTACTTAAATCTGAGAAATCAGGACAAAAGGAGGGGGGGGTACATACATGGAATTAATTTTTTGGTAAAATTAGGTGTAATTTGGTTGTTTGGCCACATTTTGATCTTCGTTTTTTTCCTTGGACTTTGTTTGTTTAATGGGGATCTCTGGAGAAAAGTAGGGTTTATGGAGTTAATTTGGGTATAAAAAATGTGGTTATTTGCTAGAAACGAATTTAATTTCAACAGTGGAGGTATATATGCTGTATCTAGCTAGTCTTAATTGTTGGAGCCAAATCCTGGTGAAATTTACAGAGCTTTGTTCTGCAACTAGTTTGAATTGAGTGCTAATCACTGCCACATTTTTTTTAATATAATTGTTTTTCCTTTTTAAACTAAAACCAGCACCATATGTGAAGTGCTCTAAGCTTATATATACAATAGCTCGAGACAACAAAGTACACAATGAGGGTTACATATAATAAATCGGAGAGGGAGCAACGACCCAACAGAGTACGTTAATGACAATTTCAACTCCAAATGGTAAAAGATCTCTGCGGTACATGAGGAAGCAAGAGGACACGAACCAATCCAAACGAGAAAAAAAAAGGAAAAAGGAAAATTAACAATATTACGGGCTTATTAAGAGAACAAGATTACACATTGTAAAAAAATCGAACTGACAGCTAATTAATTCCTGAGTTGTAATATCCATAGATAGTGTAGAATGTCTGAAGTACTGTAAGAATTAGCAGGATTAGATATTTAGATGGCCGATGGCCGCCAATGGGCTATTGTAGTAGTAATTCTGCAAACTCGCCATCTACGGTTCCAACTTGAGTAGTATATACTGACATTAATTGTAAAACAAGTCTGACAAATGATTTTGAAAGTGTTCGATCAAACAAAGGTTACCAACATCATTGAAGAAAGTGGCCGCCTTTGTGTGGCTACTTAGTGTGTTATAGGTCACGCCAAATTTCTAAAGTCCACATTCTTTTCTGAATCAATGAGATCATCAATAAATTTTATGTAGTTGCTAGTCGATCGAATGAGGGGTAATATGGAATTCTCAAAGGCGATGAGATTTACTAATAAGGTCGCCAGACTTGGGTCAATCTTTGGGCAACGCATCCGCATGCATGATGCCCTTCGAAAATAAAATTCAACTTGAAGACCTTCATTCATTGTAATAATTTTCAAATTTTATAAAATTTGTGACCAGCTGGGTGTTTGCTTCAGCTTGTAACATTTCATTACTTCGATTAATTTTTCCGTTTTTTGGCACAGTGCTTTTCCAATAAAAGTCGACCAAATGGTCTGATTCGAAATCCAAGCAATTATCACTACTGAACCATGGCACATCCAATAATATAAACCATTCAAGGACTTCACTAAGGTCGTCCAATAATAACTCATTTGGAAAAAGTCAGTAATACACCACGTTAATAAAAAAGAGGGGAATTTGATTTTCCAACAGAAGCAAGTCACATCTTACCTCACTTGTAGAAAACCCATGCTCTCGTTTTTTATCACTTCAGAGATAGAGAGCATTATTCGGATAATAAAGCTAACTGTCCAGAACTAGCATCCCAACAAATTTAACATCGCTAATTTGGTCGAAGTCACAAACAGAGCTAGACTTTCAAGCTATGAAATCAAGCTTGAATGGGATAATTATTGGGCCAGATGGCCTCACTGAGCCCAATCCTATATATATACACCTACTGGCCCATCTTAATGATATGAATTTCCGCCTGATTGTGAATTTGACGTCGGTGGAGCCAATAGCTAGTTAAATAATTACTTAGAAATGGTTTAAGGAGCTTTTATGTGGTTGTAAGATGCCTTTGTTCAGATTGTTTAAATTTATAGAGCTCAGATGGGATAATAAGTTCAAATGCATTTTTTTTTTTTGACAAAAATTGGGCCACGAAGTTGCCGCCTTTTTCTTTTAGAGATGGATCTATAATTTTTTTCAGGAGGTAAGAAAATAATAAATCGAATTTAAATAGCTAATTAAACATTAACTACACAGATACTAGTTAAAAAAACAATACTTTAACTTGTAATTTTCAATACTTAAACTTCTATTACTTGATCTGATAAACCAGGACAAAAGTAGGGTATACGTACATGGATTTAATTTTTGTAAAATTAATTGTAATTTGGTTGGTAGATCACATGTTGATATTATCATATTCTGTATTTGAGGATGTCTATAGTACAACAAAATTAGTTTGGCTATAGTACAGTAAATAAAACTAAATGATAACCGGTCATCTGTTTAATCGGACGACTGAGATAAAACAAAATCTATTCAGCATTCCTCATTAAATTTAACGGAATATTTAGTCGGAAGGGCAAAATTGTCAATTTACAATGTCTGTTTCTTTGATTCTATCTTCGTCTCTCCCGTCTCCAAAACCCTCCATGCGCGAATCAAATTAAGCTACTACGCCACCACCGCCTCACTCACGCACCATCTCTCTCACTCTCTCGCCTCATACCCCATCCCGGCCTATCTCTCTCTCTCGCCTCAGACCGGCGCCAGTACAGATCCTCAGCCTTAATTTTCTCTTTTGTACAATCGGCTGAGCCATGGTGGTGAGAGGGATAGCTGCTTCTGACGGCACGACAGTTCTTATAGATGTAACGAATCAGTGCGACAGTTCTTCTAGTTTTAACGAATCACGTTCTTTGACAAGCTGGCGTTGTCCCCATGAAGGGTTATCCTTTCTTCCTCACTCAAGCTACTACCTTTGGGTATGTTTTAAGCGAAAGTATGCAGCTCACTTGTAAAATTTTTGTGTGTAATATGATGCTGGATGTGGATTTATGTTAAATAGACATGTTTTTGTAGGCTAATTCTTAAGATTTTAGGATGTGTTTTTCTACATGTAAATGTTTCATAAAACGCCAAAGAGAAAACGTCTTTCAAAATATGCATCCTATTTGTTATCTTCCAGGTCAGATTTTAATGAAAGGGAGAACAGAGAGAAAGAGAGGGGTGCGAGGGAGCATCGAGAAAGAGAGCGAAGGAGAGAGATGTAACGGTGTTGGAAATGACAGAGATAACGGACCAGAAAAAAAAAAGACTGTTTTATCCCTAAACAATTTGAATTCGGAGACATCCAATTAATGGTCAGATTTTAATTAAAATTAATTACTATACTATAGCCAAAACAATTTTGCTGCACTATAGACAAACCCTCCCTCTGTATTTTCCTTGGAGCGAGATCCTGGTCAAATTTAAAGAGCTTTGTTCTGCAACCACATTGAATTGAGTGTTAATTACCGCCATATTGTGATAATTAAATTTATTAAAAATTAAAACGTAATCATATGTAAGTGCTCTATGCTTAGATATACAATACCACAAGACAACAATTAAATTACCACATCAATGACACACATATAATAAAACATAGGGAGCAACGTTCCAACATACTACATTAATGGCAAGTTCAACTTCAAATGATAAACATCAGTGCGGTACATTGGGAAACAAATTAATATCCATATATTGGAAAAAAGAAAAAGTAAAAGGAAAACTAACAATATTACAGGCTTATTAGGAGAACAAGATGGCAAACAGTAAAAGAATTAAAAGTAGCAGCTAAAGTTTATTGCCTTGCTACTTGTAATATGAGAAGATAGAGTATAATGTCTGAAGTACTGTAAGAATTAGCAGGGTTACACCTGCAAATACTGAGATGACAGCCCATGGGCTACTGAAGTAGTTCTGTTGCAAGCTCGCCCACTTACGGTTCCAACTTGAGTCGTAGTATTTCTGCACATCTCTAAACAACTCGAAAAAGAAGTGGTCATTGTCATCAATGAAACAAAAGTTACCAATATCATTGAAGAAAGTGGCGGCCATCTCATGGCTGCTCAGTGTGTTATTGATAACGCCACATTGCTGAAGCAACTCCACATCTTTTTCTGAATCAATGAGTTCATCCATAAGTTTCATGTAGCTGCTAAAAGTTCGCATGCTGGGTAATACGGAGTTTTCAAAGGCAATCAGATTTAGTAATAAGGTCGTCTGACTTGAGTCAATCTTCATGCATGGCATCCGCATGGTGCCATTGGAAAATATAACATCAAAACCATCAAAATTACCTTCACTGTTTAATTTGCTATCACATTCATTGTCTGCAAACTTAAAGTTTGATTTCTCAAATTTTATACCTGCTATCTGGTGAAGTGCAGTGGCATTTGCTATGACCTTTGGTGTACAAATTGGTAGGTTGTATACTGCCTCGGTGGGTTTGTCCTGCTGAAAACAATCTCTTCGAAACTTACTGAGTTGTTTATTTATCTTAGGTGACGAAGAGCATCTCCAGTAGAGGTCAAACAAATGAGCTGCTCCGCTAGACTTGAGAACCGGATTGATTCTCCAGGGCATATCGATGCATATAAACGGTTTCAGGACACAATCAAAGGGGGGAAATACTCTAGGGTCTGTACGGGGAATAAGTAAAAGCCAGTCATACACTTCTCTGATAAAAAAGAGGGGAATTTGATTTTCCAACAGAAGCAAGTCAGATCTTACCTCTTTTATATTCCTATCAATGAAAGGTATGCTCTCCTGTACTGTTTTTGAGAGAGAAAGAATTATTCGGATAATAAAGAAACTGTCAAGAACTAGCATCTTGACAAAATTAACATCAGTGCAATGGTTGAACTCCTCTTTATAGAAAACACGAGCATAGCTTTCAAACCTCGTAAATTTGGCGCATATCTTGTGCATGTCGTCATCAGACACAAGACAGATATTACTGGCACCAGTTGGGTACTTCTTCAGAAGGTTTGACATGCACTGACGTTTTATTTTTTCCATGAGTTCGAGGTTTTCTCGTCCATGGTAGTACGGGCCAATAGAAACCAACTTTGGTTCAAAATCAGGTCCTCTACCGTATTTGTTGTGCGCCGGGGCATGGAAGATAGAATTCCTTGATCGGTATCTTTCTTCTGGCCCCATTACTGGATCCATTTCCATTTATAGAAGTGGATATTGATGGAGAGTCTTCGCTTTTACTTGATTTGTTTTGTGTTTTGCTTTGGTTCTAGTTTTATAATTATGCGGTTGGGTGTATGGGGTTTATATATATATATAAGACAAACAAGATTTGAGTCTCAACACATATCGAAAGATTTGAGAGTGATTGCCCATAATTTAAACTTTCCGAATGTTGATAAGGAGCGACGTTCAAGGAGTTGTAATTAAACATTAATATCTTGAATTCCTGAAATATCTCAAATTTTGGTCTATTCAAAGGAGAAAATTTTACAAAATACCTTTTTTTTTTTCAAAATACTATCAAACAAAATATCTCAATTAAACAGATTGATTTAGCACCTATCTAAAAAAATATAGTAAAAACAAAGAGAAAGATTGATAGTTGACTCTCAATTAAAAAAGGGATGATGTGGAATAATTTTTGCTAGGGGATATTTTTCTTTTTTGAGCTGTGATGTAATAGTTAAACAAAATTTATTTATTTTCCTGTAATAGTCAAACAAAAAGACAGTTGACTCTCAATTAATTAGTACAAACAAGATGTTGCATAATTGAAAATTTATTGTGATTGTAAGTTATTATTACACGCCTCATACTAAACATCAATTATTAATCTAACTTCACCAACCAAAAAGTCTAACATGTATATATGCTATTAAAATCGAGTTGGTCTCAAATTTAATTTATTCTTTGCAAAGTGATTCAACAAGTGGCAGAACTTGATCGGATCTTTCAGGAGCTGCATCACACATTACTAAAAAAGAAAATTAAATTTCCTTTTCAATCAAAATTTAGGAAATTTTGAAGGGATGACTAATTTCTTAATATTGACATGTATTATTATTATTATTATTATTTTTTACCAAAAGTACACATGTTGATCATACAAGTACGCACTTGGACTATTCTAACAAAAGCAATTTTCACATTTTAAAAAATATATGTCTGACATTATTTTAATTATATAATTTGCATTGTAATTAATTAAAATTTATATGCATTTGTTTGAAACTGTATCTTGACGAGTTACCTGTTTCCATATCAATATGTGAATCTGAACCAGAAATAGTTGGATAGTAGTATTTTATGAATAACAAAAGTCTCAGCCCTGTATTAATTAGATAACAGAAATACCAGTAGGGGTGCAAACGGGTCGGATATTATCCGACATATATCCGAATTCGTATCCGAAAATTAGATATAGATACATGATATCTGAGTATCCGTGCGGATACGGATATAGTTTTAAATTTTAATTATTCGTATCCGAATATATAGTAGATATACATCATGAGGACGGATCCACTAACATTAATTTTTTTGTGACACTGAATGACACCCTATATTTTTAAACTTTTCAAAGTCCAAACAATCGATCCACAGTTCAACATGATCTCCATATTAAAATGTGCTTGGAGACCAAATTTTATATTTTTTTTGAATTTTTTTACTATTTATTAAGTATTTTACAAAATCGTTGTTTTCAGACCATAGAATTTTTGTACCCACTTAATAAATAGTAAAAAATTCAAAAAATATAAAATTTGATCTGCATGTATATTTTAATATATCTATCATGTTGAACAGTTTGAATCGACTGTTTGAACTTAAGAATGTATAGAGTGTAATTTGGTGTCACCAAAAAATAATGTTAGTGGATCCCTCCACATATATCATATAGTTTAATATATATTATGAAAAAATTTATATAATTCACTATTATAAAAAGCGAATATCTATCTTCATATCCGTATCCGTCTAATATCTAATCCGTATCTGAAAAATAAGTACGGATATAGTTTTACCACTATCCAATTCGTATATAATCTGTTTGCATCCTTAAATACCAGACTTGAGGTGATTATTGTCATTCCTATTTTTGTATGCGTCCATAAAATAACAGTGGCATGATGTGTAATTTAGCGTTCCTCCTATTTCACGGATTCTCCACGTGAATTTTCAAGAAAATAGGCAACAGCTAATTAGGTCGAATTTTCAAATTTACAATTTCTATACCCTTTTAATCTAATATCCTTGTCCTTTTTTACCTTTGTATTTTTTGAATTTTCAATTTATTCACTTTTTATGCCCGAATATATTGGGCCGCCATTGTTTTTATCTAGACTAAGGTTATAAATTCCTACAAATGTTTTTAAGTAAAGGTTGGACTGAAGTTACTTAACTATTAATATTTAAAAGATTTATTTTTTTTCATTTGAATTTCGAGCTCCTTGTAATTGTAAATTTACAATCAATACAAGCAAATAGACGCATGATTCTATTTTATCTAAGAAATCAGCTAATTAGGCAGATTAATTAGTCTCTATATATGCATGCCATGGTACGTAACGTAATCGGATTGTTAAAACATAAAATCCAATTTAATCAATACTACACACTGCTGCAAAAACTTAAGGTTAATAACACTACTCCAATATAAGAGGTAGGACTGCTCATAACACGAGTTAGTATGAAATTACTAGAATAGATGTTAGAAGTAGGGCTGCTCATAAGTCGAATTAAGTCCAAATTGAGGATAATTTGAATTCAACTTGTGAACTCATAAGTCGACTTGAGTCTAAGTTGCTAATCCAGTTTCGAGTCAGAAATTTCAATTTGGATTCAACTCGAGTCGACCCATGACTCGTAGATAGTATATAGTTTATCAAATTAAAAATTAGCAAAACAAAGTCTAACAAAATAAATAGTACATAGTTTATCAAAATAATACACAATTTAAAACTTACATAATGAAACAGTGGTAAATACATAATTAAATAGTACAAAGTGTATCAAATTACTAAATAGTACAAAGTCTAACAAAACATTACATAGTTTACCAAGTCAATAAGTCACACCGAGTTGATTCTGAACCGAGTTGGGAGCAATTTGGATTCAACTCGTGAGACAATCGAGTCAATGAACTCGAGTCAGTTTCAACTTGAGTTGGTGGCGAGTAGAATTCAAATTGATTGCGAACGAGTTACGAGTCATGAGTTTTTTTTGTGTACTCCTAAATTAGGAGTGAAAGATTGAACATTTGTATATATATTATTAAATTTTCTGATATTAGAGTCCCTACACTCACTAAACAACATGAATGAGACTATGGTACTTTGCAGTGCGTGGATCGTTTCATGCTTTGGATTCATATCGTCATTTTTAAAATTCAAATAATCGATCTGAACCACTCAACATTATTATTATATTAAAATGTACTTGGAGATCAAATTTTATATTTTTTTTTTGAATTTTTTTACTATTTTTTGAGACAATTAGAAAATCACTTGATCTAAAAATTCTGAAAGTAGTGATTTTCTACCTACCAAGAAAATAATAAAAAAATTCTAAAAAATATAAAATTTGATCTCTAAGTATATTTTCCTATGATAATAATATTGAGCAGTTTGGATCGACTATTTAGACTTTAAAAATAGAGATATGAATCAATTACATGGAACGATCCACGCATTGCATAGTACGATAGCCTCACTCAAACAACATTGTCTTCTTTATTTTCTAACTTCTAAGTATAGTAATTTTAATTTTTCATGACAGACTTATTCACCAACCTAATACTTATCTTTAATATTAACTGAATCCCAACTAATTAAACGTATTTAAGTTTATATTTGGGAAAATTTTCAGTGTACCCATACAAATTTTCAAAATAGCCAATTTTCCCATAAAAACACTATAATATCCAATATCCCCATTAGAACTTATAATCATTTCTTTTTTCCCCTTTTTATTTACTTGATATATTATTTATTTTTTTTAAACAGAAATTGACAAAAATATCCCTCTCATTCTCTTCACGGTGGTTCCATTGCTAGAACAATTCCTGTTCCAAACATGCTCCCAGTCTCCCCCCGACACCCCCACTGGCTGAGCCCAAACCTAGATTAGGGAAAAGTATGTTACCGAAACTAGATTAGGGAATTTTATTTCAATTTGACATGGATTAATCATTTATCAGTAATTATTATTACGATGTTGCTTGTTAAATCTTTGTGTATGAATTGTAGCGTAAAAGACAGATGTATTCTCATTGTTTGATGAGAATGTGTGTCAAATTTGAATAGATTTAAATGACATTTAGCCTTTCAGACTCAAATTTGAATTGTGTATATGCTCTTTCCCTAAGTAGTGTGTCCGCTATGTCTTTTATTTAGTTAATTAATTTTTACTGTCATAAAAAAATAATTGGGAATTTATGTAACAAGAAATGGGCTTTACTGCAGTACAAGTTTGGGTCTTTTGGATGCAAATTTGCAGAGTAGGATATGTTTAGGAAGTTTCATTTGTACTTAAAAGGCTTATTATTGGGCTTGATCGCCCCATTGGCTGAGCCCAAACCTATACATCTACTGGGCTCATGTCAATGATATGAACTTCCGGTGATTGTGGATTTGACGCCGGTGGAGTTCAGATGTGATAAAGAAGTACAAATTGCTTTTTCTATTTAATTTTTTTTGACAAAAAGTTGGGCACGTAGTTGCCACATATTTCTATTTCTATTTTGGACAAATTGCTAAGGGGGTGATGACCCCCAATTTCAGTAACTTCAGTTTTGTTACCAGATAACAAACATAAAAGTTCTGAAATGAAGTAAAACAAAATAAACAAATAGGCAAAAAAAGTTTCAGTCTCATGAGTTGTGAGACTGCAAGTTTATTCGAACAAACAAAAAACAACATCGTATGTTTTGCACTGCCCTGATGAACTTTAAAGTAATTTCATATTTCAAAGAGTGCATATGCATAACCAACCACTCTTAGCTAGAAGACTTCTTCAATCATCAATCTGCAATCTTTCTTTGCACTTTTCATTGAGTATGCTGTTGCACCACCCTCTCCAAAATCTAATTAATGAAAACTAGAATTAGTAGTCTCTCCCTAAATTTAATTATTCTCCATGTCGATCGTCGAATTATAGGTATAAATGGGCAATAAATAACTACGTGATGTACTGTTTCCTTCACTTCTTCTGCATTGCGCATGAAGCAGAATACAGCAATGTGCCAACATTTTTTTATCTTTAAAATTTTCAAGGTTAAAATTTTGATTTGAAGCAGGATCTAAGCAAAAGTTGCTACCCGCTTCATTATGACGAAACACGGAATACGCTATTGTTTTGTAGATGCATTGGTTTGTAGTTTTTCTTCTAAGCCTTCCTAAGTTTTGTAGTTTTTCGTAAAAAAAAGGCCTATAGAAATCATATTCAGTGGGCTTTTTGTATCAATTGTGTTCCTTTCTAGTGGGCTGAGTTGATGTGACCCGCACTGGTGATCATTTGAATAAACCATTTGAGGCATTCCCCAAGAAGTTTCCCAATTTTTAAAAATATTTATTTGCTCAACCGCTCTCACTTTTCATTAACTTGTTCTGCTAGCTTACGTACCCCATACCCGGCGCAATAACCTCCTACTTGACACCAATATTATAATTTCCTGGTCAGTGGTAATTGTTGATTTTATTTTGCCAGTTTCAACAAAGACTCTGTTCATTTTTTTTCTGAAGACCCCATTAATTATATATATTATGTTAAGTACGCCTGTCATTGTTTCAATCCTCTTACTATTAGTTTTGTACTGATATTATTATCTTCAAAGGCTTTTGTTTCACTATATATGTCTTAGTTAATATTGTTGAGCCATCTGAGCAAAAGTTGGATATGCAAAATGGAGGATGTGTATCAAGACTAACATTGTAACTATAACAGTATAAATCATCAGTATGTCATTGAAAATGCAAACAATGCGTTTGTTAGCTTTTGAAAAATTCTACTGGCCTAAGTAATAGACAACTCTTAACATGACAGAACAATAAAATACTAATCAGAGGGTAATTCAGTATTGATGACAATACCAATTAGAGATCAATTTAATTATGAATTTGTTATGGAGTTGTTAGCCGCATGCATTCTGATCTTCAGACATTCTTTAACATTTATTACTTAAGCTGAGAAATCAGGACAAAAGTACGTAATAGTTATAATTTGGTTGTTAGGCCACATTTTTTGGTTTTTTCCTTGGACTTTGTTTGTTTAATGGTAGATATCTGGAGAACAGTAGGGTATATGGACTTAATTTGGGTAAAATAACTGTGTTTAGTTGCTAAAAACAAAGTTTAATTTCAACAAAAGAGATATTCTGTATCTGGCCTAATTGCTGGAGCCAGATCCTGGTCAAATTAACAAAGCTTTGTTCTGCAACCAATTTTGAATTCAGTGGTAATCACACAATTTTTTATAGATAATTGATTTTCTTTTAAAACTAAAACGCCCACCAAATGTAAACTGCTCTTAACTTATAAATACAGTAGCACAAGAAAAGACATAGTACAATGAGGGTTACAGAGAATAAATCAGAGAGGGAGCAACGTGCCAACAGAGTAAATTAATGACAAGTTCGAAATCAAATGGTAAACATCATTATAATACATTGGGAATCAAATATATAGAGTAGAAACTTGCATACAAGACCAAACCAAACAAAACGAAAAAAGGAAAAAGGAAAAAGGAAAAAGATAATTAACAATAATATGGACTTATTAAGAGAATAAGATTGCTAATAGTAAAGAGTTCAATCTAACAGCCAATTAATTCTTTTGGTGGTAATGATCATAGATAGTGTAGCCTGTCTGAACTACTGAAAGAATTAGCAGGGTTGCACCTGCAACCACCGAGATGGCTGCCCATGGGCTACTGAAGTATTTCTGTCGCAAGCTTGCCCGTTGGCGGTTCCAATGTGAGTTGTAGTATTTGTGTATATTGTCATACAAGTTGGAGAAAAGATCTTTACTGTTGTTGAAGTGACAGAAGTTACCAATATCATTGAAGAAAATGGCAGCCATCTTATGGCTACTCAGTGTGTTATACATAACATCACATCTCTGAAGTAACTCCACGTCCTTTTCTGAATCAATGAGTGCATCCATAAGTTTCACGTAGCTGGTAACAGTTCGCATTTCACGTAACATGGAGCTCTCAAAGGCCATGAGATTTACTAATAAGGTTGTCCTACTTGAGTCAATCTTTAGGCATGGCATCCGCAGGACGCCATTGGAAAAGGTAACATCAAGACCAACATGACCTTCACCATTGCATTTCTCAAAATTTATATCTGCCATCTCGTGAAGTTCAGTTGCATTAGGTATCACCTTTGGCCCAATAGTTGTGACGTCTATTTGTGCCAAGCTGCGTTCCTCCTTCTCAAATCGATGTTTTAGTTCTTTATTTAACTTGGGTGACACAGTGCATCTCCAATAAAGGTCGAGCAAATGAGCAGCTCCGTTAGACAAGCCATGAGGATTGATTCTCCATGGCATATCCAAGCATATAAACGATTCAAGGACAGTCTCAAAAGGGTACAAATTTGTGTTGTCCAAATTGTGAAAACGTAAAAACCAGCCATACACCTCCTTGACAAAAAAGAGGGGAATTTGATTTTCCAACAGAAGCAAGTCTGATCTTACCTCTTTTATGTTCGTATCTATGAAAGGCATGCTCACCTGTTCAATCAGAGAGAGACAGAGAATTATTCGGATAATGAAGCAACTGTCGAGAACTAGTATGCGAACAAAGTCGACATCACTATGGTAGAACTTCTCCTTATAGAATGAACGAGCATAAGTTTAAAATGCATAAATTCGTCAACAAGCACATCATCACCAAGCGGCGGCCTCAGAGGGTCTGACCTGCACCGGGAGAAAGGCACATCATTGAAATTGCTTCCACCAAGTGGCTGCCTCAGAGGGTCTGACTTGCACCGGCGGACAGGCACATTATCGAGATTGCTGTGATCGGTATTGCTTCCTCCAAATGGCCGCATCTCCATAAGGTTCGACATGCACAGGCGTTTTAATTGTTCCATGTGTTTGAGGTTTTCTCGTCCATGGTAGTACGGGCCAATAGAAACCAATTTAGGTACAACATCAGATCCTCTACCATACCCGTTGTGCGCTGGGGCATGAAAAATAGTGGATTTGTAAATAATGGATTGTTCTTGAATTGATGGAAATTGGGTAAAAGGATGACATTTTGATGACATTTGGATCTCCTCGTCGTTTGATGACATTTCGAGCTCAGGGTCTTTGCTTTGCCAGTATGTTTTGTATTTTGGTTTGTGGTTTCATAATCATATTGGTGGGGTACGTACGAGGGTTTATATAACAAAGGAGATCAACATGTCAGGGTTTTTATATTAATTCCGGAATATGATAAAAACTATTCTGTATTTTAATTAACAAATAAAAAAAGATAATATCTTTTAGTTTGACAATACTAATTATTTTGAAAAAAAAACATTAAATTTGAAATCTGACTATTATTATTAATAAATTATGTTTATATATTATGATTAAATTAAATTTATGTTTAATTAATTGTAAATCAAATGACTTGAAATTTAATAGATTTAAAAGCAACGGGGTAATTGACGCATCATTTAGTAATACTTAAATTTTATAAAATTAAAAATTTAAATTTATTGTCAAGATTATCAAGTGATTCATAATTGCTTTTAATAATTTAGAAGTTTATAATTATTATTTTTTTAGAAGATTATCAAGTGGTTCATAATTGTCTCGGAATTCAAACTTTCAATTACAACTCCCATCCCGTCGCTGTCGCTTTCTTTCAAAAGTTTTTTTTTTTTTTGAAGGTCAGCAACAGCTGACATTTTCATTGATAAAAGAATAATTACCAAACTTTCTTTCAAAAGTTAAAATTATATCGGCAATCACTTTCTCAACTGGTCATATTAACGTACACAGCTTACGCATGCAATTAGATATATATATATAGAGAGAGAGATCAAGTTACAACAACAGTTTTTTTCATTTTCAAAGTTCAAATCGTCGATCCAAACCGTTCAATATGATTATCTAAATAAAATGTGCTTCCAGGTCAAATTTTACATTTTTTTGAATTTTTTTTACTATTTGTTAAGATGGGTACAGAAACTGACAAATTCATACCATTGAATTTTGTACCATTCTTAATGAACAGTAAAGAATTTCAAAAAAATATAAAATTTGATCTGGAAGCACATTTTATTTAGATAATCATATTGAACAGTTTGGATCGACGATTTGGACTTTGAAAAAAAATATTGTTGTAACTTGATCCCTCCTAATATATATATATATATAGAGAGAGAGAGAGAGAGAGAGAGTATGGTTAATATGCTTTCGGTTGTATTTCGGCCAAAATACAACCAATGCATTTTTCAATTTCTGAAGTCCAAAAAGTTAGATATGTTCTCCATATTGAAATGTGCTTGTTGACCAAATTTTACATTTTTTGGAATTTTTTTACTATTTATTAAGCCACTTTGAAAATCGCTGATCCAACGGTGGCTCAACCAAACAGTGAAACCGTTGGATCAGCGATTTTCAAAGTGGCTTAATAAATAGCAAAAAAATTCCAAAAAATGTAAAATTTGGTCTCCAAGCACATTTCAATATAGAGAACACATCCAACGGTTTGAATCGACTTTTTGGACTTCGAAAATTGAAAAATGAATCGGTTGTATTTCGGCTGAAATACAACCAAAAGCATATTAGTCATACTCTATATATATAGAGAGAGTAGAACTAGGGTGCTCCTAAGTTCACCAAACCTCTTGTGAACTTGACTCTAAAATATATCAAATCGACTTTAAACGATGAATCCAAACCGTTGAAACCCTTCTACCTAATGAGCGATGCGTCTACATGTGAAAATTTTAAAGTTTCGAATTAATTTAATATAGAGTCAAGTGGTCAAAAGTTTAAGGTTTTATAAATTAATTTTAATGCATTCATTTTTTGAATTCCTTTGACCACTTGTCTCTATATTAAATTAATTCGAAACTTTAAAATTTTCACATGTAGACGCATCAATCATTAGGTAGAAGGATTTGAACGGTTTGGATTCATCGTTTAAAGTCGATTCGATATATTTTAGAGTCAAGTTCACAAGAGGTTGGGTGAACTTAGGAGCACTCTAGTTCTACTATATATATATATATATATATATATATATATATATAGAGAGAGAGAGAGAGAGAGCGAGAGCGAGATGGGCTACGGTACATTGCAATGTATAGGCCCCTTTGTACATCGGACTATAAATCGTCGGATTCAAAGTCCAAACAGCCGATCCAAACCGTTCAACTTGTTCTCCATATTAACATTTTTTTAGAATTTTTTTACTATTTTTTTAGATTTATTGAAAATCATTGTTTTCAGACAAATCTGGGCCATAAAAAAACAGCGATTTTCAATAAATCTAAAAAAATGGTAAAAAATTTCCAAAAAAATGTAAAATTTGGTCTCCAAACACATATTAATATGGATAATAAATTGAACGGTTTGGATCGGCTATTTGGACTTTGAATGCCATAGTTTATAGTGCAATGTACAAGAAGTCCTATACATTGCAATGCATAATAGCCCAACTCTCTCTCTCTCTCTCTCTCTCTATATATATATATATATTACGGATGAACAGTATTTGGTCTCCAATCATATTTTAATATGGATATCTTGTTGCGCAGTTCGGATCATCTGTTTGAAATTTAAATTAAAGATAAAGATGTTGGGTACGATTGGAGCATGAAGTAATAGGGCATTTAAGCCCTCCTCATATATAGGAAATTGCTAATATGTTACGCGTAGCATAGAAGGTCTCCGTGCAACGGTTCAATATTTGAATTTTCAAAATTCAACATAATCTCCATATAAATATGTACTTACAAACTAAATTTTATATTTTTTAGAATTTTGTCACTATTTTTTTAGATAGGTAGAAAATCACTCGATCTGAAAATTTTATACCATTCAGATCAAGTAATTTCTTATCTATCTAAAAAAATAGTAAAAACAATTCTAAAAAATGTAAAATTTGGTTTGCAAGCACATATTCATATAGAGATCATGTTAAACTGTTCGGATCGGCCGTTAGGATTTTGAAAACTCAAATATTAAGCCGTTGCATGGAGGACCTCTATACTACGCGTAGCACCTTCATACAATGGAATGGGGGACACTTTGTGTACCTCTAAAATTAGAGTTTTTTTGTGGTTGCTTTGTAAAAACAGAATTTTGATCAAAGATAACTTGGCTATTAGAGGATGGATTGGCAATCCACAATGTCATTTTTTCTTAAAGAATTAATGACCATTTATTCCTTCTTTCCTTCTTGCTCATTATAGTTGTACATTCTTCTTGTAATTAGGCATGTTGTGCGTAGTTTTCTGTTCAAGCGAATGGGTATATATGGTATGGATTGTAATTAGGCACGTTGTGCGTAGTTTTCTGTTCAAGCGAACGGGTATATATGGTATGGATTGTAATTAGGCACGTTGTGCGTAGTTTTCTGTTCAAGCGAACGGGTATATATGGTATGGATTGTAATTAGGCACGTTGTGCGTAGTTTTCTGTTCAAGCGAACGGGTATATATAGTATGGATTGGATGAATGTATTTTTATACACATACTCAATAAGTTAATAAAATATATCTTTATATATATGTACATTCGATAAATATCCAATAAGCTTATGAAAAAAAATTATCCATACATTTTTTTTAATATACAGATCGGATAAATTGATAAAAGTTGATATTACACTCCTATTTATACTTCCAATAAAATATTTTTTAATGCTAGAGAAAAGAAGATAAAATTAATGAAAAAAATACATGAAAACAATTAATTTAAATTTATATCATGTATACTTGGATTATGACTAAAACAGTATCATATCATGCTTCTTTTCCATATATACACCCATATATATGTATATAGAGAGAGATTCGGATATGATTTAGAAAAATTATTTTTTTTCATATCCGTTCGTCTTATTGAATAAAATCCGGTAAGTATCTCAGTAGTGAAAAAGATAACATTATATAATCTTAAAAATTCTAAAATACTCAGTCTATTATATATATATTTTTTTCTTTCTATCTAGAGGTCTCTTTAATAACATATGAAACTGTGTTTAGATATGCTATATACTTGCTAAATAATATTTAACCCTCTCATCTATGTACATTACGAATTTTAATTTTTCACGACATAATTCTCAACTGTCTAATATTTATCTTTAATTTGAATATTACGTTTGATTACCAACTAACATATATATTAATAAGTTCATATTTCTAAATATCCAAAGCCAACAGTCAACTATTGCTGGATGAGCTGTCTGCTTTCCTATGTGCTGTTGAGAAAGTGATTGCTGTAATATTTAATTGACAAATTCATATTTAATTGACAGCAAGGAGCAACTTTGTGGGAGTTTTAATTAAAGTTTTCCTAAATTCTGGGATAAGTACATGTTAATCAATGATTAATCTCTCAAACTGATCCTAGAGATGCGGTCACTATGATTTTCTTTTTTCTTTTTTTTGCAAAATGCTGTCGCTATGAATTGACCATATAGACCTTGATCGATTTATGGAGGTAATTAAGAGGATTATTCAAGAAAAAATTTAATCATAGTTTTTTTATATGTAACTAATTGGCGGCTTCCTATATCAGTGGTGGCAATAAAACTCTTGTATAAATATTCGTAATTAGGCCGAAATACAATTAATTCAAATTACGATCAATTGTATAATTGCTCAATAATTCGCTGCACATATCATTTTTTTAATTACCTAGTTCCACTATTTTTAAAAATATTTTTATTATTACTTCATGACTCTTTTCTATATGAAACATTCTTTTTTTATTTATATATCATTTGAGGTTCATCTTTCAAAAATTCAAAATCATAGGAAACAAAATTATAATAGTAAATATTATAATGTAAAATAATGTATTGAGCGGGTTGGATCGACTGCCCGAACATGATAAATCATTATTTGAAATATTTGTATTTCAGTCGAAATACAATTATTAATTTGTACAATAAAAATTTAATTGAATAAACCTATGCAGAAAGTAGTGTTTATATAGAAGCAATGATGAAAATTTAATTGTGTTTGTAATTAAGTCATTATTACACATCTCACACACAACATCGAGTATCATGGCCTATCATTTTGTCTGACATGCAATCTAAAACACGTCCATTCCAATATTTTTTTTGGAGTAAAGTCAGAGAGCAAGCCACCGACTATTAATAATACTCTTGTTATTATATATCAAAGATTTCTCCTATTTGAATTCGAACCCATAACCTCTCACATAGAGACTATGTATCTTTGTCACTAAACTAAAGACAAGTTATTGTCCGTTCCAATAAATTTAACAAGTGATTCATTTGGAGGGAATTGACATGTACAGGTCCTTAGTATTTACTTCCGAGATAGGAGTAGCTCCGATGGGCATTGGACCTACTTTTAGGTTTAATTAGCTCTATAACTGTACAATTAGCATAAAGATTGGTGCGCACGGAAATTGAAACAGACTTGCTCGGATATTAATGTACTTAGCACCGATCTTGATGCAATTGAATGGTCATTTCACCTATTGAACCAAAGTAGATCCCATGGACATCCAACCTACTCTGAATTCTTTACTCCCGTTTATTCAACAGCTATTATATAATTAACAAACTTGATTATAGGGTAATAAATTAACAAAACGTTGTTTTATACAACTTTTAAAAAAAAATATAATACATGATATTAGCTTATTTTATAAAATCTTTTTAGCATAGGCATTGTACGTTATAGTTTATCCGGTATAAAGTTACATAATGTGACTTCCATAGTTCCACATATTTAAGAAATTTATCACGCCACACACTAAGAACTATTAAGTGATCCGAGAAGATATAGAAAAAAGAAATTTCAGATAAAAATTAACACGAAAATATTTCAAGAAGATTTTTTTTCTTTTTTATTTATGACATTAAGAATCCAATCTGATTTCTAAGCTTTTTCAAACAAAATATTTTAACTTGAGTTCTAAATATTTGAGGTTTTGAGTTCTAAATATTGAGCAAACACGTTAGATTAATTTGTCGTTCATTTCAATTCTTCCTTTAACAAATATAAAGTTCAAAATATTACCAAATTACTATGCCGGTAGAACAACATAGTACAAAAGCATAAAATGTCCCTACAAAATGTAAACCATAAATTTAAACTACTTCTATAAAATTCTATGCTCGTATCAAGCTTTTAAAATTCCTGCAATAGAAAGAGGCATTTAAAAACTAATAAAATGAAGTAAAAGGTTTCATATTAGAAAAAAAAAATATCTAGTAGTTAATAAACGTTAAAAGACCAAGCAATCTCACATTAGATTGACTATTGAAATAACACAATTAAAAATATCCATATGTTAACTAAAAAGATTTTATTGAATAAGCTAATACCATTATTATTAAGATTAAGTTAAAATATGTATAAAGTTACGTTTTGTTAATATATTACCCATTCAATCAAGTTTGTTAATTAAATAATGGCTATTTCCCACTTATTTGCTCATAAATTTATTATCCTACAATCAAATTTAATTAACAAAATATTGTAGTTCCACAAAGTACATAAAAAGGACTTAAAACAAATAACATAAATTTAAAAGAAAAAAAATTACAGAAATTTCCATTTTTGGTCAATATGATAAGGCTCATATTTTCTATTGTACGCGTGCTCATGTACATTGTTTAAGAATTTTGATCACTTTTGTTGGCGAATTTCTAGGTGCACACGACATACTCCCATGTTTGAATTAAAAAAAGATTGGCAAATTTCAGGAACCACCTAAAAAATGCATTAAATTGGAGTGCTAAAATAAGTGCAGTGCTGATCACTGTAGCTAATTTTAATTTTCTTTTCTCTTTATCAATGGCTTTGGTAACAAGTTAATTAGGGCCCATATAAATGGTTAAAATCCTGCTTGGAAATTACTAATTCAATTAAAGAGTTCTATCTGGCCAACATATACAATGATTTAACTTATTAATTATATTATTTTTATAGTTTGTCTCCACGGCTTGGGAAACGCCATTATGAACTTAATTAAATATTAAGCGTTAATGTTCCATAATGTTTGAAAAATGCATATGGTTCAGCAAATTTTATATTTCTAGCGTTCTTTCTGTTTTCATATGCCAACTTGCATTGTACAGATATATAATTCATTCTGTTGTTTCCATTGTCAAATCATTTCCAGGACCACCTCTAAATAGATTTATTTATGAGTCTATAGTAGTGGTATTGAAATAGTTTTTAATAGGTGTGAAGATTTTTCAGAATTAAAAAATAATTTTGCAAAATGTAAACTGATCATGACTCCTATGATTTGGTGATGATACAATTAGTGAATCTCAGGATGGTTTAGGATCTCAGATTTGAAAATTATGGATAAAGCATTATTAGCAAAATGATGGATTGGAAATAATTATCCAACTGTTAAAGGTTGGTGGAAGTTTATCTTAGTAGCAAAATATGGCACTAATCATAGCAGTACTAGAATTTCTTCTTTTTAGAAACTAATTTTAAAGATAAAGTATTTTTTTTTTTTTTAGGTTAGAACAAAGATATAGGTAATGAAAAGTCTTTTTTTTTTTCTGGTTAGATGGCTACGAAATTGCATCCTAATTAAAATATTTATATACTCATGTTATTCATATTGTTGTTACTAAACCTAAGTTGATGATGTTTTTTAGCATAATATGATACATAATCACATACTTCTTTCAAGAGGCAATAGTAGGAATATATTTATTAGAATGGAATAAACTCTTACTGCAACTTCAGTATATTATTCTTAATAATATAGTAGAGGATAGGATTAAATGGACAAGGTCATCGATCTGATGACAAATTCTGATCAGTTCAGTCTTTTTACTTAATTAGAGTTTGGTGGCATTTCAAACAAGAAAATTGATAGTATATGAAAATCTAAAATACCAGTAAAACTTTAAAAAATTATTTGTTAGTTAAAAGGAATAGAATATTAACTAAACATAATCTTATAAAAAGAGGATGGAAAGAAAATGATGCTTGCTTTTTGTGTGGGCATACTGGAAATTTTCGAAGATAATTTTGTTAATTGTTCTTTATATTCGCAATTTGAAGTTGGATAGCTAGCTTCCTTTAATGAATTTAATTTTTGTTGCAATATTATTAGGATTTATGGTTTGTTGATGCACTAATACATTTTAAGGATAGGATTTTAGTTGAATTGATAAGAAGTGTTGTTATTTGGTAATTTGGTTTGCTAGATCAACATAATAGCATTAACTTTAGGGGGAATTCAGTCAAAACTATAAAGAGCAATAGGTGCTAAATTTATTACACTTGACTTTTTTTGTCGTGTAAAACTAAAGGGGGTGATTCATTTTTTAAACTTACTCTATAATCATGTTGTATGATGTGAGGAAATACATCTGCTGTGATTCTAAGGAATAACAGGGACCTCCAATTTCAAATTTATCCATTTATTTTTCTTCATGCACGAATCTCAAAACCAGATAGTTTTCATTTACGAATCTCAAAACAGATGAATGGGTAGGTTTGGAATTGCAGCTCTCTGTTATTCCTTGAAATCACAGCAGATTTATTTCCATGATGTGAAGGATCTACCCGTGCTGGCCATAGATATAACGGAGATGGAGGAGTTTTGACCCAAAAGTCTTGGGTCTTTGGGTTTTGCTCAATCTGGTGCCTACAGTTTATGAGTCCGTTTTAAGATTCGTGCCGAGTTAAAAGAACAATCTATGACAAGAAATGGCTGACTGTGGCTAATTTTTTCTCCAGGAAGTATGTGGATCCGCATCCTCTGCTGCAATTTTATTGTGCAGCAGAGGGCTGCACTTTCGGACGGCCCGGATTTAATCTCAGACGGTGAGTGCTTGGATGATGGAGGGAGCAGTATTAATTTTTCTTTAAAATTCGTGTCAAAATCTTATTTCGTCCGTCCGATTAAAAATGAACGGACCAGATTAAAAGTGCAGCCCTCTGCTGCTGCACAATAAAAGTGCAGCAGAGGATGCGATTCGGGAAGTATGTATAGGGTCTTTGGAATCGCATCCTCTGCTGCACTTTAATCTGGTCTATTAATTTTTTATCGGACGGACGAAATAAGATTTTTGCACGAATTTTAAAGTAAAATTAATATTGCCCCCTCCATCATCCGAACACTCACCGGCTGAGATTAAATCTGGACCGTCCAAACATGCAGCAGGATGCTCTAAAAGTGCAGCAGAGGATACGGATCCAGGATCCAGCGTTGGATCCATGGAAACTGTTTGTATCCTTCGGAGGATATGTTTGTAGGAAGTTCGCTAGTTACTTCAAGACTTATTATTGGGTTAGATAGCCTCACTGACCTGAGCCCAAACTTATTATTGGGCTAGATAGCCTCACTGGCTGAGCCCAAACCAATACGTACTCCTGCTGGGCTCGTATCAATGATATGAATTTTCTTATGGAGCAAAAGTACCCCATTTTCATTGAACTTCAGTTTAGTTACAAGATAGCAAAAGTAACCCATTTTCATTGAATCTGTACCAGTGCAGGACAGGTAATATTTTGAATATCATGAATATCAAGTAAGGTTGCAAGAGTGTGGGTGGAACGAGTTGTAATTATAGTTACGTATAATATATGTTTGTGTTGTTGTTGTTTGTGTTGGCCGTCTGCTATTTTTTCTTCTCGCTAATTTCGAGTGATGACTGTCTTGGTCCGGTTGTTTCAGTTCCTGGGCCGGTTTGATTTAGTGCCATCTCGGCTACATATTCCTCTGCGTGGTGACTGTCATGGTTCGATTGATTCAGTTCCCGATCTAGTCTGATTCAATACCTTCTGTCAGAGAAACAAGACAAAATATGTGCACAGAGAAAACAATCATTGGGCTCTTCTCATTACAATCAAACAAGGATGATCAAATTTTGTGTCCACCGGATGCACATACCTCCTATGTGCTTTAGTTTGTTTATAGTTGAATGTTTTTAAAGACATACAATATCTCATATTATGTACCAGTTTGTTTTATGAGAAGGGTTCCAATGCAGCCAAAATTCTGTGCTCCCATTTACACCCAATTCTCTATATCCTTTATCTTCATTTTCAAAGTCCGAACAGTCGATCCGAACCGCTCAACATAATCTTCATAATAAAATATGCTTGGAGACAAAATTTTATATTTTTTAGATTTTTTTTACTATTTTTTAAGATAGGTACAAAATCATTGTTTTAAGGAGATTCTGGACCATCCGATAAAGAGATTTTGTACCTACCTTAAAAAATAGTAAAAAAATTCTAAAAAATATAAAATTTGAATTTGGTCTCCAAGCATATTTTATTATGAAGGTCATGTTGATCGGTTCGGATCGACTGTTCGGACTTTAAAAATGAAGATAAAAGATTGGATGCAAATGAGAGTATATAATTTTAGATGCATTAGAACCCTCCTCTTGTTTTATAACTCTTTGAATAAATATAATTGTCTATCGGCTTTCGGCTTAAAAAAAATAACAAACATAAAAGTTCTGAAATATAGTAAAGCAAAATAAACAAAAAGGCGAAAAAATCTGAGTCTTATGAGTTATGAGTAGTGAAATTGTAAGTTTATTCGAAAAAAAAAATCAAAATAATATAATTTGCTTTGCACTGCTCTGACGGATCTTGAAGTACTTTAATCAGATCATAAAAGTTGGATATACGAAATAGAGGGTGTATATCAAGACTAACATCGTACTGTACCGGAACAAATTGGTACTTAAAAATTTATAAATTTTGCATGTAAACAGATTATTTGTGAAGTAGATCTTAAGAACATCCTATTTCTGCCCGAGAATGTCAATATTTTTGTCTCTCTGGATCGTCAAATGCCAATGTGCTATTATTGGTAAGAATGAAGGCATCTGTAAAGATCAGCGTTCTACATAGCTAGCTATAGCGCCGCTATAGCAGTTTTGGACCCCATAAGCTAAGCTACGGAGTAAAACTTCGCTAATCGAGCTATGGCCGCTATAGCGGTAATAGCGGTCCGCTATAGCACGTAGCGGAATAGTGGTCCACTATGCTACATAGGTATATTTTTGTATTTTTTTTTCAATTTAAATGGACTTTGTGTCTAAGTCTGACTAATCTAAAGAATTGTTGATTTGAATATATAGTAAAATGATACTTAATATATGATAGTATGATATTTTTAATAGAAAATATATCGATAGTTTATGAATTATAGAATTAAGGATATTTTGAATGACAATTTGGACTTTGTATTGGTTCGATATGAATATTATAACTTTTTAATTAATTTGATATTTTTGTTCCACTATGAGATTTTACATAGATAATGTTTACTATTAGTAGAAATATAAAATATATTTTTTAAAAAGAAAACACTATAGCAGAAAGGGGCATCAGCGACCGGTTCACCGGTCGCTGATAAGTATGTCGCCGGTCGCTGATGTCTGTCCGATGACGTCACCGGTCGCTGAATGACGTCATCCCGGTCACTAATACTTTATCAATGACCAATTTTTTTTTGTCGCTGTTGAGTTTTGCTGACGTCATGTAAAGACATCAGCGACCAAAAAATTGGTCGTTGATATGCAAAACCGGTCGCAGAAGTGTAATTTTTTTTTAAAACTTTTTTGTTTTTTTTTTCTTTTCACCAATTGGTACGAAATGTATCAAATAAATTAATATACCCATTATGTTCATATATTTTTCCCCAACCCAATCGGTACAAATCGTACCAAACAATTCACACAAGATCAATTCATAATCAACAAAAACAAAATAAATTACACAAGATCAATAAATACAAATGTATGCATTACATTAAATCTTACAAAATTACAATTCACAATTCATTATTAGATATACCAACTTGAGCAATATTTCGAACCATGCAAACAATTTAAGCTTCTTCTTCTAAAAATAGAAAAAAAAAAAACCGAATAATTATTGTTAGCCATTAGTTAATTTATCAGATTTCCTAAGTAAAAAATTCATATAATTATACTTAGATATTATATAACGAACATTAGATAGAATAAAGATAGAAAATACCTTCGAATCGTATTCAAATCAATTTTCTCCTGATTTATTGCTGCTCTAAATGATTCAAATCAACCTAAAAAACAAAATTTCAGCATTTGAGTCCAAATTTCTAAAAAAAACAGAAGAAAAAAACAGAAAAAAATCGCAGTAAAAATATTAAAAAAATAAATAAACAAACCTAAAAAAACAGAAAAAAAAAAAAAACGGAGGAAAAACAGTAAAAAGAAAAAGAAAAAAAAGTAAAAAAAAAACATAAAAAAAGAAATAATACAGAAAGAAACAAGGAAAAAAAACAGAAAAAAAGGAAAAAAAAAAAAAAGCGAAAAAACAGAAAAATAAAGAAAAAAACAACCGAAAACAGAAAAAAGCAACAAAACAGAAAAAAAGAAAAAAAAACAAAAATTAAACCTAGAAAACTGAAAAAGAAAAAAAACCTGAAAGACAAGTGTTTTATACAAACATTTTATATTTTTACAATTATTATACTAAAAAATAAATTAACAAAAAAACGGAGAGGGAGGGAAGCCGAGAGAGTACTGAGAGAGAGTTAGAGAGAAGCAGGGATCGTCGGACGAAGGTGGAGCAGATCGACGGGTGGAGCAGATGGTGGGCGGAGCAGATCGACGGGCGACACCATCAATTTTGAAATTCTAAACCTAAAACGCGTGAGACTGCAAGGAAAAAGAAGGCTGTGCGCGCGGGGGGTTTTTCTGTCGAAAACTTTCAGAGACCAGTCCAAATTGGTCGCTGAAAGTATTTTCGCCAGTCGCTGATTCCCGATATTTTTTCTTTTATTTTTTTTTAAATTGATCTTTAGCGACCAGAATCCCAACCGGTCGCTGAAAGGTTGGTCACCTAATTTTTTGGGTTATTTTGTTTTTTTTTTTGAAGAAAAAGGGAATCAGCGACCGGCGACATCACCGGTTGCTGATGTTCAGTTTTGCTGTAGTGAAAAAACGCTATGTAGAAAAGCTTTCGCTATAACTTCGCTATTTGCTATAGCTTTTTCTTTTAGTCTCCCCGCTACGCCGCTATAATCACTATTTAGAACCTTGGTAAAGATGAACATAATTATTTATTTTGTAAAGAAAAAAAATGAGGATCTCATCTAAGTCCTCATTTGATTTATTGGATTAAAGAAATGGTTTCAGGTTTCAAAGTAAAACCTGTGTTGCAAAAAGATTGCAGTGCTCAGGAGTCATTCCGCTTATCAATTTAATTAATTCTGAAAATCTGAAAACTATTATTTTGGTTCAACTAATTCGTCCTGCTATTATACTTGTTAAAAAATTATATGAAGTTCCACATTGCATCCATATCATAATAATTTTATGGTAAGATATATATAGATTTCACTTTTAGTTAATTTATGATGACATATGTCATGAATAATTATATTAGTTTCTCTTGGTGTTTCTGTTTGAAGCTTGAAACTTAAGGTATTGAGTGTTCCCGTGCACATGAGATTGAAGTAGAGAAAAAGGAAAAAAAAGACCAAAAAAAAAAAGTGGCGTTGGAGGGATCCAATTACACCATTTTGGGGTGACACATCTTAATTAAACTCCAAATGGTTGATCCGAACATTTAACATGATCTTTATATGAAAATGTATTTTGAGACCAAATTTTATATTTTAAAAAAAAAATAGTATTTATTAAGATATATCCAAAATTGTTGTTTTCAGATAATTTTGGACCGTTGAAAAATAGCAATTTTCAAAAAATCCAAATAAATAGGAAACAATTTTTAAAAAATGTAAGATTTGGACTCCGAACACATTTTAATATGAATTCATGTTAAACGATTCGGATCAACTATTTGAATTTGAAATCGCAATAATAATTTATAAACATATGTAGTCAAAATGTGTTACCATAAAATGGTGTAATTGAATTCCTCTTGAGTTAATTCAATAATTCTCTCCATATCAGTTGAGCAATCGGAGGAAAGCAAAGAAAATAGATGATATGGATCAACTTCATTTATAATCGTCTTTTTTTTTACTGAACAAGTTGCCATATTTTTTTTAATCCGGTACATAAACCCGGTTTTACTGGTTCAATAATAAATAATCTTTCGAAAAATACACACGTTGAAGAATTAAAAAAACAAACAATAAATAAGACTTAGAATTTACACAATGACATGAATGTATTATTACCAACTGATAAAAAATTTCTTCTCCAAATCTTATTTCAAATTCTAATAACAAGGATCCTTTTTCTATTGGTCCAACCCGGTACGATTTTTATAACATTATTTTTAAAAGATTAATTATGGACCAATAATGCACGTCCTGTATACTTGTCGGTGTTGGACGTGGAAATTCAGCTTTATTATATTTCACGAATCTAGTCACCAATCACCCAATCACAAATATAAAAAAAAAACAAATAAATGCAAGGAAAACGACAGAATTGTTATCCCGCTAAAACATCACAGTCAGCTGCAACATCCGAAATTACCATCCCGACGGGTTATATCAAAACATACCACTTCCACAAAACCATTTCGCGCACCAGTTAAACTAGCGCATAAGTCTTTTGAGCACCTCTTGATCCGCACCATGATTTGGAGCACCGGATCTGTGCAATGATTTTGCTCACCAACGGGTTCACACAAGGATTTGGTGCACCTTATTGGTGCGCACGGTAATTGACATACTTGTACGGATTTTGATGTACTTAGCACGGATCTTGATGCAATCGGATGGTCCTTACAAAATTGGGCTTTGAATAGAAAAAAATTGATGTGACAAGCCAGTCAAAGACGTGCCAAATGGTTTGCGAATCCCCTAGTTCGCCAAATGAGTATGCAAACCTATGATGCGCCAAATGGTTTTGCGCACTCAGTGGTGCGCCAAATAGTTTCCCAAATTCAGATTTGTTGGTGCGCGAATAATTTTGTGAGAGTGGTAATTTTTGAGATATCCAGCGTTAGGTGATTTTTTATTTAATAATAAATTTGCAAGGTGGTACAAAAAGAAATTTCGGGTGCAACATACTCACATATATTTTCTTTTTTAAATCACATAATCCGTTAATCTATATTATTTATATCTACACTTTTACACTTGCCACCTGGTTTAAAAAATTTCAAAAATATTTTTTTTCAAAAAAAATATAAAAATATACTGAAAATTAAAAAAAATTATAAAGTTATACTCATCCTAACTTTTACTCAAAATATGTTTATATTTCTATATTTTAAAAAATATGTTAAAATATACTTAATATTAAAATAGTATAAAATAATATCTTGTCCTAAAATATTGCCCCCACTTTATTAAAAAACACGACTTCGCTTATGTTTGTGAACACGAAAAATTCATAATTGTCAAATATTTATAACAAAAATATTGATGTCAAATATTGGGTACATACATTATTAACAAGCTAGGAGTCCATCGGATCTATTTTTAATACGATTAGCATTAACATCTGTGTACACCGAAATAGCAACATATATATATAGATTTAAATTAGTTTGCACGAATTTTAATGCAAATCTAATTGCCATTGCAACTATCAAAGTAGGTCCGATGGGCATCGGAGCGATCGGACCTACTCTAAATTTCATTGACAAAAGTCAAAAACGATTCCGATCATCAACTTGCCGATGCGGGCCCAATTTGGTACTAAATATCATGCAGCGTTTTCTAGTGGGGAACCACAAAATAAAATTGAAAAAACTATTAAAAGGCCTAATAGAACTATGTTTTGATCAAACGACGGAAAACTTGACCCACAAGTTTGCTAGCCATTTGAAATCTTTTTTTTTAGGAGAAGCCCGTGGGCGTAGCCATTTGAAATCTCCTCGGAATGATCTATGCACATGAGAATTGTCACCATATATGTGACCAATTTTTGCACTGCTTTATTTCATTTTTTTCATTTTTTTTTCCAGCTAAGAAAGGGTAATTGCGTCAATTTTTATTTTTATATTACCTAGTTCAGGATAATTTTGTGATGAATTGTCACCACATATGAGCTTGATTATTAGGACCTTTGTATTTATTTTTATATTATTTAGTTATTACTGTTTTATCATTTTTTATAAAATTCAGAAGAAAAAAATTTACACTTCTATTTAAAATTAAATAACATAAACACAAATGAAATTTTTCTTCGACTTTTCCCGCGACATATAACCGCATGATGATCTACAAAGGAGTGTTCACATAGACCCCTAAAATATGGGGCCAACAGAATTCGCCATATGTGCGCTCCTCAAAAATTTAATAACTACCACCACCAATCTCTACGAATATTTTACTTGTGTTCTGTGTTTAATTATGAACTCTTTTTAAGACGTTAAAATAATAAAATGACATGCGGTTGAGAATTCGTAAATTTTAAATGATGAGGTTACAAAAGCGACATACACTTTGTCAGGTTTTACATGCGGCGACAAGCCGACAATGGGATTTGAAGATAATATTGTCATATGTCTTTTGAATTGTCATTTGTAATTGTCATTCATTTTGTTAGCATCGATTTGTCTTTTGAAAATATGCATCGATTTGTCATTCATTTTGTTAGCATCTGTTATTTATAAAAATTATGTAGTTCGATTTTTATGTAATTTCGGTTATATATCATAACGTTATATTTTTAACCTAAATTATGCTATAATATGTAAGGTTTCATAATTTTAAAATATGAATAGTTGATTCGGACTGCACAATATTTTTTAATATTAAAATGTGCTTGAGATCAAATTTTATATATTTTGAAATAATTTTACTATTTTTTTAGATAGGTGCTGACTCACTTTTTTTAGATAATTTTGAACCATAAAAAACAGTGATTTCATATATATCTAAAAATAAAATTAAAAAAATATAAAATTTGGTCTCTAAATACATTTTAATATGGCAATCATGTTGAGTGGTTAGGATTGACTATTCGGACATTAATATAGTAAAAACTTACTCATTATAACTTAGACTGAAATTAGCAGCGAAACATAATAATGTCTGGGAGTGCTAAGCCACCCCAACTTTGCATTTTTTTATTACCATCAAGAGTCATCGCAGTTTATAGTAAGATTCAAAATCGTTTACTAATTGTAGAAAAAGTAGTACATTACAATACCAAAATTCAAATCTGACGGCGCGAATTTTTTTATCTTCAAAGTTGTGTTTATGGTCAAATTTATTGGTGATTTAATGAGAATTTTATTGACTAAAAATGTATTTGTTTTGCAAACTGAAGCTAGATTTTCTTGAGGACAATTTTGCCCTTATTCATTTATTCTTGAAAAAGAACAGGAATTACTTTCAATATTTTTGTGGACATGAAAACACTCAATCAGAAAAAAAAAATCTAAATAAAACCAGATGAATTATATTGAAAATTTTGTGGACAGAGATCAACTTGTATTTCTATCCTTGTTATCCGCTTAGTTTCGTTTCTGTTTTTGTACTGTCAGTGGATTAAGCTGGATGTCAGGATTTTTGATATTGATGTCTTTGCTGGATTATTGATATTGATGTCCTTACCGTTTGAAAGTAATTATCATTTGGCAGCCAGTGCCAAATAAATTAATCTATTTCCAGTGTTTTTAATTTTTTTGATGCTGATGTCTTTCAGGATTATATGCATGTTTGAAAGTAATTATTATTTGACAGCCAGTGCCAGATATATTAATTTATTTTCATGTTTTTAACATTTTGAACGAGACTTGATAAGTAATTTTTATAATAGTAACTAAAATAATATTATTTATGTAAGAGATTGTGCATTCAAAACTCATGATGAATATTCTTTTATGGATATTTAAAGTTGAGAGTCTAGTTTTCATTTTTATTTTATGTGTGGTTCGCGGATTCAGATCTGCTGAAATCCAAAATTGATGAATAGTAACTCTGAAATTTCTGGAATTCTTGATTCAGTCATCTCAAAATAGCTGATTTTTCTGTGCATGCATCTCAAAACAATTGAATGATTTGATCTTGGATTTCAAAAATTTCAGGGTTATTGTTCATACCCATAAATTTCAGCAGATTTGAATCCGTGGTTCGCAGTGCATGATTCTCTGTCTCAAAGATAAAAGAGTCGATCTTCAATTTTTTTTGAAAAAAAAGTAATTGTTCCAATTAATTAAGAAGTGACAAAGGACAAAAAAATTTTAACTTCGTGCACCTCAGTACACAATAAAAGGCTGATATACTGATATCCTTTTTTAGGAAAGATATACTGGTATCCTTATTGCTACTATCATTTTTTTATTCTTAGAATTCAGCAAAATAATGTTATCATTTGGTTTAATGATTTTATTATCAATTTATTTGAATAGGGTCTAATTAAACGCTCAACTGAGAAAAAAAAATTAACACTCACTCAAGAAACAAGAGGTAAACAAACTAGTAAATTTAATATTTCAAGAGATTTTGAACCGGTTTTAAGTTTCAGGTTCTAAATAGCTAATAATATGTAATAGTCTGGCTATAGTTTTTTTTTAACCTAAAAGCTATAATGTTATTAGTTGTTTTTTTAATCAGGGTTTTTAATAACTAGCTATCGCTGTGTAATAGTTATGATATAGTTTTTTCAGACTTTAAAAATGATGTTGCGATAATTATATTTAGAACATTGATTTTAACTGAATCAAATAAAATACATATTTATATTCATCTTACAAACTGCACTATGCTATTTATTTTATTGATTCATTACGAATGAATTCCTTCTCATGATAAAATTAAAGTTAGCAACTCATGAACTCAACATTGCAATATCTCTTGTATGAAAAAAATAAAAAATATTAAGAGCTTGTTCGGCTGCCATCTCACGTGAACAGTAAAACGCTGTTTACTATTCATCCGTTTCCGTGCCCATTCCCATTCTCGGGCTGCAGCGAAACAGAACCTCAGTGTTTGTTCCAGTGTTCCGGAAAACGAAGTGTGATCCTGAAATCTCAGCGGGCCAGGCGATAAAATGTATTTCTGAAACCTTTTTGTCGTTTCCTGAGTCCAGACCGTACCTTTAAACGCAAAGAGGCCCGACTCACAGCCGCCGCGTTACATCTCTCTCTCTCTCTCTCTGGCTTTCGTGTCCTTTCTCCCTCTCTTTCTCTCGCGCGGGAGAAAAAGAGAGGAGAGAGAAATAAACCTAAAGCGCCAGAATCACATATGTTATATTAATTTGACCATTTCTTCCGATCTCCTTACGATTTGCAATTAGGCGGGCCCCGCGGTTCAGTCTAGTCGGCTCGTGCACTGGTTGCTTCAATCTGGTATTATTTGCGGTTTTTCTCGTTGAGTTTTATCGAACTATTTACACCGATGCAAGCTTGTTTACCTCACGACAAATTACTTGATTTTTTTTACAAGTTTCCGAAATTTAGAAGATTTTGATCGCCCCCTTTTGTTGAAGAGTTGGCTAATTTCTGGGTGTAATTAGATGTGATTTTGGCTCATGATTTAGGATCGGGTAAAAAGATTAGTAAAGCAAGCTCAGTTACAGCTCAAGGTTGTAATTTTGGTTCCTGCTTGCATTTATATGATTGTGTCGTGTTTGTTTCATTCAGATGTCACAATGTAGCTTACCGAATAACCCTGAATTAATCAGCTGGTTTTATTTTTCTTTTAGAAATTAAAAAATTAGAGTTCCTTTCTGTTGCATTTATTTTAACTTTTTCAAAATTTTGTCAATTATTGCTTGATAATGTGTCCAATTTGATCTGACACTTTCCGTTATGTAGATGCTTGAAGCTATGGCGGCTACTCTCCAATTTGGGACACAAACTCACTGTATAAGACCCAAAACAAATTCCTTCCCCAATTCTCTTTTTTTAATATCAAATAAACCCCTATTAAACACCACTTTAACCTTTCTGTGCAACAAGAGAGATGAGAGAGAATCAAACTTAACTAAGAGGAGAGAGCTAACTTTGTGCTGTCAGAAAGGATGGGAGCCATCAGCAATAATAGACAACAAAGAAATAGTAAATGGAAACCATGAGAATTTTAATCAATTTAGTGTGGTGATGAAGTTCGGTGGATCTTCTTTGGCGTCGGCCGAGAGAATGAGACATGTGGCAGATTTGATTCTAGGGTTTCCAGAGGAGAATCCCATAATTGTTCTTTCGGCCATGGGGAAGACTACTAACAAGCTCCTTCTGGTATCAACTATTTTTGAAACCCTTGTAATTTTTATAACGAAATTTGCGGAGATGCATTCACTTTGGAAATTGGAAAATTAATAAATTTAACCCGCCCCAAAAGTCACTCTCCTTTGAATTGATTTTCCTGCTCTGCATATTTCAGAATTTAGAAGTGTTGTTCTTTCTAGCTATCATTTTTGTAATCTGAGTAGGCTAATTTCTTTTGTTCACATGTGGCACTAGTTGAACTGGGGACTCAGTCATTAGATTCTTCCTAGAATAGACAGTATTACTGAAATAATAAAAAAGAATGGGCTTTCCTGAAAATTCTTGATAATGCATGGATATATGAGCATCCGCAAGTTAATTTTTGGAATTTTAATGTATGGATTTAGGCAGGAGAAAAAGCGGTATCTTGTGGCGTGACCAACGTAGATGAGCTTGAAGAATTAAGCTTTATAAGGGATTTGCATCATAGGCAAGTTTTTTCTTATCATTAGATTTCTATCAAACTGATTTTTTTTCCTCAATTGTACACAAGTGACAAATGTTAATATTTTCCTTTGTTTTGCCTATTTTTCAGGACAGTTGAGGAACTAGGCCTAGACAAAGCAATAATCTCTGGTTAGTTACCATAAGATTCTTTTGATAAAAAAAAAAGATTCTTTTATTATAAAATTTGGAATAGGCCTTTCACCTCTCCATTTGTATAATATGTAGCTTTTCATTTTCTATCAGGCATGCATACATGTATCTAGCATTTATTTATAATTTATTTTGTAACAACAGTTGCAAGTCATAAAACTTTAAACACCAGGTTTTAGGTTTTTTTTTTTTTTGCATTATTGGTGCATTTTAGCTGGTTCCATTTTCTTTTTACTGGAATATTTGGAATTAATAGCTTACAAATTTGTTTTCCTTCAATTGAAGGCTTGTTAGATGAGCTTGCACAATTACTAAAAGGCATTGCAATGATGAAGGAATTAACACCTCGAGCCACGGACTTTTTGGTCTCTTTTGGTGAATGTATGTCAACCCGCATTTTTGCTGCCTATTTGAATAAAATTGGAGCAAAAGCTCGTCAGGTAAGCCAAAATATTCTCATCCTTTGAAAGAAAAAAATTGAATGTATGTGTAACCCTGCATGTTTTAACATCTAGGTGTATGCTTATTCATGTGTATTGTTAAGTAACTTCCATGAGCTCTATATTAGTGAAATATATTTTTCCATGGTGGTTAAACATATAAAAGTTTTTAAAGTTCAATACATGTAGAAGTTTTATGTTCAAATTTAATATCTTGTTTGATTAACTTCTTTTATTTTATTGAAATAGTTGTGATCATGTATTGTTGCAGTATGATGCATTTGAAATTGGGATAATAACTACTGATGACTTTACCAATGCCGACATTTTAGAGGCTACTTATCCTGCTGTAGCAAAGAGATTACATAGTGACTGGGTGAAAGATCATGCTATCCCTATTGTCACTGGCTTTCTTGGAAAGGTACCTCTTTCTCAAAACTGTCAAATAAATATACTGAGAGAAATAAATAAACAACAATAAATAATCTTTGTTTGTCTTTTGCATATTCATAGCTTCACTACGACATTCAATTTTTCCTACATCCTCAATTGTGATTCAGCTGCTTTTTGTGACAATATATAATTAGAAAATAAAAAAAAGCAAGAAGAAAGGCACAAAAAAAACTTTACAAATGGTGAACATATTGCCTGTTCAACACTGACCAGTACATACTGTTTCAACAAACGTTATATGTGAATGAGGGATCACTTGACAATGGTATTTCAAAATATTCAAATAAAATTGAAAATTGAAAAATATATTTATAGGTATGTTGTTGGACATATAGATAACCTAACAATCAAATTTCATATAATGGAAGTATTTTTTTATTATGATTCAACAACCATTACTTTTGGATTTTTTGAAATTTTAAGTCACTTGATCTATGGTGAAGTGTATACCAAATCTTATCGTTTTATATAGACAATATGTGGATGATGTAAATCATGCCATAATATTGGATTCCAAAGTTAAGCTTTATTTTTTTAAAATTGTTAAGATTGTAAAAATAAAGAATTGCCTAGTGATCCCATCTGAATGAATATTTAAACATAGAGAAAAAAAAGTCTCTTGTTTTGCAACAGACCTTATCAATGAAATAAATCAACAACAAAATTAATAGTTTATATATGCCAAAAATGGCAGGGATGGAAATCATGCGCAATTACTACTTTAGGTAGAGGTGGCAGCGACTTAACAGCTACAACTATTGGTAAAGCTTTGGGCCTTCCTGAAATCCAGGTTTGTTTAATTCAACATAAGCTGAAAAAATTTGAACTTGTTTTTAGGGTTTAGTCATAATGCCACTGCTCATTCTGTAGGTGTGGAAGGATGTCGATGGTGTACTGACATGTGACCCCACTATATACGCCAATGCCAAACCTGTGCCTTATTTGACTTTTGATGAAGCTGCTGAGCTGGCATATTTTGGTGCACAGGTTTATTTCTACTTATTTTCTTTAGATTGTTCTTTTTTGAATTTATCTATATTAAGTGATTTTTGTTTTTTATATTAACAGGTATTGCATCCTCAATCAATGAGACCAGCCAGAGAAGCTGAAATACCTGTCAGAGTAAAGAATTCATACAATCCACAAGCACCCGGTACACTTATCACTAAATCAAGAGACCTGAGTAAGGTGTGTAATATTCATTTTTAAATTTATGAATTTTGAAATTTATTCTGGCTGCTCGTCCTTTTTGCCCATTGGAACAGCATTTGGATCTCAGATAATTCTGTATTTCATTTTAGTAGTTTCTTACACTAAGATTTGTTACAGTATATGATATAAAAAAAGACTACTATCTACTATAGTAATATAATATTATGAGAAAAGCATGTAAAACTTGTTGGTATGGTTGTTGGATTTGCATGTGACCATCAAGAGTTTGACACCCACCACATTTTCTTCAGAATTTTGATAGATATGAAACACAATCAGGAGTGGAACTTAAAATTGCCGATCTCTGAACTATTTGAGACAGAATTGACCGAAATCCTCCCATTTTTAGCTGGAATTGACTGAAATTTGACCCAAACAGAATCAGTACTTGTGGGTTCCATTTTGTTTGTTGGACCAGAATAAAAAAGGAAATCCTGCTGGAATGGAATGGATACATCTAGTCAAATCCTCTTTGCCCTTAAGTCCTACTCAATATATACCATCCATACCCTGTCACATGTCTGCTCTCCTAATTTTTTAAAATGAAAAACCCCAAATTAGGCCTGAACTATCCTTCATTTTGCCGAGAACTCATGCTAGTTTAGTTTTTCAGAAGAACATGTCAATGAGCAATTCATTCATGGTTGTTGGGTTTGTTTACTATTTCATATTTGTTTGAGAATTTGCATGGCAATTCTTATCAGGTGTACATTATACTTTTTTGAGTTTTTTGCAAGTTTTTGCATTGGTGCATATTTTTGTTTATGAGTACTGCTTTTGTTCAAGATACCTCTTAATTCTGTAATTTTTGTGCCAGAATACCTTCAAATTTTGTTTTTTTTTTATTCTGACTTGATTCCTTATTTCCAGTCTCATTTTTCTTCTAATGTTATTATACATGGTCATTAATTATTCCAAAGTTGACCTGATTTCCTATATTCGCAGAGCATACTTACAAGCATAGTTCTGAAATCAAATGTGACAATGCTGGATATAGTTAGCACGAGAATGCTTGGTCAATTTGGCTTCCTAGCCAAGGTATGTGCAAGCTGATACTTGACTTCAATAATTTAACTAAATATTATTTTCTAGTTTAATTTCATTTCCTTCCATATATTTTTGCTGGAGTAGGTATTTTCTATATTTGAAGACTTGGGTATATCAGTTGATTGTGTCGCTACAAGTGAAGTTAGTGTCTCTCTCACACTTGACCCATCCAAGCTTTGGAGTAGAGAACTAATTCAACAGGTCAGTTTTTTACTGTCGAGTGTAGTTTATTGTGTTTAATAGTGAGGCTATGGTACTATGCATAGCGCATATTGGTCCATACTATGAATATGCAAAAGTCTAAATAGTCGATCTAAACAGCTCAACATTCACCACATGAATATGTTTGTAGATCAAATTTTACATTTTTTAGAAATTTTTTTACTGTTTTTTTAGATGGGTAGAAAATCACTTTATCTAAAGATTTTAGACCATGCAAAAGTAGTGGTATTCTACCTATCTAAAAAATAGTAAAAAATAAAAAAAATAAAATTTAGTCCGCAAGTACATTTTCATATGGAGATCGTGCTGAACCGTTCAGACCAATCTGTGCTATGCATAGTACCATAGCCTCACTCAACATAAATTTATATTCTGAGTTTTTCAATTGCAGGAGCTAGATAATGTAGTGGAGGAACTGGAGAAGATAGCAGTAGTTCGTTTGCTTCAGCACAGATCTATAATCTCACTTATTGGTAATGTGCAGAGGTCTTCTTTAATTCTTGAAAAGGTAATTATTACTTGTCACTTTAATATAATTTGGAAGTCCCTTTTTTTGTCTTTCACCTTAATTTCCTCACTTCAAATTTTTTGGGTTTTCAGGCATTTGCTGTGTTGAGAAGAAATGGAGTAAATGTACAGATGATATCGCAAGGGGCATCAAAGGTACTCCTCCCTTTTGATTAGATGCCCTTAAAAATATTATTCATTTACTGTAAGCCCTATAATTTATATATGATAAGTACATTCTCCTAGAGTTATTTTTTACAAGGTGGTGTTATTCTTATTACACTTCTTTCGATAATTTGTATGTTTTTCTCTGGAGAGTAAGCAACATTCAACCACGAAAAAATGATAGCAAAAAAATAATATTGATGTTACATAAAATTGAATAGCTGTTTACTAATAGTTTCAGCTTATGCACTTGCAGGTGAACATCTCCTTGATAGTCCATGATAGCGAAGCAAAACAATGTGTGAAGGCCCTCCATTCAGCATTTTTTGAAAATGGTTTCCAGTCAGAAATTGATGCGCCAGTGTTTGCCCACAGTGGGTCTTTACGGTGAGAAAATATAATTATGAATATGAATGTAAGTTTGAGCGGATATTTGAAGAGTAATGAAGTACTCAAGGAGGCCATTTTTTCCAATGGAGAAGGCTGAAAACGTGATTAGATTAGCATAATGGCATTAGAGTTTAAATTTCTTGTAACTTGAGTACTCAGTGTATTGGTTGATTGACCAAAATGCGGACAGTTTGTCGACTTATAATATGTGCTTGCGTTATCTATTTTTTAATTGACGGTAGTTGTTGGTGAACAAGTAGCTCTTCTAATAATCTCTTTATGTAGTTAATAGAATCGTTCATTTTTCCAATTGTCTTTGTTTGGTAAAATAACTTATCCTCGGTAATAATAGACTATGCCCATGTTGGGTTGGATTAAGTTGCTTGCTTCATCTTGTTTTTCTTTTGCATCTTGTTTACAATTTAAGTTATGATATAAATAAATTCATTTAGAGAAGAAAGAAAATGAAGAATGAATTTTTGTTTATGACAGTGAGTACGTAAGTGTAGTGCTGCAAGTTATTTTTTTTAAGAGATGATTTAACTTAATTCTATCGGAACTTTATCTTCTCTTGTTTTGCACATACTCGTTATCATCAAATCTGGTCATAAGGATTTTGTTTTGCAATAAAGATGAACCTTAAATTCAAAAAATGGAAAAAAAAATCTGCTTAGTTTTGCACATACTCGTTATCATCAAATCTGCTTAAATTTCCCATTCTAAGGCGAACCTGAAAAAAATGGAAAAAAAAAAAAAAAAAAAAAAAGCTATCAATTAAACGGTGAAATAAATTAATACAAGTACCTACAAAGCAGGCAACTTCAAACTTCTCTTTTAAAATAAGGAAAAAATAAAAAATAATTGGACGAGAAATTTAGAATAAACTATCATTTAGAAATTTTCAAAAGCCTATTTCTTATTTGTGTAAAATAAGTGGTAATTTCGATGAGGTTTGCTTGCTGTATATCCAAAATATCAAATTCAAAAAAGAGTGATTAAGAGATCTGGAATAAAGACAAGTGAAATACAAAAAAAAAGTAAACAGGATTTTCTCACTTCATGCTCTTTTAGATCGTACTACCAACATAGACTTAATCAAAGATCTGTACAATCTTTTAACTTGCAAGGTCCAAACTTATTTTAAAACAGATCAAGACTCAAGAGTTCAACCCCATACATTCACAGCTGCACGGCCATAACCAGTAAGGTACAATTAATCGAACAAGGAAAGCCCAAGCAATATATGAAATTTAGATGACATCTTCAAACCAGGGAAATTCCAACTGGCTTATTTTCCTTTCTTTTGGAAAGAAGCATAAGAAATAAGGTTCATCTCAAACCCTCTCTTTTACCAAAATTGCAATACATTAGTTGGAGCAGAAACAATGGCACCAAGTGCTAATTTGTAGCCTCCTAAAAGCAGGTAAAAAAAACAAAGAAAAAAAATTTACCCAAAAACAGGGCGAAAACTGTATCAGTCTCATTAATTAAACCGCTCTGTTAGCCCCTTGACCGGTCTTATGCAGTGTCCGTTTCCTGGCCTGAACCCTCCATCTCCTCTAATTCCTTAGACAATCTAGAAGCTTCTTCATCCTTCCCCTCTGAATAAAGTCCATCGATCAATGCCAAGTAAACCGGCTGGTTAATCTTTAGAGTACATTTCTCCTTCAATCCCAATAAAATATTTTGTACAATTTCTGCTTTTCCCACCTTACAAAATGCATTAATTACACCTACCAGGGATCCATCAGGCGGAACAAATTTGTTCCTAACCATAGTGATTAAAAATTTCTCGGTCTCATCTAGCATCCCCAGCCTGGCAAAACCATCTATTAGGGTGAGATATACCTTCGCATCAGGTTTTATTTTTCTAGATAACATCTCTTCATATAATCTAATAGCCTCATCAGGATTTCCAAATTTGCAATTTCCTCTAATTAAAACTGTGTATGTCACACAATCTGGCACCAATCCTTTTTCCAAAATTACACCAAAAGTTTCAATTGCACGTTGCAAATTACCTGATCTGCAAAGTCCACCAATTAAAGTATTATATATGACCAAATCTAGGGAAATCCCTTTGGTACCCATTACTTCTACCAGCTCAAATGCCTTGTTTATTTCCCCATCCTTGCATAGACCCAAAATTAAAGAGCTATATATGTACTTGTCAGGAAATAAACCTGTGGTACTTTCTAATTTGGAAAAAATTTCAAACGCCAATTTCATGTGTCCATTTTTGGATAGCTGGTCAATTAACACGCTGTAGATATTCAAATCCGGATTAACCTCTAATTCGACCATGGAGGAAAGTACTGAGATGGCCTTGGATGTATCATTTAGTTTGAGATAACCAGAGATAAGCATCGTGCAAATCACCAGATCGGGCTTTGTTCCACTCTTTACCATTTGTTCTAAATAAAACTCGGCCTTTTCCATTTTACCCAACCTGCTGTATCCCTTTATTAAAGAGGCATATGAGAACTGATTTGGGAGAAAGCCGATCTCTTGAATTTTGTCGAAGTACCTAGTAGCCAATTCAATCTGACCTAATTCAGACAAACCATCTATCAACATATTGTAATACTGTAAATCTGGGCCAACACCTCTCTTATGCATTCTATCTACGGCATCAAGTGCCATTGAAAAATCCCCCTCTCTAAGATAGCCTGAAATAAGAGCCGAACAAAGGGATGTATTCGTATGTTTACCATTCTGTACCATTTCATCCATTAGCCTATCAGCTGTAGCAGTGTCTCCACACTGGCATAGCCCCTTGATTGCAAAGCTGAAGGTAGAGGAATTGAATTTTATGCTATGCCTCCTCATTTCATCTAAAACCCACAAGATTTTCTCTTTATTTTGCTTCCGATAATACCTCTCTATAATGTAACTATACGCCGATGAATTGGGGGTGAAACCCGCCTTAAACATCTCATCAATAACAGCAAGAGCACCCTCCATATTACCCAAATGAAAAAACGTGCGAATTAGAACCTCATATATATTCTTATCAGCTTTTATTCCGTTAGCCTCCATCTCTTGCTTTAAAGCAAACACCTCATTGATATCACCTTCTACCATGAAACCTTCCATAAGGGTCTTATAGACTATGGCCTCAAGGGGAACACCATGCCTATGCATCTCCTCTAACAAACCCTTTGCCTCCCTTGCACCCTTTTTCTTGCATATGCCAACAATAAGCCCACTATATGTTAAATGATTCAAAACAATACCTTTCTGCACCATTTGATTTTTCAGTTCTAGGGCTTCATCAAAAGACCCAAATCTGCACAAGTTAAATATCATGGTGTTGTAAATCACCAAATTGGGTTCAAATCCTTTCACCTCCATTTCATTAAAGAGGCATTTAGCTGACTCTAGATCACCACTTTCGAAGTACCCTTTTATAATAATACAATAGGTGTATAAATTAAATCCAACTTGAGAATTTATCATAAATTCATGCACTTTCCAAAAAAAATCCATCAAATTAGCCTTCAACAGATCATTGAGCAATACATTGCAACACCTCTCAGATGGTGCCAAGTTGTGCTCTTTCATCAAAGGAAGAACATTTACCGCATCAATCAAACCTCGTTTCTTGTAAGCTATAATTAACTCATCACATACCACCAAATTGGTATTCACTCCTTCCACAGAGAGATATTCCTTTATGCATTTCAGAACGGATCCTGGCGGATGAATCTTGATCAATCTGTCAACCAATCCGCCAGCATGCTGACGTAGGTAAGCATTGCACAGCTTCACGACTAAGATACAATAGGAATCCAACAACTGGGCATGTTTTGGAAATTTATTATTCGAGTAGTAGAAGAACTTCAAGAGTTTACCAGGATCGAGGTCGCCGCTGGTTCGTATAACGCAGTTGACCAAGGAGGGGGCAAGCTTACCGCGGAAATTAGAGCTGGCGAAGAAGTGGCGCCAGTCGGAGGAGTGGGAGAGGACGGGGATGATTTGGCGCGCCAATTCATCTAGGGTTGGCGCTGAGTTTGCTGACGTTGAATGACGCGCTTGCCTTGATTTTTTTTTATAAAAACGCACTTGGCTGGATAGATAGGTTCTAATCGAAACGGAGCGGATTAGAGGCAGTGTTCTAGCTCCGATCATGGTGCGGAGAAAGGAACGGAGAAGAGAGAGAGAGAGACCGTGTGAAAAAAAAAATTCGGAAGGCTAAAACCTGGATCCGACTCCGCTGCTCCCCAAATTGCGTTGTGGGCTTATGGGGCTAAAATTTAACATCCGACCCGGCGCAAATGTTATTGGGCTCGATCAGACCAAAATCTTATTGGGTAGGATGTGGGCCGATATAAATAAATCTCCATCACGTACTATTCAAAACGAGCACAAATTAGGCCTGTTCGATTACGGAGGATTAAAGGGATTGATTGAAATAGATTTTCTGTTCCAGCTGAATAAGAACAAAATTGAATTAAATTGAGTTTGAATTTTTACAGTAAAAAAATTTCTACTTTTCAGAAATATGATTCTCTTCTATTTCAGTCATATTTTACTTTTATTGTCTCACAAAGTACACAACTTAATTTGTCAGATATCTAATTTTATGAAAGCACCCGGACTGGTTTTAAAATACTACTACAACAGTAAGATTAATGAAAATGATTAAAACTTTTTGACTTACAAAAATTATCATTGCATAATCAACCCGAGGTAATACAAATAATTTGACATTTAATATGAATACATTACTTGTGACAACCTGATGGCCATGAATTAAAATGGAACGAATCGTGTTGATGTAGGAATCTGTATCCCCTGATCCCCTCATGGCCTCAAGTACCTGAAGGAGTGAAGGTACACTTAAAAGAACGGTTTGGATTTAGTTCAGTTAGACTGAACGAATTTGATGTCTATTATAGTCAGATACCAGCCGACCGACTTTTTTTTGTTTTTTTTTTCGGACATGACTTGGATGCAGGAAATATTTAAAATTCGTGCCAGATTAAAATAAACGGTTTGGATCTCAGTACCCGTACTGGATCGTACTGGATCTGAAATCATCTGAATTCATAAAAAGATAAGAGGCGGAGAAAATATCAAGCGCTTGAAGTTTCGAATTGAGCTCCGCTTTAACCCATCCATGGCTGCCCTCTCTCTCGCTTCCTCGGCGATTCTACTCAGACTTCCTTCTACTAGTAGGATTACTTCACCGCCGATCAGTTGCCATCTCTCTATACCTCCCTTTTCGCGCCATGCTTTGGGAATCGCTCGGGGTTCTTCGAGGCGGATCGGACGGTGCGCGGCTCTCGGGACTGATCGGACGGTCTACCAGGGCGTGTATGGTCCTTGGGCCGTGGAAGATGAAGATGTGAGAGAGGTATTTAATTAAAATACAATAGCTTTGCATGATTTATAATTGCATTAGAGTCCTGTTAAAATTGCTGAGAACAGTCACTCGTTGCTGCTGAATGTCATTTCCAAAAGAACAAATATTGCATGTTTCATGTTTGAGCTCAGGATACTACATTTGGTCAAATTACCTGAACCAGACTTATGGAGAAATACTGTTGCAGCCCCTCTATCTATATATCTATTTTTTTTAGGGAAAATTTATTGGAGCGGTAGTGTAGAACAGTACCGCTGACAGGTGGGACCCACTGTTCAGTAAAACTATATCATAATGCTATTTTACTGTAGCAACAGAAAAAAAATTAGGTCAGTCTGTCAGTACTCTGGTACATTACCCACTAGAGACACTGATGCAATGAGTATGGTGTGGTTCAGTGGTTGGGTTAGTCAGTTTCAGATTCAATTTGATTAAAAGAGTTTTAATTATTTCTGAGTTTGATGTTGTATCATTTTGGGTTATGGTCATTAAAAATTATGTCGGTTAGTCAACAGAATCCAAAATAACCAAACCAAACCAACCTTCTCATTAGGTTTTCGACCCATTATACCGATTACTACCTGTACAGTCAGGTGGTAGATTGGTATAGTAATTTTTCCAATTGTACTTGCGGCATTTCATCGTTTTCCTGTTCATGCATAAAATAAATTATTATGCTTTCAGGTAATTCTATACAGATCAGGCCTAGTCACTGCTGCCATATCCTTCGTATTAGGTGCCACGTCAGCATATCTCCCTCAAGATAACCCTATTTCTGGCATCATCCGAAACCAACTTGACATTATCTACATAGTTGGAGCAGGTGGTCTTGGTTTGTCCCTGGTTTTGATCCATATTTACGTGACCCCCATAAAAAGATTTTTACAAGCATTGTGGGCCCTTGGTGTTATTGGATCTATTAGTTCTTATTTTGCACTTGCACAACCAATAAATGAGGGTTTAGTTGAGTATGTGGTCGAGCACCCAGTTGCGCTGTGGTTTGTGGGACCCGTCTTTGCAGCCTTAACTGGTCTGGTTTTCAAAGAAGGTATGTTGGACACTTGGATTTATGAGTTTTTATGTTCTTTAATATGAACTTGAACCTTTTTAAGTTAATTTTGCATGATAAACAGGTCTATGTTACGGAAAACTTGAGGCAGGCATCTTGACGTTTATCATACCTGGACTTCTTCTCGGCCATTTGGTATTCCTCTCTCTTTATCTCTCTACCTCAAAATTTGTTGATACTAAAACCTGTAAATAATTTGCTTTATTTTTTACTTGAGCAGTCTGGATTAATGGATGATGGAACAAAATTGAGCCTTTTGGGGGTTTGGATGGCATTATTTGTATTATTTGCCGCAAGAAAATTTCAGCAACCAATTAAGGTATTGTTTTCCATTACATATTTTCAAAATATGCACCTGTTTTTTACTTCCATCGACAAGAAATGACACATTTTTTCTATTTCTTTTTGTCTTTTTAGGATGATATCGGTGACAAATCAGTATTCATGTTCAATGCATTACCAGAAGAGGAAAAGAAGGCATTGCTTCAGGAACTCAATCAGAAGCTAGAATAGATGTAATTTTTAACAATATAAAGATAAATAAATCACTCTAACTAAAAATAATCTCTGCTTGGCAAAAGGCGATACATAGAACAAGGTATCGGCAGGGAAAAAAAGGGAAAAATGAAAGAGAGAAATTTCAATAGGCATTGGGCCCTGTTCTTGATATATTTTGATCGATTGGAGTCTGGTCGAATAGTTACTATTGTATAGCAGTTTTGCGTATCCATATTCCACATACTGTTATACTATTTGTAGTATATATTAGGAATAATCAAATGAATTTATGTTAGCCTTTGATTGTATAAACTATTTGTCTGGTTTGTCTTTTATTCCCTGCCAATAATAAAAGAGAACATACAGAAATTTCTAACTCACCACGAAATAATTGGTAAAACGTGTTATAAGGGACGATATACTAAACATAAAACAAACAGAAAGATGAATTATATCCTGGTTTGATGCAGTAAGTTTTTATCTTTCTTATGAAAAACGCAGATTCAATTTTTGAGAGTAATATCTAAAAGATGTTGAAGTGTTTTGAAAACTACGCTTATTCGTCTAGTTCCTTCAATTGCACGTGCAAATTTTGATAGAAGTTATTTACAAAAAAATATAAATTCAAAAACAAGAGCGCCGTCTGTGGGAATCGAACCCACGACCACACGGTTAAAAGCCGTGCGCTCTACCAGCTGAGCTAAGACGGCTTAGATACTTTTGTTCTTTTTAAAAATATATAATCTCATATCAATATAATTTCAGACACAACACGTGTCACGTAGAGTGCCAACTGCCACCTCGGGATGTTGCTCGAAATAATCGTGAGCCGATGAGCGGTAGACAACCCAAAAAAAAGAAGACAAAAAGGGTTCCATAAATAAAAAGAAAGAAAGAAGAGCATTTTGATTGTCAGGTGAAGGGATGCTGGTCAGGTTGATAACTTGGAGACGCTTTGCTTGTCTACCTCGGCGATTAGACCCGCTGCTGTCTCCGGTAAGATCGTTTCCTTTCGGTGCATCACTAACAGGAACACGTCTCATTCCTTGGACAGAGTTCAACAGAGGTCAGCAGTTGCCCTTTTTTGTTCATTAATTCTTGCTCTTTAAGGAAAAAAAAATGGCTGATGAAACAAACTAAAAGTTGATCCAAAAGAGAATATGGCAGTGCATTTAAATTATGCAGTGGTTATATATTGGGTAATTTTTTCTTTAAAAAAAAAAATCAAGTTAGCGGAGAATAGTTTGAGATCCGAATATTATTTTAATGGGCCCATGGACCTAACATTTTAATGGATCATTACAATATTGGGAAGCTCTGTTGGATCTTGAACATAATTATCCACATATGGTTTTGATCAGTTGGGAAAAATGTGTGCAAGTTTCAAGAGGAACGAGGTAAGTGCAAAAAATGAAAGATGCTAAGTGCTGACTTCTCTTTGAAAAAAAATGTCTACTTAATATATATTTTCCTTCTTTGATTAAAAACGTAAATGCTTCAGTGGCAAAATTTCTAGTATCAAATAGAAGACCATTTTATGTAACTTCCAACATAATAAGCAAATGCCCAAGATGAGAGGAAGCCCATTTGGAACTCTTTAGTTTTTTTTTTTTTTTTTTTCCTTTTTGCAAATGATCTAATAATCAAGTAAATTATTTATCAAATTAAATTCTAAATCAAAAGATGGAACCAAGGAACCAAGCAGTTAGTTCATTCATATATTGCAACATGTGAACATATGGGTTGACTTTGTTGCTTTTCACTAAAAGGAGCCTGCTATTAACCACACAGATAAATCACAAAGACATTAGCAGATTGCACTGATTAGAGAAAATTATCCAAGTAAAATCACATTTAAAGTATATGAAAGGTATGCAAAGTCCAAGTAGGATATATCAAATTCAAAAAATAAACAAATGCCATATAAGGTCCGGCAAATTTTTATTGCCGGACAAAGCATTTTCTTTGATCAAATAAGCTATTAAACATGAGAGATGTTCTGATTTATAAATCCTTAATATGCACCACTGATACTTTCTGTTAGTTTTCTTCAGCTACATTTTAGTCTATTTCTAGGAAGTCCCCTAATTTTACATATTTCAGGTTATGCATCAAAGACCCCAGTACCGACTTGTCATGACACAGGCCTACAAGACCTCACCCCAACACTGTCAGCAATAAAAAACCCTAATCCTAGAATCGAGTACGATCAAAGTATCCACGAACGGTATCCACCAGGTGACCCGAGCAAGAAAGCATTTGCATACTTCGTTCTCACAGGGGGGCGTTTTGTATATGCATCATTTATCCGTCTCTTGATAATAAAATTTGTTGCTAGCATGTTGCCTACGAAGGATGTGCTCGCACTATCCACACTCGAGGTGGATCTTTCTGGCATCGAACCCGGATCCGTTATAACCGTGAAGTGGCAAGGAAAGCCAGTTTTCATATGGCACCGTACTAACAAGCATATCAAGCTGGCAAACAGTGTTGACCTGGCAGTGCTTCGGGACCCACAGACTGATGGGGATCGGGTTAAGAAACCTAAATGGCTTGTCCTGGTTGGAGTTTGCACCCATCTAGGATGCATCCCTTTACCAAAAGCAGGGGAATTTGACGGGTTCTTTTGCCCATGTCACGGGTCACATTATGATAGTTCAGGTCGGGTCAGGAAGGGCCCCGCCCCGTTAAACCTTGCAGTGCCACCGTATGAATTTTTGGATGAGAATAAGTTGCTTATTGGTACACTAGCTGCATGATTTGTATATTGCTACATATGTTTTTTTTTACTTGTTACATATGCTTTTTTTTACTTGTTATGAAATGAAGCACTCTGAATTCCTGATGTTAGGAACTTGTAGTTTCATATTATAAGACACTTCCTTATTTTAAAAGCAGTTTGGTGAATTTGTGCTTACCGTTTTAATTCTTATTTGCAACCATCATTGATGTTTCTATGCTAAATCTGATCAAATGATTGCCTTAAAATTAGCAAATATAAAATCCCTTAAAATTATCCGAGAACAAATACTCCTTAGACTTGGCACCAATTGAGAGTACGTGGAGGGGAAGTGAGATTCACTGTGCGGAGGGCTCAGGGAAGCTTCACCTCAGACTGTCCGGTCAGAGCAAATTTATCTGCTCCAGAAGAGAGGAAAACAGACTGTCCGGTCAGAGCAAATTTATCTGCTCCAGAAGAGAGGAAAACAGAGAGGGAGCGGAGGGAAACAATTACTGTTCAGAGGGGAGATGATTTGCTCCAGAAGAGGGAAAACAGAGAGGGAGCGGAGGGAAACAATTACTGTTCAGAGGGGAGATGAGGGGGAGACGAGATGAGCACCGTGTACGTTTTTGATGAAATTCTTCACCTCCAAATCAGAGTATAAGTTCACTGTTCAGAGGGAAGTCTCACTCACGAAACTCTCTCTTTTCTTTTCATTAATGAGTTTTCACTCCCGTTTTGTGAAGCACAGCTTTAGTGACATGGTATAGTACACTTGATGATCAAATATTAATCAAATATTAAGATAGTTTTCTTTAAAAATTTAGAAGAACTAGTAATACATTTAAACCCAAACATTTTTGTTCCTCAACAAACTAATCTGACAATAGTGATCTATGATCATAGACTCACATATTTTCTCTACCAAATATATTGACTACATAAAAAAAAGGAAAATTTCCCTTTTTGTACCACCTTTAAACCCATAAGTAGACCTGCCATTTTTCCAGGCATCCATAATAATCTATTGTATTTAATTTGAGCATGAACTTGACCTAAAGAAGTGACATGTGATGATGGCAAAACCTGAATAGGTTTATATTAATATGTATAGATTTGTATACTTTTTTAGTTTTGGCAAATTTGTCTAATCTCCTATGCAAACAAGCTGGAGCTTTCCACCATACACATCAGGGAGCTGGCTCTCATCAATGTCATTTAATAGCACTGTTTGCAAATCTTTATCATCCACAAAAACAATCTGTAAAAAGGAAAACGATGAATATAAATTGTGAAAATGACATCAAGGAGATGGTGTAGGGTGCATCCCATATGAACAATTTATTAAGTTATATATCACCTTCTGCGAGGTACTATGCATAGTGCATAATAGTGCATATTAATATATTATGGATCATATCTTCATTTCAAGTACTAAACAATCAATCTAAACTGTTCAGCATAATTTCCATATAAAAATGTACTTATAGATAAAATTTAATAATTTTTGGAAGTTTGCTACTATTCTCTGTAGAAAATTACTTGATCTAAAAATTCTTGACCATTCAAAAGTAGTGATTTTTTACCTATCTTAAAAATTAGTAAACAAGTTCTAGAAAAAAAATATCAAATTTAGCCTGCAAGTACTATTATATGGAGATCATGTTGACCAGTTCAGATCCACTATTTGGACTTTCTAAATAAAAATTTAGTGCCGGTAATATTGCAAATACATTTTCATATGAAGATCATTTTTATTTTTTTACTATACTTTTTTCTCAATTCGGATTTTCGTCTTCTATTATATATCGGTTACTCCACTTGTGTTGTTAGGCCGTAAATATATAGACAACAGTACTACCATTACAGAAAGTGAGAAAACCAAAGGAAGAAGGGGGAAAAAAGATACTTTCTCTCTGGTGTTTTTGTCGATAAACGGGTATACAATCTTCCATGCCTTCATGAACATCGATGGCACATGGATCAGAAACACCTTTCCAAGCCTTTCAGGGTAGTAATTCTATAACCACAAATAAAAAAAGTTCTTAGTCACTGGCAATATAGTTACAGTAATAATATTCAAGAACACACTCAGTATTTTTGCACAAGTCATTAACTGGTATATATATTGAACACTCCTGATACAGTACTGTTTAGTTGTGTGTTCACTTTGATTGAATCCCTGTACCTGTAAGATGTCAAGAGCAGCAAGATATGCGCGAATGTCACAATTTGAATATCCCCAGCCTTTCAAATCACAGATGCCCATGAATTTCTCATGACCTTCTGGCATCCTGCATTTTTAATTTTTTTTATTTATCAAAAGTTAATTATTACAGATGTACAGTTGAGGATATATATAGTATAACTTCCTATTTATTTTTTTCTTTTCTCATATAACTATATTTTATGTGGTCCCTCTGTAGTTTAAGAAAGCTCAGTTCTGGCCTGGTGTGATTGTTCATGCGTTGGTACACAAATTGCAAGAGTTAGGTGAATATTAATGTCAACTAAATTTCTGGCTTTTTAATTGGTACTGGTATTGCACTTGTAGTAGCACTTTTTATAAACTTCTACCTGTCTATCTATCATTTCTGAAAGACTCCAATTTTTCCAATAAATCAATTTACATGACTACACTTGACATTTTGCTTGTCGGCACACATGCAAACATTAAAACTTGAGGGTGTAATTGTGTGAACTTTTTTGAATTAGGAATATAATTTTTTTCCAAAGTTACAAATTTTGAATACTGAAGAGAACAACAATTAAGTAGCATATAGATGATGTCCAATTAAAAGAAATAAATCAAGAAATAGACCAATTAGGCTACTTGCTAGCATTTTATTTCTGACATGACTAGACCAAGAATTCAATGATGAAATACCTTGCACATATTTTCTCAAGGCTGTAGATAACATAACCTACAACAAATAAGAGATTTCGTCAGTTATATCAGAATCTTTTCTGGATATGCAACATGCTAACTATATTTTAGTATGCTACCAGAAAATATTAAACATACCACTAATAGTCGAGTGCTATCCAAAGGATGTTCAATCAGTAGGATTTGGTTAATTAATGATTGTAATTTGCAAGAGTCCACAGGATATTTTATCTGCTGGTATATGTCTCTTATTTATTTGATGAACACCAGATAAACTTTTGACAGTTTTTCTGATAACCCTTGTAAAATTAATTTGAACAAGAAGTGATATAAAGGGTTTTCAAAATACAGGGGTTAAATAGATTAATTCTTGTTTATGACAGCTGGCAGCAAAGCTTATTATCTCAAGAAATAATAATAAGAAGAAGTGATTTTATTTGGCTGGAAAGGAAAATTGAATCTTGCTTGCCATTGAATTTAGAAAAATAATAAGCAAAGTTGGATTGGAATTTGGAAGAACAGGACAATTACAATTTTGTCCTTGTCATTGAATTCATTGCTTCCCCATCTCTCTCTGTCTCTCCCAATATGAATTTTTTCACCAATCAACTTGGCAACATTTGTCAATTGAGACAAGGGCTTTTTTGTCCTTTAGATAAAGTGAATTGAAATTGTTTACGTAATCTGTTAATCAATTCTTTCTGGATTTAATCCATTCTAGAAAGAAAAAATGGCAATCAGATTGTAACCTTCATAAAAGATAATTGGGTCAAAATGTCAAAGGGAAATGCAAATTTGGTTATAATACTAGACTGACCACCAAATGGTTAGAGCTACATTTGTGGATCTGGATTCCATTTTTTCAAATAATAATAATAATATGAGTAATTTTTTAAAATAATAAGGACAATTGCAGTAATAATTTCTAATTTATTTATTTGTTTATTTACATTATTGATCTTATTATTATCATTATTGTTGATATTGAAAAACAATTAAAATTGATTCTTACTCTTAAACTCGTTCATCTCGCGCTTTGAGTAGTAGTGTCTACCGCCATAAACAAGCACCACCGGTCTCCCGGTTTTGTCGAAACCCTGCATGTACACCTTGTCTTGCTCAAGTTCATTTTTTACTTCTTCATCAGAGATAAATCCATTAGGGATTGCACTTTTCCTCCATTTGAGATACTTCAAAAACATTGCCGAGGCCTTGTCAATGTCATGGTCTCGCGCTCGAAGAAATCTCCTCAGCGCCTTGTCATCAGCCTCCTGCATTTCATGACATTTTGTTATTTGACAACTTCATTTGGAAATTTTTTTTATTAGTAGTTATATTTGACTACTCTGTTGGCTCAAGTTGCAAAATCAAATTAGCTTATATATAGATGTTGAACACAAATGAACTTTTATAATTTAAATGAATTACTGTTTCTGGGTTTTCTCAGTCAATAACTCTGCATAAACAACAATAATAGGAATGTTTTCTTCAAAAGTTAATATTCTGAATACACATTAATTTGACAGATGAAGATAGTTCCAAAATATTAAAGATAAATGAAAAAAAAAGAGAGAACGGGGTTAGTACTTCAAATCAATTTAAGGGACCGTTAAAATATTAAAGCTAGTCAAAATATACTTTTATTTATACTAGTATCGTGCCCATGCGTTGCAATGGGATATATTATAAAATTGGATAGAATATGAAGAGACTTTTTTGTTTGACATTCACACAAAATTTTAAAAAATATATATTTAAACAAAAATAAAAGACAAAAAAATGGAGATCCAAATAATAAATGACAATAAAAAAAACAACAAATGAAAAAAAAATTAAATATAGCATGAAAAAAGTTCTTGAAGTATCATTGTTAGTGTGCTTATCTTCGATGTAGTCCAATTTTTCTAAAAATGAACAAACAAAATTTGAAAAGTAGATTATAATTGCTCAAATTAAAAAAAAAGTATTTAAATGGAAATAAAAGACAACATCAAAACGTATTTCATTTTTTATGGTTGGATTTATTAATATTTAATTTTATAATATGGAACGTATTTTATAATTATTTTTCTCTAACAGAACGTTGTATTGAAAATGTTCTGTCAAAAAATAAAATTATGATGAATACTGAAACTTCTCATATTTATAAATGAAAAAAAAAAGAGAACGGGGTTAGTACTTCATATCAATTTAAGGGACCGTTAAAATATTAAAGCTAGTCAAAATATACTTTTATTTATATACTTTCTCAGAAAAATTATAAGAATATACTTAAAATACAAGAAAATCTCATCTAATTTTTTTTTAAATTATGATTTTATTTTACGCTTTTGTCAGAAGTATTTCATCCGAAAATATTGTCTCTATCCCACTACAATATTTGGACTCTTCTTCTAAAATTCACCGAAAAGTTGCTATGATTTTTTTTTTTTTTGTAATGGCCATACCGACTAAAAGTCACAAATGTTCCCCTTTTATTTGACACAAAGAAGCAGGTTTGTTTTCCAACCCCTTTCTGATGTGTAAAACTGTGCTGCCTTTTTGAACATTTATTTCCACCAGGAAATTAAATGATCCCGAAAATAGTAATACCAGTGCCTTTTCGAACATTTATTTCCAATAGGAAATTATTGATCCTAATGTTAGGTCTATCATCTATGGCTGCCAATCAACGAAGTGTCCTTTTAATTTCTTTTGGGCCCCCAAATTATGGTCCATTTGTGACTAAAGATTGTACCAGAGTTCCTTACCAACCGGGTTCCGTACCGCTTTCTGTTCCCTCATACAATGGATGGAATGCAAGTACATAGATTATCTAAAATTTCAGGATTCAGTTCTGCTGAAAACCAAAATTGGTCAATTTCATTTTTATTTTTGGTCCAAATTCCAAATGAGGTTAGAAAAAAAGTTGAGAATGAGAGAAACGAACTAAACAAAAAAAAAAATGATTAGGGAAGCCCTAAAAATAGAAAATAATAAATTATTTTGGACTTATGAGAACAGAAACATACTAGCATGTTTAGTTACATCTTAAGAAGAAAAATTGAAAGATCAGTTTTTGATTTAGTGACAAAGAGTGCGGAGTAGATCCGATGGGTTTTAGATTTGCCTTTAAGTCCGATGGGTATCAAAACCGTCTAATGTACTAGCACAGATGTCAAGGCGAAGCTGCACGAATTTTGAAGTACATTGAACAGCTCTAGTGTTCATTGGATCAGAGGTTGGTCCAAAGCCCATTGAACCTACACTTTTCAGCTCTGTTCGGCATACTGATGGAAATAGGTGTGGGTGTGAATTTTGAACTAAATTTTACTGTGTTCGTGGGAAAAAAAAATATTTTCCCACATGCACAATAACAATAACGTGCAAGAACAGGCCTTCTTGTGATGACAAAAGATGATAATGCTCTAGACTGCAATTTTAAATCCTGATAATCTCTCATGAATATGAGACAGTACTTGAGTGGTGTGATACGTACTTCTTCTCAAACAAAAAAAAATGAAGAAGAAAAGAAAAATTGTTGGTATTGACGTATTGTTGATCCTGTACGGGTATATAAATATTATTATGTAGGTTTGTTAATATGTAGGTATAATTAATACGGAATGGAAGTAGGTAGGTTCATCCAGCTAAGCTCAACCTATATAAGCATGAAAAACGAGTGCGACTGTACATGTATGTGTGTGTAATAATATGATTGGGACCAACAAGAACCTAAATAGATACCAACTCTCACAAAAAATTATTTGCTCATAACACAATTTTACAAGAATATCCCTGACATCTCGGATTTTAGATAGACGTACAACAATATGCTGAATTTCTAAACTACAAAATTTTTGACAAAACATATGCGTGCAGAGCATAAAAAAAATATTAAATGAGGAAGTAAATTTTAACACATACATGCGTCAAGAATTGCCTAAATCCATGCACTCAGTTTGAATTAATTTTCCAATGCATAATATCATACGTATATAATTTCGTTTTGAACGCATGTGTTAATACAGTTCTAGAAGCATGCATGCATTCAAGCTCGGTTCAATAATATTGTATTTCACTCAAAAAAAAAATAATATCGTACCTAAAACAAAATTGAGAATGCATGCGTTCAATTTTAGATATGAAGGTATAAAAATTTTAAAATCTGAGAAATTGGTGTTATATTTTAACAAAATTACTGGTTGGGCAAAGCATTTCAACTCTCAGATGTCACATTCAAAAGCCGTTTTGACTTTTCCACGACTAAAGAAAAATAAGAGGTTAATTTCTTTCTTGAATATTTGAAAGTTTGGTCTCCTACTTACACTTCTTGACTAAACAAATATTGTTTTGTATACTTGTTGACTAAAACAATGTTACAGAAATTGAATATTAGTTGTCCCTTCGTTGATATTTTCATTTGTTCCTTCTTCCTTTTTTAATGATTTCTATCTGATAATTGAAATACATCTAATTTGCACTTTATTTCACCTTTAATTTGACAATAATTTCACCTGTAATTTAAAAATAATTATATTTGAATATAGTTTTCTAATTTTCTATTTACTGAACTAGATACTTTAATTACAGTAAAAAAAAAAAATTGGGACCAGAAATTCTATACTTTAAGAATATGTTTCGAGATTTTTCGAAAACAATATATTATTATTTTAATTTTTTTTTCAAATGCTACACGTAATAAAACGATGGTCATGCGCGCTATCTAGAAACTCGTTCAAGAACAACGGGTTAAGGTCGAAACAAAGTACACAACTATTAATGCACAGGGGCCGTACAAAGAGTTTAAACAACAAAACAAAATTTTGATCTGTTGAAATGTTCAATCAGTACAAAAATAAAATCTGAAAAGGCACCATCATGCACCTACTAATTATTAGACCCCCACAACTATATATCCCAAAAGAAACAAAGCTCTTTTGTCTTTAATTTGTTCTAATTGCTTTATCTGCACGCTGATATATATAGATTTATAACCTAATTATGCTTAATTTACTAATTCATTTATATATATGTTCCGTTATTCTCTTATTTTAAAATAGGTTACCAGCTGATTCTGGAATGCACGCGCTCTACTTGAATTAAAACATGGTGCAACTAAACCAAGTAACTGACCAAATGAGCATATATATTCAAATTAAAAATTCAAATAGAAACCTTAGCAGAAGGGTCTTGTGCTTCAACAAGAGCTCTCATTTGCGCGACCTTCTTCGATTCTTCATCGTTTTGATCATGAGTTGCTATTGATTCTTTGCTGAGAGAACCCATCGGTGCATGCACTTTCTCTCTCTCTCTCTTTCTTTCTAGAGAAGATGGAGCGTGTATGGTTTTGAGGGGGAATTAAGAGACGCTGTGTATTGTGTAGGTAGATATAGGTGAAGAACAGTTGGATCTGAACAAAGGTTAGTTTCCGTAGAAGGGAAAAGGTTGAATTTCAATTTGTTGAGAGAGGTAAAGGTGTGATTTTTGTGGCCTCTTTAGATTTCCATATTATTCAATCATAATAATGGAGGGCTATGGCCTAGGGAGTCCGGGATCATGAAATTAATAACTAAATTTGTAAGTTGGAATCCGGACCGTTCGATCATGAAACAACTCAAATTTTAAGCAAGAATTAATTACGAGATCTCTTTATTATGTGTGCCAAAGTCAATCAGACGATCCGGATTTAAACTCAACATTTGAGTTATTTTAGAGGATCCGAATCTAGGGATATATGTGTGTATATATTTTTTAAATTATTTGGATCCTTTTTTCATATAGCATTTTATTTTGTAAGATATAAATTTAAATAGGTTAATAGATAATAGGGGGTATTTCATGTATATCCTGAAAAACATCAAAATTATGTATATTTCCTTCCAAAATTCATCATACCGTATAATTCGTATTTACCCTTTAAAATTTTAAAAAACACAAATTTACTCATTTTATTATCTTTTCTATTAAAACTAATTTTAAATTTATAAAATTCTCAATTTTATCCTTTATTAAAAAGATTAAAAAAAAAAGGTGGACTATGTTTTAGAAAAATGTCATCTTGATCAATTTCCAAGGACAAATAATTTATTTCTTTACTTCTAATAATATACAAAAGCTTATACCTAAATATCATTGTGCATGCATGGATCAGTACATTGAGAAATGAATCATTTGTCCTCAGAAACCGACCAATTAGAATGACATTTTTCTTAAACATATTACATATTTTTTAACTTTTTAATAAATGATAAAATGGGTGCTTTATAAATTTATAATGAATTTTAATAGGTGAGGTAATAAAATGGGTAAATTTGTGATTTTTTTAATTTAGAAGGGTAAATAACTAAATATGATATTATGAAGTTTAGAGGGAAAAATATGTAATTTTAAATTTTTGAGGGGTATACATGAAATTCCCCCAAGATAATATTGGTGAATAAGAAATTACGTGCAATTTTATAATAGCAACATATGTACGTATATGCTGTGATTAAAAATACATTATAGATTTTCTGTAACTTTATAATAAGATGATATATTACATAAATTTATAATAATCCAATTAAAGTGCAGAATGCAATTTAGTTATATTTCATTATCTTAAATATATATCGTCACAATTACTTATAGATATTACATGATTGTCATCATCAAGTTGTACAGAAATTAGATTTATAGGTTAGACTCGTACAAATTAGTTAAATTAAATAGTTTGTTTAATATGAGATGGGGATCAAGCCTTTGTATCACATCAATTTCTATGGCATGCTGGATTTTAGTATGTAACCTCTCATATTGAGATAGCTTAGGTCATGTTCGGTCGCTCTATTGTTTCTGTGGAGAAAAAAAATTTAGTTCAATCGAATTTTTTTTTCCCACGCTAACAATAATTTTTAGTTCAATTCCCGTATCCATACTCATTTCCAATGAACCGCCGAACATGCCCTAATTGAAGTATATTATATTGTCTTTAATTTACAATATCGTAACACAAATTAAATAATTATATGTTTATTCATATCATGCATGTATTTTTCTTTTAAGTATTCTAAATTTTTAATACACCATTAAAAATATAATCCAAATCTAGTTTCGTTGAAATAATGAATACTTATTTATATTAATTTTTTTATTTTAATTGAATATAAATTTGCATATGAAATTTTATAACTTTTTTAAATAAATTTGTATTTGGATAATGCTAGAATTTAATATGAAATCAATAAACTAACAGCTAGCTAGGCTTATATTAATACGGCACCGGTGCAGATATTAATACGGCAATAATATACTCTCTTTTTTGTCAATATCCATTTACATTGATTTGGACCAATACTGTTCACAAATCACAATCCCAAGATAAAGACAAATGGTCGAGATCAGCATTCGGGTTTTGCATTCGGGTCGATACGGATTTAGGATTGTTCGAATTTATGCATGGTATGATATCAAATTTGAGATTTTGAGTTACTAAAATTGTATGGGTTTTAGTTTAAATCTCAAGTTATTTGAATTCAGATTCAGTTGAGTTTGAATCGTAAATTAATTAAAATTTGATGGTAAGAATTACGTTTGATATAGCTAGTTAAAATTATATTCTTTTTTTTTAAAGATAACATATTCAAAACCTAATAAAATCCGTGTTTATGAAAAATGAGAACTATAGCTCTTCCTTTGCTGAAAAAGAATTAAGATTGGTTTTAATTGATTTTTCATATGAAACCGACCGTTGTGTGGATTAAATTTTGCTACGTATTTTTTCCTAATATAAAATTATAAAATCACCAAAAGGAAAAAAAATTATAATCTTTTAAAAATAAAATAGATTTGCTAACTTATTTGTTTATGACCACTAGAACGACATGCTACTTCCCATGCGGCCATCCCACGTGAATAATACTTTTCAGTTCAATTTCCACGTCTATGTCCATTTCTAATGTCCTGTTGAACAAATTCTAAGTTTTGATATGAATTTGGAATTCACATTTGGGTATAAATTTAATGTGATGTTAAACTCATCAAGCTCTTCAGTGAGTTTAATTTTAAAATTTATCAGACTAATTCAACCGATAACTTTTAAACAATTAATTAAATTTATCAATTTCACGAGTAATATATTTAACATGAATTTGTGAACTTTTAATTTAATCAAATATACATTCAACCTCTTTTTTTAACTGCTTGATTTATATTTAACTAATTAAAACATATATAAATTTTGTATATAATTAAACATATCACTCGTGAAAATACTCGGTTACAATGATTTTGATTCATTATTTGAAACTAGTATGATATGACAACATGATAAAATTAACATTCTATGAACAATAATTAAGTTTGAGAACCGGTCTTTGATGTACATAGTGACTAAAATCTTTTTGTTTGAGAGGTCACATGCTTAAAATTCAAAATACTTAATTCCACTTTTATCTAAAAAACTTAAAAAAAATATTTAGTTCAAACCAATTTCTTTCAAGAAATAAAAAAAAAGACATAACGAAGGAAAATCAGTGTCAACCGAGAACTGTAGCGCTGCCCATAATTAGCAGAGTTTAGGTGACCAAGCTCCGATAAATCAAGCCTTTTTTTTTTAATATTCCGCTTGTTATAAATGGTGGAAACAATTCCCTAAAAAAACTAATAAAATCACATATGAAATTTAAATGTTTTGTGAGAAATATTATCCGAAACTACACGTGGACATAGGTGTGAAAACAGAGCGGATAGTTGTAAAATCGTATTCATATTTTTATTTTTATTTTCTGGATACGGACACCAAGCGAATATCAAACATATCGGACGGACACGAATACGGAGCCAGATCAGATCGGATATTTATTAAAATAATATAAAAAATATTAAAAAATATAAAAGTAATTTCCTCAAAAAAATATAAAAGTACTATTTATCTAATTATAATTATAATGATGAATAACATAAAATTTTCATAATATATATATTAAAATATATGGTATATATCTACTATTCGGTTGTCGGATATCCACATCTAAGTTTTTAAATACGGATCGGATATTATCTATACCATTTTCACCCTTGTGTGGACATCATAAATTAAAAAAAAAATAATTCAAACATCTGAAAAGCCTAGTGCAAATTCAGGGCAATACCAGCCCATGCGGTTCATCTGATTTCAGTTGTTGGAATCTATCAAGATTCGTGCAAGCCTTATATCGAACAAACAAACCAGATGTCTATTCTTCGAGAAAAAGCATGATTAACAAAATACCTTTACTAAATCAAAGAAAGTATGATCTGCAAAAGATGATGACATCTAATACTTTATATTTTTTTTTCACTTGTGAATTACGATTAATATATTTTATTTCTAGCAAATGGTGCTATTAATCAATTCTCTCTGTATAATTTTCTATTCTTTACCTTAAACCTTGTGAAAGATTCCCTTAGCAACACTTTCTATAATAACAGGTCAAACACAAAGATGATAATTTATATAATGAAATCAAACTGGAATCCCATCGTGTGTACTGAAGATGATGTTAATATTGTCAGCACATCTTCCATCTTTATTTTATCAAATAAATTATCATCTTTGCGTTTGACCTGTTGCTATAGAAAATGTTGTCAATCTTTCACAAGGTTTAAAATAAAGAAATAGAAAACTACGTCATTTTCTGAAAATAAAATATATTAATCATGATTCATAAGTTAATAAAATATAAAGAATTAGAGGTGGCCATCTCTTGCGTTTCATACTTTCTTTAACTTAGTAAAGATGCTTTGTTAATCTATCAAGGTTCGTAAAGGATTGATTGTGCCTATCATTACATTGCCTCTCTAAAAATCATTTAAATTAATATTTTCATAAAGGTAATTTAGTTTCAATATCTCTAAGACATGTCAAGTAATTTAATTTTTACTAATAATTATTTTTAAATGTGTGGGGTATCTCTAATTCAATATATAAAATTAATAACTTTATTATGTGAATATATATAAAAACATCAATATATTTTTAGTGTTAAATTTTTTTATCTTATTCATTTTAGTTTTAAAAAATACTTTTTTAAAATCATCTATTTTAATTTCCGAAACAAAATTAAATAATAATCCTAATTTTATAGTTTTTTAGTAGCGCATGCGTGAGATTGTGGATCAGAAATGGACGCATCTAATTATGTGGGACCCGCTACTCTGTGTCTCATTATTTTTGCTGTCTCCTCCCTTTCACCATTTATTAAGAGGGACTTCCATTTGCGTGGGATCACCATTCAGTCTCCTATTTCTCTCTCTTTTTCTTTCTTTTGGGTTTCTATCTAGTCTTTCAGTTTAGGATGTATCCTATGTTCCTAACTTCATTCTCTCTATTTTTTTTTCCTGACAAAAAAGAAAAGAGATTTTTTTTTTTCAAACTACCCGACTTTTTAACAATAAAGATATTGACAGAAGTGGTTTGATTTCATGATACCTTTTTCATCTGTCAATATTGATTTCATGATTTCATAATAAAGCTCTGTCAATATTTTTACTTCAAACAAGAATTGCTATATAGTCTTAGTCATAATAAAGGTGCACTAACCAAGTCAAAATTTGACGGTTTTATCTTCCATGATTACTATAATGCGCTATTCTTCATTTTTAAACTGACTTCTTGAATTTTGGATTAAATTTAGGCCGAATTTTGGCTTTGAGCTACAAAATGTGTGAATTGCTACATTGTTAATTATATGTTATTTTCAACACTTCAAGAAAATGTCAAGATAATATACAAGATCCGTACAAGATAAAATTAATGTTATTTTTTGTGATTATAGGTCTTCATATGGACTCTGTTAATAAAATAATAAATGAACATTAACAATTTGTTGTAAATTAATTTCAGGGTAAACATTCACAATAATTATATGTGAAACATACGTCGCATTGTTTATTTTGTACAAAACAATTCCTGAAACATGCAAAAAAAAATATTTAGACTATCATATAAATTATTTAGACCATCATACAATGTTTGAATAGGTACTTAAAATATTCAATACCTAAAATATAAACAAATGTTATTCAGAAATCTTATTAATGGTGATTCGGCGCCTTTGATGCTTAAATGACTTGATATATGAAGGTAGTACTAATCAGTAAAGTGAGACTTCTTTTGGAATCATTGGAACAATTAATGACTCATACATGCCGCTTAAGATCTTTATGTACCTTCAAATGAAAGCAAGAATGATTTTTTTTTTTGTTAATAACTATAATAATAAAATGAGATCACTTTGATAATTTTTTATTTTGATATTTTTACTAATTTAAAAACTGGTGATTAAATTTAAAAATTCGTTATCTATATTTCATGCATGTAAAATATGATGAAATTTGATGAATCTTTCACCGTGCACATACGCAACTTCAAATTTTAATAGACGCATCAACAAACAATACTTAAACTTCATATATTTAATTATTAAACTATTTATTCAAATAACGTATCTATAAATTTTTTATTTAAAAATTTATTTAGAAAAATATATATTATAAAATTATCAGAATAATCATTGTCAAGTGATCCCTCATAATAATAACAAACTATTAACTTAAAAAGAATTTGGTTAGGTATCTACTTGACGAATGTACTTGCGGCGCACTTATTGTCATATAACTGGGAAATCCTTTTAGGGAATATAATATTTGATGTTTCCTTGTGAGGATTTGCTAATATGAGGTGGAAATGTTGAAACGAAATCAAGCATTAAAATGAGCACGGTGGGCCTGTTGTGGCCCATATGCTTTCATTGAGCAACTGTTTGTACCGGGCCCACTTTGCAACACATTAGGCATCTCTCTCCACCAGTGTTGTAAAAAACGGACTTAACGGCCGATTAATCGGCCGTTTAATCGGAAACGGCGACCAAACCGTTCCGAATACGCTTAACGGGTGCCTGTTGGCGGAAAAAAACGATTAATCGGCCATTTTTCTGATTAATCGGCCGATTAATCGGCCGTTTATTCCCGTTTATTCCCGTTTATTCCCGTTTTTTCCGTTTATTCCCGTTTTTTTCCATTTATTCCAGTGAATTTTTTTTTATTTTTTATTTTATTATTGTGTGTGATAATAAGGTTTATAAATCATGCATTGTAGTTTTATTTGTGCTTGGATATTCATCCAATATTTTTTATATATGTTTTTTTTTTCTTCTTGCTTACTTTGAAATTGATTAATTATTCTATTATTTATATACCATATATTTTTTTTACTTACTAATATAATTTTTTCAATTAGTACGACATGTTTATTTATAAAATTATGTTATTATCATAAATTAAATTTAGTGATTTTATGTTGGAATGTTTTCTTTCTTTCAAATAATATGTTATTAGTATTTGAAAAAGCTTAATTCTCAAATTTATTTTTCATTAAATAAATGTGTTACTTAAACATGCAAAATGATTACGTGTTACGAAGAAATAAGCATAGTATCATGTTATAATAATAAAACTAACTTAAATTAAGTTTATTTGATAAGTTTAATGAGTTAAATAAATAATTTTTAATAAATTATGATATATATACATAAATTTAATAAAAACGTTAAATTGTCCGCATAATTCCGATTAATCGGCCGCATACCGATTAATCGCTTGGCGGTACCCCGTCCGTCCGACGACCGCATACCGTTATTTACAACACTGCTCTCCACATATTTCAATTGGCTACATAATGTTAGAATTTTCAAAGAAAACAAAAATACATGTATACAGTGTACAATGTTAAAAAAAAAATTCTAAAAAAAATGTAAAATCTGATCTCCAAGTACATTTTAATATAGAGATCACATCTAACAGTTTAGATCGACCGTTTGGACTTTAAAAATCGAAAAATGACTTGGTTGCATGGGAGCTTAGGAACAATCGATTATATATTAGCCAACCTGTCTCTCTCTCTCTCTCTCTCTATATATATATATAGAGAGAGAGAGAGAGAGTGGGCTATGATGAGTTGCGAAGTAAGAATCTTGTTTTACTTCACGTTCATATCTTCTTTTTCAAGATCAAATAGTCGATCCGAACCTCTCAACAAGATGTCCATATTGAAATGTGCTTGGAAACCAAATTTTACATTTTTTAAAAAAAATTTAATATTTTTTAAGATAGGTAGAAAATCATTGTTTTTTAATAGTTCAGAACCATTAAAAACAGTGATTTTGAAATATTTAGAAACAATAGTAAAAAAAAAATTAAAATATAAAATTTGGTCTCCAAGCATATTTCAATATAAATATCTTGTTGAGCGGTTCGGATCGACTATTTAGTCTTTGAAAACAGAGATATTAGCGTGAAGTAAAACAAGTTGATCCAAACAGAGATATGAGCGTGAAAACAGATCGACTATTTATTTTGTGTGTGTGTGTGTGTTCGCTAATATCAAAATGTTTGTTCCAAAGCCATGTGCAACCAATTGATTTTTCGATTTCAAAGTCCAAATAGATAATCCAAACCGTTAGATGTGATATCTATATTAAAATGTAAAATTTGGTCTCCAAGCATATTTTAATACATATTGAATGTTGAACGGTTTGGATCGACTTTTTGGACTTCCAAAATGTAAAAACCGAAGTGTTTGCTCCATGGCCTAGGAACAAACGTTTTGATATCACACACACACACACACACATATGAGGAGGGATCAAGTTACAACAATGATTTTTTTTTCATTTTCAAAGTCCAAATCATCGATCCAAACTGCTCAACATGATTATCTAAATAAAATATGCTTCCAGATCAAATTTTATATTTTTTTTTGAATTTTTTTACTATTTATTAAGATGGGTACAAAATTCAATGGTCTGAATTTTTGACTAGTTTTTGTAAAATACTTAATAAATAGTAAAAAAAATAAAAAATATATAAAATTTGATCTGAAACCACATTTTATTTAGATAATCATGTTGAACGGTTTGGATTGACAATTTGGACTTTGAAAATGAAAAAAAAAAAATGTTGTTGTAACTTTGATGTAACTCAAAATTGTTGTAACTTGATCCCTCCTCTATCTATCTATCTATCTATCTATATATATATATATATATATATATATATATATATATATGAGTAGAACTAGGGTGCTCCTAAGTTCACGCAACCTCTTATGAACTTGACTCTAAAATATATCGAATCGACTTTAAACGATGAATCCAAACCGTGAAAATCCTTCTACCTAATGATTGATGCGTCTACATGTGAAAATTTTAAAGTTTCGAATTAATTTAATATAGAGTCAAGTGATTAAAGGAGTCCAAAAAATTAATGCATTAAAAATAATTTATAAACCTTAAACTTTTGACATCTTGACTCTATATTAAATTAATTTGAAACTTTAAAATTTTCACATGTAGACGCATCACTCATTAGGTAGAAGGGTTTCAACGGTTTGGATTCATCATTTAAAGTCGATTCGATATATTTTAGAGTCAAGCTCACAAGAGGTTGGGTGAACTTAGGAGCACCTAGTTCTACTCTCTCTCTCTATATGTATATATATTACGACTTTTATGAAGAAAAAAAAAATTAGCAAGTTGGTGGTAAGCTTTTGTTTTGGTGTTTCCAATTGTTGTCAGTTGGTTTAGTTTTTGCTATTTAGGTACCAAACTGGTTGTTATGTCTGTCTTTGGATTGATACTGCTTGATACTGTCTAGATATTAGAAGGTAGGATCATCATTTGTGCGGTTGGAAAAATTTAATTAGATGCCAGTTGGCTTTAATTTTGACATATTTAGTTTTTTGGTACACATCTTGTACATTTTCTTCATATAAGCACAGATCTCAGGATCCATCTTCTTTAATTTAATGCAATGCAACTAGCATAGATTTTTGCTTTAATTTCTGAAAATGTTTTTGGGTACCTCTTGTACATTTTTTAATTTCATATAAGCACAGATCTCAGGATCCATCTTCTTTAATGCAATGCAACTAGTAGAGATCTTTGCTTTAATTTCTGATTTTCAGAAGAATTAGAATCAGTACTGATACAGTGGCAAAAGACAATTTTTAGGATAATTGCTGATGTTGAAATATTTTATATTGTGTATTTAATTACTCATCAAAATTATTTTTTTCATTTTTTTTCCCATTTTATAATAAGATACTTTCTTATTTACTCTATTGTTCATTAAATCTGAAAATTTTAAATCTAACTAATTATTTAGTTCTATTTAATACTTGAAATACTTATTCTGACGTCATATTTTTAAATAGACATGTACTTTATTTTTAAAAAGCATAAATAACTGTATATTCTCATTGGATAGGTATTTCCAAGTAATTAATCAGAATTTTATAGATATTTTTGTTTTCATTAAAATTATGTGCACTTATTCATAATTTATTGAAAAATATTAATTTAATTTATTAGACTTATCTGTGAACTTATTTTAACTTAGTGTCCTTATTAATTAATAAAATTTTATAAAAATATCATTTAAAAAAGTTCCAGATAAAACAAGCCAATTGTTTTTGGTTAAGAGGTAACTTTTCTCCCCCTATATTTTTAAAATCTTGAGGTTATTGTACATATTTTAGAGTCATGCATTTTTTAAGAAACTATTAAAATAAAACTACAGAAGAAATAATAAACAGACTTATCCAGTAAATAACCGACTAAACGGAGTAAACAACCATTTAAACGGAAAAACAGATAATTAATCGGGCAAATCAGTGGATAGTTCTCACCCGCTAACAATTTTTGCAGAGGGGTGAAAACAGAGTGAATTCGGAGGGGATAATGCTAATATCAAATTTGTTTCCCCTTTTCAGAGAGCATATATGAATACAAATATAGATAGTAAACGGATGTCAAAATTTAAAACAAAATTCATCTTAAACAGATACGGCGGATAATCTACAAATACATATGCGAATACGAATACGAATATGAATACGAATACGAAATGAATAATTGTTGGATAATTGAGTCATATGAACTTTAAGATACAAATACTCATTAACAAAATTTAAATATGAAAAAATAAATTGAGTCACAAATGAAAGTTAATGTGATTAATTATTTACTGAAATATTATTTAACTTAGATTAATTATTTACTAAAATTCAAATGGCTGCATAATAACTTGAGATTATCAGAATTAAGCCAAGTTGCCAGTATAAAAACAAAACAAAATATTTTTTTACCGGATCTGTTCAAATTCCAGCGCATAGTCCATAGTCCAAGTTATTTGCGGCGCTACTTAGCAAAAGCGCAGTTAGATCAAACAATGACGCAGGTCAAGAGGATACATCTGGTAATAGTTATTCTATTAAATAGACGGGATGTCCGGTTCTATCCAGGCTGTAAGGGCGCTTAGTCACACAAGCAATAGAACGGTAAGAGAGACTGAAAGCGCTACTATTAAGGGATGCTTGATCTCGAAAGGTTTCATAGAGCGGATCAATATTATACAATGCAGTTTTTATGAGTATGTAGAATGTTATGTATGTATACCGAATATGCAGATTTTTATACAGATTTATATATACAGATTTTAAAATAAGAATTTATATATATATAAACTAATATGCGGTATGCGGTAATATGCAGTATGCGGTACTATGCAGTAATATGCAGTATGCGGTAATATGCGGTATACGGTAATATGCAGTATGTGGTACTATGCGGTAATATGTGGTAATATTCGGTATTATGCAGCTAAATATGCGGTATAAAATATGCGGCCGAATATGCGGAACCACATATATTGACCGCATACATATTTATATGCGAATTACAGCCACATACGCATATGTGTCCGCATATACTGTATTTTATTGCACTGGAGCGGAGACAGGACAGAGAGCGCGGGTCTGGAGAGTTGAGGATCTGGATATATATCCACTGTTTGTGCATCTAAATCGGTTTTTGGCAGTATCCGCTCTATTTATGTATTTAAATACGTTTCCGAATTCTTGAGTTGTTATTCTTATTCAGCAATCAGAAATATGAATCTGAATCCGGAAATTATATGTTTTCATCCTTACTTTTGATCACCGTCACCGGATACTTTTGCAACACGGGTGCTTGTTGAGTATTTTAAGTATAGGGTTTTGGCTATAATTTTGAACTCGTTTCTTTTAAATTTATAATCCTTTATACTCAATGAAGTAGTTGATTGCAAGCGCACAACCTATCAAAGTAGTACTTAGGGTCTCGAACTGCAGAGAGAAATGTAGAATTTAGTTTAAAGCTTTAATGACTAAAATCAGAATTGGTGGTTTCAAAATTCGGTTTAAAGTATGTTTACTAATAATCCTAAGGTTGGTGGGTTCAATACCCAAGGAATTGAGAGGTTAAACAAAAATAAAGGAAGAGTAAAATGAGATTAGGGTTTTAACAAAGATTGAAGAATCTAGGGATTTTCGGTCTACAATCCCTTGTTTAATCTTATCTATTCGGTTTGTTTAAATTCATGTTTGATATGATGGGGTTTCTAACCTAATATGTTAAAAAGGGTCACTTCCGTGAATTAATAACGTGTCTAAATAATTATATTTATCTAGACTATGAAGTTCTTTGTTAGTTCATCATCTCCTTAGATATTGATACTTAATGGTTTAGCTGGCCAAAACAACTCATACCAATTTCTAAGTTGATTCAAGATGTCCCGACTTAGGGTTTTGGTTCTACCGGTTGAGTCTCGACCTAAACACTAACCTTAATTCCTGTAGTTCCGGTTTAGATTAAAAGATTTGTATACTCTTAACATAAATCCTAATGGCTTTGTGACATAATTGATACTATCATATATGATTCATTCTACCTTAAAGTCTAAAAGACCTAAAGCAGGATAACTACAATTCAAGAACAAATTATGAGAACAACAAAGAATAAATCACAGAAATTAATAATCAAATCAAACAATCATCATAAAAACAAAGATTCGAATAGAATAGAATCAAACAAGTTCATGCAATTGACCTACACCCCTAGAGAGGAAGTTAGTCTCTCATGAAGATGCAAAACTTACAAAAGAATTCAATTACAAAAAGGCTAAAACAAAGAGAAATTAAAAGAGTAATGATTACAACCCTTACTACAATGGTGATCTCTTGACTTCCTTGCTTGCTCTGAAAATTCTGCTCCTCTTCTCCAAATCTAAGCTCTAGATCTCACTTTTTGCTCTAAGGAGATGTGGAATATGGAATCAATATCTTTTGAGCAGAATTTTCCTTGTTTTATAGCCTAGAATACACCCTAGAAACATAGGGAACAGTGTCCCACACGTTCTCTATAATTGGACCCACTAACTATTGCCAACCGGGCATGATCTGGCCTTCCAAAAATAGCGAAACTGCATTTTTAGTCTTGAATGCGGCCCGCACTGCGGTCAATGCGGGTTGCACTGGGGGTTAGATTCCTTATTTAACTTCCTGCGCCTTCGGAGTGCGGCCCGCACTGGGGTCACTGCGGGTCGCATTACGGTTATTTCTTTTCTTCTTCTATTTCCGGATTTTCTGAAATTTTGACTAAGTTCTCAGTGCGGCCCGCACTAAAAGTCAGTGCGAGTCGCATTCCCCTCAGTTTGCTTTCCTTCCTTGCGCAGAGCCTTCCAGATTTGACTAAGTGCTGAGTGCGGCCCGCACTGACCATAGTGCGGGTTGCATTGAGTGTTTTTTCGTTGTTTTATGCATTTTAAAATAAGAAAATGTAATATTTTGATTCAGGATGCAATATAGGTCTTTTATATACCAAAATACAAGATATTTAGAGCATTTACATTGTGAAACCAAGATCGAACATATCTAAATGTATATATATTTCACTCTTATCAGTGCTAAGTACCCTATGAATTTCAAATAAAAAAAAGTACCCTATGAATTAAAATTTTATTTTATTCATTAAAAGTATTAATTTTTACAAAATTTAATACTTTTAAGTTTTAACTCTTTCATAAAATAAAATTAAATGACAATTACTTGTTCAGTCTCAATCTCAATTTTCTTGTTCCCGTTCCTGAGAATCACCAATACCGGTACAGAAAGAGACCTAACGTAACCCCACTTGACACCATATTGAATGGTGGAGAACGGAGATTGGAGCTTTGGCACACTGCTGCCATTCCAATAATGACAGCAGATTTGAACTCTGGCACTCTGTCAGAATGCTGTATCAGAACTAATTTAAAAGTAATCCATGCTTTATGTTGTTGACTTCTATAGTCCGCGTAACTTGATGGAAATAAATCTGCTGCGATTCCAAAGGATCGCAGGTGGATGCAATTCTAATACTAACTGTTCATTTTCAGAAGAAGTTAACTTTTGTACATAAATTTAAAAACATATGAACGGTGGGAATCATATTTTCTGCCGAGTTTTTATCTGGAGAGCTGTGCGGTTCTTTTAATCTAGTCCGTTCATTTTGATCGGACGGACCAAATAAAATTATGGCACGAATCTCAAAGCAAAATTAATACTGCCCCTCCATCATTTCGAACACTCACCGGTTGAGATTAAATTTGGACTGTCCGATCAGCTTCGCACAACTCTACAGAGAATACTGGTCCATGAACAGTGGATGGAGATTGGAATTGCAGGACCTATGGTCCCTTCGAATTGCAGCAGATTTACATCCTGACTGGATAACAATGCTCAACCAGTGTGATGATGTAATTGGTTATAGCATGTGCTAAAATATTAATTAAATGAAAGATGAGTACTACTCCATGTGTGGCTATGTGTCAGTGTCACATATTTCATAATAATACCAACTAATTAAAACTATGTGAGGTGGATGGATCTAAAACTTAATTAGGAGTGATTAAAAATTAACAATTTTACTTTTATATTTTTTTATCTTCACAAGTATTTACATCTTCTAGCTTCTTTTATAAAATTAAATTATATTATAGCTCTAGTAACTTATTCATTGCCTCCAATCTTAATTTTTAAATTTTGTCCTTATTGTTTGATAAATATTTGATAATGTAAATTCCTCAAAAACCACTTTATCTAATAATCTGTTCACTGAATTTCTATTATTGTACAGTTCATTAACTGATACATGTTAACACTAATCAACTTATATCATGATGTTAGCCAAAAATATATAATTCTTCTAGCTTAAGTATCAGAAATAGGGGGTCCAAGGTAAGTTAAGCTGATGTATCATTCAAAATAAACACACAAAATTATAATGATGCAAGTATCTGATAATATTCCACAAATGATCTCTTTGTTTAATATACTTACCCTTAAGAATTATAACAGATAAATTTGTTAAATTTTTTACTAGTGGGAATAAATTTTATAATTAATTTTGAACTATAAATAAATTATATCAGAATTTATTTAAGTTTAAACTAATTATGATGATTTATGAGCAAAATTCTACAATATCAAATCAACTTCAAAAATTAAATCAAAATCATTGAAAACTATCTACATTTTTTTCGAGTGTGTTTACATGTCATTTTTACAAGCCTTTAAACTTATATAGTATAAAGTTCAGCGGTCAAAATATGGGTCATAAACGCACATTTGACTCTCTTTGGACAAAATTTGGTAACTTATTCTTTGTTAATTATTTGAGAAGACAACATAATAATATCAAGCAGTTTTTATCTTCTTCATTTTTTTTAGAGTGCGATGATGACATTCTTCAATTTATTTTTAATATAAATACTGGATTTCGAACCGTAACATTTAACACAAAAGATATATTATTAATTAATCACCAAACTCGATGTGATTCTCAATCAAAATATGGATAAGAAATAAAAATAGCAATACTCTGTCATAAGAGTCCGGGTTATTTTTTGGCTGTTACTCACAATTTAAAAGGAAAATTCTACAATTTAAATGAATGACAGACATACAAACGCCTTTGTCATTTAATGTCGCATTTTTAAAGAAATATAAAACTAAACTACTCTAAATAGTTAATAAATGGTGAGATGGCCGAGTTGGTCTAAGGCGCCAGATTAAGGTTCTGGTCCGAAAGGGCGTGGGTTCAAATCCCACTCTCGCCATTTCAAAGTTTTTTTTTTTTTTTTTCGGAATTGGGCTTGGGCTTGGGCTTGTGAATTTTAAATGAATTTAAAAATGGATCTTTCATATATGGGCTTTCCTTCTCTTTAATTTTTAAAAAAAAAGGAAAATGGAATTGGGCTAGGTCTTTTGGGGCCGGTTCAGAAATTCAAATAGAAATACGAAGAAAAGCCTGTGGCCGGAGACTTGGAGCAGATTAAATGATTAAATGATTAAATGATTAAAGGATTAAAGGATTAAAGGATTAATAAATTAAGGAATAATTAATAAATTGATGCAATTAATTTAAATGGGTACCATTATACATGTGCTCAAATTATGCATATGAGAATTTGCTAAATTCCCTACTTTTTTTCCTTTGTTTAACTTTGATTTGGACCGGAATATCCAATGCATTAGAAAAATAATTACTACCAACAACTCTGTTTTTCTACCTGGGAAAATTATTTTAATTTTTCCATGAATTTTCAATTTCACACTTTTTATCATTCTTCAATTTCATATTTAACCTTGTACTTTTTATTATATCTAAAATCTCTTAATTATATTTATCCTTTTTATATTTACTTGTAGAATTAATTTTCCATCTTTAAACAGTGTCTTATTGACATAGTCCAGGTTAAATATGGTAGCTATTCTCAGAATAGTTGGTTGATAATACTCAGTTCGAAGGTAGCACTAACAATTCCTGCATCTCCGACTTGTTACTCAGAAAATGCCGAACATTACGCAAAATGTTTCCCGCGGCAGCAGAGGTGGAGCCAAACTTTCAAATTATAAGGTCAAACACACATTGATCACAGATGTATGTCTAAATATTACTGCATATGTGTTACATGTAGATAAATAAATTATTTTCTCTCGAAAACTGACTAATTAGGAAAATGAATATTTTTCTTAAACATACTACATATTTTTATTTTTAAATAAAATGTAAAATGAGAACTTTATAATTTTAAAATGAGTTCTACTAAAAAAGAAGTTAAATTTGTGAATCTTTTATATTTAGAGGGGTCAATGTGGAAGTTCATAATTACGAAATTGGCAAAACTATGCGGCTATGCCACCTTTTTATTTTTTTTTTAATTGTTACAGATTAAAAAAAAATACTAATATTTTGCAAAGTAAAAATCTCAAAATATATAAAATTTCGTCTACGGCCGATTTCAATATATAAATTGCATTGAACGACGGAAATCGACCTTTCAAATTCTGAAGATCAAGAATTAAACGCAAGATACAGACATTATTTATACTTTGCAAAACATCATAACACAATTCACATTTTAAAAAAAATATATAACCAAGGCAAGCTGAATACATCATAAGTCAATATTTAATCCTTAATTTTTCAAAGAGATCAACAAAAACTACATTATATATACACATAAAAAAAGAGCTTGCAGTACAAAAGATCTCAAGGGAAGGAAAACATTAAAAAGCAGAAGAGTTTGAGAACCATAATAATTAGCAAAACTTATATCAAAGTAAAATAAAGTTGAAGACATGTCTATAGTTTAGGAGATAGGAGTAGGTCCGATGGGCATCGGACCTACTTTTAGGTTCAATTAGCTCTAACACCGTACGATTAGCATCAAGATTCGTGCGCACGGAAATTGAAACAGACCAACACGAAATTTAATGCACTCAGCACGAATCTTGATGCAATCGAATGGTCATTTCATCCATCGAACCAAAATAGATCTGATGGGCACCGGACCTACTCTGAATTCATAGTTTAGATATACCATGTATAAGAATAGAGCAGTTTCACAAGTATTTGAGGAGCAAGAATCATTGGCAAGATGTGAACAGTGTCAGGTGCCTTGAGACAAGTTTGTTTACATTTGAAGAACTTCAAATGTCTTATCAAGATAAACAGATATGTTCTCGAGGCCTAGTCGAAGAGGATGGTGGAGGAGACGGAGATAGACGGCCTCATATTTTCTCCGAACTAGGTTTTGAGAACGGTGTGGGTTTAGTTTTCCAGCTCGGGAGTGTGTGAGGTTCTTAGAACAATATGAGTTGAGCTTAAAAATTTAAGGGGGATTTCATGTATCCTTCTCAAAAACTTCAATATTCTCTCAAAATTGCAAAACTTACATATTTACCCATTTTATCAATAATATATATTAGTATATTTAAAAGTAATTATATAATAATATTTCAGATTTTATATTAATTTAGACCATTATACTCTTCCTTTCTCATTCTTTCCTTCTAATTATTTCTCTCCATCTTGTCCGTCAAATGCTCGAGCCAAAATTTCTTCTCTACAAATAATTGAAGAACGAATCAACCAAGACATGTAATTCACGACATCTTAATTCTAATAAAGATACTGGCCTTTGAGATTAAATTAATTATATGGTTACTAAGAAGGGGATCTATGAGGTTAAATCCATCATCCATCCGGTACTGGTTTTTGAAATTAAATGCACTGAGGAAGGGAGAGGAGGACTTCGTGACTGAGAACAGGAATAAAATCATTTGTTTTTCCAAATTTTATTTTTGACTTGTTTTACCAGTACTCTACTAGGAACTGATACGCATGGATCAAAATCAAACTTGTTTATTTGGTCAACTCACTTTATTTAGGTAAGCAGTTCGGCTTCTAGCAAAAGTTCAGTCTGACAATGAAATGCTTTTAGTTGGAGAAGAAATAGAATTGGATCTTGAAATGTATTGCAATCGTAGTTTACATAGAAGCTAGTAGTTTCTTTTAATTCTATTAGAGTAAAATGGGAATTATAAATTTAGATGGATGATGGATTAAAATTAATGAAAAAGTTGATGATTTGGTAAATATGAGAGTTTTTGCAATTTTGAGGGGCAAATATGATATTACAAAGTTTTGAGGGAGCAATACGTAATGTTGAGGTTTCTGAGGGGATACATGAAATTTGCCCTAAATTTAAATCTTGTGATGAGAATGAGTTACTGTGCTCATTATATAGCAAGTTTGGTTCAGTGTATTTGAAACTAGAATGGTTGCAAAGAAAAGGTAAATGAATCAAAAAAGAGCATGAAAAGACGATTATTGACTCTTGGAAATTGGAATTGGTACCGTTCACTTAACAAAATTAATGGTCAGTATTTTTTTAATTCTTTTGAATTGTGTTATTCCTTGAAATCCTTATAGGTACTAATGTGAACGGTCAAGATGGGAAACAAACATTAACTATTGGATGCATTAATAGCAATGGTTTATGCTTGGTTATTATATAGCATGATGTAAGATAACTGTGCTCATGTTCACCCTTCTAAATTTTAATTGTTTTAACCAATTAATTTAAGCGCTTACGATAAGTTCTAAGAAGTAGTAACACACTCTACCTCTACACACAAAATATACTTTCAATAATTCTTTTGATCGTAGATATCGTTCTTTTAAATTGATTACAAGACTTCATTATCCGTACTTGTATAAAATAATTTGATTTACTTTTTTAATTGTTAACGAGAGACGAAAAATGATACACAAAACCTGCATAAGCAAAGAGAAGAAATTTCATGCTCTTCGGTTTTTTCTCTCCTGAAATTTGCTCCCAAAATTGTTAAAGGAGAGAAGCATCGTTTCGTAATTTGGTGTAACGGAAGGCAATGAGACGTCTATCAATCAAAATGTTTATTATAGAAATAAAATTAATTTCAACAATAAATGGTGAGATGGCCGAGTTGGTCTAAGGCGCCAGATTAAGGTTCTGGTCCGAAAGGGCGTGGGTTCAAATCCCACTCTCGCCATTTAATTTTTTTTTTTTTTCGGTTTTTCGGAATTGGGCCTGGTCTTGTGGATTTTAAAGAATTTAAAAATGGATCTTTGATATATGGGCTTTGGTTCTCTTTAATCTTTAAAAAGAAAGGAAAACGAAATTGGGCTGGCTCTTGCGAATAGTTCACAAGATTTGTTCGACAATTTCTTTTAAGTCTAAAATTAAACATTTAAAGGAAGTTACTAAGTTAAGAGCGCGCACAAAAAATTAACCCTTCAAAATAGTGTGGATTTTACATCATCTAAAATTCATCCAATTGCGTACAAATCGGGTTTTTTCTACCAATTCATCTAAATTTCTGAACCCAATCACTTAAAAAATAATCCTTCCTAACGAGTGACAATTCGCTGCCAAATTATCGAAGCAGGAAATATTTTGTTAAAATCAAAATTTCGAAATAAACATTTGAAAATCGAACTTGCCAAAGTTCACGAATACAGAAAACTGAATTATAAGAACATTCTTCAAAGTTCGTCATCAGTGTTGTAAATCGTGGAATAGACTGGGTATCGTCAAGCATTTAATCGATATGCGGCTAATTAATCAGAATTATGAGGACAATTAATTGTTTTATTAAAATTATTTGCATATATTCATAATTTATTAAAAAAAATGATTTATTTAGCTCATCAAACTTATCAAATAAACTTAATTTAACTTGGTTCTATTATTATAACGTGACACTACGCTTGTTTTTTCTTAATAGCAATACATAAGCACTTTATATGAGTAGGTAACACATTTATTTAATGAAAAATAAATTAAAGAATTAAGCTTTTTCAAATACTAAAACTAAATCACTAAATTTAGTTTATGATAACAACCTAATTTTATAAATGAACATGTCATATTAATTGAAAAAATTGCATCAGTAAGTAAGAAAAAATATATGGTAGATAAATAATAGAAGAATTAATTAATTTAAAAGTAAGTAAGGAGACAAAAACAAATATGAAAAATATTGGATGTATATTTAAGTACAAATGAAACTACAATACATAATTTATAAAACTAATTATCACACACTATTAAGAAAAACAATGTGAAAATAAATATTTACTGGAATAAACAGAAATAAACGGATGATTAAATGAGAAAACAGTCGGTTAATTGGAAAAAATGACCAATTGATCGTTTTTATCCGCAAATAGGTCTCCGTTAAGTGTTTTCGTGACGGTTTGACCGCCGTTAACGATTAAACGACCGTTAAGCTCTTTTTTACAACACTGCTCGTCATATTAAGAGGATGAGGAGAGATGATGAAAGAAGAGAGAAAATGTGTTACAAATTTGAATCCACCTAATTCCTCTCAAATATCAATTTTTCGGATTTTTTTTAATCCAAAATCAACTGTTGCAGCCAATGTAATCAGAAACATATCGGACATTGATCCATAATATTTCAGATCAATGATTTACTGAACGGACCGCTGGATCAACTGGTTCAACACCTGATTTTTTTTAGTAACATTGAATTTATTAATAAATAGAAAGGTTAATTTTAACTAAAAATATGAGTCCTTGATTAATTTTAACTAAGTGTAAGAATATCAAATGTATATTGCCAAATTAATACATTCAATAAAAGTTTAATTTATCTAATGGCTGAGAAAAAAATATTAGTAACAAAGTTGGAAGACTAAAAGTTCAATTCAAAGGTTGAACAAATTGGAACCCGATAATCAAAATGTGAAGTTTTTATTTGTCTTTTTCTCCTTAATTTTTTGTATAGAACGTCAATCCGTCCAACCAAGTCTGTAAATACTTAGCCAATATACATTCTCATATACAATGTCCTGATTTTTTTATATTTATAATTGAAGATTTAAAAAACACTAAACTGGATAGTGGGAACTAAGTCTAAATTTAATAACGAAACTAATAAAAAAATGTAAGAAATATATATTTTTGAAGCTCAAAATCTGTTGAACTTACTTTTAGAATTTCTAGAATTATTAAAAAATAACGTTTTCTTTTCCATCAAAGAGATTTAAAGTTTATACATTTATTTTAGAAATGAATAGCTAATATCATAGAAATTCTTCAACCGTCTACGATCGAGATCCATATTAAATTTGCTGCATTTTAAAATTATTTTTAAAAAGAAAAATATTATGACGACTGGTCAGGTTCAAATACATAATTGTTTAAAAGAAAATACATTGTAGCAACACAGAAGACAACATAGACTTGATCACGGAATATCACTTGTTAGGACCTTTTGACCTTTTTCTTTCACCGAGGAATAAATGGTCTGTAGTGAAAAAAAAATGTCATGCCAAAATGTCATGGTGTGACTAAACACTTTGATTATAGTCTCGTGCCATGCTGAAGTGTGCTGTAACTAAGTTAACAGTCACATGTACCGTGTTATGTTATAACTAACACGTCGAGGAATGGTCACGGTACACGAGTCGTGCCGTTACTCTTATGTCGTGACTATTTAAGTGCCGTGTCCAAACATAATTAGTTACGTTTCTCATGTTTAACTATTTTTTTTCATAATTTATATTAGTTTAGTTAAGATTTACCGTTTATTCAATACCTAATACCTAATGGTCCTAATTACACGTGACTCGCATGATTACATGTCGAGCCATGACTGGATCTTTCGTGTGATGTGTCGTGCCGTGTCAAATTTTCACGCGAATAGTCACAGCATAGACACGCAAGTCACAGCAATGAATAATCACACGTACCGCACTATTCTGTGCCACAACCGTACTGTTCCGTAACAGAACTGGCTCCGTCATACCATTTTTCTCACTCTAAATGGGCCCATGCTACTTCAAACTACAATGAAAAAAAATGAAAGACCGATTAGTTTGGTTCATTGGTTTTTTAGAAAACAGCCCGTTATTTTTGTCTTTCCCGGGTCTATATGCATATTTGGTCTTTTAAGCGAACCAAACCGGATTTGGTCCTGGATCCGGTTAATTCCAGTCTACCCGTCCAGTCCGATCCCATTTTCATAACAGCGGTCGCGACTTTGACAGTGTACGTAAATCTTGTAAAGATGTTCACTGAACAATGTAAAAACGAGCGGCTTTTCATTATCACGTGGTCCTTAGTTAAAACTAGTAACTAACCGTTTTAACTGGAATCACTTTAGTAATTTTTAAAAATTATGTAATAACTTTTTAAAATTAGTAACTAAACCAAAATCACTTTAAACTCTGTAAACAATCTCTTTGAATCATTTAAACCATTTATTAGGATACTGTAAATCTGTAATCTTAAATACAAATTCAAAAATAATTTAGACCTGCATCTAGATATTATTTCCAATTGTTTATGTAAACCTTATTGTATAACTATACAATTGAAGTTTTGAATATGTAAACCTAAATTGTGAATTGTGAACATTATCTTTTTTTAATATCTTGCAAAAAAAACTACAAATTTATGTTTTAAATTCTGTAAACTTATCACATTAACTCTGTAAATTGAAATTTTAAATTTCGTAAACATAAATTGTGAATTGTGAATTTTATCTTTTTGATATTTTGCATCCCATATAATTTTTTTTTTTTGAACCATATGACAAAATTTTTTTCAATTTATTTTTTAGATTCATAAAAAAGAGCCAGAGATGCAAAGAAAAGGAAGAATGGAAGATTCAAGCAGGACCATTAAAAATAAAAATAAAATACACAACCAATTAGCTACGAAAAAAAGTATTTATTAAAAATATTGACATAAATGGGTGCCGTAACCTCCAACCTTCACTCAAAAAAAAATATTGACATAAATGTTGCAATTTTAGTGCTAAAAATAGCACTCCCTAGTAAGAAAATAATAACAAAATATAATTTCTTGTCCGAATTTAATATATAATTTGAAATATATGCAATGCATGATCAATTTCCTAACAAGTAACAATTCTTGTATAATCTAACGCTATAAAATTCTCACCTCGCTCCAATCTGCGGTGCTTCATATGTCCATAAATGTCGCAATTTTAGTGCCAAAAAGAGCACAGAGAAATTCACCTCTAATCTTTACTAAAAAGAAATATTGACATAAATGTTGCAATTTTAGTGCAAAAAAGAACACTCCCTATTAAGGAAATAAAAAAAAATATAATTTTTTGTCCGAATTTATTACATAATATTAAATAATCAAATGCATGATCAATTTCCTAACACGTCTTGTATAATCTAATTCTAACCGTATAAATTCTCATGATCCATTTCCATTGCACAACGAAATTCACAAACATGAATGTTAGAATCAAAGCAGTAATGTACAGCAGCAGTCACCCATTGCACAACCGTGAGTTTCAAGTGCAGATTAATGCTGATGATACTATCTCTACGCTAAAAAATAGAGTCCGTCAGCAAACAGGGATGCAATCAATAAAACAAGTTCTTAAAAAAGATGGCAGGGTGCTTTACGACTCTCGAACCGTTGGATCTTACGACATTGAAGAAGGCAATGAGATTATATTAACAATGAATATGGTCTTTGGTTCCTGGTAGTCATTTCCAAACTCTCTCTCAAAAAAAAAAAAAGAATGTGGTCTCTGCTTCAATAATTTTTATTATATGCATCTTCGAGTGGGTATATTATTGTATGTGCTGCTGTTGTTGTTGCTAATTACTTTTTTATGATTTTCACTATTATGTTTTCATAATTTCATTAATTACTGTCACTTGTTGCGAATTTTAACGACAAGATTAATTGGTTCGGTTATTCTTCCATTTTCTAAACCCGCAGTGCATACAAAATTCAACAATATTATTAGAAAATATCTCAAAGCTATATTTCTAAAAAAAACAAAAAAAATGTTTGAAAAACCGTTCAATCATTCTTTAAAGAAAAAACTCTTTACAAAGTTTAAAACTCTGCAGGGCCGACTCGTAAAATAAGGAAATTATTTACAGAATGTTTGTCGTCTACTGTGTAATATTTGGTGTAGCAAGCGGAAACATAACAATACTCAATACTCAATACTACGTCTTATACAGAGAAATAAGAAATTACATAGAAAATGAAATGATACACTGATAGCCAGACCCGCTATCTACAAAGAATCTTGCGCTATCGCTTGGTGGTTGGCCAGGGCGAATTCACATCCTCTGAGATATCTCAAACTTTGCGTGACTTTTCGGAATATCTCAATCGTTAAAATACGTTCTACACCAATCTCAAAGCTAAAATAAAACTGGCCCACTACGCTGCCCCGAAAAGGCACCAGACACGTCTGTCACGCAAAAATTGAGATATCTCAGAGGATACGGACTCGGCCAGGGCCACCAGGCCAGCGATTGCGGGTCCCACTAGAAGCAGGACCCCACCCCGCAATCTCTCTGAATTCGCATCCTCTGAGATATCTCAAATTTTGTGTGACTTTTTGGAATATCTTAATTATTCAAATTTATGTTGCATAGATACGGATACGGGGATACATCAATTTTTAAAAATAATAGATACAATATGTCTATTATATATATATATTTTATTATTTTATATATTATATTTAAATAATTATAACTTAAATTAAAGGCTTAACACTTAAAGCATAAATGAAAATATTATAGATACTAACATTACACAGATGTGATACTTTGGTGCAGTGGTAAAGACTTTGGTCTGAAACAGGCTTCCTCAGGTTCGAATCACGCGGCCAGTAGAAAAAATGAAGTATATGTGCGCCGGTTTATGCGCGGCTCACGAGCGCATGCGCGGTCTACGGGCGGACTCGGTTCACAGACGCGGTTCCCGGTTCACAGTCGTGGTTCATGGACCAAACGCGTATCCAGCCGTATCGGTGCGTTTCAACGCGTATCGGCGACTGTATCGGAAGGTTAAGGAGGAGTATCAGAGACGATACGGATACGGTGTCTTGGGTGACGTATCGGGGTAACATAGGTTCAAATACATTCATCACGAATCTCAAAGCTAATACTGGCCCCCTACGTTTTCCCGAATAGGCACCGGACACGTCGGTCACGCAAAAATTGAGATATCTCAGAGAATACGCACTCCATCTCTCTCTCCTTTTCTTGCTGATCTTTTGTAGCTATGTACCGTTTGCAGTATAAAAATATGTAACTCTCATGTCTCAACTCTCAACCATAGTAACAAATTAATAGTTCGGGTTCGGTTAGGCGGGATTAAAAATTCGTGATTCGGGTATAATTCCGAAATAATTCGATACAATAAGAAAACAAAAAAAAATGGTTCAAACTTCTAAGATTGGAGGGGATACAAAGTTTTTTCCATTGAAAATTCGGGTACTACCTTGATTGGAGCGGATCCAACAGCTCAAATCAATTCACCCACGCCAGAGCGCCTTTATTCAGCAGGCCGGCCCATTAACATCATCCGTTTTTTTTTCGTGTTTTTATCGCGAATAATTCGTGACTCACGTTTTATATGAGTTTTATTCGCGAATAAAACATATTATACGTTTTTTGTGTTTTGTTCAAAGTTCTGTTCGGAAACATTAAAAAAAAAAAAAACAAATAAAACGCGAATAATTCGCGTACTATGCTCTCAACCCGTTATTTATCTGTTGTTCACTCTCTACACATTTGTCTATATAATCGAATCCTTATTAGGGGGCGGCCCAAAAGTAAATTAATTTCCAACATTTCGTTTGGCTCTTCCCAAGTGTAGTCCACAAATATAGGTATCTTCAGGGTTTTCTTACAAAATTCCCAGTTCTTCTAGAAAGATTTTATGTGGCCCGTACCGTTCGTCAAACAACCCAAACCAGGAAAATCCCCAACTCCAGTTTCCACTTCTCTCTCCTTCTCTGATGGCTTCAACCACCACCGCATCGGCTAGGACGCCGCTGAGACCATCTCTTCCTCTCTGCTCATCTTCTGCTAGAAACTCTTTCAAAGTATCCGCTACTGCCCTCTCTTCTAGAAGCTTCCCTTCGCTGCGCTCGTCCGCCGCTCCTTTCTCCCATGCGCACCGACGATCGAGGCCTGTCTCCGTTCGGTGCAGCTCCGGTAACCCCACCTCTCTCTCTCTCATTTTTTTTTTCTCTTTAGCTATCAATTTTGGTTAGAGATGGTTGTACCAATAGCATTCAGCACTGCAATTTAATCACGTTGCAAACTTTTGGAAGGCACCAGAAGGATAATTTCAAATTCAGGACGCCAGATGGACTTCTGAAAGGTTAATTAGAAAGAAATAGCAGAGAATTGTGAATCCATCCAATTAGTTCTTGAATTAAGTATTTTAGTTTTGGAGTATGCTAACATTATTCTAATATTGGCCTCATGAATTAAGTTAGGTGAACTATACTGACCTGTGTACAATATGATATCTGATACCAGTCCAGCAGGTAGTGAGTAGGGACACTGCTAAATCTTCTTTCAAATTTAGATTGTTAATTTTAGAACTTCATTGATTGCTGCTGAATTACTGATATTTTACTACTTTACACTAGAATAAACTAGGGGGGATTTCATGTATCCCCCTCAAAAACCTTGAAATTACATATTTCCCCCTCTAAAGTCATAATATCATATTTACCCTTTTAAAGTTTAAAAACTCACAAATTTACCCAATTCATTGATTTTTCTATTAAAACTCATTCTGTAAATTACCTATTTTACCCTTTATTAATACACCGAGACGTGAAAGTTGCAAACATTCTCTTAGATGACTACTGTGGAGCCATAGTTGATGATTTCGGGCTGGCAAAGCTCTTAGACCACCAAGACTCGCATGTCACCACGCAGTTTGCAGCACGTTTGGCCACTTAGCACCTGGGTATCTGTCAACCGGCCAATCGTCAGAAAAGAATGACGTGACTGGTTTTGGGATTCTTCTGTTGGAGTTTATCACAGGCCAAACTCCTCTGTTGTTTGGTAATCGTTGAACCAGAACTCCAGAAGGGAGCGATGCTTGATGGGGTACAAGGCTAAAATAAACATTTTTTGAAATAAATGTACTGTATTTTGTTGTTAGTTTTGTTTCTTAGGCCCGATTGAGCCTAATGTTAATTAACCCAGCTTTTAGCAAGTTATCATCAAAGTAAACCCCAAAGGCCAAAAATAGATGTGGTGAATTTGGCATCATTTCAGTTCTTGCCATCGTGCTAGGCTCAAGTGCCCTCAAATTATTCCAAATATCCCTTAATTCGCCCTGAATTCTTGTAATAAAGCATATGTGAAGGAAGGAGAGATGGAAAAGGCATTAAATTTGAGAAATGAAATGATGTCTTATGGTGTTCACTTGGCTTAGCTGGATTGACTAGTCTCATGAAAGGGTTTTGTTCAAAGGGAGATTAAATAGTGCATTGAATTTGTTCTCTACAATTTTCAAATCGGACAATGCACCGGATCAGTTTACCTTCTCGGTTTTGGTTGAGGGTTGCTTCATATCAGGAAATGCTGAAAAAGCCAAGTATAGATGAAAGAGTCAAAGTAGAAGAGAGAGAAAATGGGCAGGGAGGAGCTTGGGATTTATCTGCAAACAAAGAGAAAGAAGAGAAATAAAAGAGGGAGAGAAGGTTTATGTCGTTAACGGCTCATCTAGAATGTTAACAGAAGCTCAGTTAAGACCAAATGTTGTGATTCTAATAGCGTGGATTGTAGCTCAAATCGGACAGTTGGGATTCCACAACGTAGTTGAGACCGTAATATGCTTATATGCATATTACCATAGCCTCACTCTTTTAATAATTAAAGGGTAAAATGCGTAATTTTTAAAATTAAGATGAGTTTTAATAAAAAAATCAATAAATTGGGTAAATTTGTGAGTTTTCAAACTTTAGGAGGGTAAATATGATATTATGAATTTTAGAGGGGGAAATACGTAATTTCAAGGTTTTTGAGGGGGATACATGAAATTCCCCCACTAAACTATATCCAACAACTCGATGAGTTTCACCAAAACCAGACGGACAATACTAGCTATTTCCTACTTTCTCTATAATTTTAATATCACTAGACTTGATACATAGTCTCATTCTTTTTTTTTATGGGATTGGAGGAATTATGAGTGGGCATCTTATAAATTTCTGGCAGTAACATAATTCCATCTGTAATTGCCCAAGATGATATAAATTTCATATAGAATTAACTGTGCATTGTATAGATATAAGAAAAAGTGGAGGTACCACTTGACAATCTTCAGAAATAAAGTTTAAACATGATATGTATGCGTTGTATATATATGTAAAATTTAATATACGCCACTTGCTCAAGTGAGGTCATATTGTGTTGATACACCTTTATCCAGGCCCACCATTAAGATTTCAATTGACACCACTGAACAAAACATTTAAAAAGTGGTATAAGCAGTGATGAAATGTGAGAACCCTTTTCTAGGTTTTATATATTCTTTTGGTAAACTTATGCTCAAAATATGCAGGATTGAGCCCAGAGTTGAAATCAACATTGGACAAGGTGGTCAATTCCCATAAAGTCCTCTTGTTCATGAAGGGCAACAAAGACTTCCCTCAGTGTGGTTTTTCTCACACAGTTGTGCAGATATTGAAATCCCTGAATGTGCCTTTTGAAACTTTAGATGTTCTCTCAAATGAGGCATTTCGTCAGGGTCTGAAGGAGTACTCAAGCTGGCCCACTTTTCCACAATTGTACATTGATGGTGAGTTTTTCGGAGGTTGCGACATCACTGTTGGTGAGTTTTTTTATACTTTTTGGGGGTTTAATTTGCAAAATTTATAAGCTATGTTTTTTCAGGAGTTTTGCAATGAGTACAAAATGTTTAATCATAGCCAGATACAGGTCCCTCTTTTTTCGGAGACTCAGGAATGGTTTTTGACCTTTAAGTTTTTTTGAATGGCAAATTTATGTTATGGCTAAAATAATATATTGACAATTTGACCCTATTCTAGCCTATTTTTTGTCTTAAGCTTAAATTGACAGAAATCAAGCAAACTGATCAATAAACTGTGTACCAGCTTCCATAATAGACTAGATTTACCAGTATAGTTGTTAGGTATCTGTTTATACCTTTAAAATGTTGGGTAATAATTCAGGATACTAATTCGGGATACAAAAAAACTATGGGTTCATGAGCAAGTATTGTGAAAAGTTGGGTACTACTTGCAACTAAAAATAATAAAAGAGAGTTCTTCCATTTTCTGTCAGTGTCATTTTTATGTAAAAAATATTGTTTTGTTTTGCAGAAGCATACAAGAGTGGAGAGCTGCAGGAGCTCTTGGAGAAAACAATGCTTTCTTAACTAGCAATTAATGTAATGTTTGTTCTCTAGTTTTATACTTTTTTCGCATATATTCTCCAAAAAGTTTCAAACATGTAATGTAAGCTATTCATCATTGAAATTTAAAATCTGATAACCTTCTCCAATAGTTGGCATAATAATTTAGACCAATAAACTTGGTTTTTTTTGTTGTCCAATTGTCAAGAACCTAAATTTAACACAATGATACAGCTCTAGTGTGTGCTTTACAATTGAAATGTCCTGGAATCAGTTTGATTCTATTAGTCAGCGTGTTATTTTATCTGTTCGACATTGAACTTGGATGTATAATGCAATACATTCAAGCTAATAAATTTTTTAAGAAAGAAACAGATTTTTCAATGTAATACAGCTTTTGGTACATACCGTGAAGTTGTAAATAAGCTAACCAAATTAATTGTGTTTGTAGTACATAAGTTCGAGTACATTGACTTCCTTAATTTGTGGAAAATAAACTTAAAATTTATAAATGTTCATCATGCATGCTTTTCGTGCAAAAAAGGATGAAGATCAACTGGTAAGAAAGATGTTTTTTGTCCACTTGTAACTTGAAAAAATTATGACAGCAAAATCTCGCTCGATAGAATATAAAATGTCGCATAACACGTATAAATTGTGTGGATGAAAAGTGTATTAAACAAAAAACTGGTGATCATTTGGATTCCGAGCACCAATCCACGATGACTCAAGATATTTTGTTTTTATTATCGGTTGTTAAAAGAAAGCATCTTAAAAAAATCAGCTAAATATAATTTGATCTCGGACACTATTGCCTTATATAGCTATAAGTGTATTTGCATGAATGTTATTCGGTCAAATTGGGCAGTGCCATTGCCTTTCACAATACCTAGTTCGTGATTCAAATAATTGACAATATCTAAAATTTGTAAGTTAAATATTTTACGAGTATAACACAGTTCTTATATTATAACGCAAATAGCTAAATATTGCTAAATTTACAAAATAAATAAATAAATAGGTTGTTAAATAATACGAATAATTTAGAATATATTTTGTATTGTTAGTAAAATTCGTTAAATTGAAAAATGATTAAAAACAATATTAAAATTATAATTCAAATATTATACAAATATGTTTAATTTTTTTATTAATTTGCCGTCCTGTGACAATAATAGCCGATTTTTTTATGAATATCCTTAATTAAATAAAAAAAAATCCAAATGTGTCCACATTAGTTGGGTATTTATAAAAATACCCAGACCGACCAAAAAATAGCCGATTACCAGTTTTTTTCAAAACCGGCTATTTTTTAGCTGGTTGAGACTTTTTTTAAGAAAATGTTATGATTCATTTTTTTTTATATTGAAATATTAGAAATATTTTTTATATTTCTTTGAAAATAGATAGAATGTTATAATTGAATTTATTAGAAGATCTGCAACAAATAACCAGGATCAATATTTTTCAGGCCAAATTTTTCGCAGCTATAAGAAAAATTAGAATATTCCTTTGTGCGTGGATGGAAAAAAATAATGATGCTTTGAATCTCAGTTATTGATCTCAGTTCAAAAATCGCTTCTAGATAAATACAACAAATATTGTGGTTTTTTTTTTATTTTTGAAAAAAATAAAAATTTAGTAAAACTTTTGTCAAATGAAATCATGACTTCTCAATTTTTTTTCAAAATAGATATAATATCTTAAAATTTAAATGTACTAGAAGGATCACAATATTTTTTGTATTTACCTAAAAATGTCTCTTGAACCGGGATCAATAACTCAAATTCAAAGTATTTTTTATTTTATTTCTAATAACACACAAAGAAATATTTTAATTTTTCTTACAGCCGTGAAAAATCTGACCTGAAAAATGTTAATCCGGGTTATTTGTTGATGTCCTTCTAATAAGTCAAATTATATAATATTTTATCTATTTTTGAAGAAATATAAAAAATATTTCTAATATTTTAATATAATAAATAAATAAATCATAACATTTTCTTAAAAAAAAGTCTCAACCGGCCAAACAAAAACTGTTTTTGAAAAAAATTAATAACGTATCATTTTTTTACCGGTCTAAACATTTTTATAAATATCTAACTTAACATGGGCACATTTAATTTTTTTTATTAAATTAAGGATATTAATAAAAAAAAAAGTCGGCAATAGTAGCATCGTGCCAATAGTTAGTATCCTCCCAGAGTCTCAGTGATTAAATTCTGAAATTCGGTGTTTATTTAGATACACAGAATCTGTTGAGATTCTCGTCAACTTAAAACCGACGACTCAGATCTAGCTGTACTCAGTCAGTTATTGCACTGGATCTGAATTCACTAATTTCAGGTCCGAAAAGGATATATATTTTTTGTAATTTTTTTCTGCCAATAATTACTCATGTCAGTGTTTGGATTTTTTTTTATCTACCATTCTGAGAAAGAATTTAAAAATAAACACCACCGGAACCAGATTTGATCAAAAATAGTACTTCCGCGGACTGAATCCGTGTATCCAGAGGGACCGGATCCGGATCTGCGGACTGAGTATGCAGAACCGCAGATTGAGTCCGCATATCCGAATTTTAAATTTAATTTTATATTATTTTTAATTTGCTGTAAATTTATCAATTATTTTTAATTTGCTGTCAAAATTCAAATACGCAAATTCAATCTACGAATCTGTAGTTCCACATACTCAGTCCACAAATCTGGTCCCTCTGATTACGCAGATTCAGTCTGCCGAAGTACTATTTTTGATAAAATCTGACTCCGAGTGGTGTTTATTTTTAAACACTTTTTTTTTTCATAGTGGTAGATAAAAAATAATCCGGTTAGTGTACCGTCTAAACAGAGTTTTCATGCTTTCTTCCGTACCGTCCCTGAAAAAACCCTCTTGATACACTTGGTTTAAACATTCTATCTCATGAAATAACTGTGGGACCCAACTCTCAGTTTCATAAGGAGTATCTCTTTCTGCTGCTCCTTACCTTCTCCACTCCCCGTTCTTTCTCCCATGATTGCCTTGTTCATTTTCAAAGCTCATAAACGGTTCGATCTTTACACAGAACGATCGTAGCCGTCCAAACGACCATGCTGTAGCTCACGTTTTCCTCCACGTTTGTCCGACAAATACTATTAAATGTAAGTGCCCACGGAGCACGATATCATAAGATATTTGATATCTGAAAGTGGGATCCCGGAAAATTCCGCGTTCACCTATATTTTCCGGGTAGCTGAAGTGTCCCAAAATCTCACTTTATAACTCGCGCCCCGATTTTCATTCCACATTTCCACTTCAGTTTCTTTCTAGCGACTTGTCGGATCTCTCTTTTTTAGCTAAAACCCTCTCTACCTGTTTCTCCACAATATTGCCTTGATTTTTTTAGAAGATGAGGTACTACGACGAGGAAGAAGAAAGGGACAGAGTGGACAGAGGAGTCGATGGAGAAGAGGAAAGAGGTGAGCGTGAGAAGCGGCGATCTCTCATGCAGACGATATTTTCTTGGTCAATTGAAGAAACAATAGACAAAGATCTATATCGAGGCAAGGTATCAGTAATATCTCTTCGACATTGATCGATTTCTCACATTTTCTTTTCACTCGCTTTCAACTTGAATATGAAATGCTTGAAGGTTGAGTTATCATTGTTATTGCGCTCCATTCCAGAGAACTTGGAATTCAGAACGTTTTAGCAGGTGTTTTTCAATTGGGGGTTTATAGTTCAGTAATGTCATAAAAAAAAAAGCTTTGAGGATCAATATTCTTCAAACTTGGTTATTTTAGTGAATTTTATGACTAACAGGTCAATTGAATTATTAATGAGCACTGCTTCAAATCTCTTAATGATTCTCCGTTCATATAAGTAATACTGTTGTGCTTATTGACTATGTTAGTCAGTTTATTTAGGCAAAAAGCTACAAATAGTTGATTAATGAAACTGGGAATTAGTCTTTATGTTTAGCATTTATTTCAGTCGGATCATTAAGTTATACAGAATTACCAAAATGAGACAGTGTCCGTAGCACTATTACCAGTATAATAGGGGTTGAGCTCAGGTATTGCGGTACTTATCAGTTTTTATTAAGAGTGAAAGCTCATTGATTGAAATAAAACATTGCATACTTTCAAGATTCAAATGTAAAGTCGAAGCTAACCTTATTTGAAACAATTAAGCTCCACAGTAACTATTCCTTCGATTCCATGCACTGATGTCAAATCAAACCTTTAATATTGTTCTCCTATATAATAATGTTGTTTTAAATGCAGGTATCTACAATACCAGAGTCATTCTCATCTTCAGAGCAATACATCAATTCTTTCTTCCCTCCTCTTATAGAAGAAGTGCATGCCGACATCTCATGTAGCCTAGAGGCGGTGTCTCAGGCACCTACTGCTAGTGTATTATGGATCCAGCAGAGCAAACTCGACAAGTATAACAAATCAACGCTATACGAAATGTCAATTGACATGGAGGGGAGTGTTGAGACACACACACCAAAGCCCGCTGACATCATTCTAATTTCTGAGAGTATTCGACCCGAGAATCAATCTCAGATAAGAAAGAATGCGAGCTCATGCACACTTGGTTGGGTCATCAAGGTAGAAAGAGGAAGGATTTTACATGTCAGGGCTTCAAGAAGAATTGACATAGTAGCCCCGGCAACTAAAAAAGAAAACAGATACTTACCTTTGACGAAAAGTGAAGCTGTGTTGCCTCATCAGGTGGTTGAAGTCAAAGAGTGCAGTGACTCCTCTAGTCATCCATTAGATGTTGACAATTACATCAAATGGGCTGAGGAAACAGCTGAAGAATTTAAGGTTGTGGAAAATGAAGACGAACAAGAGAAGCCAAAGGGAAGTGAGGAAGCAGGCAATTTGCCCAAGTTTCGGTCTTTTTATGTGGTGTTTCTATCAAATGTGACGACTTATCATCGCACTTGGAAAGTACTGTGTACAAGCCTTACAAAGGGCTCAAAAATTATTCAGAGCATTTTGGGTACTAATGTGAGTTTCTCTTGAGCTATTCTACGATGTAATGATCTATGTTCTATTGTTTTTCTGAGACTAAAATCTTAATTTTTTTGTGTTAGGAACTTGATGGATGCAAAACCTGTTCAGCAGTTACCTACACAAATACACAAGAAGAAATGCGCCATTTTAAACTTAATCCGTCACAATCCAAAGCAGCCGTAAGCTGTATTTCGGCAAGCAACTGTTGGCATACATCCTCGGTCGAGCTTGTGTGGGGCCCACCTGGTACTGGAAAAACGAGAACAATTGGTGCTGTTCTAAAGGTTCTTCTGGGAAAGACATGTAGAACCCTCACATGTGCACCAACCAACACTGCTATCATGCAAGTTGCCTCGCATCTTCTCTCGTTGGTCAATAAGTCACAAAGAAGTGACACTTGTTACCTAGGTGATGTGGTTTTATTCGGTAACAAAGATCGACTGAAGGTTGATGAAGAGTTATCATCAATTTACGTAGATGATCGTGTGAAGAGGTTAATGGATTTTTTTCGTTCACAGACTGAGTTGAAAGATAAAGTGGGTTGCATGATAGATTTCCTCTCAAATCAACCACCTCTGTACAACACCTTTTTGGTATTGAAGAGAAGAACTGACAACACTAGGTTGACTTTCAGGGGGTTTCTGATTGACCGGATTGATTCTGCGGCAAGAGACTTGAAGAATTATCTTGCTATGTTGAGGAATGATTTACCAAGTAGTTTATTTAATGAGAAGGGATTTCATGACATAGTTCTTGCCCAAAATATGGTCTATAAAATTGAGGAGTTACTTTGTGCCAAGTCCCTCCATGACAAAGATTTGAGAGAGGCTTTTGAGAAATCCAATGAGGTTATAGGGCTGGATATTGATTGGTCAGGTTCTGAGTTAAACATGTTGCAGAAGGAGATATGCATTTGCCTCCAAACCTTAAAGAATGTTTTCAGGAGGAACTTGCAATTTTCACTTCCTGTCAAATTTGATGATCGGTCAATCAGGAATTATTGCATAGAAGAGGCAAAGCTACTATTCTGCACAGTTGCTTCAGCTTATGAACTGCATGAAAGAAAAATGGATCCCATTGAGATGCTAGTTATAGATGAGGCTGCACAATTGAAGGAATGCGAGGCACTGATCCCTCTCCAGCTTGTCGACATACGCCATGCCTTCTTAATTGGAGATGAGAATCAGCTAGCAGCCATGGTGAAAAGTCAGGTGGGTTTTACTTGGTATTTGAAACAATCACCTAAGAGATAAATTTTAGTTCCGAGTAATGTTTTGGGAGTTACTTTGCTCTCTTTTGATTTTCATTTAAGCATCAATTCTGCTATTGAGCAGGAACAAACTAGACCAAAAGAAACTGCTACTGAGGTCCCTTGGTTGTCGGGATTCTTAGGTTGTGCAACGAAACAAACTAGCCCAAACAAGCATCTAACTTTGTCCTAAACTCTTATATTCAAGTACATTTTCTTATTTTTTTAATAATTTCTAGATGCTCTAGACTTTTGGTTTCTCACAAGGGAATAAGTGTAACTTTTCCAAACTACTAATCTCAACAGATATCTGAAAAGGCTGCTTTCGGAAGGAGCCTCTTTGAGAGACTGAGCTTGACAGGCCATAGGAAGCACCTGCTCAATGTTCAATATAGAATGCACCCACGCATCCATGAGTTTCCAAACAGGAAGTTCTATTCGGCCCGAATATCAGACGGACCCAATGTCACACACAAGAGCTATTCTAGGAGTTACCTCAAAGAGCCGATGTATGGTGCTTACTCGTTCATTGATATAGTGAATGATAAGGAGACCTCTGACCAGCTCGGGCAGAGCTGCAGGAATTTGGATGAGGTTGCAGCTATCCATCATATCATCAAATGTCTCGCTGAAGGTAAAGCAGCTATGTATATGCTTATTTTCTTATCCACACAAATATAATCCTAATAGTTTGTTGGTCATTTATATTAGTTTTTTGGGTTGCAACTGATTTTGTGCACCATTTCCACCTTGCTGTAAGTTACTGCAAGTTAATTGCAGTAAAACAAGTTTCTGATGGAACCAAGTAAAATAATTAATAGGGTTGAAATAAAATTGGCAATGATACTTGCCGGAGTGCTTTCTCTTTCTAATTAGCTAGCTTATCGATCATCATGAAACCTTAAAATAAGATTATTGCGCAAGGCTCTGCATTATATTTGGATGATCTTTGCAGTTGCACGCACACACGGACACACTCTCTGAAAAATGTCAACTAATGCTTTGTAAATCTGACAGCATCTGAGACTGCCGGGGAGCATGTAAATGTGGGTGTAATATCCCCTTACACGGCACAAGTAAAAGCAATCCAGGAGAGACTTGGAAGAAGATATTTGAAGCATGAGTTCCTTACTGTTAAGGTAAGGTCAATAGATGGTTTCCAAGGTGGAGAAGCTGATGTAATTTTGATGTCCACTGTCAGGTCAAATAGAGATGGTACCATCGGCTTTCTGTCTGATGTTCGAAGGATCAATGTGGCCTTGACTAGGGCAAAGTATGTTTCTTCTTGCTGTTCTTTTTAGTGCCTAAATTTTCAACCAATTCTAGTAAGAAATAACACTGTTATTAGTTATTACCACCTGCCAGTCTAGCATGATACATATAATTCACAGATCAAAAGGGAACTATAACAATAATAGTAGTTATTACCACCTGCCAGTCTAGCATGATACATATAATTCACAGATCAAAAGGGAACTATAACAATAGTAGTAATTTCTGTCTACAAATCTTACCATGTATGTATTATGAGTTCTTTATAACATGCATTAGAATATGTGTAAATTATACAGATGTGATGCACAATTCCAAGCAACAATGTCATGTCCAATTTCCTTTTACACTTTTTATGCTCCATTTTATGGTGGACCAAAGACCATAGTGAAGTTTATGTTTTATTTGATTCAGATAGCAAATGTTTTTACTAATTGAAAATGTAAATTGCTAAAGTTAAACAAGTGCTGCCGGCTTATTCTTGTAGGCACTGCCTTTGGATTTTAGGAAATGGGTCAACTTTAACAGATAGCAATTCTGTCTGGAAAGATCTAGTACTAGATGCAAAAGACCGAGGATGCTTCTTTAACGCCCATGATGATGCGAATCTTGCAGAGATGATAGAATGTTCCATTGAAGAACTTGAAAAACCTAAAAGAAGATTCAACCGAGACAATATTTTGGTATAATTATCTTTCTTAATGTTTAGCTTACAGCTTTAGCAATCTTATTAAAGTGTTGCAGCCAATATTATCAGTATTAACCCTGTATCTGTCTAAATACCAGCAAGTGATTTTTCTGGTCCCTTTTGTTTTGCTTGTGTTGAATGAAACTCAAATAGTCCTCTTTGTACCATTAATGGTACAGTAATGCATGAAATATATGTATGGATTTTTAGTGTGACTCATTCATGAGCTATGACATAATATCACGGTAATCTGTCTGCTCCTATTGCATACACATTATGATTTCTTACATAAACAGTCATCTTTCATTTATGATTTCTACATTGGTAGTCTTCATTACAATGCAACTAAACTGTAGTTTTTAAATTAACAGGACAACCCATGTGAGGAAAAGATAGGTGAGACAACATCATCTCTTGCTGTTTCAAAGACCCAACCTCCAGTAAATGATTTAGAGTCCTTTCAAGAAACTGCAGTCCATCAAAATCTGCAATTATTGGAAGAAGCCTCAAATGGCGAAGGCCCTGAATCTTCTAACTCGAGAGAATCTACCAATGGATCCACCAAGCCACAGCTACAAAAAACCGATAGTATTATATCAGCACGACCAATCCAACCTGAGCAAAAAAACATGCTCCGGTACCTAAATAACCAGTGGCAGAGACCCGCCAACAAATATGGAAAGCATCGATATGTTGACACTTGGCGGCATCAGGGTCATTACTGTCATGGGACGAATTACCAGCAATCGAGGCACAGTTATCCCAACAAATCCTGGCATGAAATGCTGATGGGGGAGGTTAAGACAGCAGAGAAAAACTGGGATAGTTGGGATGAGGTGGGCTCACAGAGGAGGGATGGTGATGAGAGACAGGTGGCACAAGATGGTTGGGCCAGAAGCCGGCAAGATCATTGGTGCAAAAGAGAAGCACCAAGGAGAGGAGGGGCACAAGAAGGTTGGGCTGGTACCCATGCCAGAACATCCTGGGACAACAGGAGTGAATTACCAAGGAGACAGGTGGCACGAGATGGTCGGTCTGATACCTGTGCCAGTACATCGTGGAACAGTCATTGGAACGGAACACCGAGGAGAGGGTTGAAGAGGGATGGAGTTTGCCGTGACTGGGACACTAAATGTGATGACTGGCGAAATGACACATCCCATAGTGAGGTAAAGAGAGCACGTGCTTTTATGCCTGAACAGAACAAAGTTGACTGCTGGAATGTGGGGCCTAATAGAGAGACAAGAGAACAGTCGTCCTGTGGGTGGTCCCCGTGGCCTTGTCAGGTAAAGCCTTCCACCTCCCCATGGGATACTCTCAGGCAATGTTGAGGAGGCCATATAGTTGGATTAGATGGTGAACTGGCGAGTTACAGTATCTTTATACTAGGGTAAGTGATAAAGAAGGCTGGATTAGGGCTTTTGTATAGTTTACACATGTCTACAGAGAAATAATACATAGGCTAATCCAGCTGTAGTTTTAGCTGGCTAGGATGACTATGTTATTACATTTTCGTTTAGGGAAGTGCAATAATAGAATTAGCTAATTAATAGTTATACTCTCTTATGTGACATTACTTAACAATATGTAACAGGTGTAGCGGGACTTAGTTAGAGATGCTATATTACTATTATCTAATCTATTTACATAATATTATTACTGGTACTTGGCATGTGGTTTGCGTAGTATTATCATCTTTTTGTTTTGTTTTCGGAAGGTTAAATATCGAGGCAATTTTGTCTTACATTATATTGAAATAGTTTGTGATGGTTTGCCCCTGGGGTGAAAACGGAGCGGATAGTGGTTAAATCATATCCATATCTCTTTTTTCATTTTCTGGATACGGATATCAGACATATCAGACAGATACAGGTTTGGATCAGATCGGATATTTATTAAAATAATAAAAAATATTAAAGTTCGTAATATTTATCAAATTATAATGGTGAAGAACATAAATTTTTCATAATATATATTAAAATATATGGTATATATCTACTATTCGGATACAGATAATTGAAGTATAAAACCATATCAGTATACTTATCCTTATCCACACAGATATTCGAACATCGGATATCCACATCTAATTTTTTTTTGCATACAGATCAAATACGGATTGGATATTATCCAAATACTCATATTATGTTATATTTCTTTTTGAATTCTGACAAGTATAACAGCCTCATACTTACTTGTTTCTATGCTCCCTTTTTAGTCTGATTTTGTTTTGTTTCTCTTGTTATCATTTGTTCGGTTGCGAATTGTGAGTGTATCTAAAAATCATTTTAATTGAGCTCGAGCAGGGATTAAGGGCTGCGTAAACTTAGAGAGCTTGATTGCTTTAACCCTAACCTGTCAATGCAGATAAAAACAAAGGGGAGAAATGAAATCTGAGGCAAGTTTTTAATTGTCAGAACTTACCTAATTATTGAGATGCTGTTTTGGAGAGTGGTGGACAGTGTAGACAGATTAAAGATATTAGAGTAGTTGGGACTCAGTTGAAATTTGAAATAATGAAGGGATTGACAAATGTATCTTTTACACAGACCTCTGAACAGGGATTGACAAATGCATTTGGCTCATGTTGGCACAATTCAGGGTTAATGTGCATATATATACAGAGGGATAATAATCTTGAGGCCCACTGCATAGCTGATGTGGCTAGGAATTAGGATGCATAATTTTGAATACCATGGTTATAAATTCCCTTTGTTTGTCCATTGTGCCTCCTAAACCGCTCAGGTACCTGCTGTTTTGCTCAGCATGTCTGATACTGGTGTAAAGTTTCAGTACAGGCGCTTATATGGTACAAGGTTGCTGCCACTCTCTCACACTTCAAATTCGGCTCACTGTTTATTGACACGGTACTTCTTAATCATACAGGGGTATTGCCAAGGGCATTGGCCTTTCTACGTATTGCTATGTAATTACAATATTATCTTGGGTTTGATGATTATGGGCAACTGGGTGTTCATGGTTCTGGGGGACTGCTATTGTAATTATAATATTGTCATGGGTTTATTTTATCTCTGTACCGGCACTGGTATTTTTTCAAGGGTCTGGACACCAGTACTGGTACTAGTTCGGGTCTGAACACCGGTACTTGTCATGGTTGGATCCCTGTACTGGTTCGGGTCTGGGCACTGGATCTACTATTGACAGGGAATGGGTGCTGGTGCTTCCGTGGCGTTACTATGCAATACAAAGTTTTTCAACGGCCTCTCTGTTCTCTGTGTCAATACTGGTACTATTCAGCCTTTGGTACCGAAACTGGTATTGTCAAAGAATGGGAGCTCATATATAAAGGGTTTGTCATTATTCAGCCTTTGGTACCGGCACTGGTATTGTCAAAGAATGTGCTCATATATAATGGGTTTGTCTTCTTCAGAGGTTTTTCTCCATTGACCATGAGTTTCTAATGCTAACGTAGGGATGTTGATAATAAATGGGCAATGCTGTTGGCATTTGGCAACTCGCACTATTGTCTTATTGCTGTTGATGTATTGTCACCTTGTACTACAAACTGTCTGTATAATATTTTGTAATATGAGCCTACAGCCAGCTGATTTTATTTTAAATACTCTAAAAAAATAATAAAAATACCCTCGGATTTTAAATAGTTCGAAAAATGACCTAACCCACTGTGACGGTGGAGCGGTTTGGTTTTGCTTATAATTTAGGAGATACCCGTCCCGTTTTGCACCATTTCCTTTCAATTTTTATTCTACTCTCCCTCCTCTTTTTCTCTCTTTCTCCAGCAGAACGTCCACACTTTTCCATGTAAGTCCTTTAATTTTTATTTATTTATATTTATAGTCCAATTTTTTTTTAGAAATTATTAGGAATTAATATAAATTGTTAGAAATTGTTTATGAATTGTTAGGAATTAATATAAATTGTTAGGAATTGTTTAGAAATAATAATAATTGTTTAGAAATTATATTATTAATTATTTTTATTTTAGTTTGTAATATTAATTCTTATTAATTATTATAAATTGTGATAATATGTGATAAATTGTTAGAAGTTATTAGAAATTCTTAGGAAATGTTTTTTTTTTTTTTTTGAAAATTCTTGGTAGGAGCTACCAAGTGATTTCTTACGAAATGTTAGAAATACCAAAATTTAGGTTTAAAAATACCGGACATGAGGTTAAGAATTGCCATAATTTATTAATTAGTGGTCCAAACACCAAAATTAAGGTTTTAAAAATTCCCGACATGGTTTAGAATTGCTGTAATTTTATAATTAGTGGTCCAAACACCAGAATTAAGGTTTTAAAAATACCCGACATGGTTAAGAAATGCCGTAACTTTTTAATTAGTGGTCCGAACACTAAAATTAAGGTTTTAAAAATACCTGACATGTTTTAGAATTACTGTAATTTTATAATTAGTGGTCCAAACACCAAAATTAAGGTTTTAAAATACCCGACATTGTTGTAACTTGATATTTTAAAATTTAGAATGACTAGACGTAGATGGGGACGATCACGAGGTACGACAGAGACATGAGAGAGTTCATAGGCTCCTGCTGCAGAGGGTACTGCTGACACTTTTCAGTCCTCTTCTATGGACCTGCCATATTGGGCACCGTGTCGCATTGGCATCTATCGAGGTACGTTAGCATTTTTGCGAAATTTAAATATTATTATTTAATATGATATATAAACAATGTGACACATTAACATCATTGTTGATGTCTCTCTATTTTGCCTAGATTGCGATCCCAATTTACACCGAAACTCGTGCCTTAAAGCTTGAAAATGTGGACTTTTCATTTAAATATCAATAGAATGTGGTACTGCTATGTTTTGTTTCTTATTTTGCAGGAAACAGGCGAAATTCTGGAGCTGACACCTTTCTATAGAATCCGTACGGCCCGTATAGTTTCCGTACGGTCCGTATAGATTCTGTATGGCCCGTATAAGATTTTCCCAACCTCACAGAAGGCTCCACAACAGAGGCGACAATTCTCCAACTCAAGGCACAGGTATACGGTCCGTATAGGATTCTATACAGACCGTACAAGCTATTTCGGAAACCCAGGCTGGAATTGGAAACAGAGACAGCTGGGGAGGCCGAAAAGGAAGGCTTTCAATACGCGATTTCGGGCATAAAAGAGGATATTCCAGATCTGAGTTGAATTGTGGGGTGAATCAAAATTGATCAAAGGAAAACCAAATCATGTGGAGCCTTCTGTGAGTTTGCCTTGAGTTGGAGAATTGTCGCCTCTGTTGTGGAGCCTTCTGTGAGGTTGGGAAAATCTTATACGGGCCGTACGGAATCTATACGGATCGTACGGAAACTATACGGGCCGTACGGAGTAGTATATTGTGTTGAATATTGTGTTTTTACTTTGTTGAGTAGTATTTCGATTACTTTGTTTGTGCTTGCTTGAATTTGATTAGTCATCCCGTTAGATGAATGCGCACGTTTAATTGTTAGGAGCCAAGTCTATGATATTCAATCCAACCGAATAAAGTACATGAAGTAGGTTTGTGACCCGAAAGGTGAAACCAAGGAGTACCCGAAAGGTGAAACTTTCCTCGAGGTGAAAGTCCTTGGATACTTTTAGTAAACCAACAAGTAACTTAGATAAATTAGTCCAAAAAGCGAAAGTTGAGGGTTAACGCATCTAAGAGGGGAGTAGTTGAGTCCGGTAATCGGGTTTTAAGCCAAAATTGCGACAGCTGAGGTAAGAAACTTAGATCTGGTCGATGAAAACCCTAGACATTAGTATCAACACAAAAACAGTGACTGCAGCATTAACTCGGTGGTCCATACGGACCGTATAGGAATCTATACGGATCGTATACCTCGGGGCTAAAACAAGAAATGAAATCTGAAACCCTGGAAACATTTTTTATTAATTGTAGACAACTTTTAATCTTCATTTACTGCTTTTAATATTGTTATTGATCAGTAGAATTGTTAGAACAAGACCAAACCAACTTTTTCTCACTTCTAGAATCTTAGTTAATTTAAGTAGAGTCTGGTTATTTTCTTACCGTCCCTGCAGATACGATACCCGACTATACCAATGGTAGGACTGTGCACTTGCAGTCTTAACCAGAGGTAGACTCGAATTTAAAAGGTACAACTTGCTGTACTGAAACTTAGGAGTACACTTTTATGTGCGAACAATTGTTAAATGCAGGACGGGACGATGTTGACGGTGAGACATCGAATCCCTGAAATACTGTACGTCTCTCATCCATTGATGGAGAGTATATCATGAACATTGGCTTGTATCAGCTAGCCCTCATGCCTCAGAGCAAGATCGACCAGGCTCTTATATGCGGTCTAGTGGAGAGATGGCGGTGCAGATTGGCGAGTTCAGTCAAACTTTAAGTTTTTAATCAATTTATTAGTTATTCGTATGTAGCAAAACTAATATTATTTACTTGTAGGATCGAGTACCTCAGTGGCATGCCGATCCCACTTTCATTTTGATTGACCTAACTGGGGATAATTGCCCACCTCAGGATACCGGGTACGAGGTGCAGAGCCTTTGCAAACCACGATACGCAATCGGGGATTCAAAAGGAGAAGATGGATGATGATGATACTGATGAGGAGGAGGAGGCTGTTTAGCTGGGCTATCAGTTGCCGCCGTCGTTAATTTTTTATGTTATGCTTTAGTTTTAGTTGACTATATATATATGTATTTTTTAACGAGGACGGCGGTGAAGATCCAATCCAACAAAATATTGCATAACACACATATGTATTGCATTGAAATGCTGCATATATATGTATTTTTTTAAGATCCGAGAGATCCAGCATGAAATGTCGGACCTCTATTTTTATGTTATGCTTTAATTTTAGTTGGATTGGATCAACATTTCATCCTGGATCAATTCAATTTAACAAAATATTGCACATATATGTATTTTTTAAGATAGAAAAATAGAAACCTGCTAACTTTTTAAAAACTTTTATTTTTGATATACAAAATGTTTATTTGTTTCAGTTTTTGGAAAGAAAAAATACAAAAAAAATCGTGTGGATCAATCCAACTTAAATCAACACTAACTAGTTCATTTTTTAGTCTCTGTTTTAGATATGCTGAATGAAAAGTAATTTTAAAATAAAATAATTTATATAGAAAATTATATTGTATTCGAAGACATACAATGGTAAATTATTTTTTAGTGGTTCACAATAATATAGCAGAGAAGTGCAAAAAATAAGAACTTTATTGTATTTTAGACACATCAAATACATATTTTTAGATTAGGAGGAAAAACATAATATAAAAGCCATACATTCAAAAAAATAAGGCTAGAAAAACGAAATCAAACGTAAAATTATCATAATATGACACAACTAAAAAAGTTGAACACTTAATACATGATTTATCAATCAATGATTTCAATCTAAAAAAAAAAAAAACTCAGATCAAACCAAGTATATCGACGTGCACATCGCTTCAACGCAAAAGGAAGCTCATTCGCTCAGGGATTAAATTATAAAACCGTAATGTTTATAGGGGTCTAACTAAATAAACAAATAATATAGTTTTGCAAGGATTTTTTTGCTAAAGTGGCCATTTATATTTTTATTTTCTCCTCCGCCGCTTGCATCGCCTCTCTTTTTACATGCTTAGAAGCTAAAACTACTTCGAACCCTCTATCGATACAATTTCTTCCAATTGTTTCTAGCTTCTCCTCATACTTTCCTAGATTTAGAGGGAGGTAGAGAGAAAGAGAGAGAGACATGGTGAGACTTACGGCCGATTTGATATGGAAAAGCCCCCATTTCTTCAACGCAATTAAGGAGCGCGAGCTCGACCTCCGAGGTTCTCTTTCCTTCTTTCTATTCCTCTTTTCCTTGTTCTTGATTCCTGATCAATCGTCTCCTATTTCCTCTTTCAAATCGCCTTCAGTTCTAGGGTTTAGGGTTTTTGTTTGAGTATATATAAATGAATATTTTTTATTGCATTCAGGCAACAAGATTGCTGTTCTAGAGAACTTGGGGGCAACTGAGGTTCGTTTTCCTGACCTTATTCAGTACTTTTATATTCAAATTATTCCCCTAATTCTGTACTGGTCCTGAGCATTTCTACCTCCATTTTTAAAACAAAGCTTAAATCTAGTAGTCTTACTTCGCACCAGATTGTATTATTAATCTATTAGTACAGGTCTGACTGTTACTGTTATGAGGTTGACAGATGCAAAACCTTACTTCCTCTAGAACCCAATTTTGTATCAGGTGGGTATTTGAAACCCTGACTGGTTGCCTCTACTTGTCTTGAGCATTTCTTCCTCCATTTTGAAAACAAACTTTAAATTTAGTAATCTTACTTCCCATCAGATTGTGTTGTGGAAGTATTAGTACAGGCCTGACTGGTACTGTTATGAGATCAACAGATGTAACCCAATTTTGAACTTAAATAGTTTTTAAGTGTTATGCTGGAATGTGATTGTTTATATACTTTCTTTTTCTTTCCTTTTTTTTCCGGAACAGGATCAATTTGACACTATTGACTTAACTGACAATGAGATAGTAAAGCTCGAAAATTTCCCATATATGAACCGCCTTGGCACCATATTGATCAACAATAACAGGATCACTCGCATCAATCCCAACATTGGAGGTGAGTCTCATACCATATCAAATCAGCACCGGTTCCACATTTTTTAAATTTAGCAGGTATTTGCTGGTGTGCAACTTCAATCCACAATAATTTAGTGGTTTTTTTTTTATTATTTTTCAGGATATTTTACAATATACTCCAATGTTTTACCACATTTCAAAATAGTATCATACATTTCCCATACTCTCAATTAGGTTGTTGCAACTTGCAAGTATGAGATTTCTATGATGTTGTTGAGGAATGTAGTTGATATATTAGTTTTAGTTTGGGTAAAAAATGTGTTACATAACATTGTGATTTTTCCCTAGGTGAACTTGTGACCACAGATCTAAATTAATTAAATTTTCTTTCATGTAGAGTTTTTGCCCAAGCTTCATACTCTGATTCTAACAAACAACCGATTGGTGAACTTAGTTGAGATTGACCCACTCGTCTCCTTTCCGAACCTTCAATTTCTGAGCTTATTAGATAATAATATTACTAAAAAGCCGAATTATCGTCTTTATGTGATCCATAAACTAAAGCATTTACGAGTTCTCGATTTCAGAAAGATCAAGCAGAAGGTATTCTTTAATTTGTCTGTGAACTTTATTTATTTTATTTTTTTTGCAGGTAACACCTAATGTTTTATTATATATGCAAGTAAGACTAAAATGTCATGTTTGCAATTAGGACCTGCAAGTAAGACTAAAATGTCTTTTAACATCTGGATTGTCAAATAGGGGTTATTTCATTTGTTTTACGTTTGTACTTTAAAAAATTAAGACATTGGGTACTTGGGTAGTCTGAATGTTTATTATTACTGTACCATCACACCTAAATAAGAATGGCTATTGGAAATAAGTGAAAGCTGAGTAGTGTTCTGTATTGATGAAAAAATGGAAATTCAGAAACTTGATAATGGCAATTTCGTCAAATATAGTTTGTGCTATGAAGCTGAAAACCCTAGAATGAAAACTAGATGAATATCTACTTTTGTAGGAAAGGATCGAGGCTGCTAAGCTTTTCTCATCAAAAGAGGCTGAAGAGGCAGCGAAAAAGGTTCCTGTCAAAACATTTACCCCTGGTGAGATCAAGGATTCTGAGCAAAAGCCAGAGCAGGGTCCACGGGTAGTGGGCCCCACTCCCGAGCAAATTACAGCCATCAAGGTAATTATTTACTAGCAGTGAATTTTACATTAACTTTTTATGAAGTGAAAAATTATTTTTTAGTCCCATATGGTTAAGTTATGAGCTGGTCTTTTTCAAGTTATTATAACTATTTTTAATTTTTTTTTTTCTATCTTTGTGCAGGCAGCAATTGTGAACTCCCAGACACTTGAAGAAGTTGCAAGGCTTGAAAAGGTACTCAAATGTTTTGGCTGTGAGTTAAAAGAATTTTAGTTTTGTTATTGACCCTCTTACATACCGTAAGGTCATGTTTGGTTGTGGAGTAAGCGGTGGAATAATTCCCTTACTACACACTTAAGCCGCCAAACAAGGAGTAAAATAGGAGTAAGATGGAGTAAGAGGTGGGTTAATCCGGAGTAAGTTACTCCACCTCTCTTGGTGGATTAACTTTGCCTAATGGTATGTAAGAGGGTGGGTTCATCCGGAGTAAGTTAAGTTACTCCACCTCTCTGCCTGTAGGACCCACTGTCATATGTAGTGGTTCATTTTTCAACATCTTACCCTATGCGGATTAAAATATGAGTAAGAAAATAAGCAATTTAACCCTAATTAAATTTACTCCACAACCAAATATGACCTAAATCCCAAATATTCCATCTTCTCTGTTGTTGGTAATTACGATACTTCTGGTTCCTACTGGTACTGGTAGGATTGACATTATATCCTGTGGTCTCTTTACAAGTGTATGAGCTTTGAAAAACTGGTACTAGTGGAAAGTAATTGAAGTAAACTCAATTCTCTACAACCACTGAAATTTGATAGTTGAGAAGGTACATACATTGATGCAATCAATAATTTCACAAGAGGTCACTAAAGTATACCACATGTTCCAATTTGGTCGCTTGGATTTATCAGTCTCTTTATAATCATTGATCCTTGATACCGGTCTAAGGTGCTTGTCAAATTATTGGATCTATTTAATTGCTATTTTATTGAGCTAAACAAATTGTTTTCTTTGCAACAAAACAATCAAATATGTTTTATGTAATTATGTTGGCATTGAAATTTCAAGTTTTTCAAATCTATTCTGTATGAATTAGAAAAGATTGGACACTATACACTTCTGTTGTGAGTTTATATCAGATGTACTTTTTTTTAGATCTATCATTTGTGCTTAACCTGAATTTGAAATGACCACAACGACCTTTGACCAGACTGATGAAACACTCTGTGTATAGTGTTATATAGTGTGACAAGTCAAATTTGAATGGGCAAATTGAACAATGGTATTATTTAGTGGCCTTCAGTAGAATTAAACTGTACATATAAGCAAATCAGATGATAGTTATACTTGTGCCAGATTTCTTGTTGTCATTGTAATGAAGAAAGGGTAGCACTTAACTAAATATATATAAATTGCCTTCACATCATGTCTTTATTTCCTTTTCTCATCACATTTACCCTTAAAATGAGCAGGCATTGAGTACTGGCCAGATCCCAGCTGAATTTGCAGTCCCCAAAAACGATGCAAATAACAGTAACAAAACCAATGGCTCTGGAAAAGCTGATCAAATGGAAGTTGACAAAAGTGAGGATCAAGATAATCAAGGTGATCAAAATCAGGAGGAAAACAAAGAGACTGCTGGTGCAACCCCTATAGAAGAGGTAGTATATCAACCTTCTGGTATTAATATAAGATTTCTGAGTTGCAGAAAGTGAAAAATTGTGTCAGAAGGAGCAATTTCAAGTTTACATCTGCAAAACCTTTAATATTATGTATATCTCTGCTAAAAACTGAAATATTGTCAGCATCCTTGCAAAGCCAACAAAATGATGCAGATGCCCCTACTAACACTCTTTCATAAATACTTAGTTGACCTTTTGCAATGGTAAGCAGTGTTTTTGTGTGTCTGCTTTTAAGGGGTTCTCTATGGTATATATGATACTCTACAATTTGCAAGCTTGTATGTGATATTTTAAAATTTTGTGTGGGAGCACATGAATATACAATTTGCAGCGGTAGTGATGTATTGGGTCATAAGGCTTCCTGCCTTATAAATAAGGAGTTGCAACAGAAGGGTGGATGCAAGAAATACACACTATAATAATAACTTAAATTGTTTTTATCAGAACAAACGTTTTTTTCAAAAAAAGTAAAGTAGGGTTTAATTTTATTCCACCTGTATCCGCTCCTGGTAACTTGGCATTCCTTTACAAACTTCTGTATCAAGAACTAATGTTCTTCTAAAAAAACTTGTCCCTTTGTTTATTAATGGCTGGTGAATTAATTTTCTAATATAGTTTTTATTCATTGGATTTTGGTTGCAGGATTGATGATCTTTTATTAGGTTCCTGCAGATGGTGAGATGGATTAGTGATGAAAGGATATATCATATTAGTGTTTTATGGTTTGCATAACATTTTTGTTGTACCTTTTTATTGTAATTCAATGAGGTAAATGTCTGCTGTAGAGACTGTAGATTTAGGTACCAAGGTTTCTAAGCCGTGATGGATGTTTTGTGTTTGGTTATGTTGGTGATACATTTTTCATTAAAATTACTAATTTTCTTTACTATGTGGTTATTTAAGGATGAGGGTATCATATTTATTTTTTATTTTAATTAAGTAGATTTGCTTGTTTGGATCATGCGCAGTGCTGGCACGAATTTGATGCATGAAAAAAGGGTGAATTTTATATCTTTGAAGAGTGAATCTTGTATGAATTTTAAAGCAAAAAAAACGATTGAACCTTGTATTTGGTGAGGTGAAATTTGTTGAGCGATAGTTACCATCCTTAATGAAATATTAATTGATGACTTCAGATCCGATTTAGAAATAGGGAGAACCGACAAGGATTCCGAGTCTGGACGGATAAATGCAAATATTAAAGTTATGATAGAATAATATTTAAAGTTTTTATGCGAAAAATAAATAATTTTGTACAAATAAAATGGCCAAATGGGGAGTGCGAGGAAAGGGGTTTATTGGAGTGAAAATAGAGCATGTACCAGTGGCATGGCTGCAATTGAGGGGAGTTTTTTATTTAAGAAAAAATTAATTAATTAACAATTTACTCGAAATAGAATTCTGACTTGAAAAAAGGACTGAAGTGCTCAATCAAAGTGTAATATGGGTCAATTGTATTTCAAATTTGACAACACAACTTTAAAAAAATAGAGTTACAGTGGTTATTTCTTATTTAGAGAATGCAAAAAATAAAATTACTAAGCATATACTTCTGATTAGCTAAATAGTCGATTTGAAGTTATCAATGTGTTCTTCATATTAAAATGTACTTATAGACCTAATTTTAAACTTTTTGGAATTTTTTTTTACTATTTCTTAAGGATTTTTGAAAATTATTGTCTTTCATATATGAGTTTTTATTATGAAAACTGATTTTCATTATTTTATAAAGAATAGTAACAAAATTCCAAAAAATATAAAATTTGGCCCCCACGCACATTTTAATATGAAAAACAAGTTGAGTACTCCAGATCGACTATTTGAATTTTGAAAACAGTTAAAACTGAATCGAATCGGTAACACCAAAGCTCAGGAACTACCACTTTGATAACTTTTTCCATCCAAAAAATTATAATCCGACATGGACTTAACCATCATATATGATTTATTATGTAAGTTATTTTGAGGACGTAAACTATTTCTTACCCAATATTCTTACATTTACAATTCCTTTCCCCTTTTTCCAGTTTCTATTTTTTTGTTAAAACAAAATGATTTTTTTTTCACTGAGAAGTCCATTTTGATCTTTATAAAATATACTCTTTTCTTCCACTGGTTAGTTAAATCCTCATCTTACGGAACTATTTTGTTTTTTTTGTCAACCAGACTCGGTATTGGAAAAAAAAAGTCTCAACAATCTATAATCCAACATTATTACAATTCTTAAATATAAAGAGTATATTTACTTTTTGTAGAGACTTCAAATTAGTAAAAAAAAAAAAATACAAAAAAAGGGAAGACGTTGGAAAAAATGGAGCAGTATTGCTCGAAGAAAAGGAAAATGAAGGGAGGAAGAAAGAAAATGTGAAGTCAGAGGAAATGGCGCGGAGGAGGTTGGAGATGAGAAATATTTCATGCTCCAAAAAAATGTACATAAGTTATCATATATAATGAGTTGGAGTCCACATCAAATTCCGTTAACTTTTTGATAGAAAAAGGGACAGAATAACTTAAGTGGAAAAAGTACGAAGTTAAGTGGAGAAACAAATCAATTTGAGCGAACAATTTATGACAAAGAACAAAGTTTAGTTATCCTGGTGAAATTTGCTCTATTTATGTTACGACCCGAGTCAGCCAAACGGGTCAATTCTAAAGATAAGTTGAGTTAGTTAGGATTTAGTTGAGTCTGTTGAGAATAAACAGGTCGGGTCTGAGCTGACAGTGGATAGCAAGATCCAATTTTAGATTTTTCTTCATTAGAAGTTTAGCCTATAAATAGAGCCAATAGGCGTAACCAGTGAGATAGAGAATTATGAAGTCAATTGTTTGTTTCTACTGAAAATTCTAGTTTATGCCGTTGTATCCAATTTATGTGATTTCTAATAAAATCGAGTATTTTATCATTTCGTTTTTCTTGCTGTTCTTCATTTCCATTATTTAACTTCTTAAATTTCATCATTTGGGTTGTTCTTTTTTGTGAAATTTTCTCTTCTCTGAACTTCGTCTGATCAAGGTCGTCACAATTTATTATCTTTACAATTATAGCATAGGGAGGGAGACTATTTCCTTCTTGGAGAAAAATAAATTCTGTATATTATTTGGACTAATTCAAAAACAAAAATATATGATGAATATAACAGTACAAACTATAAGAAGGTGCTCCAAAAGAGAAGAGATCTGGATGGGATGGCAAGAGGAGGGGTGACCAGCCTGATCAAATTCTATTTACTTGCTCTAGAAGTCAAATTTTGAGAGGAGAAGAGGGGAGAGGATGGCAAAGAAGGTACGGATTTCATGTGAGTTAACTGTACTCAGGTATCAAGATATACGGACTCTGTTCTGACTTGGTTCATATTAGATCGAATCCTAACTTCAACCCAGCTCGACTTGGTCCAGTAACGAGTTGTTCCGGTCCGCGTATACAACCCTCTTCTTCTCTCTATTCCCCCTGTTTTGCTATTCCGTCACAGTCCCCTCCTTTACACTTCGCGAATTTCATTCCGCTCTCAGTGGGGTACCTATCTACCGTGTAGAATGATATCTGCATCGTCCTTTTTTAATCTAGCACGAATCTTAAAGTGGACTCCTATTTAACCTAATACCCCAGTCTTGGTACGCATATACAACTTATTTTGAGATAATGCTTCTTGTATCTTTTTTGGATCAAAGCCTACGTCGACTACCATGAGTTGTAAACTGATGGAGATTCGAGAATCGAGATGGCATATATATAGCTCATATTTGTATGGATCGTTAGACAATATGGCTTTGACCCCTACATTAAGTTGCTTATCAACATTGTTTTTCCCCTTCAAGTGTTTACGTGTCGTCATTTTACACATTGAAAGGCGGCAAGTCATAGCATGGCACTCTCTAGTAAATGCATTTCTGTTGATATTTCTCTCAAAAGAAAAAAAATATGTCCGTTGATATCTTCATCAACAGTAAAATTACCATAAGAAGAAGCATGTTCTTTCTGTGAATTTTGGAATCAATGATCTTCTCACTATTCTTAATTTTACGTGACCTGAGTCGAGACTTTCAATTAAAGGTGGACAAAAGAAGTTTACAACAAAAATTTTATCTTTTAAATGAAACAAAATATTAACTACTGCTGAAATTTAACATAACATAATTAGAAAACTACAAATTTCGTCCAAAATATTATATATTCTAGTAAATAGTATTTCTTTGTTCTTATTCTTATGAGTTGAGCTTTGTTGTTAATTATTCTTATGACTGATCCGAGCTACTAGAGATGATTTATATGATAAAACATTATTGAAAATCAAAATTTATAACTTTATATTTTTATTATTTTTTAGATAGTTAGAAAAGGATTATCGCGCTACAAGATTATCTGCATTCGCATAAAAACTAAAACTTTGTATTTATCCGTCCAGAGAAAGAATCATTTCAGTTCTTCCCTTTACTGAATCTGGTCTAATTAATCTTATCTGAGGTCATCAATTATTATTTAATTAAAAAAGATACCAACTCTCACTCTTAAAATTTCACCTCACCTAATACAGGGTTCCCTCATTTTTTGCTTTAGAATTTATGCAAAATTCACTCAACAAATATATAAGATGCATATTTTCATATTTTGTCATACGTCAATCGTACCATCGCATTGAACAAGACTTAAACAATTTGCCCAGACTGAGCGAAATCATTCTCCTTGATTAAAATCGAAGATAATCATGACACCCTCACTGGATTAGAAAATAGTAATTAACTTAACCAAACAAAAACATCCATCGTGGCTTAGAAACCTCGGCACCTAAATCTACAGTATCTGCAGCAGGCATGTACCTCATTGGATTTCAATAAAAGGTACAAGAAACAAAGTTATGCCATGAAACACTAAAATGATATATCCTATCATCACTAATCCATCTCGCCATTTACCGGAACCTAGGAAAAGATACCATTCCTACAACCAAAATTGAATAAATAAAAACCATATTAGAAAATTTATTCATCAAAACAGAGCAAGGAAAAGAAAATAGAAAGAAGGATAGAGAACCACGGAGGTAGAGCTCGCGCACTTTAATTGTATTGAAAAAATGGAGGCTTTTCAAGATCAAATTGGCTGTATGTTTCACAATGTCTCTCTCTTTCTACCTCACCCCCTCAATCTAGGAATGTAGGAGAAGGTAGAAAAACTTGGGAGAAATGGTATCGACAGAGGATTTGAAGTAGGCACTAAGTTTTAGCTTCTAAGCAAGTAAGAAGAGAATAAAAATAAATTACCACTTTAAAGATATACGGCCTACTCATCATTGTTTTCCACGTGCTCTCTTGATCACACTAGGGGATGTGTCATTTCTCCAGTCACGACCAACTCGATCAAAGTTCCTGTCTTCCCTCTTCAACTCTCTCCTTGGTGTTCCCCTCTGATGATTGTTCCACGATGTTCTGGCATGAGTACCAGCACAACCTTCTAGTGCCCCTCCTCTCCTTGGTGCTTCTCTTTTGCTCCAATGACCACACCGGCTTCTGGCCCAATCATGTTGCGCCACCTGTCTCTCATCACCACCACTCCTCTGTGAGCCTACCTCATCCGAACTATCCCAGTTTCTCTGTGCTGTCTTTTTCTCCTCTATCTGCATTTCATGCAAGGATTTGCTGGGATAACTGTGCCTCGATCGGTGGTCATTGCTGGGTCTCCGGCACTGGTTGCTTTGGTGGTGGGGGATGTCCTTTTGCTCAGGTTGGATTGGTTGTGCTGATAAAGTACTATCGGCTCTTTTTTGGAGGGATTCGCTACCCATGAAAGGTAAAAACCACGCAGGAATCCCATTGGTAGATTCTCTCGAGTTAGAAGACTCATGACCTTCGCCATTTGAGGCTTCTTCCAATAATTGCAGATTTTGATGGACTGCAGTCTCTTCAGGGGATGATGTTGTCTCACCTGCCTTTTCCTCGCATGGGTTGACCTGTTAATTTAAAAATTACAGTTTAGTTGCATTGAAATGAGGACTACCAATGTAGAAATTATAAATTGAAAGATGACCATTTATGTAAAAAATTACATTGTATGGAAAAGGACAAGACAGATTACCGTGAAATTAAAGAAGCATCCTCGGTTTTTTGCATCTAGTACTAGATCTTTCCAAACATAACTTTTCATTTGTAGTGTCGTGCTATTTCCTAGAATCCAAAGGCAGTGCCTACAAGAATAATCCAGCTACACTTAAACATAACTTCAGCGTTTACTTTCTCAATAAGTTAAAAAATATGCTATGTGTATCAAGAAAAAACATAAGCTTCACTATGGTCTCTGGTCCACCATAAAATGGAGTATAAAAAATGTAAATGAAAATCAAACATGACATTGTTGCTTGGAATTGTGCATTACATATTTACATTTCCACAATTTACACATTTTTCTAATGCATATTTTAAAATTATTATGCATTCATAATAGACAGAAATTAATCCATGAAGTTATTACTGTTGTTATAGTATCCTTCTGATATGTGAATTAAATGCATCATGCTAGACTGGCAGGTGGTGATAACTAATAATAGTGTTATTTCTTACTAGAATTGGTTGGAAAATTTAGCCACTAAAGACAACAGAAAAAAGGAACATACTTTGCCCTAGTCAAGGCCACATTGATCCTTCGTTCATCAGAAAGAAAGCCAATGTTACCATCTCTATTTGACCTGACAGTGGACATCAAAATCACATCAGCTTCTCCACCTTGGAAACCATCTATAGACCTTACCTTCACAGTAAGGAACTCATGCTTCAAATATCTTCTTCCAAGTCTCTTCTGGATTGTTTTTACTTGTTCGGCGTAAGGGGATATTACACCCACATTTACATGTTCGCCAGAAGTCTCAGATGCTGTCAGATTTACAAAGCATTAGTTGGCATTTTTCAGAGTGTGTGCCCGTGTGTGCATGCAACTGCAAAGATCCTCCAAAAGAAATGCAGGGTCTTGCGTAATAATCTAAATTTAAGGGTTCATGATGATCAATAGGCTAGCTAATCAGAAAGAGAAAGCACATCCAGGAAGTAGCATTGCCAATTTTATTTTAATCCTATTAATTATTTTACTTGGTTACATCAGAAACTTGTTTCACTGCAATTAACTTACAGCAAGGTCGAAATGGTGCACACAACCCATTAGAACTATAACAAAATCCAAAGTTGCAACCCTAAAAGCTAATATAAATAACCAACGAACTCTTAGGATTATATTTGTATGGATAAGAAAATAAACATATACATAGTACCTTTAGTGAGACGTTTTATGATATGATCGACAGCTGCAACCTCATCCAAATTCATGTAGTCAGAGGTCACCTTATGATTCACTATATCAATGAATGAGTAAGCACCATACATCGGCTCTTTGAGGTAACTCCTAGAATAGCTCTCATGCGTGACATTGGGTCCGTCTGAAATTCGGGCCTCATAGAACTCCCTGTTTGGAAACTCATGGATGCGTGGGTGCATTCTATATTGAACATCTAACATGTGCTTCCTATGGCCTGTCAAGCAGAGTCTTTCAAAGAGGCTCCTTCCGAAAGCAGCTTCTTCAGAGATCTGTTGAGATTAGCGGTTTGGAAAAGTTACACTTGTTCAGTTGTGAGAGACCAAAAATCTAGAGCATCCATAAATTATAAAAATAAAAAAAGCGAACTTGAATATAAGAGTTTAGTGCCAAAATTAGATGTTTTTTTTTTGGTCTAGTTTGTTTTTGGTGCATAACCAAAGAGTCCTAAAACCAAGGGACTTTAGTAGTAGTTTCTTTCGGTCTAGTTTGTTCCTGCTCAATAGGATAATCAATGCTTAAATGAGAATCAAACAAAAGCAAAATAACTCCCAAAACATTACTCACGAACAAAAATTTTATCTCTTAGGTGACTGTTTCATAGACCAAGTAAAACACACCTGACTTTTCACCATGGCAGCTAGCTGATTCTCATCTCCAATTAAGAAGGCATGGCGAATACCGACAAGCTGGAGAGGGATCAGGGACTCGCATTCTTTCAATTGTGCAGCCTCATCTATAACCAGCATCCCAATTGGATCCATTCTTCTTTTATGCAGTTCATAAGATGAAGCAACTGTGCAGAACAATAGCTTTGCCTTTTCAATGCAATAATTCCTGATTGACCGCTCATCAAGTGATAACTTCGTTCTGGAAACATTCATTAAGCTTTGGAGGCAAATGCATATCTTCTTCTTCAACAGGATTAACTTAGAACTTGACCAATCAACATCCAGCCCTTCAACCACATAGGATTTCTCAAAAGCCTCTCTCAAATCCTCCACAGAGAGGGACTCCACACGTAGTAAGTCCTCAATTTTATCGATCATATTCTTGGCACAAACTAGGTCATGGAACCCCTTCTCCTTAAACAAACTACTTGGTAAATCATTCCTCAACATAGCAAGATAACTCTTCAAGTCTTTCGCCTCAGAATCAATCCGGTCAATCAGAAACTCCCTGAAAGTCAAGCTAAAGTTGTTGGTTCTTCTCTTGTCTGCCAAGAAGGTGTTGTACAGAGGTGGTTGGTTTGAGAGGATTTTAATCAGGTCACCCACTTTATATTTCAACTCAGTCTGTGAATGAAAAAAAACCATTAACCTCTTCACACGATCATCTAAGTATATTGATGATAACTCTTCATCAACCTTCAGTCGGTCTTTGTTACCAAATAAAACCATGTCGCCTAGGTAACAGGTGTCACATCTTTCTGATTTGTTGACCAACGAGAGAAGATGGGAGGCAACTTGCATGATAGCAGTGTTAGTTGGTGCACAGGTAAGTGTTCTGCATGTCTTTTCCAGAAGAACTTTGAGAACAGTACCAATTGTTCTTGTTTTTCCAGTACCGGGTGGGCCCCACACAAGCTCAACCGAGGATGTATGCGAACAGTTGCTTGCCGAAATACAGCTTGCGGCGGCTTTGGACTGTGACTCATTAAGATTAAAATGACACATTTCTTCTTTTGCATTTGTATAGGTATCTGTTGAACAGATTTCACATCCATCAAATTCCTAACACAAAAAATTATATTTGAGTGAACCTCCTAGAAAAACAATGGAAAAATAGATCATTACAAAATAGAATAGCTCAAGAGAAACTCACATTAGGACCCAAAATGCTCTGAATAATTTTTGAGCCCTTTGTAAGGCCTGTACGAAGTACTTCCCAAGTGCGCTGATAAGTCGTCACATTTGATAGAAACACCACATAAAAAGACCCAAACTTAGGCAAATCACCTGCATCTTCACTTTCCTTTGGCTTCTTTTGATCACCTTCATTTACCACAACCTTAAATTCTTCAGCTGCTGCTTCACTATAGGAGTCGCTCCACTCTTTGACTTCAACCACCTGATCAGGCAACACAGCTTCCTTTTCTGTCAAAGATAAGTATCCGTTTTGGTTTTTAGTTGTCGGGGCTACTATGTCAATTCTTTTTGAAGCCCTGACATGTAAAATATTTCCTCTTTCGACCTTGATGACCCAACCAAGTGTGCATGAGCCCACATTCTGCCTTATCTGAGATTGATTCTCGGGTTGAATACTCTCAGAAATTATAATTATGTCAGCGGGCTTTGGTTTGTACGCTGAATTGTTAATTGACATTTTGTATAGTGCTGATTTCTTATTCTTCTCACGTTTGCTCTGCTGGATCCCCCCAAATACACGAGCAATAGCTGCCTGAGATACCTCCTCTAAGCTACGTGAGATTTCGGCATGCACTTCTTCTATAAGAGGAGGGAAGAACGAACATATGTACTGCTGTGAAGACGAGAATGACTCTGGTATTGTACGCACCTGCATTTAAAACAACATTACTATATTGGAGAACGATTTTAAGGTTTGATTTGACATCAATGCATGGATTTAAGGAAAAATTACTGTAATTGTTTCAAATAAGGATAACTTCAGTGTGAGCGTACTATTTTACATTTGAATCTTGTAAGTACACATTGTTTCATTTCCATTAATGAGCTTTCCCTCCTAATAAAAACTGGAAAGTAGCATGATACCAGAGTTTCATTGATCAACTATCTGTAGCTTTTTATTTACCCAAATAAACTGACTACTACAATCAGTCAGTCAGTCAGTCAGTCAATAAGCACACTATTATTACTGATAATGAACAGAGAATCATTAAGAGATTTAAAGCAGTGCTCATTAATAATTCAAATGACCTGTTAGTCTTAAAATGTGGCTAAAATAACCAAGTTTGAAAAATATTATTTTCGAAACCTTACTGAACTACAAATCCCCAGTTGAAAAACACCTGGTTAAAATAGTATGAATCCCGAGTTCACTTGAATAGAGCGTAAATCAATAATAACTCAACGTGTAAGCACTTCATGTAGAAAAAAGTAAGACATCGCTCAATGTAGAACTGATACCTCGCCTCGATATAGATCTCTGTTCACTATTTCTTCTATCGACCAAGAAAAGATCGTGTCCATGAGAGACCGCCGCTCGTGACGCTCACCTATTTCCTCTTCTTCATCGACTCCTATGTATACTTCGTCTCTTTCTTCTTCCTCCTCGCTGTCGTACCACATCTTTTGTAGAAATCAAGGTGGAGAAACAGGTAGAGACTAGAGACTGAGGTGGAATGGAGCCGACGAGACTTAGTTAGAAAGAAACTCAGTGGAATTAAAATCGAGGCGCGAGTTATATAAAGTGAGATTTTGGGGACCCTTCAGCTACTCGAAAGAAATGTGAACGCGGAACTTACCGTGGACCCCAGTTTCGGTTAGAAAAAAATCTCCTATGCTCTCGTGCTCCGGGTGCACTTATATTTAAGAAGATTTGTCTGACAACATGGAGAAAAAAACGTGAGCTATGCATGATCATTCGGACGGCTATGATCGTTCTGGACAGATCGGTCGAAGATGCATTGGGAAGCGGGAAAAAGAACGGAGAACGGAGAAAGAATGGAGCAGCAAAAAGAGGTACTCCTTGTGATACTGATAGTTGGGTCCCACTATTTTTAATGAGATTGATTGTTTGAACCAAGTGTATCAAGTGGTTTTTTCAGGGATGGGATAGGACGAAAAAAATGTCTGCTTGGAGACTTAGACTCGAACAAGTATCCTCTGCGTTATCTCAAGAGGGAATTTTGAGTTAATGCCTGTTCGCCATCTGATTTTAAACGGAACAAATCTAACCGTCTAATTTTAACACCCGATCCCTTTAATATTTGTGCGGATCTAGTTTATATGGATCTTAAAGCAGATCGAATGGTTTATATGCACTGACTCAAAAGAATCCTTTTTAAGTTACTGCAGAGGATCCGAATTCCTTATGACTCATAGACGTACACTGTCAGGAATAAAGCAGCAGTGAATTGTAAAAGTGTGACGTTTTTGGGTCCGGATTTCTAAATAACTCAAAATTAGAGTTTGTATCCGGAATTGATCTGAATTAACCTGAATTCCTATACTCAAAATTAGCTCCTTGTAAATTATATCTCGGGTCGAAATGACCTGAATTATGACATGAATACATGATATGGACTCGCCAAAATCCGGCAAACTCTAAATTTTTCTGATGTTTTTATTTCATATGTTGAGTTAGGGAATTGAGATTTAAACATTTTATAGATTTATCAGTAGTTACAAAATCAGCGAGTGAGAAAGAGACCTCAAGGCTTGAAGAAAATACACAACAACTAAAATTGATTACTGTAAGTCTGTAAGCAACATTTTATTAATAAAATTCTTGGAGTATATATTGCTTTTAATTTATTTTTACTATTGCTTAATCACTGAAATTCGGTGTTGTGATCTTTTAACCCAATTTTTTATTTTCTTAATTTGTCTCTAGACTGTCTTAAATAAGATGGCTAAATTTAATTTCTGATTTTATAAGTGTACAGTTCCTCTTTAGGTCTAGGCTGACAAATTCTGATTTAGTAGTTAATTACTGATTTTCTTCCTTTAAATTCGTTACTCAGAGTATCAAAAATGAAATTTGTAAAGGTATCTAAATTTCCATTTTATTCATCTCAATAAGAATCACAACAAACCAAGTCTAGTTCAGACTCTGTTCTCGTAATTTTCGTTTTATATCGAGAATTATACAAAATGTAAAAATTCGTAGAGGACTTCAGACTTAATTATCTAGTATTATTACTATATTATTGTATTTTGATGATAATAATAATAATTACGAACAAATATTTCTATAAAGTCCTGTTTTGTCGTCCAGGCATGAATAGAAGAATTTACTAACTTCTAAAAAATCATATGGTACGAATGGTATCTTAAATGTATAAAAACTACAACAGCTATATAGTTTTCTCCCAAGTTATTGTACAGGACACTGTTTAATACACTGTGATCGGTCGTATTCAACTGTGTCTTGAGAAACTAATTATATAAAATCAAACACTAATACCAACAACCAAATATTTAGTTCCAAACAAAGCTGAGGTAAGCTAGAAATGAATCTAATTAATTGGGTTCATTTACATAAAGAGATTGTTTTTTTATCGTTGGCTCGCCACGTCTTATTGCAAATCTTTCTTTATTCTGGCTTGGGGCAGGCTTTGCAAAAACTACACATTCCATCAAACAGTAAAAAAATATTAAAAATTAATATATAAAAACTCTCTCTCTCTCTCTCAACACACACGGTAATAGAAAATCACATCCCAAAATAACATAATTCCAAGTTTAAATGTTTTGTTTTTCACTCGCATTCTTATTTTTAGTTTTAAAGTTCAAATAGCTGATATGAACCGCATAACATGATCTACATATTAAAATGTGTAGGGAGACTAAATTTTATATTTTTTAGAAAAAACAATACTATTTTTTTAAATAGGTCACAAAATCGTAAATTTTCAAAAGATTTTTTATCATCCAAAAATAATAATTTTGTACCTATAAAAAATAGTAATTTTTATTCAAAAAGTATAAAATTTGGTCTTAAAGCATATTTTAATATGAAGATCATGTTAAGTGGTTTGAATTGACTGTTTGAATATTGAAATGAAAAATAAGAATGTCAAGACACGAATAAATATAAAATATATGATGTATTTCGAGCGCTGCTTTATCCAGATAGAAAAATTGAAAGTTAAACAAAGGATATATATAGGTTACAATGACGAATTCAGAGTAGGTTTGATGCCCATCGAACATACTGTGGTTTGATGGGTGAAATGACCATTCAATTGCATCAAGATGTGCTGAGTATATTACAAGCCTGTTTCAATTTCTATGCGCACTAATGTTAATGTTAATTGTACGGTTCTAGAGCTAATTGAACCTAAAAGTAGATCCGATGCTCATCGGACCTACTCCTATCTCTACAATGACCTTATATTGATTCCGAAGTGATCAACCAATTATTTTTACGTACAATTAACCAACGTCAACAATCGACTATGAGCAATTTAATAAAAATAATATAATACATCAGCTTAACGCATATTTTTTTCCTTAAAAGAGTAGGGTTAAAATGTTTGAGTATTTTTGAGTTTCACATTTTTATAACTATCTTTAGAGTCCAAGCAGTCAATTTGAACTACTCAACATAATCTTCATATTAAAATGTATTTGAAGATCAAATTTTATAATTTTTGGAAAATCTTTACTAATTTTCTAATCACTATTTTTCAAAAGATTAGAAGACTATAAAAAATAATTATTTTGTACTTGTATAGAGTTAGTAAAGAAAATCTAAAAGTATAACATTTGGTCTTAAGTATATTTTAATATGAAAATCATATTAAGCGATTTAGATTGACTGTTTGAATTTTGAAAATAAAAATAATAGAGTAAGGCTTGGGTGCTATGGATAGCATAAGACCACCCGTGTTATGGTCTCAAAAATTATCTAACTTCAAACTTCGATTTAAATAGCTCAATAAATTGGTTATATGATGAACTTGTAGAATACTAATTTTTACTATTTTTGGATTTTTTTTTACTATTTTTATGATTTATGAAAAATTGCAAAAAAAATAGCTTAAAATATTGGCAAGTTTTTTTTATTTTTAAGTTATTTTTTTGTTATCTTTCATAAATCATTAAAATAGTAAAAAAAATGATAAAATGATAAAAATTGGTGACAAATTAATTACATAAATAATTTATTGACCTACTTAGATTAAAATTTGAAATTTATTTGATAAATTTTTGAGACTATAGCACGGATGACCTTATGCTATCCATGCTATCCATAGTATCCCAGCCTTACTCAAAATAATAACATGAGTTACGATTAAAACATGATAGTTTAAACCTACTCTTTTTTAAATTGAAAATAAAAATACGATGGCTGTGCGGTCTAAAATCTAGCCACTAAAGAAGTAGCAATTGGCCTCGTTTTATTTGTGCGTGTGTTTGAAGGCTTGATGCCTTGATCACATTCAATGAATGCGTCCAGATTAAAAAAAAACGCAATAAAGTAATTTCCACTGAGATAATAAAAACGTGACTTTGACTAACGTATGATTTGATCACGTTAATACGTTGTGTGATTAAAATATTTTTCAGAACGTAATAAATAACTAAAATAATAAAAGAAAGACGTATTATTCAAATAATTATGTCGTGTATAGTTATGGAGTGATCATAAAGTGCCGTAATCAAACGTACGCTTGATTATTTTTTTCATTTTAAAGTTAGTTTATGAAAAGATATTTAAATATTAAATAAATGTAAAATAAATTAAAATGAAAAAAATATTTTAGAAAATTTTGATACGTAACATGATGTAACGAGATAAGCTTGCATGACATGTTATGTTTGATCAAATATGTAAATAAACATGTCACACAACACATAAGTCACGTCATGTGGCCGACACATGTTACTAGACCAATAACATTGATAATAAATAGAACCATACATTATGAGATTTTTTTTTAAATAAAACTAATTTTGATGATTTTAACGAAACAAGTACAAAGATGTTGAATTTATTAAAAAAACAACTGCACTGATCTCTTTTTTTTATAAAATTCAACTCCACTATATTTGTTCCGTTTAAATAATTAAGATTTCTATTTTTAAAAAAATCCAAATTATGGCAAGCGCATTCTACGGTCAGACCCGGAAGGAATAGAAATTGTGAAATGTTCGAAATTCTCGTTGCCACCTACCACAGGGATTCACATCTGCTGAGATCCTAAAAGGTTAACAGTAATACTAAAATCCCTGCGATTCTAAATCTAACTGTTGAATTGTTTTGAGATTCGTACAACTAAAAATCAGCTGCTTTGAGATACGTGCATAAAATTATTGGACGTTCGAATTTTAGAGTTACTGTTCACCTTTTAGGATCGCAGCAGATGTGAATCCCCTGCCACAGACCTACTCAAATTCAATTAATTCCTCAACTCACTCAAATAATATATTGTGGCATGTATTTTGTACACTATTCTGAATCAAGTCATTTCGAAATTAAATATCCGCTCGTTAAAAGTTACTGCACTACTTTTGACCGCAAAAGAACCGAGTCCGTATCCTCTGAGATATCTTAATTTTTGCGTGACCGACGTGTCCAGTTCCTATTCGGGAAGCGTAGGGGGGCAGTTTTATTTGAGCATTCAGATTCGTGCAGAACGTATTTGAACGATTGAGATATTCCAAAAAGTCACGCAAAGTTTGAGATATCTCAGAGGCCATAGTACCTTGTTATTGCTCCCTAAACTGCTTTCCTCATATAATGTAATAACCTGAATCGAGTTACTTCATTGGACAGATCGATGTCGTTACATATTTACTTATATTATAATTATCACAGAAAATCTAATACTTTTTCAACACTGCCTATCCTCTGAGATATCTCAATTTTTGCGTGACTAACGTGTCCGGTGCCTATTCGGGGAACAGTAGGGGCCCGTATTATTTGAGCTTTGAGAGTCGTGTAGAATGTATTTTAACGATTGAGATATTCCAAAAAGTCACGCACAATTTGAGATATCTCAGAGGATGCGAATTCGCTCACAAAAGCTGCTTCACACCACCTTCCCTTCCAGACTTCCCACCAAACTCTCAAATCGATCAAGCAAAAAGAAAAATGGAATCAGCAACGACCTTTCTCTCTTCTCCCTGCTCGATCCGATCTCTCCGATGGGCTCCACGTGGCAGGATCACAGGCGCTTGTGCTCCTTCCTTTGTGTCGGTCAGAGCATCCGCCGCAGGGGACAAGAACAAATCGGTGTCGAAATCTGGTGGCGCGGCCGGTCCGGTACCGACCTCGAATTATATGGTACCATTGGATAAGCTTACCACTGGAATTACCCGGCCGTTGGTCGAAATTTTGCGCGATTTGAACAAGCGCGTTCCCGATAATATAATTTCGCGAGACAAAACCTCCATCCCATGGTACATGCTTTAGATTCGATGGCATTATTTGCTTTATATTAGTTTTTAGTACAAAATAAAAGTAAAATTCTAGGATTGAGAGTTTTATTGCCAATTTTACATGTTAATTTCAAGACCGATTCAAAAGCCTCTTTTTAAAACAGCACACGTTAGGTTGCGCCTTGATTCCTGGTGGAACTGGTACAAAATAAAAAGTAAAATCATAGGAAAGCATTTTCACTACAAATTTTCATGCTAAATTATGGATCACGTTTTATCTGTTCCAAAATGGCACAAATCGGAATTCTCAGGATCTCACTGAGAGAATTTGAATTTTTAATGCCAAAAGTGGCAAATGGTGATGTTTCTAAGACCATATCTGCATTACTAAATATTATGTGGTTGTAATTGGTGTCTATCTGCATGGTTATGCAGGTACCATGCCAACCGAATGTTGAGCTTCTATGCCCCAGGTGATCCTTTTTAACACATAACAATCTATGCTCTGTGCACATTTGTAATGTTTAATATAATTTCTTTTTCAGTTTTTTTATTAACTTGTTATAGGTTAATAACTCCCCAAAACTAAAAAAACAATATCAAGATACCTCAGCTGTTGAGTTCGCATGAATGATTCTTTGTTTCTCATACATGCATTTCTTTCTCTCTAACCAATGGGAATGGTATAATTTCTCAGGTTGGTGTGGAGAAGTGCGAGATGTGAAATATTCTGACAATGGCAGTGTTTCTGTGGTGTACCGTGTCACAATCCGTGGAACTGATGGAGAGGTACTTTGTAACTTTATATGAATTTTAATTGTTACTTTTTATTTAATTGTTGTTTATTAGTTTTTTTTTTCTTTGGACGAAATGAAGAATACTTGAAGCATGCCCCTTGGATAGAATAAGAATACTTCTTTTTTTGGTTTCTTTACTTTCTACTAGTTAGCTTTCAATTTAACTAAGACATGGACATTGATAGGAACTTGACACTTGACAGAGCCAGTTGATGACATATTTGGTTACTCTCACAAAAATGGAAATTTCCTGCTCTGCTTGCTTGATTGCATCTATAAGTAAGGAAAATTTGCATACCCAGTAATTACTAAACTACTTAATGGAGTTTTTGTAGGCACACAGAGAAGCAACTGGTACCATAGCTTTGAATGATGGCCGGTACAAAGATCCAGTGGCAGAGGCAGAGGAGACAGCTTTTTGCAAGGCGTGTGCAAGGTTTGGTTTTGGTCTATATCTCTACCATGAAGATGAATAGCCATAAGTTTAGATAGCTCATAAAATAAAAATTGAATAATATGTTAGTAAATCCCTTCTTGTTATTAAAATCTTTTTATGTGAATGTTGGGTTATGGGCATATTTGCTTTCGGGATGTTTCTTTTCTGCATGAGTTAAACCAATAATCGTTTTTGGCTCTTTATGTTTTACTTTTTGTGTTATATTTCCCTTGATTCTTGTAATATTCCTAGGTAAGTTTTTTTTTATTATTTGTCTGATTTTCTTGGGAATCGAAATATTTCTTGAGTTAATATTTTGCTATGAAACCCGAATAATATTACGTTAGTTAATATGATGAGATGAGTGAAGTTATGTGGGTCTTTATTCTATGTTCCTTTTTGAAGAAACTATGCACATAATATTTTTTTTAGTAAGAGAAGGGATCTACTTGTAATATTTGAAAGTTACAACATGTTATAATATTTGGTTTTGCAATTTTCATAAGTTCAAACAGTCAATTCAAATTGTTCAACATGATCTCTATATTAAAATGTGTTTTGAGATTAAATTTTTTTACTATTTATTAAGGGTGCATTTGGATAAATCAAGAATAGTAGCAATGATAGAGCTATCCTCAATTTTAGGATAGTAGCTATTCCAGCATTTTGTAGGAATAGTAGAATAGTGAGCTATCCCACAAAAGACAAACAAAGAATAGTGACTATTCACTAATCCAAACACACCCAAACGCCGAATAGTAGCTCGGAATAGTGCTAATCCGAAATAGTAACTATTCTTCATCCATCCAAACACACCCTAAGTATTTTACAAAACTGATGTTTTTAGACAATTCTAGACCACTGAAAGTTACAACATGTTTGGATCGACTGTTTCGATTTTAAAAATCACAAAACCGAATGTTGTAAGATCCAAAATATTGTTAGTGGATCGTGCAAGCTCATATCTTGGTACTTGATTTGTTCAGCCACCTATATTAGAAATGCTCCTGCTAATTTCTTATCTTGCCATTTCAAGTTTTTTTGTGTGACAAAAAGTAGGGGTCTCTTGCCGTTTCAAGTTAAATACATTAATGGAAGAGGTGAAAACAAAATGAAGCTAAATTGTATATCTAAATTAGTGAATTTCATTACATATGATAAGTGTAAAAGACAAGGCACGATAAAAAAACTAAATAAAAAGCTATCGAATAGCGTAGCTATAGCAAAATCTATCATACATAGCGTTTTTTGTTAAAAAAAAATTATGTTTTATATTTCTACTAATTATCAACATTATCTAAAGTCTCATATAGTGATAAGTAACGCAAAATTGATTAATAAATTATAATATTTATATTGAACCAATACAAAGTCCAAATTGCTATTCAAAATATCCATAATAATATCATAAACTATCTATCTTTTTCCATTCAAAATAACCTAAGCATCATGCATAAACTATATATTTTTTTCTATTAAAAAAAACTAAATATCATGGCATAAACTATCTATCATTTTCTATTTAAAATAAAAGCAATCCGATCCTTGAAAAAAATTGATCCTTAAAAATTTTTCAGTTTGAACTTTTAAATAAAAGCCTATGTAACATAGCGCGTGCTAACAACTAAGTGACAGCTAATCTAAGTCTATATTTTTTTCAATAATTAAAATAAGAAGGAAAAAAAATATCTGCAAGGTAGTATTATTTAGTAATTCATATTTCATAGTATTACAGATTATAATAGACGAAGAACAATTAATTTTAATTTTACAAGTGAAATAAAGTTAGTATACTTATTTGAATATTTTATATATTATGATACTCAAAATCAGCTTTCAATGAAACGAATGACGATAATTTTACAGGTGAATATTAGACGAAGAGCAAATAAAAGAAATAATTAATATTTGAATGTTTTCCGACATAGAATGAGATATTAAATCACAATTTGATTTAACATACTTATTATAGCATAACATGTAGTATCAGGAATAGAAATAAAAGTACAGAAGCTCATGTAGTATAGTGGTAGCAATAGCGTATAGGCATAGCGATAATAGCAGTCAGCTATTACAGCTATAACAGTCGTAGTTAAAATAACGCAAATTTATATTATAGTTTAACTTTTGTGGTCCGAAAAAACTATGGTGTAGCTATAACTAGCTATTTAGAACACTGTTTATCTCTTAATCTGACTTGATCAATGAAACCCCTTCAAGCTATTGATGTTCCACGATTAGAATTTACGATTAGAATTTACGACACTTTACAAATTACTTATCGATTGACTGTATCGTGCAGAGTGCGTAATTAATTGTGTGGTAATTGGCAAAGTATGTGGTGAAGATGTCATTGCTCTAAAGACTCAGCTAACTAAATTTTTTTTATTAATAAAAAAATAAATAAAAAATATCGATAATGAGAATTTGAATTCGCTGAAATCTAATATATAATATATAAGAAAAACGTAATAATTGATCGCTGGACGTTATAAATCATCACGTTAATTTAAACTGTAACTCCCACACTTGCTGATTAACTTAAAAAAGTAAAAAAAAAATATTATACTTGAACGCGATTGAGAATGATGTCCAACATTTTTTTTTTGTGCTGCTCAAATTTTCCCATCATTTAAAATTGTGTGGCTGGACGTGATACTCTACGCGTCTTAGAATTTTTTTTTTTTTACTAAATTTGCAAGTGAGGTGTCTATAATTAAATTATCTGCAAGTAATTGTTTATAAGGTCCTGCGGACGTAATTGACCATCACACTTTTTCTATGTTTCATTGTTTTGAGATTTCACCTACTCCTATTTCAATATTTATTTTTTTATTAATAAAAAAATCGGACTATTGTTTTACACACTTCTTTTTTTTATTTGTATTTATTTCTTGACTTGAAGAAGAAATAACACGAGCAAAACAAGCGGCAGGCTCCTTTCTTTGACTTGAGATTGAGAGGAAGAGGGCTCGTATTTTTCTCATTCTTTCTAAACATTCATCCTTTATATTAGTTCCTTAAATTTAGTTTTATTAATTTGATCGATAATCAGCCATGGCGAGCTCCTCATCGAAGAAGCAAAAGCTGAACGCGCCATCGTCGGAGCAGTCGTCCATACGGCATGCCAATGGTAAAATATTCTTTCCAATCTGAAATTTTTAATTCTATTTCGCTTTTGAAATCATCTATTGAATTCAATTTGAAGTCTTTGTATACTTGATCCCCTAAACCCTCGCGTACTTGATCCCCATTACTTGATTCGAATCCCAGAACAAAGAACCTTACCGCCATGAAGGATAGCGACGATTTCGAAGGCCTCTACAGATTCGAAGACGATCAGGAAGGGTAGGTGGGATGGCGTTGATTACTATTCCCGCGACAAAGAGCGCCCTGTACAGTTCAAGGAGTGGAGGCTCCTCCCTGTACAGTCCAAGGGGAGGGAAGTGCCATTGAGGCGATGTTATTGGATCAAAGGCTGACCTGACGGAGCCTGTGCAGTTCGTCTCGGCCGGTACATGTATGCCGACTCAGGAGATTGAATAGAACAATAATGCGAAGAACTAGGAGGAACAACAGCAAGGTAATGCCAGCCAAGGTCTAGGGTTTGGCCTGGGTTTTAATGCTGGCAAAAAGAACGAGGAGGGACAAGAGGATGCGGTACAAGGGATGGACTGGAATGATATATTTCTAGCTGAAAAGAAGCAAGGTTTGTTTTATGCAGTTAAAATAACTACCCATTTTACTGCCTTGTGGGGCCAGTGCAGCTTTGCAAAATGCTATTTAGTGATACTTGCTTAAACTATATACAACAACAACGACAACCAAGTATTCCAATTTGATCGCTTGTAGAAGGCCCAAAAATGTACTAAATATGCATTATGTAAACCCCAAGTAAGTTTGAAGCCTTCAACTATGAAACTAAGCCTCATTTATTCCAGTTTTTCATGAGTTTGCCCTCATTTTTACTACTATACAGCTTTAGATTCACTTTAGCACAAGTTTTTATCCCTTTGTTCGGAAATATGTTTATTGCAACCTTATTAATGGTTTTCTCTCATTATTAATTTTCATATTATGAAGTTGATGTTTATATTATTTCCAACTTAAATCTAACTAAAGATATTCTGAAAATTTGACAGATGATGAAGCATCATTTTTACCAACAGCATTCAACCGAAAGATAATGGAACGGGCTGCACAGAAAAAGAAAGAGAGAGCTGAACAGAGAAAAAAAGCGAGGGAGCGTACCAACTCGTCGAAGCATTCCATATCAAGGCAAGATGTAACAGGTACATCTGAAGTTGGTATGTTCGAAGCTCATACCCAGGATATCGGTATGAAATTATTAGAGAAGATGGGTTATGTAGCGGGGCGTGGCTTAGGCAAAAACGAACAGGGTATTCTGACACCTGCCAAGGTCAAGCTTAGACCTAAGCACATGGGTTTGGGTTTTAATGACTATAAAGAGAACAAGTTGCTAGTAGTACCACCCTCAGCTGAGCATAAGGAGAAACATCAGTTGAATAGGAGAGAGAAAAGAAAGATGGCTGAGATCTTAACCAAGGACGATTTGTTGGCCAAGAAGCAAGTTGAAGGTACAGAGGATATTCTGCAACAAAAAGTGATAGACATGCGGGGTCCACAGGCCAGGGTTCTGATGAATCTTGAGAACTTAAATTCTAATGAGTACCAAGAGCAGAGCAAAGATCTGCCAATGAAAGAGCTTCAGTACAACATTCGTGTTGAAATTGAGTCAACAGAGGCAGACATACAGATGAAAGACAGACAGTTGACGAGAGAGAGAGAGAAAGTTGAAAGCCTGCTTGAGGAGAAAACAACTAGAGAGAGAGAACAAGCTAGGCAGAGGAAACAGCTACAAACCATAGAGGTGATAGCAGGTGTCCTTGATCAGGTTCAAGAGGATAACGGGTTGGGTTTGCTGACCCTTGATTCGCTCCTGAAAACCTTCTTGGATCTGAAGAACAAGTATGCGGACAAATACAAGCTGTGCAACCTGTCGGTCATGGCGTGTGCCTATGCTCTGCCATTATTGTCTCGGGCTTTTCAAGGGTGGGATCCACTCCAAAACCCATCACATGGCCTTGAAATAATGCGGTCGTGGTGGGACCTGGTACAAGGGGAGCAGCCATATGACTATGCAGATAACACCTACACCGGCACTGTCTCACCCTATACCGAGATGGTTAGTGAGGTGATATTGCCTTTAGTAAGGTTAGCAGGTACAAACACATGGCTGGTACGAGACCCTGAACCCATGCTCCGCTTTCTTGAAACTTGGGATCGCCTCCTTTCACCTCTCATTTTACAATCCATCTTGGACCACGTGGTCATGCCAAAATTGACAGCTGGTGTAGACTTGTGGGACCCACATTCAGAGACTGTACCTATACATGTATGGGTCCACCCATGGTTGCCATTGTTGGGGCAGAGAGTTGAGACCCTGTACCATGCAATTCAGTACAAACTTGGTCAAGTACTGCATGCTTGCCACGCAAGTGACGCATCTGCATACATGCATCTATTTCCATGGAAGGATGTTTTTCCAACTGTCAACTGGGAGCGGCTCATGGTGAATCATGTTGTACCAAAGTTGCGGCTCGCATTGCAGGAGTTTGAAATTAATCCGTCAAATCAGAAACTTGACCTGTTTAAGTGGGTCATGATGTGGACCAATGCGATACCAGTGCACCTTATGGTACACCTGCTAGAATTTGGGTTCTTTAACAAGTGGCACCAGGTGCTATACCACTGGCTTTGTAGCAATCCTAATTATAATGAGGTGTGCAACTGGTACATGGGGTGGAAGAATCAGTTCCCGGAAGAGTTGTTAGCTAATGAAAGAATTAAAGTCTTGATCAGTACTGGTCTAGACATGATGAACCGAGCCGTCGATGGAAATGAGCTGGTACAACCGATTACAAGAGAGAATTTGAGGTACCAGTGCGCCACTGAAAGAAGGCAAATGGAGGCAATGCAACAGGATGGTACTGGTATTAACGTACCAGATTTGAGCTTTAAAGAGACAATACAGGCATATGCGTCAGAGCAGGGGATACTATTCATGCCAAGGGTTGGTAAGTTCTGTAATGGGTATCGGGTGTATGATTTTGATACAGTTGGCATCTATATGGACTCGAGTAGGAGGCTTCTCTATGCCCAGGGAAAAGATGGAGTATGGGGTGCAGTCACTCTTGCTCAACTGATGGATATGAATAGAACATCACGAAACAGGTGATAGCCTTTTGTTTTGGGATAATTAATGTGTAACCTGACAAAACTTCAATATATCATGTATGTATTGGCAAAACTTTTAAACTTTATGAATAGCCCCACAAAACCACCAAAATATCACAAATGACTGCGGGCACTATAGTTTATCCCTAAAATGTCTCTTATTTTCAATGGAAAATCATATTTATAATATAACAGTTTTTATAAATTTAATGTAATATTGATATAATGGTATGGGTGTTGAACTATTGGTTAAGCTCTTTGAGCTCCATTTTCTCCATTTATCCCTTCTCACTGAAATCATATTTTGTCGTTTCTCGCTTTGGATTCTTTTGGTTAATTTGGTTGATATATTTGTAAAGAACTGATCATACTATGTAAATTGTTAAAAAAAATTGTTGGCATTACCTAATAAAGGTTATTGATGAGATTATGTATAGTCATTGCTTAACGGGATTATGAATTTGGCTTTGCTAGAATAAATTCACATTTAGTTTAAAAAGGTTGCACTCCTAAAGAATAAAATAATTTTTATTTCAACAAATGGGTAATTCTGGCGTATTGTTATACGTGTAACATCTGTTGGAAGCAAAACAAACAATTATTAGACATGCAGCTAACGTGAGACATTTAACAGTTTAACCAAACTAACCAAAAAAATGAAATTGATTTGAAAACAAACGAATGAAATTTGCTTCAATTGTTTTATGAAAGCGAAACACAGCTTAACCAAGACAAAAAGAAAAGATAAAACAACAAATATCATTTCAGCATTCATCCCGGTCCCGCTATAGAAAAGGTATCGTGCGTAGGGCTGTACAAAAAGCTCGCGAGCTGCTCAAACTCAACTCGGTAACGAACTCGTTAATAACTCGTTCATTTAAAACTCGAGTTAGTCTGACTCGAGTTTAGTAACTCGTTGAACTCATGAGTTGAGTTCAAGTTGGGCTCAACTCGCTCGTTACAACTCGTGGATTCGTTTCGTTTGATTAATTATAATTCTGTGGACTCATTTCGTTTAATTTTTTTGTTAAATTGTTGTGGATCATTTGTTAATTCAATATTTATTTCTCATATTATTACATAACAACAATCATCAGTTCAAGTGTTCAACATTTCAACATTTTAAACGAGTTGACTCACGAGTCACGAGCCAACTCGAGTTACTCACGAGTTGAGTTCGAGTTAGCGAGCCAGCTCGGCTCAATATTCTCAACTTGAGTCAACTCGACTCATTATCTTTCGAGTTGAGACCAAGTTGTCCATAACTCGAGCTAACTCGGCTCGTTAGCAGCTCTAATCGTGCGGCATTTAACAGTCCCCCCTCAATTGATATGTGACTCTCAAATTGAGAAAATAAACATGACTTGCACTCGGTTCGATCATTGAACTGGGGGCCCGAATCTTAAGGTGCTGGAAAAATGAAGGTGCTGGAAAAAAATTTAATTGCTAGTCTTAATATAAAAAAAAGAGACGAAGAAAAAAAATTGTTAATTACCAAGACTAAAAACACTTTAGAGTATTTATTAACACTTGTATAGAGTTTCAGAATTTCAAGTTCTCAACCTGAATAATCTAGAATTAATAAAATACTCAAAGAACAAAATAATAAACATAATCATTTAATTACATAAACAAAATTTAAAAACAAATAATTCTATAATTGACTTTTAAATTACAACACTAACACACTAGGGCATCCTACTGTGTAGAATCCACTAGGGCACCCTACTGTGTAGAAATTTGCATCTCCGTTTTAATATGCACAAATTTTAAAGAACTTGATACGAATCATAAAGAGTTGTGCATCTACGGTTGGTGTTAAAAGAACGATTGTACAACCGAAATTGCGTATAGCAATGAAGTACTACAGATGATACGCTTCCAACATCTTCCTAAATCTCCAACCCTACGAGTGCCTTTTTCATATTGTCATTTCCGAAGAAGAAGAGCTAAACACAAAGTTGTATAGCGGGTAATACGTCAAATACTAAAAATGGATGCCTTTTTCACTCTTAAGCCAATTGAGGGATTTAAATGGCATGATGAATAGAATTGGTATAAGAATATTTGAGTTTGCAATGTTTTAGAATTAGAAACAGATTAATCCCAAGAGAAGTAAATAACATAAGAGAAAAATGATACAAACGAAATTTTTTCTACTTTGCAATTATGCAATTATGCAACTAACGTCAAAAAATTATTCCATTTTTAAGTTTGTTAGTTTTGCATATATATTTTTTTTAATAATTTCTGTCATTGATTCCAACTAAAACCAAGCCAATTTGTAATTTGTAAATATAAAATTTCAATAAATTTTAAAGATTTTGTCAAATTTATGAGATAATTTTCAATGAGGATTCAGATGCCTCAATTTTTGTCTCCATCATATCTTCACATTTTATTTTTTTTATATAATTTTTAAAAAACTTATAAGCTAAAATATAACCGCTAGATGTGATAAATAGAGTGTGGCTAAGCTCAAAACGTTTGTTCCTAGTCTCCAGAACAAACAATTTGGTTTTCCGATTTTCAAAGTCCAAATAGTCGATCCAAACCGTTAGATGTTCAATCTATATTAAAATGTGCTGGGAGACAAAATTTTACATTTCTTTTAATTTTTTTACTATTTATTAAGATGGTCGAAACCTGAACCCCTGCACCAGATGTTTTGCAATCCGGCTAATCTCCGGTCTAGGTTGCAGAACCCAACCGGTCTGGAGTTATAAGTTATAACATGGTATTTTTATCTCTCATGATTCTCATCTTCAGATCTTCTCCATGTTACCAAAAAAAAAAAAAACACTTCCAAGAAATTTATATTCCACGATTAGAATTTACGACCTTTTACAAATCATTAATTAACGACGGTATCGAAACAAGCGAAAACTGCGCTATTTTGCTTGTGGGACCTCGAAGTGAAAGTGCGTATTTAATTACGTGTGATCAAGTATGTTGTGAAGAGCGTCGTTGCTATTATTGTTTTCCCTTTTTTATTTATATATTTAGTTCTTGATCAGAAGAAGAAACAACATAAGCAAAGCTCCTCTCTTGGAGTCTCGACTTGAGAGAGAGATTGAGAGGAGTAAGGGTTAGAGTCTTAGAGAGGCCTCTGTATCTCTCTCATTCTCCCCAGTAGAAGCAAATATACATTTTCATATTAGCCCCTTAGATTTAGTTTTATTAATTTCATCGATAATCAGCCATGGCGAGCCCCTTATCGAAGAAGCCAAAGCTGAACGCGCCAGCGTCGGAGCGGTCGCCCGTACAACATGCCAATGGTGATCGCCTAGCGCGCCAACAAGCTCGTGATGAGGCATGCGAGGAGGAGCAGGGGCTTATGGCTTTGGTCGAGCATCGGGGCAAGGAGGTGCAAACAATCAAACAGAAGTTAGCTCACTATGAATCAATGGTAAATTTTCATTAGTCAACCTTTAATTTGGGTTAGCAAGCTCTCGTTTTGACATGCACCCCCTAAATTCAGTTCCTATGTATACTATTGACCATGCTCACTTGATAAATAAGCTCAAAAGGTATTACATTTTTTTCCTTTTTAATGAAATTGCCTTAGGTATTAATAGCGTCTATGTGAGGGGGATATGCAAAATTGATTGAATATTACCATGGAATTATATAGGGATCAGTAATTTTTGGGTGGTACTATGGAAGTTCAACAAGTTAAAGGGGCTTGCTTGTGGAACCTTTACCAATTAATTTTATTCATTACTGTGTTGATTCAGTGCTTTTTTCTTAGATATTACTTAAATGGCAATCACATGACATATTCTGAGAAGATTCATAGGAAATGAAAATTGTTGCTGTGGCTGGGTAAGCAACCATTAAAGATAAAATTAATTAACATAACAGAACTTTCTATACATGCATATTCACTGTTATCGTGTATCTGACAATAATGTCTTCCTGTAAATTTACTGCATATCAGTCCAGCACGGTACTGCATTGTGCACAATTTTTTTGGCATTAATTTATTGAAACAACTGCCATTATCTGAATGTTGAATATTTTCCAAATTTTCCAGTTGGAAGAGGCTGAGAAGAGACTCAGCGAGTCTAAATCCAAGCTCTCTCTTTTCAAATCCAGAAATAAAAACCAAAACCAATCAAACTCGAATTCAAATTTGAAATCCAGGTCTCAGCCTGTCGTCCCTGCCAAAGCTTCTAAGGCCAATCCACACCACCCTTCTTCATCCTCTTCAGGGCAATCCAATTCAGCGGATGCTATGAGTGAGAAGAGAAAACAAGATAAACAACCAAAGAGAAAAATAGGTGAATAAAAATGACGTAATTTCTTAAGTTTTGGGCCTTGATATTTGTGAGAAGATTCATTGTGAAACTTTTGTATAATACCTGACAAATTTTGGATATTGGAGCGTATTGTATGTTGTCCTATATGATTTAAATTTGAATATTTGCCTTTGTCTTTATGCTGTTTAGTAAAAATTAAGGTAACTATTGTAAATTTAATCATCGAAGTTTTATTGGACATAAATCTTACGTTGGAAATTTGTGCATGCTCATTCTACTGTGTAGATTTTAGTGCATGCAAATTGTGTGTTAAAAGTGAATTCTTGTACATTTTGTCATAAGAAGCTAATGCATTTTGTGCCTTTAAATTATGCATTTGCATTTTAATAGTGCTTGTACATGCTGTCAACTTTTTTTTTTCCTGCTAATACTAGCTGTGCATTTTTTCTGCTAACACTACTTTTAACATTATTAATATGAAAATCAAAATGGTAAGAGATAATGATGATTTTGTTGTGGTTGCACAGAGGAGAAGGAGCACCAGGATTTGATACCAAGTGTGAAGAAGTCTTCTAAACCTATTATACTTGAGTTTGGAAACACTATTATTATTCCCAGTGATCATAAAAGGAAGATGAGGTGTCTTGAACTATGCCCCACCAATGATAATCTCTTTGTTACCAGGTGCGCCCCTTTCCCATTTGCAAATAGTCAAAATTTTGATGTATAGCTCCGCAAAAACTGAGATATCTTATATAACCCCACAAAATATCAGAAATGCTCATTTTATTTTACAAAGATCGGCATTTGTTCAAATCAACTTTCCATTTACTTCAAAAATGCCATTTATACTCACCCTTCATCACCATTATGACTAAAATAATGAGAAAGGGGTTGGGTAATGTGGAAATCTAAAAGTATATAGCAGAGGTGCGGTGGTGTGCATTATTATGTTTACAATACTATATGGGCTTTTGAGATAAGGGAAATAATGCCCTTATTTATTTTCTTCGTCGGAATGATTTTGTACATGCCTGGTAAGATTTTTGTTGTTTTGATTTGCAGTGCATTAGATGGGCTAATAAAATTTTGGCAAGTTAATGCTAAAATGTAAGGTTCTTATTTTACTTCTTTAATTGTGCTCTTTTTCACTTTCTTTTTAAAACTCTGTGGTCAGGATAACATAAAGGCCACTTCATCGTTTATGAGAATTAAACATTTTGTATTGAGTGAGGCTATGGTACTATGCATAGCGCTTTCAAAGTTCACATAGTTGATATGAACCGTTCAACATGATCACCATATGAAAATGTACTTGAAGACTAGATTCGACATTTTTTTTAGATAGATAGATATCACTACTTTTTAAATGGTCTAGAATTTTTAGATCAAGTGATCTTCTACCTATCTAACAATAGAATTTTTTTTTGTAAAATAATGTAAAATTAGATTTACAAGTGCATTTTCATATGGAGATCATGTTGAACGGTTTTGAAAAGGGAGAGATTGATCCATAGTATGGAGCAATCCGGGTTATGCATAGTACCATAGCCTCACTCCTTTGTATTATCAATTATTGTATAGCAATGACGATATAATTTTCTTTTGTGTATGTAAAATGACAGGCCGTCTGCTTCATTACTTAGCACAACAGATTGTCTATCGCCAAAACAGAGGCGATGGCCTGAAGACATTGCATGGCATCCAGATGGAGACACTATTGTTTCTGTCTATAGTGGTGATGTCGGTGACTCTCAGATCTCCGTTTTAGATCTCAATAAGAGCAGCGGAGTAAGTAGGCATGTACAAATTGCGTCTTCTTTTGCAGTGCATGCTGCATTTCTTGAGCTAACATTACTAGTGTGTCAATGAAAAAATGGTTAATTTGGGGTTTGTATATTTCTTAATGTGATTTCCTGATGAGCATATCAATAGCATTTGGTGTAATATTAATGGGTTACTTAAAACGTCATGCATATCTTCATTTCCTTGCGAGGGCAGAATTTTAATTGGGCATATAACATATTGAATTGGCTTATTGTGCTTTGGGAATTAAAGAGGCTGTTTTAATTCGCACCCATATTTTGCGATAAAGTTCAAATAGTTGATCCGAACCGTTCAACATGATCTCTATATTAAAATGTGTTTGGAGACCAAATATTACATTTTTTGGAAAAAAGTTTACTATTTTTTATGATTTGAAAATCATTGTTTTTCAGAAAATTCTGGACCATAAAAAAACAGTGTTTTTCTACCTATCTAAAAGATAGTAAGAAGTTTAAAAAAATGTAAATTTTGGTCACCAGGCACGTTTTAATATGGAGATCATGTTGAACGGTTCAGATCGACTGTTTGGACTTTGAAATCGCAAAATATGGGTGCGAATTAAAACAGCCTCTTTAATTTCCAAAGCACAATATCCCAACACTAACATATTGGTATAAAAACTGAAGATCCGGAATAAAAATCTTACTCCTTTGTACTTTGACTTCAATGGCATTCAGCGGAATGTAGATTTTCTGTACCTTGACTTCTTGCTGTTTTAGAGAAAGTTATATTGTAATGAAAAAGTGGGTTTCATCACAGCTTAAAAAATTGACCTATGCAGGGGAAATTCCACATGTGCATTATTCTTCTTTCCTAATTTATTTAAAAAAAAAGAGAAACCATTATGAAATCATTAATAATTAGATCAATTTCTCCTGATATGTTTGACTCGATTAATAGAGACCAACATCAGCAAAGAAAGGGTAGTTTGGATTTTGGTTAAAATAAATAAATAACTATGGTTGTTTCTGATGTTTTACAACTTTTCTGTATTTCTTTAGTTTCAATGTCTTGTCCATGCTACTTCTTGTTTTGCATTATACATTATGGTTGTTAAAGGTAAACATGATACTTAACATAATTATACTTACCTAATTGTAAATTTATGTTTAAGAAACCTAACTTGTGATTGTATCTCAATTTCCAGAATCAGAAAAAAGTCACTTACTTAGAAGCAAAGCCACACAACAAGGGTCTAATAAACAGCGTTACCTTCACACCATGGGAGGACAACGTTTGCTTTCTGACGGGTGGGTCCGACCACTCAGTCATACTATGGCGTGAAGAAGAAGGGGATGGCAATTTTTCATACAAGCACAAGTCAGTGCATCGCGACATGCACTCGTCAGCTGTCATGGGTTTATCTGCACTGAAACATAAAAGGATCATCTTGTCAGTTGGTGCTGATAAAAGAATAATTGGGTTTGATTTACTGGCCGGTCGATCAGATTTTAGGCACCAAATTGAGTACAAGTGCATGAGTGTGCTTCCAAACCCGTGTGACTTCAACTTGTACTTGGTCCAGTCAGGGTAAGTTGATTTTATTATTTTCCTTGTGATTTTGAGTTGAGTCAGGCTGTGGTAATATGCATATTATATAACGGCCCACACTATGGGCTCATATCTCCATTTTTAATGTTCAAACAGTTGATCCGAACTGTTCAACATGATCTTCATATGAAAATGTACTTGCATGCCAAATTTTATATTTTTTAGATTTTTTTTACTGTTTTTTTAGATAGGTGGAAAATCACTTGATTTGAAAATTCTGGACCATCCAAAAGCAGCGATTTTCTACCTATCTAAAAAAAAAGTAAACAAATCCTGAAATATATAAAATTTGCTCTACAAGTACATTTTGATATGAATATTATGTTTAACATTCCGATCGCCTGTTTGAATTTTGAAAATAGAGATATGGATCAATAGCACGGGTCGATCCGTAATATGCATATTACCATAGCCTCACTCTTTTGAGTTTGCAAATAATGTGATCGTCATATATGGTATGAAAAAACCTTGGTTCCAATAGTCCGGTTGATTTCAGGTTAATTTCATCTGATAGAAAATGTCTATGTTGTGAAATACCAGGTGTAATTTGCTAACAATGTCATTGTTTTTCTTTTTGTGAAATCTCGATAATGTTCATGTGCAATACTTCAGAATATGACACTTTGCTAAGAACAAGAAATTATCAAGCACACCACTTTAACACAGTTAAATTTATCATCAATGCTGCTTCTTGTCCTAAGTTACTTCAAGAAATACTGAGACCACCCTTTCGTTGTCCTTCATTTATCTAGTGAGAAACTGGTTGAGAGGTTCAACACCTTTGGCATCCTTTAATGGAAGGGCAAAGGGAATGAATACATCTGATTATATTACACGTATAAAAATTTCTCATTTTGGAGGGGTATAAACATGAATTTTATTGAAATTTGATATGATCATACATGCCAGGAGATCTGGTGCTTAATGTTAATAATAATATGATCATGTGGTTGTTGGAACAGTGCACCTGGGCAACAGCTGGGTCTGTATGATTTGAGGTTGAGGCGCACTGAGATTCACTCGTTTGGATGGAAGCAAGTGAGCAGCGACTCGCAGTCGGCTCTGATCAACCAATCATGGTCTCCTGATGGTTGGCATCTCTCCTCTGGCACCGCTGATCCAAAAATCCACATCTTTGATATCAGGTATCCATTCTTTAATGATGGAGGCTATGGTACTATGCATAGAACACTTTGGTTTGTACTATGGATTCATATTTTCATTTTTGAAGTACAAGCACTCGATCCGTTCTGCTCAACATGATCTCCATATGAAAATGTGCTTGGATGCCAAATTTTACATTTTTTAGAATTTTTTGTACTTATTTTTTTTTAAATAGGTGCCAAATCCAAATTTTACATTTTTTAGAATTTTTTGTACTTATTTTTTTTTAAATAGGTGCCAAATCACTTCATCTAAAGATTCTAGACCATTCGGAAGTAGTGATTTTCTACCTATGTAAAAAAATATTAAGCAAATTCTAAAAAAAGTAAAATTTAGTCTCCAGGTACATTTTGAGATGGTCATCATGATGAATGGTTTGGATCAACTATTTAGACTTAGAACATGAAGATATGGATCCATAGTATGGACCACAGTGCGCTATGCATAGTACTGTAGCCTCACTCTTTATTTTTTGCTTTAGCCATGGGCCAGAATGCAAAATTGTAAGACGTGATGCTTGGGTTGCAGCTTGAATATATTTTACTCTTCGTTTAGTTATCTGTAGATTTTGGGTTAATTGGAAGGCTTAGAATTCCACTTTGATAAAAATTAAAAATTAAGAATTGAACTGGTCAGATTGGGTTATAACGCTTGATCCTTGACTTGTTGGATCGGTCAAATCTAGGTGGAGTTGACTTGTCAAATCCCATTCAGCAGTGGCTAATATGCTCGGGTAGTACCAATATCTTTCCATCTCGTGAAAAATGTCCGCAAAACCCTAAATTTGTCTAGGCTTTTTTCTTACTTTTTCCTTTTTTTTATGCGTGTTAATGGTGTCAAAAACCATTGCTGCTTTTGACAAATATAATTTCTGTGATAGGTATCAAGGGCGTGGGCCGTCTCAGTCAGTACAGGCCCACCAGAAGAGAGTATTTAAGGCCATGTGGCACCAGTCGCTTCCTGTACTCTCCTCCATATCTTCTGACCTTAATATTGGCTTGCATAAAGTTTACTAAATTAAATTTTCATGTCTGCATACCTCTGTTGTAGTCTGGTTAAGTTTAGTGCAGTGTAAATTATGGATCTGAGCTCAAAGGATAGTTGTAGAATGAAAACCTGATAATCAGTTTTTTTTGTTTTGTTTTGTTATAGAGATGTTAAGGCTTAATGCTGTTTAATTGATTTGTTAGGTAAATCATAGAAAACAAATTTTTGGACAAGTTGTGAAAAAGAAATTTGACATTGTGCATCTGTTATATGTTCTAGACCTTAATCTGGTTTTGTATGAACTGAAAAATTGTACATGCGCTATGGTTGAGTTGCGGTTTTTCATATGCAAAATTCGAATAATAAATAAATCTATAAGGACTAGTACTGAGTTACCAGTAATATGAAGGCAGTAGATATGAAGTTGTATCCTTGCCTTGTATTCATTTTGAAGCGGACAAATGCAATGTTTGTTAGAGTGACCAGAGGTTCCATTGAAATTTCATGGGCTAAGCATTTGATAATAGTGAGAGAGAGAGAGAGAATAAAAATAATTTTGAGGGCCTTAGGTCCCTGGACGAGCGTAACTTTAGCAAAGAAGGAAAACTAAAGTCTCAAAATCTTTTACTTGTAGAATAGAAAGAATCAAAGAAAAACACGAAAACAGAAAGATACTCTTCTAATTGCAATGTAAGGTATCCCAATATAGAATGACAAGATTGCGTACGTTTCATGCAATCTGGTTATGCTACTAGTTTTTTTTTTCTTTGCCAAAGACAATTAGACAATTCGGTTTTTGAGCTCCACACCACAAACTGCAGTTGCAAAATTTTGTATCTGATTTACTGTGGAATATGGCAAAAGGACATGGAATGGGGTGCGTATCCTCTGAGATATGTCAATTTTTGTGTGATCGACGTGTCCGGTGCCTATTCGGGGAAACGTAGGGGGCAGTATTCTTTGAGCTTTGAGATTCGTGTAGAACGTATTTTAACGATTGAGATATTCCAAAAAGTCACGCAAAGTTTGAGATATCTCAGAGGATGCGAATTCCATGGAATGGCTCAACGGCATGGGATGTTCTGTGAATCGTACTTTCGAAAATTTTGTGGGAAATCTAAAAGTCTGAAGCAAATTTAGACTCAAATTCTGAAGCACCCTAAATTGTTTCCTGTCTAATGTCTATGTATTCAAGGTTTCATTGCCTTTTTTTTCTTAATTTTTTTCAGAATTTTCATCTAATTGAAAAATACAAATATTAATAAATAAAAAATTGTTATTTAAATTTCACAGATATTGTTCCAAAGTTTGTGAATATTTCCTTTTTTCAGTATTTTTCATGCATATCGTCCGTAATGTTCCATTATTTTTTTTCAATTTTCAGCCATTAAAAATGTATACATACTATGGATAAATATATAATATTTCTAGTTTATACCTGACACGACCCGATCATACGCTTATTGATGGGTCTAAATGCGGGGGTGCAAACGGATCAAGGAGTGATTAATGAGTGAATTTGAGTGAGTTGGGTATGTTCGTGTTTATTTCATTAGTTTAATGAGTGAGTTGACTCGAATTGAGAAGACAATACTGAGTTGACAACTGTGTTCGTGTTCGGTTCGTTAAATGCTCGACTTGACTCGTGCTCATTAAGTGACTCGTTAAGAAATCAAGCTTGTAGGCAATTTGAGTTTTGTTTCGATTTTTTTGTTTCAGATACATCATTAAAAAAACTAATTAACATTGATATTGATAGAATTTAATAAATTTTCATAATCCAACCTACTTAAACAGTACATATTTAACAAAAAATTGTCTATTAGTAAATTTAACAAAATCAAATAGCTATCTTTTTGACGATCGTCATGGCCCTACATGTCACATGCTCACAACTATTTGGGTTTGATTTGGTTGGGATTGGATATGACATGGTTTCATATAATTCAGTTTTTAATGAGCGAGTTGGGGTATGCTCGTGCTCAGTTCATTAAGTTGACAAGAGAGTTGTTAGCGAGTTGATAATGAGTGAGTTGTTAGTGAGCTTTTAGCGAGCGAGTCACGAGTTGTGAAAGATTTAATCCCAGATAGTGGTAAAACTATATCCGTTTTTATTTTTCGGATACAAATACGAATCAAATATGAGATGAATACTTATGGTTGCAAATCAGATATTAGATGGATACGTACAGATACATATTGGATATCGGATATCCATAGATATATACATCAATATTTTCATAATATATATTAAACTATATGATATATGAGGAGGGATCCAATTACCACAATTTTGAATTATCACAAAGTTATAACAACGGTTTTTTTTTCATTTTAAAAGTCAAAATCGTCGATTGAAACTGTTCAACATGATTATCTACATAAAATGTGCTTCCAACTCAAATTTTACATATTTTTTGAATTTTTTTACTATTTATTAAGATGGGTATAAAAATTAGTCAAATTCAGACCATTGAATGTTGTACCCATCTTAATAAATAGTAAAAAAATTCAAAAAAAATATAAAATTTGATCTGGTAGCATATTTTGTTTAGATAATCATGTTGAACGGTTTGGATCGACGATTTGGACTTTAAAAATGAAAAAAAAAACCGTTGTTGTAACTCAAAATTGTTGTAACTTGATCCCTCCTCATGATATATATATCTACTATTCGAATATGAATAATTAAAATTCAAAACTATATTTGTATTTGTATCTGCACAGATATTCGGATATCGGATGGATATTATCCAACCCGTTTACACCCCGTCTGAATGGCATATGCTATACTTGGATGCACCCGTTTATAACTCCCTGAATTTTCCAAACAACACGAAACAACATAACACGTCGATCCGACCGAGCAAGGTCGGATTTATTAACAAAACAATTGTCTTATTTATAGGCTACATAAACTGCTAGGATGAATAACCGGTAATTAATTTGTAGGCTTTACAAATTGTCACTAAACCATCACAAAGATCCCAATTAATTGTTCAGCGCAAGAAAAATATGCTTTCCATTCATCGCTCCCCTTTCATATGAAGATCTCTGAAGTAATTCATAGTTTAAGTCTGTATACGGACCGTTTGATCAATTTTGGCACGCAATATTAAATGAATCTCGCAGATTTTAACTTGAATCGAATTGCCTCAAATTCTAATCCAATAATCCGGACTCAACCCAAGGAGATCCGGAGTCATACGAGATACCTCAGGCCTAGTGCATTGTGATCTTCTTCTTTTATCTTTTCGAGTTTTGATATAATTGAAACCCTCCAGACCTGCATCCTCCGCTGTACTTTTGGACGGCTCATATTTAATCTCAGTCGGTGAGTGCTCGAATGATGGAGAGACAGTATTAATTTTGCTTTAAAATTCGTGCTAAAATCTTATTTCGTTCGTCCAATAAAAAATAAACGGACCAGATTAAAAGTGCAGCACTTAAAATGCAGCGGTGAATGTCAATTCGAATCCCCCGCGATCCTCCTCCATTTCCTTCGTTGGGCTTTTAACGGGCCGGGGTCATCCTTCTCCCTCGACTTTTGTCTTCTTTTTAAATTACATCTCAGTTCTCCCTCGTTCCGTTAGAAAAATCACTTGAAATCCAGAAGATTCGGAAGAAATAAATCAAAATTAACCGAGAAACTACAGTCCGTAGTAACCGTCGGCTGTTAGAATGGGGGTCCCACATGCCAGGTGACAGCTAAGCATTCCCCTAGCGTGTGAATTGTGACCCCATGGAATTGTGGAAACTGACAACCCAGACCAATGACACCCTCACAACTCTTATCACTTCCTATCCAAAAATCCCAAGCAATAAATAATGGAATTAGAGAGATTATTATCATTAAATCATTTAAATCATTAAATAAAACAGTAGCATATCTTTTGATACCTTGCCAGAGCGTTTGCCTCGTGTCTTAGTATCTCTCCATTCGCACGTAAAGTACATAACCCCTCGTCATAGCACGACGCGTACTATTTCTCCTCTCTCTCTCTCTCTCTCTCACCTATCAGAGCGGAGCACAAAAGCAAGCGAAAGAGAGTGAGAGATTAACTTCTCATGGCTACTCAAGGTAAATTTGTATTACTAGTTGCTCTCGTTCGTAGATCGTAGTAGTAGTACCTGAGCAATGAGAAGGAAAGGGAATGTTGAAATAATTATGTGGTGCATGCACATGGTGTAGCTATCGATGCAGCGGGTGTCATGGATTCCAACACCATGAGTGTGGAGATACTCCGGGAATCCTGTCGGGGTTTCTATATTAGATGAATTGAATCTTATTGTAGATAGGATTATAGGAGACTTATTAGATATTTAAGCTAGAGGCATTTTTACATGTCAAAATTTGGATTAAGATTCCGCTAGCAATTAGTGGCCTAAGACGTGTAGTGTAAGCTACTACCAGCAACTGTGTGGATAAGAATTTTAGAGAATTTCAGGATATTTTATTTATGGAAATACTACATTAACAATTTGATTATTTATTGTTATTTTTTTTTCTTGAAATTGTTTAGATGAGACCAAGAGCTCCAAGCCTGAATCTACATCGACCCAGCCGCCGCCAACCCGCCGGCCTGCCACATCAGCACAGGCTGCTGGATTGTCAAATCCTTTCGACTTTTCTGCCATGACCAGCATTCTCAGTGTATGCCAACTTTATTTGTATTTATCATTTTATCTTCCTCAGCTGACAAATACAAATTATCTAGCTTTCTTAAATTATTATTACACCGATCAACAATGCCATTGTCATAAATTCTGAATTCTGTCTCTACTACACACTGATATCACTTCCGATTTAAGTTTATTTTAGTTTTTTGTGGTTATCTCGAGAAGGCAGTACCCTCTCCCTCCAACTTAATTACAATAGTTGATAATAATAAGAATAAAATAATTGCAGTTAACAAACAATAATAAACAATTAATGTTAAGTAATTTAAATCAATTATATAATTTTAGATGGATTGAGTTGACCCAAATTTTATCTACTTGCATGGTACATCTTGTCATGGCACATTTAAAAATTCAGTTTAACAATAAAAGAAACATAGGAACTAGGATTAAGAAGCAACTTCAAAAAGTAGTTATTTTGTTCAATATATTGCAGGAGCCTTCAGTGAAAGAAATGGCAGAGCAGATAGCAAAGGATCCGGCATTTTCTCAGATGGCAGAGCAACTCCAGAAAAGCATGCAGATGCCATCCCAGGATGGTAGCGGGCCTGCTATGCCACAGCTGGACCCACAAAAGTACATGTCAACTATGCAACAGCTCCTACAAAATCCCCAATTTGTTACAATGGCTGAACGTCTTGGTACTGCTCTCATGCAGGTAATTCATCATTGTTTGGGTTTTTCTAAAATTAGTTGACAAGAAAATTGATAGATGAGTAATTCTCTTGTAGATTCATAAATGCTGGATAGCTATTTTCTTCTAGAAAATCTTACTTAAAGATGGAAATAATTAAATTTTCTACATAAATTTTGCCTCCTAGATGTATCTTTAAAATAAAAAAGTCGAACCATCCCCAGGCACACGCTTTGCCTATAAAAACCTTGTGTTTAAAATATCATGTTTTTGCTTTCTTTAAAATTAGTTTTGGGTTAGACAATAATATTCTTCCATGATGTTGCTTTATGTATCTTGCCCGTCTTGACGTTGATTTAGCACTTGTAGGTGCTTATATGGCATTTATTAGGTTGCGTTAGAAGAATATGTGGCACATTATTGATGACATGGCATGTTTGGCATTTCTTTTGAACATGGCATGCTAAGTGGCAGTTTGGGTGATTATGCTTCACATGACAACTGCCACGTTAAGTGAAATTGGGTATTAATAATTAAGTTGAGCTGGCAGGTTGGGACTTGGTGTCATTGGATTTGTGTTGTCTCATATTGTAAGTTGATAGGGTTCAAGTCGAATCAGTTTTGAGTTTTGATTTAGTTAATTAGAAGTCCAAAAAGCTTTGCTCACATCACAAAATTGCCATGTCTAGATCAGGGAACCCTGCCAATCCTTGTAGGGTGCAAGTCTGTAGAGGTTTGATCATATGATGAAAATCATGTTTTCATCTGTTTCATTTGTCGAAGAAATTGAGAGCAAGTGTTTAATGGAATTCATTGAGTGTAAGTAGGTTTCGGTGGGAAAATAATTTTTTTATAGCTTACTGGGGCAGAGAAAGGGTTCAATAATTCATAATTTTTTTTTTTAGAATTTGTGTTCTTTTAAGTTCCCGTTTCTTTTTTCATTAAAATAATTCCCGTATCTTAAGATGACTTTCGATTTCCGAATAATATGATCTTTATGCATTTGACCAAAGAGATAAAATTTGCAAAAAAACATGTTGAAAGTCTCTGATCTTTATAATGCTATTTGTTAGATTAGTACCAAAATAAAGATAAAAGAATATGTTGTTTTCCAATATTACTTTTTGTTGACCTGATAGGTTGAATCAATTCTCTTGTTAACTGCAGTCATGGCAGTTTTACATAAAATAAATGAAAAATTTATAAATTGCAGGATCCTGTAATGTCTAGCATGGTAGATAATTTGACGAATCCAGCAAACAGAAACCAGCTCGAAGAAAGGATGACCCGCATGAAGGAGGATCCCGCACTCAAACCAATCCTTGATGAGATTGAAACTGGTGGTCCCGCCGCAATGATGAAGTAACTGCACATACCTCACTATAATTAACTCTGTATTATAATCATTTTATCTTTAGATAAGCTCTTAGTAATAATGATTGATTGTGATTTGTGCCAAATATATCCATTTTGCACGCATTAAGCCTATTTGAAGTAAGGTCAGTTTTGTCATTTTACTCCGCGCTCCATTTTGAGAGCTCGAAGTTTTTATGCTATGGAAATGTCTGAAGTTTGCAGAAGAAAACACAAAATTTTGATAATTTATGGTGGTTTACATTACATTACATTACAGTTACCTTCCTCTTTTTTAGACAATTACTGTTAATAAAATGATTCCAGCCTATTAGAGCATATACATTAGTAAAATTAAGAAGAAATTAAAAATAGCTGTCAAGCACTATATAGAAATTAAGTTAATTTTAATTTCTAAATCTTTACACTCGTGCAATTAACTTCTAATTTCTTTTAGTGGCCACGTCAGCAATTATTAAAATGGAAGAGAGGACGAGAGCCAATAGAAACAGATAGAAAGCAATCTCTCTAAAAGAAAACTTTCTAAATTAGAAATACATCCCAAAAATTCGAATAGAAATGCCACACATGCTTTTAGAAATAAAAAGGAAATCCCAATGCAGATGCTCTTAGATTTAACTTGATTTATTTTGGCTTGCAGGTACTGGAACAATCCAGAGGTGTTGCAAAAGATAGGGAAGGCAATGAATGTGGGTCCCACTGGAGTAGAGGGGAGTGATACCGCTGCATCTGGAACTGAGGAAGAAACTAATGAGGAGGGAGAGGAGGAAGAAGGATATGAGGAAGAATCCCTGCTCCATCATGCTGCCAGTGTCGGTGATGTGGAGGTATCATTCTGTAATTTATTTATTTTTTGGTGGAATTATTCAAATATTTAAAACAGCTTTACCGAGAAAATGGGTTATTTGAGAGATTTTATTGCATGTATTACAGCCCCAAAATAGCTAGATAATTTGACTGGCAAAATTGTCATTAATCAAGGGCAAATAAGTGATTGTAGTGAAATTTTATGTAGCATTGGATGTAATGTAATTAAAATTTGATCCGATTCCTAATGAAGAAAGAAGGCATCCTTGAATTTTTAAATTGGAGAGTTAGTCAGGAATTGATTGAATTTATTTTTGCTGTTTATCTTGATTTTTGTAAGGAACAACAATTTCCATGTTCCATAAATAATAGCAAACTAGGCCTGGAAGAAAAATAGCAACACTTCTGAATGCATATCTTCAGTCAACTTTTCTGTGAATGCATCCAAATATTAGGCATAGTTTTGCTATTCTTTATAAAAAGTTGAACAGAAGAAAAAATCATGTTGTTTCCTTATGAAGATCTGATTTCATTCCTTATGAAGAAAGAAAAATGCTATATCTATATTCTTGAATTTGAGAACTAGTTTGGATATAAAATAGTACAATGATTCCAGTTTGCCCTTTGTTGTTCTGGTTTTAACCTTCTATTGCAAATAATGGAAGTACAGGAAAGTTAACCAGTGTCCAGTCACCTCTCAGGGGCAAAATTGTCATGGATAAAGGGAAAGCCAGAGTTGTTATATTTTACAATCTTAGTATTATTTTTTTTTAAGTAATTGGAAAATACCTGCTCATATTGCATTAAAAAAAGTACAATATTTACAAGGTTAGTGTTACAAGTTACAACTTGCAAAGTTGTATTGTTAGTTAGATGCAGTCTTGCAACCAGCCTCAGAAAATGGTGTTATTTTCTTTGTATTCTAATTGAGATGAATAAGCTTATTAATAAATAAATATAAGCAAACCAGTACATTATAACTTTGTCAACTATAGTGGTAACATATGTATATTGGTTGCCCTTCAATATTTTATCGCTAATAAAGTTTGCGCTAAAAAGGAAGCCGTGAAATGCTTTATAACATGGTGAGGGAGTGCTGTCTTGCTGATATTGTACAGAGATTTTAACTGTTACTAATTTAAGTTAGGGTTTAATTTTTGTATGTCTTCTAAAATTATATTCAGATATTGAAGAAGGCTCTGGAAGATGGGGATGACAAGGATGAAGAGGATTCCGAGGGAAGAAGAGCTTTACATTTTGCATGTGGATATGGCGAGGTATAATTCATTTCAGTCATCTCATTTTGAAAATTAGAGTTGATAACTGATAATTGTGACCAATGTTTTCTGCTGTCGAGCGATCAAAGAGAGTACAAAATATAAATCTTTGATCATTACTCAGAAGGACAAAGCAATTAAATTGGTTATTATCGAAAATACTGATTGCAAAAAAAAAAAGTAAATCTCTTTAGCAGAATTTAACTTTACCCCTTTTCCTTTTTTTTTAGTAGAATTACAGACAGATCCTTATGCTGTGATTATTGTTATTTGTTAGTCAAAATAAGATGCATGAGTATCCTACTTGAAGGCTTATGAAAATTGTGCCATACATTCAGGATGACAAGACCTTGTCTTCTTTTTTTTTTAATTGAAAGATGGCAGTATGGACCACAAAGAAAATTAGCAATTTTAAGCACTGAGATGGTAACTCTGGAACTTGAGTCTACCAATTAAGCACTATTATGTAATTTACTATTTACCTTAATCAATAACTAAGCACCCTTTCTTTTAGTTTCTTAATCTGCCCTCTTCATTTTTCTGATGATGCCGAAACCAAAAGAAAGGAAACAAATAAACTAACAGTTAATATTTTCTGGGCCTTCTTTTAGGTGAAATGTGCTCAAGTTCTTCTGGAAGCAGGGGCTGCTGTTGATGCATTGGACAAGAACAAAAACACTGCCCTTCATTATGCTGCCGGTTATGGCCGCAAGGAGTGTGTTGCCATTCTCTTAGAACATGGAGCAGCTGTGTAAGTAAAATTAAAATTTAATGCATTGATCATTAAATAATTTGAAACCTATTTGAATTTATCTTGTCTTATGCTTATGGGGGTTTGGATCTCATGGGAACTTGAATGATGCTCTGGAAAATATTCAAGAGCCTCATAATATATATTTTTTACAATTAAGTGGTATAAATTGGCTACGGTACTGTGCATAGCGCGGATTGGTCCGTACTATGGATCAATATCTCTGTTTTTAATGTCTAAACAGTAGATCTGAACAATTCAACTCTATCACCTTATGAAGATGTAATTGTAAATCAAATTTTACATTTTTTTAGAATTTTTTTAGATAGGTAGAAAATCACTTGATCTAATGATTCTAGACCATTCAAAAGTAATGATTTACAAGTAAGATCATGTTCAGATCAATTATTTAAACTTTGAAAATAGACATATTGATCCATAGTTCGGACCAATCAGCGCTATGCATAGTACCAGAGCCTCACTCTGGCCATTTCTTAACTACTACAAATATTCTAATGAGTAATGAGACTCCTATATTTTTGGTTCAATATAACACAAGTACTTATAACTGATATTTTGTTTGTTGCAGCACTCTTCAAAATTTAGATGGAAAGACCCCAATTGATGTTGCAAAGCTGAACAGCCAGGCTGAAGTGCTCAAATTGCTTGAGAAAGATGCTTTTCTCTAAATCTGAATTTTCTCTAATTCTGAATCATTGCTCTGTTGTGGTGAAACAGTCTTTACTGTTTCATCCTTAACTATTATCCTAGCCTATTATCGTTTGTAGGCATTTGAATTGAGTGTGATTAATTTTGAGAGTTTTCCCTTCTTGGGCATTAATAAAGGATACTCTATTGAATTTTGGATATTTAGTTATTAATCCAGTAATTATTCTGGGATGGCTTTTTTTTTTTCTCTGAATCCAGTTGTCACAAGAGAAGCATTAACCTCTTTTAGGCTTTATGGTAAATATATTTATAGAGTTGGTTTGGCTTCATGCAGCGTACCAGTCATATATTTGTTCATTGTCTCTATTGATTGTGCGTTGTATAAAGTTATACTAGCTCTGTCAATATTTCTACCCGCCTTTGTCCTAGTTTAATAGGGAAGCCGTTTAGAGAGCGGCGAATCCGATCCCATCATTCATACTGATGCACATTTTTTTTTAAAAGCATGTCATATCGCATTACAATTGCTTTGTCAATAGTTGTCATTAAGAGTGTATAAGCTAGCTTGCAAGTCAGTGAGGTGGTTTGCTGGATTTGGTTGAATCTTATTAAAATAAAATAAATTTTATAAACTTTTTAGACTGAGTTTGACCGAGTTATTTTTACAAATTTTACAATAAGTTTTAAAAATAATTATTAAGTTTCAATATACAGTTATAAAATGCATACAAATTTATATAAATTTACAAATTGATGTCCAGCCGAGATAGCTCGTGATCTGACGAGCAAGCTAAGTTCCAACTTGAACTTATTAATTCTAGACCGAGTTAGTAGCGAGCGAGCTAAACTCTAGTTCGGTCTAATAACAAACGAGTCAGTTGCGAGTCATGATCGAATCATGAGCATTTTTTCAAATTTACTTGTTCTTTGATTCGTGCAGAACGTATTTGGACGGTCGTATTTTCCAAAAAGAAACACACACAAAAGTTGAGAAGAATTTTTTTTCAAGCGGCGTAAATTAAATTCCACCAACTACGCTTAGTTTTTATTGAAATTTTTATTAATAAAAAAAATAAATAAAAATTGAGAATAGTGAAAGATTTCGCTAAATTTTGAGATATAAGAAAACGTAACATCCAAATTAGCGAATTCAATTAAACTCATAATTAATAAAACAACAACAAAAAAAAGACAATGGACGTTGAAGTCCATAACGTCCAAACAAATTCAAAAAATTTTCCTAAGTTCTAACTATAAGTGTTAATTTTTTTTGAGAAGTTTGGACGTTACAGACAACGTCCAGATTTTTTTTTTGATGTTTTGTTAATTAGTGGTTTAATTAATTTTGTTAATCTAAACGTTATAGTTTATAATGTCCGCGGAACGTTATAAGCTATAATGGTTTTCTTATATTTTAAAATCTCTCAAATTCATTAACTAATATCGATTTTTTTTAATGTTTTTTATATTAATAAATTTTTTGGTAGTTTTGACGTTTACATTTTCTTCATTTAGTAGTTTTTTATTTGGAAATGACCATTCATAGCCTACTCATCCACTGATGCAAAGGTGAATCAATGTCATTATTATCTCAGATACAAATTTTAACAGACAGTTTCGGCGTCATACAGCGCAAAAGATATTTTCTGATTGTACAGTCAGTGTGCTGTATGAAGCCAAAACTTATGTGTTAATATATTTACCCCCAGTCTCAAAGTACGTGTTGTCTGAGATATCACAACTTTTGCATCACCGACGTGTACGGTGCCTATTCGGGGATAGCTCAGAGTATTCAGTCATGTCATGGTATCAGCGACGGATTTAATCGGTCACTGAAGGGTCTTCTGTGATCGATTAATGGCTCATCTGCGACTGGTGACGTTATCATGGAGGTCATCAGCGACGGAGCAACGGAGCAACTGTGACCGAATTTGGTCTTCTGCGACTGATTTAAGCATCTGCGACCGGCACTTTACCCATCTGCGACCGATTTGGCCGATTGCAGATGGGTCCTTCTGCTGTAGTAATAAAAATCAAATTAAATAGATAATTAAAATTCATCTACCGATTAAAATTTTTAACTTGTGGAATTGACAATAAATCTGAAATAAATCTAATTGAGTAACAATTAATAAGTTGAATAAATTTTCTAAATAAAATACATAAAAATACAGTAAACCAACGAGCCTAGTGAATTACAATGCCACAAAATTTAAATATTTTTGAACGATTCATTTGCAACAAGCAAAATTAAATCAAAACAAGTTAATAGACAACACAAACGTGAGTAATTTGAAATTTTGATTTAATGAAGTAAACAATAAAAAATTAAACTAAAATAAACTTTACTGATTAACGTTTAAATGAATGAATTTATTTGCTGATCATTGAATATAATTAAAGACAAGGAATTTGTTGTTAATAAACCTTTCAACCTCCCACCCACCCCTCCCTCTTCTCCTTCAAGAATTTTCCCTCCTTTTTTTGAATTCTCATCCCCTGAGATATCTCAACTTTTGCGTGTTTTTTCGGAAAATCGTAACTGTTCAAGTATGTTTTACACGAATCTCAAAGCACTCATAACCCTGTCCCCCTGTGCTACTCCCGAATAGGCACCGGACACGTCGGTCACAGAAAAATTGGGATATCTCAGAGGATACGCACTCCCTCTCTGGCCCTTCGCCTTTCTCCCTCCTGGCGCTTCGTGTTGCCTCTCCGCTTGTCAGAAACATTTAACACGCACTGCCTGCCTCTCTTCGATTTTAGTACTTTCTCTGCCCTTTTCTCCTTCTTCCCTTCTCCATCTCGCAGAACCTTTTACTGTTTGAGAATAAATCCTTGTTGCTCACTTACGTTACTGTGGCTCTTCTCACTGTTGTTTGTGCGGTGTTGATCTCAGATTAAGCAGGAAAGGTGCGTTTTCAACCGATACTTGTGGGATTCGTGGTATTCCTCTTTTTCTCTTCTTGCTTTCATTACGGGTTCACAACCCAATTAGCCGTGATGGCTGTCTTCTTCCTGTGTGAATGATTGTATTTTGAACTTTTTTTTGAAAAAAAAAATGCATTGTCTTGTTGAAATCTTGTGAGGGGCTGATGTGGTGATTAACTAAAGTTCAATAAAGGCTTGCTGCCTTGCTAAATCTCTGACTTGAAACTGATTTCTGATGATGAATTACTGATTGGGTTGTTGATCTGAAACGGGGAAGTTTTATAATGATTTGGTGTGAAATAATTGTTTGATATCCTTCATTTTCCTCCACTTGTTCCTTTATCGGGTTTAAAACTCATTTGACATGAACTGCCTTGCTTGAGTAAATTTTAGGAGGGGTAAGAATATTTTTGTAATTGAATTGTTGTGGTTATTAAATTGAGTAAATGAGAGGAAGGACAAATTTGGGTCTCACCGGGACATATGTTAATTAATTTGATGGAAGAATGTTTTGTTTGATATTTTTTTGTTAAAGGTTAGTGGTTTTAAGTGCCAACTAACAATTTCATTAATAAAAAAAAACTTACAACGAGTCAAATGACTCTAAACCTAAATTCATTTTTTTATTCTCACAAAATCCTTCAAACTACTCTAAATAACTCTAATCTCACTTATATACACTCATAATTACCCTACTCTAAATAACTCTTTCATATAAACTATTTTGTTTGATATTATTAAGTAGAGTTTATAAAATTGTTTTTTTTTATAATAGTTTTCTCTTTTATCTATTATTTCAGTACATTACATGTACCCTGCACACCACAACATAAAGTTACCAATTTAGATTTTATTAAAATTTGAAGGTAGACTGTAGAGAATAAAGTGGTGAGTTGAAATGATGAGAAAATTGAAAAGAATAATTAATCAAACTTTTTGCTCAAAAAAATAATAATTAATCAAACTTTTTTTTTTTTTTTTTAAAAGAGGCATAGCCATTTCCATTGATATGAAAATATAATTATAGGAACCAAGAGTATTATAGCCTTTCTCAAAACACAAAACACCCCACTAATCTGGGTAACAACACAACATATAAGCAAAGATAAGCATGCATATTAATCAAACTTTATTGTGTTTCAATACATATTTTTTAGAGATTTGGAGGTGAAGAAACCCATCAGCTGGGGGAAGAACGAGACACGAGATAGAGAGAGAGAGAGAGATAGATCATGAAAGGAAGTGGCGAATTGGGTCTAAGAATGAATAATTTTTATGTGGAGATAAATTCTTCCTTGATGCATACAATGGCAAGTTATATTATATCGTTGTTATTTTTATTTTCAGTCCTTGAAAGTTTTAGTTGTTCTACTTAGTTGCCCCTGACAAATGCTCTGTTTATCCCCTTGATTGCATGCATATAATTCTGCAGAATATTCCAAACAAGTTTGCAAAAATGTTTGTAGGCTCCATGAGCAAAAACATCGAACTGGAAGGTCCAAGCGGATACACTTGGCATGTGAAAATAATGATGAGGTCTGACAACACATTTGCTCTGCAATCTGGTTGGAAAGAATTTGTAACTGCTAATAAAATAGTTGAAAATGATTTTATAGTATTTACATATAAAGATAACTCCACTTTAAAAGTGCTAATCTTTGATCGGAGTGGATGCGAAAAAGTCGCTCCTTTCTTCGCAAAAAATACGAACACGGAGCCAGAGAAAGAGATCATATCTCAATCCTCTGGTAGTAGTGACACTGGTGAATCTTCTCGTGAGATTTCAACTCGTGCCGCTCAAGCACACATAGCTGAAGAAAGGGTTTGTGGTAAGAGGAAACAAAGAGGTAGGTATATGATCTTTTAAGCATCAAGGATTTTTTGTTATTCTTCAAAGAACAATAAATAACTTCTATTGCTTGTGCTATCAAAAAAAAAAAAATCATTTGGTGAAACCTGCAAACACAGACTTCTACTTGAGTAATTTTAATTTCGAAAATCCCCTGCCAAATTAAGAAGATTGTAGGCAGCGATGTTCTGAAAGTTTCTAAACCGTATAAATTTCAGCAGAAGCTGCAATTAATTCAGATACACTGCATCAGCAAGATAGCAAATTATCGAAGATGGAATCAGAGGAGTCAAAGGGCAGTTTGATTCGAGAAATTGCTGAACCTTATTGTGAGGTTAAGAAAGAGATCATATCTCTATGCTCTGCTAGCAGTGACACTGATGAATCTTCTTGTTGGATTTCACCTCGTGCCCCTCGAGCGCGCATGACTGGAGAAAGGGTTTGTGGTAAGAGGAAACAAAGAGGTATGTATATCTTGTTCATGATATTTATTACTTTGAACTTTTTAATCTTTTATGCATCAAAGATTAATTTCGTCAAGAAATGCGATTGATTCTTCAAAGATCAATTTATAATAGAATAGTATACTGGAAACTATTATTACTCGTGATATGAAAAAAAATGCTTCCTCTTGGAATCCAATAACCCCAGATGTCCAAGTGTATATATCAAGCATTTCATGAATAAATGATTTAGTTGTGTAAAAGCATTTATCCAAATATAGTCAAACCTGCTAGGCCAACTTCTTTTAGAAAATACAGGCAGCAAACGCGACATCTACTGTTCTACTTGAATAATTTTAATTTCCAAATTCCCCTGCTAAATTACGAAGGTGGTACGTAGTTGTGTTCTGGAATTGTCTAAACAGAATGAGCAAGTGACAAGTTCTACATTTTGAATTAACTACTTTTTGAATTAAATTCACTTCTTGTTGATTGAAATAGTATATGAGCTGAAAGTCCTGCAAGATTCTGCAATTTGAATCCTATAATTGTTTTCCTCCTATTCTGAAAGAAAACAGGAAATGAATTTATGCCATTTAATTGCTGGTTGCAGATTCTGTACAAGAATTAACCGAGAGTGAGAGTAATGCAGGAAAGGATAATAGAGCTACGAAAGCTTCAAGGCCATATTTTGTACCCTGTGGGACCCATCTGACACAAGCTCAGAAGGAGATTGCAAACACAATGGCCCGCAACACTCAAAAGGACAGTCACTTGCTTGTCAAAATCTTGAATTTTACCGATACTCCTTCATGCAGGCATTGTAGACTGGTATGTAAGCATTTTTTTATGGTCACCGTTTCTAAAAAATTGCATTGCTGGAAGCAAGACAAATTACATAATGGAAGATATAAATATCTACCACATATTCAATCAATCTTTCTATCTTATTGTACTATGCTACTATGTAACAGAGGATACCAGTTGGTTTTGCATGCAAAGTTCTTAAGAGCAAGACGATGAAGATTACACTGTTATCTGCTGATTTAGATAAGAGAAGCAAGACATGCACTGCAAACTACTCCAAGAATAAAAGTGAGAAATGCATAGGTCAAGGTTGGCGTAAATTTGCATGCAGAAATGGACTGAAGCAAGGGGATCTTTGTCTTTTTGAACTAAGAAAGCAAGAAAAGCTAGGAATTCTGACCATGGTAGTTCATTTCAATCGGGGGAGTAGCTAAGATATATTTGTAGAGGTTTCATATTGTTTGCAAAGTACACCCTGCCATCATTTTCAATTAAAATTATTGCTTGTTAACTACTTCTAAAAGTAGCAAATCAGGTATAATTTCAAAGGCCTCAATGCCAAATATATGCATCTGGAATGCTAGCTCATGTGTTGTGCTGTACAAATATGATGGCAATGCATATGCTTTTGATTAGGTTTGAAAACTAATTTATTGTAATTGTCGTACAAACTAGATATGGCGATGGACAGTGTTTATTGCGTAGTAAATGAAACAGAAGTTGCAAATTTATATGGGTGATCCAGGTAGCGCTGGGTATTTTAGGCCTGAAAAGCCGAAAGCGAGTCCAGCTGACAGTTGTTGGTTATTTAAAGGAAAAAGGAAATTTTGTGCCAAAAAATAATATTTCTTCTCCGGAGAAGAAGTTTGGGGATTTTCCTTTGATTTCAATGCCAGTAAAGGGCACAACACACTAATTCCTATATTTGGGTTTTCCTTTTGCTTATTCTGGTAAACCCAGTAGAAGCAAAGAACGATTTCTGATTGATTTTCTTTGTGTTTTTGGTTGGTACAATCTTGACTAATTGATTTATTTCTCACTGGTACCAGTTGGTACCATGGCTTAAAGCATTAATTGTTCTGAACCCTTGGTACCAGTCTGAACTCGGTATAACTTTTAAGTGCAATTGTGAACTCAAATACCAAAACCACTTATATGTATAAATAAAAGAAAAGGAAGTATAAATTAAATTAGTAGGTATTATCTTCATGAGAAGGGTTCAAATGCATCATCATTTTGTGCTCTAATATGCTCCACATCATTTATCTCAGTTTTCAAAGTCCGAACAATCGATTTGAACCGCTCAACATGATATTCATAATAAAATATGCTTGGAGACCAAATTTTATATTTTTTTAGAGTTTTTTTACTTTTTTTACATAGGTACAATATCACTTTATTGGATGGTCCAGAATCTACTTGAAACAGTAATTTTGTATCCATCTAAAAAATAGTAGAAAAATAATAAAAAAAATATTAAATTTGGTCTCCAAACGTATTTTATTATGAATATCATGTTAAGCGGTTCAGACTTTAAAAATTGAGATAAAAGTTGTGGAGCATATTGGAGTACAAAAATAATGATGCATTTGAACCCTCCTCTATCTTCAAAAGTTACCACTCATCACATACAAGTAGCTAGTCAATATGCATATATTGACACACCAATCACCATTTATTTTATTTATTATTATTAGTAAAATCAGAACAACTAAACACTGAGGAATGAGGATTGAAGAAACAAATAGCAACAAGATTGTAGAGTTGTTAAATGCCAATGGTAGACTTTACAATATAATTTCAACTTGCCAATATTGATTGTGTGCGTAAATTGAATCACGAAAAATGCCAAGGCAGTTTCTCTGCAACATCAAAATTTTGAAGGTTCGAAAGGGTTGATTATTGTTAGGGATCTACAAATAATCCGTTGAATCTTTTTTTTTTTTTTGAAAGAAGTGGGATTCCACTTATTTTCATTAAACTAAAAACCATTACAATATTCAGGTCCGTACCACCTCTCTTTTACTAACAAAAACAAACAACTATACTAAGGTATTACAAACCAAAAAATCAAACTAAGCACAGCTAACCATAGAACTAAACAAATATCAAATGAAGTACCAAAGACCTAATGATAACAAAAGCAGCTAGATAACAGCTTTGCACTTCTTCCTATGAACTACATTTCATTTCCAGTGGTGGAGATTTTAGGATTCCTCGTACCAGGATCTTTGGAAAACGGTGATCCAACATAACTATAGTAGTGACCACCATATTCCTTTGTCTTATTTTTGGGAAACAATTAGTAAATTAGATCATATAGAAAAAATTAGTGTATCATTTGAACCCGGACAAAATTCCACCTTATCCTTTTGGAATTCTATTTGGATAGGAAATTGTAGTTTAGCTGCCCAATACTCTCATTTATACAAAATCTGTACTACTCCTAATATTACGATTACAGCTGTCATTAACTCCCAAGGACAGACATTACGATTTAGAAGAAGGTTAAGTGGTATTTTACTTCAAGAATGGCACCAACTATTAGCTCTTGTTAGTTCATGTAGTTTTACTCACCTTGTAGATAAAATAGCTTGGAGATGGAAACATAATGGCAAGTTTACTGTTAGCTCAATGTATCACCTTCTTAACTTTAGAGGTATTAGTAGGAATAGATATAATATTCTATGGGAACTTCCAATCCCACCAAAAATTAGGATTTTTATGTGGCTAGTTATGAATAATAGAATCTTGACTAAAAATAATATATACAAAAGAGGATGGCAAGGAGATTTGACATGTCAATTTTGTCATAAAAAGGAATCAATTACGCATCTATTTCTAAAATGCTCGGTCGCAAAACAAATTTGGTTTTGGATGGGTCGATGTCAAGATTATTTTTCTCATTGGAAAACTTGTTCTAATATTTTTCACTTTGCAAGTTTTCTTGATAGAGATAATCACATAGCCTTCCTGCCTTCCTGGTGGTCTTTAGCGCATTAGTTTGGACTCTTTGGAAACATCGCAATGCTCTCATTTTTCAGGATGCCTCTCTTAAAACTATTCGAAATTAATCTTACTAATTATTTCTCTTGTTGAATATTAGGCAGGACATATGGATAAGCGTATCAAGACCGCAGCAGCAAATTGGCTCCTTGCTGATCTCCATGCCATTCCACTGCGTGTTTGGGACCCCACTGAGAATCAGGAAGTGTCGTACCATGTTGATTCTGACGCCCCTCCACTGCGCTTTGCCGTTGATGATGTCGATGATGCACAGATGGACATTACTTGTGTTGCTGGTCCGCCAGCTAGTTCCATATGATGCAGTCTGACTTTCCTTTTATTGATTTGACAGTTTTATATTACCCTAGTCTCGTTGCTAGAGGTGGATCAGTCCTTGTTAGATTCTCTATTACGGTTTTTTGGTGGTTGCTCAAACGTCAAGCCTATATGTTTTGCTTGTTATTAGCTGTTGTTAGCTTTGTGTTTCATTTGCAGTTGGATTTTGTGTTTGCATATCGTCTAGTGACATCGTTCGCTAGTAGTATGTAACTTAACTCTTATGTTTCATATATGAAACGGGCCTTTGTGCCTTTTTGATAAAAAAAAAAACATTTCATTTCCAGTGGTACCAATAACCTGTTCGTCATATTGGATCATCTCTTGTCCAAGCAAAGAGGTTGTATCCTGTACGTCATCCTCGAAACTGATAAGAGAATCTCCTAGCAAATTCTTTGTGTCACAAGACAAAATACAAGTCAAACTAGCAATAGCATCATATGATTGAGATTTGCACCAAAATTTAACAAAAGATGTAATCTGAGCCCCTAAACACTGTACATTCTTTGCTGTCCCATCTTGAAAGATTAATCTGTTTCGTTCTAACAAAAGATATAATCCGTTGAATCTAATTAACTCGTTCAATCCGATTTGAAAAACAAACAAATTTGAATTATATTTGGTTTGGTGCGGATTGGATTTTTATTTAACTCATCATATACACTATACAGCTTATGGGTTTAAAAAAAAAGCATCAGTTTAAATTATAATATCGTATAATTAAAATAAAATATCATACAACATGACCATATAATGAATTAAGTTTAAATAGCATACTGCTGCGTTTTGAGTCCTCAGTATGTTAGGTTAATTCTTGTTTTAGTTGCATCAAAGAAAATTAAAGTAGCCTTCTTTAATTTCCATTTACTCTTTTGACTTTTTTGTAATTGTAATGTCTCTTCTTATTTATATGACAGGTACCATTTTGTTTTCTCCATTATAGACAGAGAAAGAGCGGGAGAGAGAGACAGAGAGATTTAGCCGGATGGTACCAGCGGTACTGGTACAATAGTTATCACAGAATGTGGTATGTGGCTCAAATACTAGTAAGCTACTGGTACACTGCTGGTTAGCTAATGGTACTGTAGGATCCATATGAGGTGTTAAAGGAGAAGGTGCATAGATTTGCTAATTTTTGTTTAGAGATCAAATTGTTGTAATTTCTTAGTAATTAAGGTTTTGGATGTAATTTTTGTTCTCTCAAACTATCTTTGCTGGGCTTGGGACGTTCTATTATGTTTTATGTGTTTTGATGAACAGTGAGAATTTCATATTGGAATTACATTGCTTGTTTTGAGTAATTCATTGTCAATGGATCCCAATCTATTTTAATTTAGAATTAATGTAATTGCATCAGATATTTGTTTGTTCATTGAAATGGTGAAGGGAGGCTGCCATGGGATTTTATCAAAAAAAAAGTGAGCGGAGAAAAGGAGAGAAGTAACAGGACTGAAGAGGTTGCCATGGAATTTTCCAAAAAAAAAGATGAAGCGGAGAAAGGAGAAGTAACAGGAATGAAAACGCACGGAATACTCACGGAGAAGAAAACGAGATCAACCCAAAAAAAAAAGAGAGATCGCTGACGTGGCGGACAAAATGAAATTAAGTCTAATTTCATGGATGTAGAGTCAGTGAAATTCAAATGGATTGAAATTGCAATTTATCTAATGACAGCCTGTTTGCAATTGCAAAGGCTTTTACCAATGGAGATGCTCTTATTAGTTAAAAATAACTTGTGTTGGATTATACAGAATGATATTGCATGAATATTATTATATATTTATAAGTTCTTATTAATACTTCATTTACGTGTCATTTGTTTGGTTTTGTTATATTTGTGTTTTTAATTATTCCTGATAATGAGTCATGTTTTAGCATAACATATCAATGTATGATATTTTGTTGTCACTGAAATGTGTGATGATGATAAGTTATGATGGTCGTAGAATTCGAAGTACGACTTCAAATTAAGAATTAATATTATGAGTTCAACAGATTATAAGCCGAAATTTTTTTTTTGAATTAGAATTAAATAAATGACACCCTACCTCAAAAATCTCAAAAAATGACACTTTCGCAAATTCATTTCGCGCACCAATTAATCTAGGTTCTCAAGGTAGATTGGTGCATCTGTTGGTGTGCGAATTGACGTGGCGGACCGGGTGCGCGGAACCATTTGGCGCATGGAAATTAAAACAGACTTGCACGGATCTTGATGCAATCGAATGGTCCTTACACTTGCGTCAAATGCTTGCCGGCCCAATTAAAACATACTTGCTGAAATTTATATTGGTGCGCCAAAGGATTCTGCGAACCAGAGCTTGGTGCGCCAAATGCTTCCGCGAACCCGGTTCGCCATGTGAACTCGTGCACCAAGTGGTGCGCCAAACTCTTGGTGCGCCAAACACTGTGCGGGAGTGTCATTTTTAGAGAACCTTAGGTCCGTATGTCATTTATTTTAATTCGATTTTTCCGAATGTCACAAAAAAAAATTTCGGATTGTAAGTTATGATGATTTTATGAATTGAATGTATCATTTACTTTTTTTTGACAAAAGTATGCATTAAAGCAGATGATCAAAACACTACAGAAAAACAAAACTTAAAACCCTGAAAACAAAAGACCTAAACTAGCATAAAGCTTTGCATAGGACAGAGAGCAAATTACAAAACATAAACGATATCAATAACAACTAAAGATCTAACGACTTGCATCAAGCATAACAACACTAGAAGAAGAAGAACTAGTGTCATCTGAAACTGAAGCGCAGAATACCTGCAGCCCTATCAATTGCATCAATTCCTACTCGGTCCCTCTGATAATCCGACTGGTCCGACCTGTCTAAACCAAGTCCAGGGTCGTCGTCCGATCCCAGCAGCAATTGAATGTATCATATATAACCCAATTATTATTGGATTGACATTTGACAACAAAAATAAAATCCGAACCACTCGATCTGAATACACTCCTGTGTGCGTATCCTCTGAGATATCTCAATTTTTGCGTGACCGACGTGTCCGGTGCCTATTCGGGGAAACTTAGGGGGCCAGTATTATTTGAGCTTTGAGATTTGTGCAGAACGTATTTGAACGATTGAGATATTCCAAAAAAGTCACGCAAAGTTTGAGATATCTCAGAGGATGCGAATTCGTGTTGAGACTTTGTTGTAAACAGTGTGTGGTAAGATACATTTTGGAGACATTTGTATATTTTATACTGTTGAGTTAATTTTGAGCAAAATTATATCTGTATCTAACACTTCAGATCTAAACACACATTTTAAGGAGATGATCTCAATTTTTATTTTCTCGTTTAGATAGATTAGAATATATATATAGACGATATTTGCTTCTAACTATTAATCAGCTTTTGAGTTAAAATCAATTTCTGAATGAGGGGCGTCACAACATTTCCTTTCCATTTTTTTATTTATTTTGAAAACCATCACAGAAGCTGCGAAATCGAACTTTCAACTTCTGAATAGCCAATGATCCTAAAACTTTTTTCTAACTAAACTGTGCTACTTCCTCTTTCTCATTTAATTGTAACTTGGAGTAGGGCAGAAGGTAATAGACTCAAAAGGGGCTAAGCCACCCCTATGCATTGAAAATTTATAATTTTGTCCATTAAATTTTATAATTTTTATATGTATTAATACTTTAGCCCCCTTTATAAAATAAAATTACACTACACTTTATTTTCTAAACTCCTTATCTCAATTTTCTAGTTCCACTCCTGTCCTGGAGTCGCTTTGGGCTTTTTAGGCCTAAAAGCCCAACCCAACCAGAATCACCCCTGTAAAATTTCACCTTTTATTTTATTTATTGGAAATTATATCCACATATGCTAAAAAGTAATATTTGTAGCCATTGGTAGCCTTAAGAATTTACTTATCTACACATAACAAATAAGGCATATCAACTAGGCAATAAACACCGTTCATCACCACAACTAGTTTGTCTAACAATTACAACTAATAAGTTTTCACGCATAATACAAAATCATATCTATTGCCAACACAATATACAAAATCATATTCATTGCAGATGCATATATTAGCTCTGAGGCCTTTGCAAATTAACACCCAAGTAATTATCAAGCAATGATTTAATTGAAAACTATCAGAAGAGGTATACTTTGCAAACAAAATGTAACCTCTATATATATCTTAGCTACTCACCCGATTGAAATGAACTACCATCGTCAGAATTCCTCGTTTGTCTTGCTTCCTTAGTTCAAAAAGGCAAAGGTCCCCTTGTTTCAGTCCATTTATGCGTGCGAATTGGCGCCAACCACTACATATGTATCTCGCCTTATTTTTCTTACAGTAGTATACAGTACATGTCCTGCTTTTCTTATCTAAATCGGCAGGTAACAGAGTAATCTTCTTCTTGCTTTCAAGAACTTCACACGCAAAGACAGCTGGTAAATTCTGGTACAGAGTTAAATTGTACAACAAAATAGTAAGATTGATGGCATATGCACTTGATATTTACATCTTTAAGCTGTCTTGTTTGCAGCATTGTAATTTTTAGTAACAGTAAGAATTGGAAAAAATGGTAACGTACCAGTCGACAAAATTTTTGTGTCCCAGTATCAGTTCGGGTCAAGATTTTGACGAACAAGTCACTGCCCTTTTGAGTTTTTCGGACCATCCTGTTAGCAATCTCCTCTTGAGCTTTTGTCAAATGGGTATAGCAGGGTAGGAGATATAGCCCAGAAGCATTCTTAGCTTCATTCTTCTTTGTTTTTCTTTTTTTGACAGTTCTGTGATCTCCTTTGTCACTCTCACTATCCCTTTCGCATGATTCTTGAACAAAATCTGCAACAAGATATAAAATGGTACTAGTTCAATCATTTTTTTTTTCTTTCAGATTAGGGGACAAATAAAACATTTATAGGATTCAGAATCACATTCCTTGATGAAATAAAATGCTTGATATACTTACCTCTTGGTTTTCTCTTACAACAAGCCTTTTCTCCATCCGTGCTCACTTGAGTGGCACGACTTGATATTTCGCGAATAGATTCATCAGTGTCACTACTACCAGAGGATGAAGATATGATCTCTTTCTTCACTTTGCGGTGAGGTGCATCAATTTCTCGAATCAAACTGTTGTTCGACTCTGACTCCGTCTCTGCCTCCATCTTTTTTGCAAAGAAAGGAGCAGCTTTCTCGCATCCACTCCAATCAAAGATTACCACTTTGAAGTAGTAGTTACCGTTGTATGTAAATACTAAAATATCATTTTGATCTATATGATTAGCAGTTACAAAGTCTTTCCAACCAGATTGTAGAGCGAATTTGTTCTTAGACCTGATCATTTTCACATGCCAAGTAACTCTGCTTGGACCTTCCAGTTCAACATTTTCTCTCATGGATCCTTTTAACATTTTTGCGAACTTGTTTGGAATATTCTGCAACATGCAATGCAAAGGAGAAAAGAACTTTGTCATCGAATGCATTTTTTTTTCTCAGAAATCAGCAAAAAAGTGTTTATGGTACTAATACAAAAAACTAAAGGAGCATATATATCCAACAGTTTGTTGGTCAAAACAAAAAACATGAGAATAGTACCAAAAACTGCAGACCGAAAAAAAACTATTTTGAGAAAGACCCCTATCTTTGCCAGTAATCTAAAAATACTGTCCTTTGAAAGCCATATGAACATCAGACTAAGGGTTCAAGGTCTGTCTGAGTCAGTCAAATCAGTATGCTAGAAGATGTTTTAAAGCTCAAGCTCAAGACCGGATATCATTGGAAATAAATCTGCTGTGATCCAAAGGGATTGCAGGGACTCTGCTGTTATTCCAAATCCAACATTTCATTTGTTTTGAGATCCGTGCATATAAAACAACTTCTATTGAGATTTGTGCATTCCAAAAAATGAAAGGTTGGATTTGGAATAACAGGGTCCCTGCAATCCCTTTGGATCACAGCAGATTTATTTCCGATACCATTGGGGTTACCGGAATAATAACATAGACACTTTTAACAAAGTTAAAGTTTCTAGGATCTTAGTGCATTTTTGTGTTTTTTTTTTGAGGTGAAACCCGTAGGCTTAAATTGATTAAAATAAAATCAGTACGAATCGTTTTTGTGTTTCTCAGTGAACAGTGTTGATGATGGTAACAAAACTGCTACATATTTTCATTTTGGTACCAGTTAATTTATAAGTTCTTTTTGTTAGGACCATTGTTGCTGTTAGCTAGATAGAAAGGGATATAGAGGGCTGATTTTACGATGTTGTTCTGAGTTTGTTCAGCATATAGGTAATAGTCATTAGGAGTAACTTTACTTTAGGGAGTGTTAGTCTGAGTTTGTATTTAGATCAATTTTAAGCAATGAAAATGGGCTATAAGCCTTTCTTTCAAAAAAATAAATGAAGTAAAAATAGCAATGATACATGCAGTGGAAATGTAGAATGAATATTTAAAAATATGTATAAACTTGCCATTGTATGCATTGAGGAAGCATCCATTTCCACATAAAAGTTGCTCATTCTTGATCCCAAATCGAATATTTTCATCTCTGTCTCTCTCGATAGCTCGCTAGTTCATCGCCAAATCGCCATCCCCTTCCTCTCTTGTTCTCTCTCTCGTTCTTTTCTTGGGTCTCTTCACCTCTAAATAAAGCTTCCAAGTTCCAACTGCTGCATTTACTCTCTACAATGTACAATCAACTCAAGCGTTGACAGAATTTGAAAGGTCTCTCAGAGAGGTGCCACTCAGCACTCTCCTTTTAGGAAATTGAAAAAGAAAGCAAGCTTTTTTCCTCTGTTGCATATTCTCATAGCCATTCTGAAGTGAGTTACTGTAGGAGGTGGCCCACTCCGCAAGTAATTTATGTCTATCTTGTGTAGGACCCAACTTTCTGGCACCGGTAATAGAACTTGAGTCCAAAAAGTTGGAATAGAAAAATGGAGATTTTAATGGGAAAGAGATCACATGCTTCCAGTGCGGCTGACACGTGGGTCCAGACGGGTTTAAACATTTAAAAATTGATTTTAGTTTTGTTGCAGGCCCACATGCCAGTGACTCAGAGGCAGAAAAATCCTGCCCCCTGAGGAGCAGAGAATTCAGTTCCGATTTTAATGTTCCAAACGTAATAGTAATTTCCAAATAAATTAAGAAACTAGATCTTTGGATGAATCAACAAATTGAGCAAGAATAAAGCTAATTTTAATTTTAAAATAGTAACTAATTCAATATTTTATACTAATAAAATTAGTAGAATAGTGAAAAAAAACTCATAAAAGACAAATAAAGAATATAATCCATATTTGCTAATCCAAACACACCCTAAACGTAGAATAATAACTTAAAATATTGCTAATTCAGATTAGTGATCATTCTTCACCCATCTAAACGCACCTAAATGGAGTAAATGGAGATAATGTATCGACATTGTTGTTAATGGAATTAACTTTACGGTGCTTGAATCAGAAAAAGGAATTTATGATGTGATTAAAAAAATAAAAACTTATGAAGTTAGATCACTAAATTTCATAAAAATTCGTTTTTTTTCGTTATTGAACTTCAATTAATCTAACTTTGATTAATTTATTTTTATGTCTGTATAAATTTAATCATTTTTTAAATGTAAAATGAATTATGTAAAAGACCAACGTATCTAATGTCGCGAACCATATGAATAATAAATATAGCACTGTATACGTACTGAAATAATAAGGTCAAATTTACAGTGTCGAAAGAAAAAAAAATGTGAATTTTAGGAAAGCCGTACTTGTGTACGGATTTAAACGTGATTTTTTATTCATGCTCATTATTTACTGAAATTCGTCAACTTTGTTCACCAAAACTAAATTCTATCAAAACTACTTAAACCAGCTATTAAATCGCTGGTCTCTCAATTTTTTTTTTGGGAAAAAGTTATAAATTATTTATTTTTTTATTAAAGTTTTAGAATTTTTTGATATGTTTATTTGAAATTAGATAGAAAAAACATATAATTTAGTTTAAAAAATATATAAGGACTGAAATATTTCATTGTGTGTTGTTATTGGAAAAAAATAAAAATTCTTAGAATCAGAATTATTGATCCCGGTTCAAAAGTCACTTCTAGGTAAATATAAAAAATATTATGGTATTTTTATTTTTGAAAAAATAAAAATTTAAGAAAAAAAATTGTATTATGTCAGTATTATTAATAATATTAATAACATCATTTTAAAAAAAATATTATTAATTACTTAAAAAAATTGGATTAAAATGATTTGAATTGAAAGTTATAAGACTACTGATTTATTGTATGTATATATTATATATGGATTCAACATTGTAACATGAAAGACTTTGTAGTATAGTGGTTAGGGTATATGACTCTTACCCAAGGGACGCGGGTTCAAGCTCCAGTGGCAACAAAAATGTTTTTTCGCGGTTCACAAGTAAGAAATAGACCAAGTTCATTTAGTCTTAAATCGGTATATTGTTTGAATTAGAAATAGATTCCATACAATCCGGAAGTACAAAAATAGTTATTTGGACGGTTGTGATTTGTTTGGACCAAAATATTGTCTAACCTAGTAGTATAAGAGATCCGAAATAAACTAAAGATGCATTGTTTTGCTTTGCATCTTCCATTTCCACTATACAAGATCATTGTTTCCGAAATTTTTATAAATATACAAAATCAGAAATTAATTTAACAATCTATACATTTTTTTAATAGAATTCGAAAACTATCCAAACCGATGAGCAGGTCATCGGTTACAGAGTCCCAAACCGATGAGCAGGTCATCGGTTTCAGAATGCTTGAACTGATGACATATCCATCGGTTTTAGTCTAGCACAGTTTTTGATGCTATCTACACACTTTTTGAAACAACGAATGGCTCAGATTAAAACAACGAACGATTCAGATTGAAATACTGTTTGTAATCATTACACCCCATTTCTGAAATTTTGAAACCGATCGGTTTTGAATTAAAATATTTTTTCATTTTTTTTATTTAATTAGAAAATGTTATAATTTATTTATTTTTTATATTAAAATATTAGAAATATTTTTATATATTTTTTAAAATTAGATAGAATATAATATAATTTTATTTATTAGAAAGACTTTAACAAATAACACGGATCAATATTTTTCAGATCGGATTTTTCATAGTTGTAAGAAAATTAAAATATTTCTTTGTGTGTTATTAGAAAAAAATAAAAATGTTTTGAATCTGAATTATTGATCCCGGTTCCAAAGTCACTTCTAGGTAAATACAGAAAATATTATGGTCATTTTTTGAAAAAATAAAATTTTTCAAAAACTTTTCATACATGTAATCATTACTAAAAAATAAAAGGTATTTTAAACTTTTGAAATTTTTATTTTTTCGAAAATAGAAAGACCATAATATTTTTTGTATTTACCTAGAAGTGACTTTTGAACCGAGATTAATAATTCAGATTCAAAGCATTTTTATTTTTTTTCTAATAACACACAAAGAAATATTTTAATTTTTCTTACAGCTATGAAAAACCCGATCTGAAAAATATTGATCCGGGTTATTTGTTAAAGTTTTTCTAATAAATCAAATTATATTATATTCTATCTAATTTTAAAAAATATATACAAATATTTCTAATATTTTAATATAAAAATAAATAAATTATAACATTTTCTAATTAAATAAAAATAATAAATGCAATATATTTTAATTCAAAACCGATGAATTTCATCGGTTTAAAAATTTCACAAATGGGGTGTAATGATTACAAACAGTATTTCAATCTGAATCGTTCATTGTTTTAATCTGAGCCGTTTGTTGTTTCAAAGAGTGTGCAGATAGCATCAAAAACCGTGCTAGACTAAAACCGATGGATATGTCATCGGTGGTTCAAGTATTCGGAAACCGATGACCTGCTCATGGTTTGGGACTCTGTAACCGATGACCTGCTCATCGGTTTGGACAGTTTTCGAATTCTGTTAAAAAAAATGTATAGATTATTAAATGAATTTCTGATTTTGTATATTTATAAAAATTTCGGTCATTGTTTTGTATACCTCTCCAAAAGATACATTTTAAAAATCTTCAAAACAATGAAAATAGATAAATACGTTTTATTTTTTCAAAAATAAAAATACCATAATATTTTCTGTATTTATCTAGAAGTGACTTTTGAACCGGGATCAATAATTCAGATTCAAAGAATTTTTATTTTTTTCCAATAACAACACACAATGAAATATTTCAGTCCTTATATATTTTTTAAACTAAATTATATATTTTTTCTATCTAATTTCAAATGAACATATCAAAAATTTCTAAAACTTTAATAGAAAAATAAATAATTTATAACTTTTTCCCAAAATTTTTTTTTTTGAGGAACCGGCGATTTAATAGCCGGTTTGGATAGTTTTGATAGAATTTAGTTTTGGTGGGTAGAGTTGGCAAATTTCAGTAAACGATGGGCATGAATAAAAATCACGGCGGATTTAAGGTATGTATCTAATTTTATCATTTCTCGTATGCATATTATAAATTTATACATATGGTGTAATTTAAAGTTCATGCATCCATGATTTGTCTTGGGAGATCTCTCTCAACCTATGGCGCCCAAGTTTCAACGCTAAAAAACGTCATTTTATTAGTACCTTAAAACTTGAATTAAATTTTTTTGATTCTTGATAGTTATGTATTTTATTTTATTTCTTTTTTTTTTATGGTTGTCGGCTGTATTTTTTTTTTTTTATTTCAAACAAAAACAATCCATTTGAGAAAATTTAATTTGCCAATAACCAATCATCTTTTTTTTTAAATTGTTTGTCTGTTGTTAAGTATCAAACGTCCTAAAATTAAAATGTTTCACTCGGAAAAAAAATAAAAATACAGGTCCATAGAGACCTAATCTGCGTGGCACCGTCAAAGTCTATGCAGATTAAGTCTGTGTTTCTTGTAAAATATGAGATTTGGGCCATTTGACCCAATTAAAGGCTAACTTTGGCATTATTTTTAGGTGCTAACTAAAAATATTTCGGGTTTAGATCCATGATTTCTGATGCATAAACGTACTAGCGGGAGAGATGCACACAGAGAATTGTTGGCATATATATATAAGAATTAAAATAAGGATTAAAGAGCTGATTTTTTAATTATACCAAAGAGAATCTTAATCTTAAATTCTTCACACACAAAAAAAAACAGATTGAATTGAAATTCAGACAAATTTAAATTAGACGAAATTAAATTAATTCTCATTAAAAAAAATTATTTAGTTGAAAAACTAAATATCTAGAATTTCTAAGGGAGAGCAATTGAAAGTGATAGTAATACTCAAATTGTCGTTAAAGTACACAGAAATATCAAATAGAAAATTTTGGATGCACGATCCTGAAAGTTATGTGATTTTTATTCATGTTCATCATTCACTGAAATTCGCCAAATATGCCCACCAAAACTGGGTTCTATCAAAACTGTCCAAAATAGCTATTTAATAGCCGGTTCCTAATTTTTATTAAGAACCGACTATTAAATGGCCGGTCTCTACTTTTTTTCTTTTTTCTTTAGAAAAAGTTGTTATTTTTATTTTTATTATTAAAGTTTTAGAAGTTTTAGATATGTTTCTTTGAAATTAGATAAAAAATATATAATTTAGTTTATTAGAAGGACTGAAACAAATAACCCGGATCAATATTTTTCATATCGGGTTTTTTGCGGCTGTAAGAAAAATTAAAATATTTCATTATGTGTTATTGGAAAAAAAATAAAAATTCTTTGAATCTGCATTATTGATCCCGGTTCAAAAGTCATTTCTAGGTAAATACAAAAAATATTATGGTATTTCTATTTTTCAAAAAATAAAAATTTAAGAAAAATATTGCGCAACTTTGTAATCATTACTCAAACAGTGTTGAATCTGAGTCGTTCGTTGTTTTAATCTGATATAATTGTCGCATTAAAAAATGTGCATTCTGCAACAAAAATTGTGCATAATATATAAAATAATTTAAGAAAAGTTGTCGCAACTTAAACAGTGTTGAATCTGAGTCGTTCGTTGTTTTAATATGATATAATCCTCGCATCAAAAAGTGTGCATTCTATATCAAAAATCGTGCATACTATATAAAATCATTTAAGAAAAGTTACCGCAGCATTTTTTTGATGCATAATATTATGCACGGTTTTTTATGCATAATACTATGCACACATTTTGATGCAAGAATTAAATCAGATTAAAATAACGAATGATTCAGATTCAACACTGTTTGAATAATAACAACTTTTCTTAAATGATTTTATAGATTATACTCGATTTTTGATGCAGAATGCACATTTTTTGATGTGAGAATTATATTAGATTAAAACAACAAACGACTTAGATTTAACACGTTTGAGTAAGGATTACAAAGTTGTGCAACATTTTTCTTAAATTTGTATTTTAAAAAAAATAGAAATACCATAATATTTTTTGTATTTATCTAGAAGTGACTTTTGAACCGGAATCAATAATTCAAATTCAAAGAATTTTTATATTTTTTCAATAATACACAATGAAATATTTTAATTTTTCTTATAGCCTAGAAAAACCCGATCTGAAAAATATTGATCCGGGTTATTTGTTTCAGTCCTTTTAATAAACTAAATTATATATTTTTCTATCTAATTTCAAAGAAACATATCTAAAACTTTTAAAACTTTAATAAGAAAAATAAAAAATAACAACTTTTTCTAAAAAAAAAAGCAGGAACCAGCCAGTTAATAGCCGGTTTCTAATAAAAATTAAAAATCAGCTATTAAATAATCGCTTTGGACAGTTTTGATAGAACTTAGAGGACATAATTGCTGAATTTCAATAAATAATTAGCACGAATAAAAATCACGCCTGAAAGTTGTTGAAGAACGAACGCATCACGCGTTCCACGCCAAAACAGCCTGTCCTTTTCTTTCATCTTCTTTTTTGAATAGCCTAGACGGAAATAAATCTGCTGTTATTCATTGGGAATAACAGAAATCTGTTATTCAGATCTTAACCGTTCAAACTTTTCATACGCAAATCTCAACTTCTTAAGTTTTTATACACGAAACTCGACGAAATCGAACGATTAGCATCCGAATAACAGGTTCTTGTTATTCTTGTAGAATAACAGCAGATTCATTTCCAGCCTTGACAGCCTGTCAACCAAAAGTCGCAAACGCAACCTTGCCGGCACAAGGAACGACGGGTGCGTATCCTCTGAGATATCTCAATATTTGCGTGACCGACGTGTCCGGTGGCTATTCGGGAAACCGTAGGGGGCCAGTATTATTTGAGCTTTAAGATTCGTGCAGAATGTATTTGAACCATTGAGATATTCCAAAAAGTCACGCAAAGTTTGAGATATCTCAGGGGATGCGAATTCAGGAAGGGACTCGAATCACTCGATCGTGGTCTCCAAGTAAATGCTTTACACGTCGATAGATCAGGACCGTTCAAGACCTAGCCAACTTGCATCCACCGCCAATGTTTATGATTTCGCACTATAAATTCACAAACCTATTCCTTTGCCCTCCTCGCATTATTTTGGCGTAGCCGCCTCCTCTCTTTCCCTGCCTTCAATATTTTCTTTTGATGGGGGTGGTTGCGGTAGCATGGTTTGCTATCAGGAGGGTGTGGCGATGAGTCAACGGTTTTCTTCACGGAGGCTCTAATTTCATAAGATCTCTCTCAAGTTTATTTTCAAACTTTGAATTTGAGGCATCCCCTTATTTGTTCAATTCTATATTATCAGAACTGGGGGGGTGACGGTTTGTTAGTAGATCTGGCGCCAACCTGAAATATTTCGACGGGGACTTTTGAAATAAGTTTCAGATCTGGTGTTAGAAGTGAGATCGATCTGATCTAGTAGATCTAGCTCATGTTATCTGGTCCGATCTCGTACATGGTGGCTATTCGATTGAAGGGTGACTTGCTTGAAGAAACGAACTCGTTGGATCCTGATCCACTGCATCACATCTCGGAGGAACAAAATTACGACTTACAGATTTGCGGTTGTGGTGCTGAGTCGTTTGTTTGGGCAAGTGTGTATTGTTACAGGTGTAAGCTTTCTGATCTGATCTCTTGTATATATTCTGTACTTAAGAGACCTTTGCCATGTTGGGTGCGCTCGCATGGCAGGTCACCCATAGTAATAAAAAAATATTTTTTGTTTGGAGGAGAACGCATGGGGAACTTTTTTTTGCCCCAGGTTCTTCCTTGTGTGTGTGTGTGTCTCCCTCTACTCCTTTCTCCTTAGATTTTATTTACAGAGTACCCGATAGCTGAACGACCTGCTCTATAAATTGCGTTGATGATGGAAGCCCACTGAACTACTATATTGAGGTATAACTCAAAAGTTTACTCCATTTATAATTACAATAAAATGAATCTATGCTTAATAAAATGCTGGTAATATACATTAGTACCAAAAAGTCACATGAATTGAAGTATCAAATCAAAACTAATGATTAAAAGCTAACGTCAATTTAACTTGAAATTGATTTTTATCAAGGTTTTGTTGTACTGTCCCCTGATAAAATGATTACATGAGCTTCAGTTGATCTATTTGAAGCTCAATGCTTGCAGTAAGAAGCTTGGAATTGTGTGGTATCAATTCATAATTTCACAAATGATTTCCTTTTTATGTGTACAATTTTCGAAAATCTGGCAATTTTAATTGCCATACACTTGCTGATGCTATTGATTACTTGTTACATTAATCACTATGTCTGAAGTGATCTTATGTCCTTGTGGTACTGAAAGTGATCGATTAGGTTTTTTCCCGCTTGTTCTTATGATTTTTTGGATCAGGTAGTAGCTGACGTCTGTAAACATCTGCTGGGTTGTTATAATAATTATTTGTACTATGGGAAGCATAGTGAAACTTGGTAAACCATTTTTCTTTTATGAGAAGTATCTTACGGGTATTTTTAGTTGGATTGAGAATAGGCTATTCATGGAGTTAGGTTATTTGGAATAGCTTATTTGGTGTTTGGTTGGATTAGAATAAGTTAGAATAGTGAATTCAAACTTTTTTTTTCTTATTATAATAGACTATTCCTTGGTATTTTGAAATTTGGCTATTCTAATAAGACAGACAATAGCTATTCTTGATTTGTCCATTCTATTTATTCTTATTTTGCAACCAAACATAATCTTTAAGTTTATTATGTTACTATCATTGAATGATTATAGAAATACTTGAATTTTGGTAATTTGTATGTCAAATTTTTAGGTAGTTATTGGAACATATATTAGCCTTGTTGAAGGCATTTGAGAGCTTGATCGTTTCTTTGGGTACATGTATAGAGGAGCTGTCAAGGTCTCTCTAAGTTCTAGTTTGTATGTTGAGATTTTATTGGAGGTACATGCTCATATTTATATGAGGTTATTTTGCTATTGATACTATTCTTAGTTTTGTTATTATTCTGTAAAATTTTGTATAATTTTCTTTTCACTGAGTTTCTGCAGTGCTGTCAATCTGACTGTCTACAACAAGAGTATGAACTTCTTGAATGTTTACACCCTAAACTGTGTAAAAAACTGCAAAAGAATTCTTGGACTATCTAGTTGTAAGAAGCTATAACTTGTCCATGCTGTGATCTTTGTTTCTTTCATGTGATCTTATGCTTAGCCTGTCATTTTGCACTTGAGAAAAGACGTTTTGTACGAGGCAGGTATGAATTTGATGAATGACAGTGATGGTTATTGATTCAATGATATGTTCATCACCTTTTTTTTGTTACTTGGAATAAGGTTATATGTTATGAAAAACATTATTTAATTGGGAATTAGTAGTGTCATAAAGTAGAATGGAAAGCTTATTTTTGTGTGAAATTTCTGGAAAGTTTTATTTTGTTGTTTGGTGGTTCCAGCATCAGTTTTTCCTTTTTGAAATGGATCTTTAGCTCAATTGTTTGGACAGAGTTCCTGAATTTTCAGGGGGGTGGTGGTTCGAATCCATCAAGATCCTTATATAATATGAAATTTTATACAAGTAACCGTATTTACCTCATGTTTAGTTTAAATGTAGTTTATATGATAGCTATACCATCATTTGTGCCTCAAAATTTAATTTTAAAAAATTATATAAATGATTATTGATTTTGTATTTAGAAATATTCTTTGTTTTATGTGATATTCTTGATTATTTTTTTCATATTTAATTTATAACCGTTAATTATGTGATGTTCTTGTTTAATGGTCATTTATATATGTCAAGAAGGGTTACTGTTGTTGCTCAACATTACCAAGCTTTGGGTTTCCAATGTTGTTCTATTATTATACGAGGTAGTTTTCAGAGCTATTTTGATTCCTAAATCGTGTCCAATTCATGATCAGAATCAAGGTCCAAGACTGAAGCCAAAATGGATGGTCATGTCTGGTGGAATAATTTGGGTCTGATGCTCATCGGATTCAAATTTGAGCCTGAAGGTTCAGTGTTCATCTGATCAGCTTTAATATCCATGCGCATCATTCTAATATTCGTGTGTGTCTGTTTTAATATTTGTGTGGATCTATTCCGTGCAGATTCTAAAGCTGATCGGACGGAGGCGGAACTCATTGGACTCAAATTTGGGTCCGATGGGCGTCTGTACATGAAAATGAGGTGCTGGTTCATTTAGAACAACATGACATGATTCTTGTAGAGCAAAATTTAACTAGGAAAATGAGGTGCTGGTTCATTTAGAACAACATGACATGATTCTTGTAGAGCAAAATTTAACTAGTGCAACTCTACACGGTGAAGTGTTAATTTATTAGAAGACTTTCTTCGGTCACACTCACAGTCTCGCATGGTGCTGTGTTGATAATTAAACAGTTCAGCAATGCTGGAAGATGAAAGGAAGGGAAAAATGCTGTACAGGATATGGCCTGCACCGGTGGTGGTATATTTACACTGGAGTCCTTGAGGTATTTCTTTAATTACTTTATTTATTGTTGTTCTAATAATTATAGTATTCCTATTTACCATACGAGTGATTATGTCTTATTGTCTGAAATAGTTCTCTGGATAGGCATGGCTGATTATACAAGCACTGTGCATTCATGTTGCTTACAAAGCTGTACAGGATACCATGTAATTGAGAGATGGAGAATATTTCGATGCTTCAAAACATAGTGGATATATTTTCCTTCATTCCAATTAATAGAGATGTGAGCTCAATGAATTATGAAATTTGTTTATCTTTCCCCAAATAAAAATGAGAATATTTTCTGGTCATGAACAGAAGTTTTACATTGATGATTTTGTATTACACGAGTAACAACGGCCACGGATAAATATCCAATGGCTTTATGATACTGCTTTTGGCCATGTTTGGTTGTGGAGTAAAGTTACTCCGGATTAAATTTATTACTCCAAACTAAGGTGGATTAAAATAATAATGTTTGGTTGGAGTTTGGTTAGAATTTGGTGGAGTAAGCTAATGAAGAGAGAGAAATTATAAAATGATGTTACTCTAATTACGGAATTCACAGGTGGAGTAAGTTACTCCACCTAGAGAGGTGGAGTATCTTAATCCGGATTAACTCAAATGCTACTCCATCTTACTCCATCAAATTTACTTCTCGTTTGGCTCTTTAAAAATGGATTAAAGAATTTACTCCACTACTTACTCTACAACTAAACATGACATTTAGAATTTAGAGTTTAGGGTTTATAATTTAGGAACATTTATAGATGCATAGAAGTTGTTTGCAAAAACTACATAATGAAGAATCGTTTTCTTGAGAGGATTAAATCACAGCGCATTAAATTGATAATGCACAATTTGGACTTGGATTAATATAAAAAAACAAACTTGACAATCATCTGCTTAGTAGATACAAAATCATAGGCTAAAACCAGAAATGGCTGCACATAAACCTACTAGGGTGGTTTTTGTTTTTTTTTATTATCATGGATAGAAGTTGGCGGTCCGACCGTCCAACCAAACTTCGGGGAAAGAGATCACTTGCCCTTCAGGGGATAAGATTTTTCTGCCTCCAGTGCGGCTGACACGTGGGTCCAGACGAATTTAAACATTTAAACATTAGTTTTAGTTTTGCTGCGGACAGGGGTGAACCCAAGTACAACCGGGGGGGCTGCTGCCCCTCCCCCCCCGGATTTTGCATTTTAGTGTAAGTCGGGACGTTTTGATCGACTCTGTCCCTCCTTAGAAATTTTTTTGCCTCCCGCTGGATGTTTAATTTGTTGTTCGGGTTAAAATTTAGGGTTAAAATTAAAATAAATTTCTTCAATTATGATTAATAATTAGAATTATATATTAAAATATCAGAAATTACAAGTCAGAGCATTTGAAAAGTATAGATTAAAATATTATTTTTATTAAGTACTTAATTATTTAATGGATTTGAATCCGATTAGCTATTTAAATCTGATTCGATATTTTTTTGCCTTTCATGACAAAAATCCTAAATCCGCCTTTGACTGCGGGTCCACATGTCAGTGACTCATGAACAGGAAAATCCTGTCCCGTGGAGGCAGTGGATACGGTTCCCAAACTTCAGTGAATAAAAAGTTGTTTCGGAATTCGGAGCAGGAGATTTTGTTAACTGAGAAGTTGGCGGACAATATTTAAGCATAAATGTGCAAAAATTTACATACAGCAAATTAGATGATACAAGACGGAAGTGAAAACTGAAATGGGTGACTCTGATTTATTTCCAAGTTTTATTGATTAGACCTTAGTTTTGTGGAAATCGGATCCCTAAACGTTATTCAAAATTTAATTTTATATCCGGACCGTCCGAAAATAATGTCCACGAATATTAAAGGAACTCAAAAATTCTAACTTTGACTGAATTGATTTGATTTCTAATCGAACAATCTGGACCCAACTCAAATTTTGAGTAACTTTGTGGATCCGGATCCAGTTTTGTGGGTAGTTATATATATTTTTTTCAGAAAAATTATAACAATATATTTAAGATTAAAAAATATATAAAATTATGTCACACTTTATAAATTTTTTCCGTAAATATCTTTCTATATCTACGCTTTTATCAAATTTTGTTTACAAAATATACCTAATATTTAAATTAATTGTAAAATTATGTCTCCTTTTAAAGTTTTGTTTGATTCTCCAACCTTTTATTTTATTTTGTCATTTACGGTGAGTTGAGTCAAAGGGCAAAAAATTCTTCAATAAATTCAAAATGGTCATCAGTTCCCATATAAAAACCACGAATAAATAAATAAAATAAAATAAATTAGCCGCCGGGCGTTTTTTTTCAAGAGCGGCGTCAATGTATGGTCAAATAAGTGACAATCTTGTGCGATGGTCCCCAATCCTCATCCTTGTGTTTTTTTTTTCTTTCGAAAAGAACACCCATCATCTTTATTATCTTATCTAGGGGTGTTCATTGGTTTCCGAACTAGGCAAACCAAAGTTATAATTCGGTTTTAAAAATAGAACCGAACCGATTTAGCATTGCAACCGACCGAACCGAACCAAAATTTTATTTCGGTTTGTTTGGTTCAAACCGAAATATATTAAATTTATTTATTTAAAACGTTTGTTTTGTAATAAACCGAATTATATTAACAAATAAATCGGGGTATTAATAAATAAACCGGAATATTAAGAAATAAACCGAAGTATTTAAAGTAATTTATTAAAAAATAAATCGGATATTAAGAAATAAACCGGAACGGTCCCGACCAAATCCATAATATATAAAAGTTCGGTCAGTTCGGTTATTTCGGTTTTGAAAATTTTCAAACCGAACCGAATCATTAAACCGAAAAAACTGAACCGTTTGAACTGATCTAATTCGATTCGGTCCAAAACTGATTAAACCGAACCCAATGAACACCCCTAATCTTATCCATTACATCACTTGGGCAAATGAGTTAAAAAAAATAAAAGTGAAATTGACGTATGTACCCATAAAAATCTTAGCTCTTTTTCCTGTATAAAACATTGGCATCCCTTAAAACAAACGTAACCCATTTCAAGCATTTTTAAAAAGATAAAAAAAATATGATTATGAGGTGATTAATATCACATTACAAAAGGTTTGTAAATTTGGATTTAGTATAAAAGATTCTGAAAAATAATGTAAATGACAGTTCAAATGCTGCTAATTTTCATGTCTCAACTTTAAATTCTTAATATTTGAAAGTCTAAACTTTTCAATTTCAAATAACAAGCAAAATGATATATGTGTTTTATATTGCTTTTCTCTACACAGGTAAAGATTACGATATGTCTTGATGCTGTTTTGATGAAAACTAATAAATGTGGAAAAAAACAAAGGTCTAAATTTTTTTATGTTGATAAATACTTAGAAGTTGTTGATCACAATTAAAACAAAATCAAAATATCGTAATTACTATAGGTGAGTAGAAATAACCATATTTAATAAAATATAATGGTCTTAGTTTAGTATTTCAATTTGATATTTAAGACTGTAGCAGGGATAATAAATAGAGATTTTTAAGAGTAGTATTAGGGTGTTCTTAAGCTTGTCAAATTTCTTGATGAGCTTAATTTCAAAATTTATTGGATTAAATTCAAATTATAAATTCAAACTGTTGAAATCAATCTAGTTCACGAGTGATGGTTTACATGCATAAATTTTTTAAATTTTGAATTAATTTAGTATAAAGTTAAACGATAAAGAAATATTCAAACAATTAGTGCATTAAAGTTAACTTATAAACATTCTAATTTTGACCGCTTAACTTTTTACCAACTTAATTCGAAATTTTTAATTTTAAAATGAAAACAAATAGCTCGTAAAGTAGATTAATTTCAGCTGTAAGTGCTAATTGAACAGGACAACCCATGAACAAATGGGCTGAACATTTATCAAGTTACTGTTGAATGGGTTATAATCCGAACAAAGCCCGAAGTTCAATTGATGTTCAAATTAATTGTTACGTATGAACCGAATCTGAATAATTATTGGACAGTTCGTTGAACATTTTATTTCCTTTGTCCATGAACAGCCCGTTCGATGTGCAATTAACAACCCGTTCGAAGCCCGTTTGAGCGCATCTTCATTGATCTTTCCCCATCTCTTCGCCACCTCTCTCTCTGCCGCTCCGCCTCTCTTCACCGTCTCTCTCAGTCGCTCGGTCTGATTTTCGATTTTAGGAGGCCCCACCGCTCATCCTAGAGGTGCACCTTTCTGTTCTCGTTCTCCCAGACAACCTTGACGTCGTCCCCTCTTTCCGACCCTTTCCCTGCTCCTCTCCGTTCTTGGTAAGCTCCCAAATCACGTCTCTTTTGTGTGGTTAAGCGTCAATTTTGATCCACTTTTAGCATCAATCATCCTCGAAAAAGTACAATGATTTCATTAATTTCTTTCTGTGATTGGTCTTGATTTGACTCAAAGATTACTCTTGTGCTTATCTATTAATATAAGCCCTATTGTCCAATGTTTATATATTGTCCATAAGCTAGTATGATTGGTTGTCCACTGTTCAGCTCAGTTTGTTGAAACGGGCTTGTTCCGAACAGGGCTCAGTTACGGACAAGCTCAGTTATGAATATTATTGGACGGGTTGATCATGAACAAGAAATCTTTTATTTCGGGCCAAACATGAACATGGCATGTTCTATTTAATTTCAAACCAGGTTGGGTATGAACAGGGAGCCTGTTCATTAGTAGGCCAATAATTTCAGCAGTTTGAAATTATAATTTGAAGCTAATCTAATAGATTTTGAAACTAACCTCACCAACAAACTAAAGAACACCCTAGAATGAATTTTTAGCTTATAGAGGGAGCTTACAGATCATATTACAATACTCAAACTTTAGAGGACTACTCTAAAAGTATCAAATTTATCAAATTGATAAATTCGATTTCCATTTCCGCAACCGTTCTATTCACCTTCCTTTATCAAACAAACACCCCCCATAATTTAAAATTTTAAAAATTAGAATGGAGGTGATAAGAGAGAAGGCGGACATGCGCGCCTGGTCCAGGCGCATGTGCCGAGATGGCAAGTCTCTGGCGCTGGTCCCCACCATGGGGTACCTCCATGAGGGCCACCTCTCGCTGGTCCGTTCAGCCCAGGCTCACGCTGACGTCATCGTGGTCTCGGTCTACGTGAACCCGGGCCAATTCGCACCGTCGGAGGATCTCTCTACGTACCCCTCCGATTTGCAAGGGGATTTGCAAAAGCTCTCCCAAACGGGAGTCGTTCAGGCCGTCTTTTGCCCCAGAAATCTGTACGATTATGACAGGCCGGTCCCACTTGCAGAGCCGCCACGTCATCACTTCTCCGCTAGTTCTGGTATGATATGAGAATAATTTCAGTGCTATCTTAATAATTTATAATTGCAAATTAAGGGCTGGTACCAATTTTGATTTTATTGCTTTCAGTCGTATTGATGTGACTTAAATAGACCATTTATGATAGTTAATAGGAATTAGTGTTTTTTTTGTTATTTTATAAAAAATATGCCGACTTCAATTATTTTGTAAACACATAACTATTGTGTTTGGCAAAGATAACGTGGGCACAAAATGTCAATTTGAGCTAGGGTACTTACGGAACTAATCAACAGGACATTTTGGAATTGATTCTCTTTAACATATTTGAATATGCACTTGCATGCAAATGAAGAGAGGAACATTTAAACTACCATATCGGTAACTAGAAAAACCCATTCTGCAACTGCATCAGGTCACTTGTCTAAAATTCACTTAGCACTGTTCCTAATAGAAAAATAAAATGATAAACAGTGTCTTAATATTGAAGTTACGGGTGGTGCATAAGATCATTCTGTAAAATTTACACACATCAAAGCAATACTAGGTAATTGATCAATCTGAATTGTACACGGTGAACCAGATGGTGTAATTCAATAGTACCCATTTGAAAGCATATGACCTCTTTATGAGTCTGTTTCTAAATAGGGGAAGAACCAGCTAAAATTTCATGTATAGAGAAAGAGAGTGCCCATGAGACATGGATCAAAGTGGAGAGGCTGGAGAAGGGAATGTGTGGTGCAAGCCGGCCAGTGTTTTTCAGAGGAGTTGCCACAGTCGTGACCAAGCTATTTCATATAGTTGAGCCTGATGTGGCCATTTTTGGGAAAAAAGATTATCAGCAATGGCGCATCATTTCTCGCATGGTAACTTATTTCTTATTTTCCTACCAACCTATTGATTAGTACATAACAAATGTTAACTTTACAAATTTGGATTGTAAGCACAGTTGATTCTTGGCTTAAGGACACTCTTTGACCTTTATGTTTGGGTTCTTGTAAATCTGTGCAAAATCACAAAAAGAGAAGAGCACCACATTCATCCCTTCATTGACATTGTTTCCTTTAAACAAATGTGTGAGAAAGACGAGTCATTTTCCGCTTTTGAAAGAAACTATGGGAGGGTTAAATCTAAACCATTTCATGCTCTATAGATCAAAACGATTTCCATGGTTGTGTATGCACAATGAGGTCTTGTAGAGCTATAACTTAAAAGTTTTCTACGTTGTCTCTGAGGAAAATTTGTCTGCAAAAATGTTGCTATTTTCCAAGGAATTCATGCCTCTTTGTAATTCTCATCTACGAGTCTTGGTGAGAAACTGATCTATTTTTTTTTTCATTTTGAATCTTCTGTTGCTTTTTTTATTGCTTATTAGTAAGTATGGTTTTACAATGTATAATTTAGGTACGTGATCTTGACTTTGCAATTGAAATAGTTGGATCAGAAATAGTGCGTGAAGCTGATGGCCTTGCAATGAGTTCAAGAAATGTGCGCCTCTCTCCCGGAAATAGGAAGCAGGTGTGTTATTAACATATCATTGTTTACGCTAATTGTAGTGGGGAATTTACAAAATAGACATACCTCATCAAGAGTTGCACATAAACTATTCATTTTCTTATTGGAGTGCCAAATGTTAAGTCTTTGATGCAATTAATTTGTAAACCATACAATTATTTCAGAACGGACAAAATGGGAATCATAATTACACATTAAAAAGCTCTTGAAAGGGCTTCTGCATTTTCTTGATATTGTGAGGACTGTCCAGCAAAATTTTCTTTTTTTTATGTAGTGTTGTACATAGCAATTAGTATCAAATAGCACAAATTATGGTTCATGCCAATAAATGAGAAGTCATCAATTAAAAATTTGGCCAAAGTTTCGTTTTAGAATTTAGAATTCTGATTAAACGATGAAAAAAAAAATGTATGCAACTTGTATCTTATCTCAAAACATATTGTCCAATCTCATTTCTTTCATGAACCAAGTATCTTATATTTATTCCTTTGTAGGCTCTGTCTATCTACAAAGCTCTTTCAGAAGCCAAAGTTGGCGTCTCAAAAGGAAGGATACTAAGCCAAGAAATTAAAGACAGTATTGTTCAGACAATATCAGATTCTGGTGGAAGAATAGATTATGTTGAGGTAACTAGTTCAAATTTTCTTCCTGAATTTAATACCTGGATATGTTATTACAAGTGAGGCTCTGGTAATATGCATATTACGGATCGACCCGTGCTATGGATCCATATCTCTATTTTTAAAGTTCAAACAATCGATCCGAACTGTCAGATATGTTCTCCCTATGAAAATGTACTTGAAGACCAAATTTTACATTTTTTAGAATTTTTTTACTATTTTTTTTTAATAGGTACAATATCACTGCTTTTGGACGGCCAGACTATTTAGATCAAGTGATTTTTTACCTATCTAAAAATATAGTAAAAAAAAAAAATGTAAAATTTGACCTTCAAATATATTTTTATATAGAGATCATGTTTAACGGTTCGGATCAATTGTTTGAACTTTGAAAGTAGAGAGATGGATCCATAGTAAGGGTCGATCCATAATATCCATAATATCAATAATATGCATATTACTGTGTTAACACTATTTGGTCAATTCATTTATTCTTTTGTTTATTGCTTATCCATGTTTAACTTGAAGATTGTGGAGCAAGAAAGCTTGACACCTGTGGAGAAGATAGATTGCTCCGTTGTTATATGCATTGCAGCTTGGTTTGGCGATGTAAGATTAATTGATAATATGGAAATTGATGCACCAGCTGTTTTATAGGTTTTTGATGTTATGAAACTGTGCATTTTACAATCCTCAACAACTACATTGAGAGAGAGATGAACTCTTTTGAGAAAAAAAGGAGGAAATAAATCTGTACAATCTGTACAAGGTGAGAAGGGGTACGTTGTTGCTTTTGTTTAAAAGGCCACTTGTTTATTCGTCTTTTTGATGAATTATATCATTTTCTTTTAGTATGTTTAGGTTTATGCAAAAATTAGTAAGTAATTTTAAAGAAATAATAATTGAATGAATTTGTTACATACAGTAAAAGAATTAATAATGTAAAAAATGTGACTTCGTCAATAAAATTTACATATTAAATAATGAATTCTATTGATACCTTATACCGTTAAATAGTTTATGTTTCACTTGAGTTGAGAATTAATTCTCAAGATAGCAGGGTCACCATAAAAATAAAATAAAAAAGACAATAAACCAAACCATTCTTATTTTCTCAAACTCTTAAAAAAAAAATTAGAAGGTGTACAATTGTTAATTCGATGGAGTTATAGTATTTTCATGAATTTTTTACTGTACTTTCTGCCTTTCTCAATTGTTCTTCAAGGAAATTTTCGTTTGGGATTGTATATCTAAATTAATTTTGTGAAAGCATAAATCAGTATAATGCATGAATTGGGTTGTTTATTGGATCCAATATATTTGGTTTTCAACTGAACAGTCAGATTTTGAATTAAATAGTTTGGTTTTTGGTTTAAATGACTCGAATTGGTTGAACTTTTGATTTCCTTTTTTTTTTATATTTGATTTGATTTAATATATTTTATTTCTGTTCAATCAAACAAATTAAAACTTAATACGCTTAAATTAATCAATGTTTTGTTTTTAATTCGGTTTAATTTTTATTTTGGTTTGACAGATATATCTTGATATATATTTTTATGATTATTAAAAATATTTTGTATGTATTATGTTTTGACTTTTAAAAAATTAATTTTTCATATTTCGGTTCAATTAAACAAACTGAAATTTATTTTAGTTTTTTTTTATTATGTTGTTATTCAGTCACAAGTTTAATTCAGTATATTCAGCTAGATTTAAAAAAATAAATAATCAGCCTATAATAATTTGGTTTTAACTGAATTGACGGATTGAATAATAATACTTTTCTTCTGATTGATATAAAGGGTCCGTGGAGAGTTGGGCTTAGGAAGGCCGTGAGGCCCTAAAACACTTGAGCATCTCTCCATTTCTTTGATGGATCTCCGCAGTCCGGACTCCTGACCCATTCCCATTTCCAAGTTTCTCTTTCCCAATTCCCACTTCTCTAATCTAAACCCCACCGGCCATTACCACCAGCCTACCAGACGCACTGCTGTCCGCGTCCGTGTCTCCGGCTTCCGCCTCCTTGGTACTAGCCTTCCAGCCTCCGCGATCCCTCTTTCTTGCCTTGCTCACTGTTAGTTCCGGTTTTATGGTATATAGTGAGCTTGATTAGTTTTATCTGCTATAGATTGAACTCTTCTTTTTCAAAGACTTGAGGTTCTTTTCCTTCCGTTGTCTGATAATTTTATTATTTGCTTTATAATTTAGGTTGGCGGATTTCGAAGACTCTTCTTTTTCACTGGATTCGAGTAAGCTCACGAGTTGATTTTGAGTTGGTTTTTCAGCTAGGACCTGAACTGTCAACTCGAGTTACCCTCAGCTCACCAGAACTCAGACTCGTTTGGAGCCTTAGTACTGGGCCCTGCCGCTGTCTCATGTATTAAATATCTTCTTTAGTACATTTCTCTTTCTTTCCTTGATAAAAATGAAATCTCCATCTCTTGTGTTCCATTTTCTTGTACGTTTCACCATCGCCTACTAGTTTACTGTTTGATTGTTGTTTAAATTCCAGCGATTTTGTTTGATAAGGTCATGCAAGTGATGACGAGAATGTAGACAGGGAAATCTGTACTCCTTTTTGAATTTCCATAAAGGGTTGAAGACTTGGCCTAATTGGGAATCTCTCTGATGCTTTACTGTTTTATTCAATAAATTTACTCCTTTTGAATTGCTATTTGATCTTTCCATGATTGACTTTTTTATTCTTGTTCATACAGAAAATTGTTTGTTTTGGTTTAAAAATGCATGGTATTTATTGTGATGAAGACCTAATGATGTTTAATAAGTATAAGAATGGAGATCTGAAAATGATGTTCTCTACTGAAGCCCGATAAGAATGTACATGAATTTTGGTTTTAGGTTTTGAGTTAAGGGTTTAAGCCATTTTTATTGCTCTTCATCTCATCATCTCCCCTTCCTCCTCCGCAGCTTGTGTGCATGCCAGCATGTACGCATGTAAGAGCATCTCCATTCCAACAAATGCTTAGCAATTAAAATTGGCCATGTCATCAAATTTAACAATTAAAGGGATCATAATTTGTTTATCACTTCATCCCAGCAATTGCAATTATTTGATATAGAAAATAATCTGAGCCAATCAATTTGCCATGCTGGCAATAAGCAAACGTTTGCTTTTAAAGCAAATTTGCTAATTTACAAACTCTCTCACAACCCAGCAAACCAAAAAATAATTGCCACATCAGATTACAAACCAGAAAACAATAACCATTGGAGATGCTCTAATAGATATCACCTGAGGTACCTCATATTTTGAGTTTCGATCCTGACCGTCCGATCTGTTTCGAGTTACATAAGGGAATCCTACTTGGGGGGTCCGGACTCTTGTGTGTATGTGCGCACGTGTGTGTGGAGAGAGAAAACACACAAGTCGGAGCAGACATCTGCTGCCATAAAAGGCTGTAGAAGCTTGCTGCCTGTTGCATCTCTGAAATTTTTTGAGTTACCATTTTAAAAAATCAAAATTCAATTTTAGCATGACTTTCCCAAAAAATCAAAGCTTAGCAGTAGTACATTTTATATGGGCCCCGGAGAACAGTATGTTGAAAAATAAGATATGATACTTACTGAGGGTCTTCACAGTGCATTTTATACTTCATGTTTATTGCTTGCTGGCTTTTTTAGCTACAAACTTCCCTTGTATACCTTGAATTTCATTCTGTTCTGTTTGACTACGTTTCATTTCGCTTTTCACTAAATTTTTCCCTTTGGTTGTCAATAATGCATTAAATTGTGTGAATTATCACATTGCACTATGATGATTTCTCTATATTATTGCTTGACTGCTTATGTCTACCTTTTACTTTTGCATTGTTGTTCCCTTGTTGGGTTGATTTCTTGATGCTGCTCTACATCTGTTGCCTTTACTAAATGTTTGTTCTAATTACTGGCCTGATGATGAAAAGATAATGGTAAAAGAATATCTCAAATCCATGTCACTGTTGAAGCCCAATATATGATGTTGTATGGATGGATAGATGGAGAAGAGAGAGAGAGAGAGTTTTGTAACTGGTATATGGACCAATTACATTACATTGGAGGGATCACTTGACAATGGAAATTGTGACAATCTTATGACGGATAAAAAAAAAATTAAACAAAACTGAAATTGGGCAGGAGTAGTACTGGGATGGAGGACCTTCTGGGAAGTCCCTGTGTAGCTGATTCTGGTTGGGTTTCATTTCTAGCCTACCCCAACTTGTTTGGGAATAAAGGCTTTGAAGAAGAAGAAATTTATAGGATTTAAATTCAAACTGTGAGTTAATGCAGAGGATATGAATCCCAAATTCGCATCCTCTCAGATATGGTACCGTAAACATCGGTCACGCAAAAATTGAGATATCTCAGAGGATATGCACTCATGAATCCGCCCCGGATTCTGATCAGACGGTCCGGATCTAAACAAAAGTATTTTGTTAACTCGGGTGATATGAATTCCCTTAACAGGTATGTTTTGGCTCACAGGCACGCGTGGTATTACAGTTGTGGATTTTTTCTGACAAGGTTGATTTACACATTATATGTTTGGGCTCCAGTGACTTTGGCGTGTTGCAACAGTTGTATAAACACATTTATGAACATTCTGAAGGCCCCAATATTGTTTATTTTTATGTTTTTTCCCCTCAGTAATATATATCTCGTTAGAAATTTGATGTTTGTGTGTGCACTTGTTGCTAATATTGTTCACTGATGTCTTCTGAACAGTTTTTTACATGATAGCATTTGTCCATTTCTGTTATGAATCTCCTTTATTAGTGAAACATTACCAAAATTGCAGTTACTGTTTGCATAGAGTATTGTAAGGGGACAAAAAGTTGGTTTTTGCTAATGAGCCAAGAAAAATAATGATACCTTTTTTTTTTTTTTACCTTTTACAGGGTATTTTTTTTCCTTGCCTTGTAAGGTTTAGTAAATAGGTCCTCTTAAAATATAGCTAATATCCTTGTACAACAATATTGGATCGTTTTTAGTGAGATTCAAGTGAATAGGAAAATGTGGATAAAATCTGCACTCCTTTTTTGAATTTTAAGAAAGGATGATGACTTGGTTTTATGTGGATTCTCTCTGATGCCATTTTTTTTATTAAAGAGTCTTTATGAAACTATTTTTGGAAGTTAACTTTTATTTAATGGCCTAACAGAACTCAGAATGAAATTTGGTTTTTGCATGTTTCAAGATTTGTGAAGATTGAATTTAGTTTTCTTATTAAAATGTGATGCAGGGTTTTCATTTTTCAGATAAGTTTTTAGAGATTGATTTTGGACTGAATTGAGTGTAATTTAACACTTTCAATTCAAAAAATGTTGTTCCAACCTGGTTTATAGTTTTTTTCTGGGGTTTTCTTTTTGTTTCTTGGTGAGAACCCATTTTACTTTGTGGTGGCCCAATGATGCTATAACCATGATAAGAATGGAGATATGAAAAATAGTTCTCTGTTGGAGACTAATAAGAAAGCCAGTGGTTTGTTGTATGCAAGTGCTCTGTGATGTAGACCCCATGGCTCCTCTCCAATTGACCAGTGGCAGAATGAGTACTCATCTGCCATATTTTTTTTTTAAAAGCTTTGCAGAGGCTGCAAAATTGTGACGGGCTCGAACTCTCGACCTCTCAGTAACCAGTCGTAGCTCTTATTCTCTAGCCAACTGCGCTACAGCCTCATCTCTCTCTCTCTCTGTGGGTATGGTTGATGCATGAGAATAGCACTTACCTGGGAATAGTTCTCATTTCAATTGAGGTACCTTAGAGGATATGAATTTCTTATTTACAAACCCCATTGCTGCCTCGGATCTTTATCTTTCCAGGTACCTGACTAAACACAATTGAAACAGACAGTCCAAATTTTCTCTCAGCCGGTGCCAGTGTTTTGAAATTAGGTTCTCATTTGGTATGCGGAAGGCCACCGCATACCGCACTGCATACCGCACCGCATACCGCAAACCGCATACCGCATATACGGTATGTGGCTGCATATGCAGATTTTTATTCGGATTTATATATGCGGATTTTAAATGAGAATTCATATATATAAACAAGCATACGGTAATATGTGATATGACTCACTGTTAATATACTCTAAACCGGTAATATGCTCTAAACTTCATATTCGGACCGAATATAGATTTTCTATTCGGATTGCAACCGAATAGGAATATTCGGCTGAATAGACCGAATTTTAAAACACTGGCCGGTGCCTATTCAGGATGGTGCAGGGGGGGTATTATTTTTTGTGCTTTGAGATTCGTGCCAAGTTAAAAGACAGATCCTGGACCGTCTGTTTCAATTGTACTCAGTCAGGTAACTTGAGGAGATGTGAATTCTGCTTCCTTCTGTGCTTAAAAAAAAGGAATAGAGAAAGTATCTGTTGACTATGTTACAATGTAAGCCATTGACCTCTAAATTTGGGCTTTAGAGACCTTGTGTTGAAAACTTGAAATACTATGAATTTGCTGAGGGTCTTCATAATGTATGTTCTCTATTTATTTTGTTGTGAATTTTTCAATCAATATCCTGTAGATCGGTTACTTTCTCTACGGAGAATAATAGTATTTAATTTGGTTTTGTTCTTTTCTGAGTAGAGATTTGGTTTTGTTGTGAATTTCCTTTTTGTGAGTACATCTCTTATTTTCATTAAGTTAATTCCCGGATTATACTATTTTTGTAAGCTGCTGTATTTGAGGTAATTGTATATTGGTACCGATGTGATTTTTGGTGTTTGGTGAGTTCTCATCTGCTGTCGTACATGCAAATGGTACCAGTATGATTTGATTCTTGTACAGATCTTGAAAAAAAAATATGCTGGAAAGGGATGAATGCTTGGTCTAAATGGGAATCTCCCTGATGTTTTATCTGTTTTCTTTAATCAATTTCCAAAAGCTACTTTGAATTTGCTATTTGATCTTCCCATGATAAATTTCTCGTTTTTTTTCTTGTTGATCCAACATTATATAACCTATTGTTTATTGCATTCTCTTTTTCGGTGTTTGTTTTGGTTTAAAAATGCATTGTATTTACTGTGATGAAGACCTAATGATGCTTTATAAATTTATATAAGAATGAAGATCTGATAATGATGTTCTTTGTTAAAGTCCGATAAGAATGCACATGGATTTTATCTTCAAGGTTTCAGGTTAAGGTTTCCTGAACCCATGTCAATTTTGTTTATTATTTTTTTTAAAAGATGGTAAAAAAATATCCGGTTCCTGTTCCTCTTCCTCCACCACTTGTGTGCGCATGTGTGTGGAGAGAAACAACACAAGTTGGAGCGCACATCTGCTGCCATAATAGGCTGTAGAAGCTGGGTCCATATCCTCTGAGGTAACAAATATTTCTTGCTGCCTGTTGCATGTATAGGTGTCAATTAATGGGTACGAACGGGTCGGGTGGAAGCATTTTCATATCTTTACCTGTTATGTTAATGAAAAAAAAAAACTAGACCCGTATCCGTACCTGATAAGCTAAACGAAAAAAACCTTACCCGTATCTGTCTTATCGAATACGATACGGGTCGGGTAAACAGATAAAAGGGTGTCATTGACACCCCTAGTTGCATGTGTTGTCCAAACAGTCTGGATCACTCAAAATTTGAGATAGCTTAGGTGATATGAATTTGTTGCAAGTCAGACATGGACATTTTATATGGGCCCCAGAGAACAGTGTGTTGAAAAACAAGTTATGATACTTACTAAATCTTCACAATGCATTTTATACTTAATGTTTTATTGCTTGCTGATTTTTTGTAGCTGCAAACTTTCTCTTAAATTTCTCTCTGTTTTGCTGGACTACGTTTCATTTCCCTGTTCGCTAAGTTTGATTCTTAGGATGTGAAAATGCACTAATTATAAGATTGCACTGTGTGATTTCTCTATTTATTGCTGCCACTAAGGCACAATAATAATCCTCTTTGATCTTCAAATTCTGCTATTGCTTGACTGCTCATTTCTACCTTTAACTTTTGCATTGTTGTTGCCTTGTTGGGTTGATAACTTTATGTTGTACTACAATGGTTGCCTTTATTTTATGTTTGTTATTGTTTTTTTGTTTTTTCTGAATTACTGGCCTGGTGATGAGAAGTAAGAATATCTCAAATTCCATGTCACTGTTGTAGCCCAATATATAATGTTGTTGGATCGATGGATTAAAGAGTATCCCCTATTGTTCGGAGCCTATTTGGAATGTAGGGGTCTGCTTCGAGATTCATGCCATATTAAAATGGACAACTCAGATCTCATTCTACACGGTCAGGTATTGCACTGGATCTGAATTTTGGTAAGAGAATAGAAAAAGAGAATTGTAATTGCTACATGGACCAATTGCATTACTGAAACTTTTTCTATTAGCATTTAAAAAAAAATTCAAGAAATAAGACGGGAAGGAAAGTTAAATTTATTTTTCCTCTTTAATCATCCAAACAAGAAGATATTAATTATGTTAATCTTCCTTTCTATTTCATTCCATTCCCTTCTATTTTTCACTTTCCCTCCCTTCCTCTACTCTCCATCCAAACAAGGTGTTAGGTGGTATGAATTTCCCCCCAATTCATATCATGGGGCTCCACTAATATTCATGCGGATTTTGATTAGAAGCCCCGTATCTAAACAGAAATATTCTGTTACCTCAAGAGGATATGGACCCCACCAATAAGGGAATTTACATCCTATGAGATATTTCATATTTTGTGCGACTTTTTGGAAAATCTCAACCGTCTGCATGAATCTCAAAGCTCAAATAATATTGTCCCCCTGCTCTATCCCCAAATAGGCACTGGACATGTCGGTCATGCAAAATATGAGATATCTTAGAGGATATGCACTCCCAATAGGGAATATATTTTTTGTCGATGCCTATTCAAAGTTTGAGATATCTCGGAGAATGTGAATTTGCCAAGTGTGGGGTTACCACTCTGGATTTTTCTTCTGACTTGGTTGATATATTTGGGCTCCAGTGACTTTGGCATGTTGAAATAGTAGTATAAATGCATTTAATGAACAATCTGAAGGCCTAAACTTTGTTTATTTTTCTGGTTTTTCCCCTCAGTAACATACATCTTAGAATTTTGATGTTTTTGTGTGTGCATTTGTTGATAATATTCACTGATTTCTTCTAAACAGTTTTTAGAACTTGTGTAATTGTAAGGTTCATATTTATTGCTCTGTCGCATTGTTTGTTTATTTGTGAAGATTTACAGTATAACATGTGTCCATTTCTGTTATGAATCTTATTTATTAGCGAAACACTACCAAAATTACAGTTATTGTTTGCGTCAAGTAATTTAAAAAAAAAAAAAAAAAATGGTTTTAGCTAACGAACCAAGGAAAGAAATGGTACATTTTAAACCTTTTACAAGTATCTTTTTTTTCCTTGGCGTTGTATAGTATAGTAAATTTATCCTTTTATAAATTTAGTTAATATCCTTGTATAACAATATATGATTTTTTTTTTTTGGTGAGATACAAGTGAAGAGGAAAATGTGGATAAAATATGCACTCCTTTTTGATACTTCAGAAATGATCATAACTCGTGACTTAATTTCTATGAGATTCTCTCTGATGCCATTTTTTTTAATTAAGAACTTTTATGAAACTAGTTTTGAAAGTTGACTGTACATTTTACTGTCCAACAGTACTCGAATGAAGTTTAGCTTTTGCATGTATCGAGATTTTTGAAGTTTGAAATTAGTTTTCTTATTAAAATGTGATGCGTGATTTTCATTTCTGAAAAAAGTTCTTTAAAGATAGGTTTTCAATTCACTTGAGTGTAATTTAACACTTTCAAATAAAAAAATGTTGTTAAATCCTGGTTTGAAGTATTTTTCTTGGGTTTTCAATTTGTTTCTTGGTGAAAACGCATTTTTATTTGTGCTTGTGAAGGCCCAATGATGCGGTAACTAGGATAAGAACAGAGATCTGAAAATATTGTTCTTTGTTGGAGAGAAGAATGCCAGTGGATTTCTGTATGAAGCCAAAACTGCTCTGAAATAGTGTTATTTGTTGCAACTTTGTAAAAATACAGTAAAACAATTCTAAACACATAAAATTTGGTCTCCAAGCATATTTTATTATGGTGATCATGTTGAGTGGTTCAGAATGACTGTTTGGACTTTTAAAACAGAGATAAAGAATATATAAAGTACAAAATTACGGTGAATTTGAATTCTCTTCTTGAACTTAATATATTATTTTACTTTTATTAAACAAATAAAAATAATGTTAAAATATTAAAATAATTATTATCAAGTTGATCCTGTTAATAATTATCGAGTGCGTATCCTCTGAGATATCTCAATTTCTGCGTGACCGACGTGTTCGGTGCCAATTTGGGGATAGCGAAGGCCAGTATTATTTTTATTTTTACTTTGAGATGTGCACTTCTATTTAAACGGTTAAGATTTTCTCTAAAATCATGCAAAGTTTGAGATATCTCAGAGGATGCTAATTCATAATTATCACCCATTTTGCAGTCATGTCAAATAAAAGCACATCTGAACTCCTCCAGTAGAGGCCCGTTGAAGCCCAATTTGTGCAACTCAGCTAGACGACACCACTGAAGGAATTGGCATCCTCTGAGATATGACAAACTTCGAGTGTTTTCTTGGAAAATCTGAACCGTTCAAATATGTTCTGGACGATATCAAAGGACAAGTAATACTGACCCCTCCACTATCCCCGAATCGGCACTGTACACGTTGGTCACTCAAAAGTTGAGATATCTCAGAGGATTCGCACGCGAAGCCGCCCCTGTGTACGAGTCTCCATTCTCTGTGGTAACAGAATATTTGAGATTAGATCAGAGACGTCCGATTAGAATTCTTGTCAATCCGATCCGGGGTGGAATGCTCGAGGCATTTTAATATTAGAGCCAAAACAGATCGAACGGTCCTCATCTAAACACAAATGTTCTGTTACCTTAGGTAATATTAATCATGATCACAAACAGAAAGAGGTGCAGACTGCAGACCGTACCTTTCCAGTCTCCTCACTTCCTCAGTTCGCACTCTTCTAGAACTACTCCCAGCTCCCGGATTAATTAAAATTTTCACTAACAGGTGGACCATAGTAAAATTCTCTCTCATGTGCATCAATTATGGTGCACAATAGTGTATACACCGGGTGCAGTTTTTACTCTGCACCAGTGCGGTTAGTGCCAATATACTCAGTGAAATTACCTCGAGACCCTCATCTCTTCTTCCCGACTGATGTCGAGCAAAGCAGAGAAGGCAATGCCGAGGAACGGTACCGACCAGCTTGCATGCGCCGATGGTGAAGGAAAAGGGAAGCTTGATCAGAGTAGCAGCAGTGGGACCTGCAAGACAGAGGATGGCATGACTAAGCTTAAACAAGGAGCAGAGAGGTTAGTCTTGCCTAGTGCTTCTATATCTTTTTTCCTTTTGTCTTTTGTTGCGAGTCTTGGATCCATTTGGTACCTGATCATTCTAGCTTGGTACAGATGTGCACTGATTGATCTATTTTTTGGTTTTCTTTTTCTTTTCTTTTACTGTCAATCTATTTTCCTTGGTTATTTCTGTCTGTGTTACATTTTACTAAACTGGCGTCGGTTAGTTAATGTACAGGACTAGATTTTATAATTTTTGAAAGTTTAGGAAATGATTGTAAAAACTGTGCATATAGCAGCTGTTAGGAAGGGTTTTAACAGATTGGCGGTCTGTTCATTGTTACAAAACAGTTTGTTTTTGTGAAAAGAAACTGGTGTTCATCTTTTATCATTTATTTGCAGAAAAATGTACATTGTCATTGTGGCTTTTACTGTAAATAAAAGTTTTCATGGACACCCCTGAAAAATGTGAAAATACCACACATAGCTCTCAAAACGTGAAACATCATACATACCAGTACTAGATATATACATGCATGTATAAAAAAATTATATTCTGGATGAGGTATTTAGTTATTTACAATGTTTTAGATAAGCATAGGTGATTCTTTTTTTTTTAATAGAATAATATTCATTTTTGTTACTGGACACATATTTGATATTATAGCTATAGTACTAATTTGTCAGATTTTTTTTATTGGTACAATGCAGCCTAGAAGTAGTCATAATAGATAGCTCCAGTGAAGAGGAACAAGATGGAAATTCTTTTAGTGAAGAAGACTGGAGTGCTGATGAATCTGCACTGAAAGGTGAGGAATTAATGGACCAAATTGCTCAGGTTCAGTCTGATCAGATATTTGCACGTCGCCTCGAGGAAGAGATCAATGGAGAGTTTCATGATACTGAAGGGGAGGAGGAAGAACATGACATTGACCCCAACATCATATCCTTTACAGGCCATGCCAATGAATTGAATCAGGTATATTGTACAATTCTATCTTTTTTTTCTCCAAGTTTACCCATGTTATGTTTTTTTTATTGTTTTGGTTTCATTTGACTACAAACTAGAAGTTACACATTGCATCGCATAAGAAGGGGGGGGAGCTGGTCTTGCTTTGAGACTATTATCTTTCAATATATAGGCCCATATTTAATATGAATGCTTTATGGTGAATCTTGGAAAATATGAGGGTCTAGAATTGTAGTCCTTGCAGAAAACATTTCCCTTTACAAGAAAATATTTGATATTGATTTCCTGTCAGATAAATTGTTGGGAGCCTGTCTATTTGAACGGCCAACATTTCCCTTTACAAGTGTCTCCCATGCAAAATTCAAATCCTAGAAGGATTGAGAGGCGATTCAGTGGCCCAGAAATGGAACACGAGATGGTGAGCATTTCCTAATGAAACATTGAATAGATAACTCCTGCTCTCATGTATATTTATTCAAAGTATCCATCTTGGTCATTCCTATTTTTATGTATTCTTATGTCTGATGAATTGTTCTTTTTGGTGTTGTGATCAGTGGCTTCTATCTCAACTGAAGAAAGGGCTCAGCAGTTCTCAGACGGATCGCGCAACAGTAAATCTAAGTTTAATATGATTGTATAATATAGTATTATTGACAAATTTAAACTTCATTCTTTATCCATTATTTATTTTGTTGTTCAGATATCAGAATTACTAAAAGAATTGGAATCAACCTTTGAGAACCACAGTGATGTGGATATGCCCGATTCCATTTATCCTGGCTTCTACAGGTAAGATCTACCTGTGATATTTGAGAAAATTTTGTTGTACTATTAACCTTTGAAATTTTTATGCCCATAACAATACTTATCTACTAATCTAGATATACTGTACCTGATTTTTTACTGTCATGTTTATGGTAACTAGCAGAATTGATTGCCTTGTTAAGTGTTAACTTGTATATTTATATAGCCCAAGCATTTCTTCCTCTTTGATATTAATTCATCTCTGTTTCTCTTTTCTGTACAGTGATGTGTATGATGATGACTATGCAGTACATGAAATTGTTGGGGCCACTGACAGTGAGATCAACAGTATGCCAGTATCTACAGTCCAAGTGTGTATCAATCTTCAATATTTTTACTTAAATTTTCTTAAATGAACCCACAAAATTGCCAAAAATTCTTGACAATCACTTTTAAATTTTATATAATTTTTCCACTGGGTTTGCAACTTTGCATGATGTTTCTTGTTATGTAGATATACGTGATGTTATGATTTTATTTTTGGGTTACATGCCAAAATTGGACTGTTTCATACAATTCCCTCGTCTAGTTAGAACTTTGATTTACTCAATTCATCATCAATATTAAGGATTATAAAGTGGAGGACGCATGTGCAATATGTCTGGAGGCCCCGTCTGTTGGAGCATTTGTGCGGCATTTGCCATGTATGCATAAATTTCATATAGAGGTAAAAATTTAGCACTCTTTTTCTTTCTTACATTTATACTTTTTTACAATTTCCTTTTTTACTGAATAAAGGAACTTTATTTATCAGTATAAGTGCTATTTGCCTATTCAATAAATATAACATACAATTTCATTGATACCACCCACCAGAGGAAAAAATAGAAAAATATAGGAGCGTATGGTTATTTAGTCCTTGAACAAGAGGTAGAAGTTAAGAGGCAAATATGTCCTTGTTAGATAAGCTATTAATATTATCCATTATTTGTACAGTGCATTGATAGATGGCTAAAGATAAGGAATTGTTGTCCAATCTGCAAGGTATCTATAAACTGAATCACTTAGCTGAGGCCTTCTTTTTGAAAGACAAAATGAAGTTCTACTGAAGTCACCTTTTTTTTTCGTTTAAAAAATAACTATAAACTGAAATTTGGCTTTGAGATTGTCATTTCTTCTAAAGATGGCTATCAAATGCTGTAGTTTTGCTATTAGGTTGCCTTCTTTTTGTGCTAAATATGCGGTATGATTGTCTACTACTATATATAGTATAATATATATAATTGTTTTTACTATCCTGTAAATGTTTATCTTGTTAATGGTTGTGTCTATGTCTCAGATGTGAAATTTGAAATAGTCTGGATAAATATCCTTTCCATCAATTCAGGCTGCATATCAAGTAATTAGGTTTTAGTTGTTTCAGTAAAAATCCACCTATAAGAAAATAAACTCTTAATTTCACACAGAAACAAACAAGATAAAAGCATCCGGATCTAGGCACATTCGGTACTGCCTTATTTTTTGCCTCTATTGTTTTTTCTTTCTTTCAACTTTTAGCGTTATTTTTGGGGGTATTCTTTAGATATTACAACTATAAACAGTTTATCTAATTATCCATGGAGTTTGGGTATATGTTTTTCCTAAGATCTCAAAATGATTTATTTCGGCATTATTCTGATTTCTAGTTCCCACCTGTGAACTCAAATATAGACTTTGGAGATTCCATTTTGAAAAGCATGTCTTCTTGTACTAGATAAAAAGAACATGGCCCAATATACTGTATGATAAAGTCCATTGAACAAAAAATAAATAGATAAACCCATTGTACTGTACCTTTTCTCTAAATTAAGTGGAGAGTGAGAGAAAACTTTGTTCTTGAATGCCAGTTTTGTCCATGCTCTCTTTCTGATTTAATTAAGAAATGAGTGGGTCTTGAGAGAAATTTTCTTTCAGTTTTAACTAAGAAACAGAGTGGGCCCTGAGGGAAATTACTCTTTCGATTGGTATGTAGAAATGGAAATGAGTGGATTAATTGGAAAGAAATTTTCTCACTCAGTCATTTTGCCAAAAAATTTACTGTGCAAGACTGTTGGTCCTGGCATGGTAATGTACTAATGTATAGTATGACACAATAATGTATAATGAAAACAAGCACAAGATCATTTGCAATTGCATGTACAGGTGCAGAGTCAATATTTACCCAATTGGTGTGGACAACTCTTTTATGGTCCATACAAGTACAAGAAGGCCTAACCTGTATATGTCATCCAATTGTTGTTATTTTATATGTCATCCAATATACACTGTAATAATCTAAATTAATGAGTTATGGTGTCAATACTTTTATAGCTCGAGTTGGTATCAGAACTTCTGCATTTTATAACCGCCCCTTCCCAAAACTTTCATATTTTGTAATAGTCACCAGAAAATTTTAGTTAATACAATAGCAGATTTGTACTAAAAGTTTTAGTTAACGCGAAGGCCCACTTGATTTCTTAATTAAGTTGGAACTGGAAATTATAGTTAATTTTTCTTAGAGCCCACTCTGTTTCTTAATTAAATTGGAAAGAGAGAGCAAGGACAAAGTTTTCTAGCTCTCAAAAATTCAATTTATGCTCTTAATTTAGCACTCCCTCTTGACCGATTAATGAGACACCAAGAGTTGGATGACACCTGTATTGCACTATTTCATGAAAATTACACGTGCTGATCTGATTTAATGTGTTGTACACTTGTACTATTTCATGAAAAATTACAAGCGCTAATCTGATTCAAGTAGTTACTTCCTTTCATTAACCAAAGAGTCAGAGGAGAGGCTAATATTAGTGCACCTTGTTTCAGGCTGCATAGCAAGTAATTAGGTTTTAGTTGTTTCAGTAAATATCCACCTATAAGAAAATACTCTTAGTTTCACACAAACAGCAAGATAAAAGCATCAGGATTCAGGCACATTGGGTACCGCCTTATTTTTTGCCTCTATTGTTTTTTTCCTTTCAACTTTTAGCGTCATTTTTTGGAGTAATCTTTAGATATTACAACTACAAACAGTTTATCCAATTATCCATGGAGTTTGGGTATATATTTTTCCTAAGATCTTAAAATGATTTATTTCGGCATGATTCTGATTTCTCGTTCCCACCTGTAAACTCAAATTGGAGATCCCATTTTGAAAGAACATGGCCTAATATACTATATGATAAAGCCCATTGAACCGAAAATAAATAGATAAACCCTTGTACCTCACCTTTTCATGTCGGAGCCTAAAATGGTAATTTCGTAAAATTACTGGCATTGACCGATTAATGATACACCAAGAGTTGGTGACACCTGTATTGCACTATTTCATGAAAATTAAACGTGCTGATTTGATTTAATGTGTTGTACACTTGTACTATTTCATGAAAAATTACAAGCGTTCATGTGATTCAAGTAGTTACTTCCTTTCACTAACCAAAGAGTCAAAGGAGAAGCTAATATCAGTGCACCTTGTTTCAGGCTGCATAGCAAGTAATTAGATTTTAGTTGTTTCATTCCGTCAATTAAGGCTACATAGCAAGTAATTAGGTTTTAGTTGTTTCAGTAAAAATCCACCTATAAGAAAATACTCTTAATTTCATACAAACAGCAAGATAAAAGCATCAGGATTCAGGCACATTGGGTACCGCCTTATTTTTTGCCTCTATTGTTTTTTTCTTTCTTTCAACTTTTAGCGTCATTTTTGGGGGTAATCTTTAGATATTATAACTATAGACAATTTATCCAATTATCCATGGAGTTTGGGTATATGTTTTTCCTAAGATCTTAAAATGATTTATTTCGGTATGATTCTGATTTCTCGTTCCCACATGTGAACTCAAATATAGGCTTCGGAGATCCCATATTAAAAGAACATGGCCCAATATACTGTATTATAAAGCCCATTGAACTGAAAATAAATAGATAAGCCCATTGTACTGCACTTTTTCACGACATGGCCTAAAATGGTAATTTCGTAAAATTACTGGCATTGACCGATTAATGAGACACCAAGAGTTGGATGACACCTGTATTGCACTATTTCATGAAAATTACACGTGCTGATCTGATTTAATGTGTTGTACACTTGTACTATTTCATTAAAAATTATAAGCGCTGATATGATTCAAGTAGTTACTTCCTTTCATTAACCAAAGAGTCAGAGGGGAGGGTAATATCAGTGCACCCTGTTTCAGGCTGCATAGCAAGTAATTAGGTTTTAGTTGTTTCAGTAAAAATTTACCTATAAGAAAATACTCTTAATTTCACACAAACAACAAGATAAAAGCATCAGGATTCAGGCACATTGGTAACCGTCTTATTTTTTGTCTCTATTGTTTTTTTGTTTTCTTTCAACTTTTAGCATCATTTTTGGGGGCAATCTTTAGATATTACAACTACAAACAGTTTATCCAATTATCCATGGAGTTTGGGTATATGTTTTTTTCCTAAGATCTTGAAATGATTTATTTCGGCATGATTATGATTTCTCGTTCCCACCTATGATCGATCTCAAATATAGGCTTTGGAGATCCCATTTTGAAAGAACGTGGCCCAATGTACTGTATGATAAAGCCCATTGAACCGAAAATAAATAGATAAGCCCATTGTACTACACCTTTTCATGACGGAGCCTAAAATGGTAATTTCGTAAAATTACTGGCTTTGACCGATTAATGAGAGTCAATGAGACACCAAGAGTTGGATAACACCTGTATTGCACTATTTCATGAAAATTACACGTGCTGATCTGATTTATTGTGTTGTACACTTGTACTATTTCATGAAAAATTACAAACGCTGATCTGATTCAAGTAGTTACTTCCTTTCATTAACCAAAGAGTCAGAGGAGAGGCTAACATCAGTGCACCCTGTTTCAGGCTACATAGCAAGTAATTAGGTTTTAGTTGTCTCTTAATTTCACACAAACAGCAAGATGAAAGCATTAGGATTCAGGCACATTGGGTGCCGCCTTATTGTTTGCCTCTATTGTTTTTTTTTTTCTTTCAACTTTTAGCTTCATTTTTGAGAGTAATCTTTATATATTACCAGTGTTGTAAAATGCGGCTGCATGGACAACATATGCGCCCGTATATGCATTTGCGGCCCAATACCGCATAGAAATTTACAGCAAGATAAAAGCATTAGGATTTAGGCACATTGGGTGCCGCCTTATTTTTTTGTCTCTATTGTTTTCTTTTCTTTCAACTTTTAGCTTCATTTTTGAGAGTAATCTTTATATATTACCAGTTTTGTAAAATGCGGCCCGGCAACATATGCACCTGTATATGCATTTGCGGCCCAATACCATAGAAAGTTACAATGCGGCCTAATATGCGGATTATAGTACATATATACGGATTGGGATGATTTTATTAAAGTTTCGTATCGCCCAGGCCCTAGACGGATCTACAGCTATTAATTGGTCCTTCTACCGAGATATATACGTGTTATTCAAATTGATCTTTATTTATAATGTGGGACTAATGTTAAGCAAGAACTGGGATTTGTCACTGCCTTTTATTCGTTGCCTTTAATGGGCAAAGTCCAAACAGTGACAGCTGTGTTTCAATACTATTGTCATCCTTAGATGAGTAAATAATTTGTAAATGGACTGTTTTTTTTTTTTTTTTTTTTTTTCTGTTTCATCTGAAATTTTATTATAATTACAATTTACGCTTTTATTCTTGCAATGCTTTTATTCATTACAACAATAGTATCTTCTGTATTATATAAATATTTTTTTATGTTTATACCAAAAAAAATTAAGTAACAAGTGGTATATTTTATATGTTATTTGATAAATATCATATTTAATATTTAGTGAAAAAGTCTGCATATATAAGTCCGCATTAAAATCTGCATATGCAGTACCGCGGTATGCGGTATGGGGTAGCCTTCCGCATGCATGAACAAAACTGTATTTTACAATACTAGATATTACAACTATAAACAGTTTATCCAATTATCCATGGAGTTTGGGTATATATTTTTCCTAAGATCTTAAAATGATTTATTTCGGCATGATTCTGATTTCTCGTTCCCACTTGTGAACTCAAATATAGGCTTTGGAGATCCCATTTTGAAAGAACATGGCCCAATATACTGTATGATAAAGTCCACTGAACATAAAATAAATAGATAAGCCCATTGTACCGCACCTTTTCATGCTGGAGCCTAAAATGGTAATTTCGTAAAATTACTGGCATTGACCGATTAATGAGACACCAAGAGTTGGATGACACCTGTATTGCACTATTTCATGAAAATTACACGTTCTGATATGATTTAATGTGTTGTACACTTCTACTATTTCATGAAAAATTACAAGCGCTGATATGATTCAAGTAGTTACTTCCTTTCATTAACCAAAGAGTCAGAGGAGAGGCTAATATCAGTGCACCTTGTTTTAGGCTGCTTAGCAAGTAATTAGGTTTTAGTTGTTTCATTCCATCAATTCAGGCAGCATAGCAAGTAATTAGGTTTTAGTTGTTTCAGTAAAAATCCACCTTTAAGAAAATACTCTTAATTTCACACAAACAATAAGATAAAAGCATCAGGATTCAGGCACATTGGGTACCGCCTTATTTTTTGCCTCTATTGTTTTTTTTTTTTTCCTTTCAACTTTTAGCGTTATTTTTGGGGGTAATCTTTAGATATTACAACTACAAACATTTTATCCAATTATCCATGGAGTTTGGGTATATGTTTTTTCTAAGATCTTAAAATGATTTATTTCGGCATGATTATGATTTCTCGTTCCCACCTGTGAACTCAAATATAGGCTTTGGAGATCCCATTTTGAAAGAACATGGCCCAATATACTGTATGATAAAGCCCATTGAACCGAAAATAAATAGATAAGCCCATTGTACCGCACCTTTTCATGACGGAGCCTAAAATGGTAATTTCGTAAAATTACTGGCATTGACCGATTAATGAGACATCAAGAGTTGGATGACACCTGTATTGCACTATTTCTTGAAATTACACATGCTGATCTGATTTAATGTGTTGTACACTTGTACTATTTCATGAAAAATTACAAGCGCATCTGATTCAAGTAGTTACTTCCTTTCATTAACCAAAGAGTCAGAGGAGAAGCTAATTAATATCAGTGCACCCTGTTTCAGTGAAACTCTTAATTTTGTTTTACTTGACTAAGCTGGCAGTGGTTAATTAGTGATGTCTAATAGCGCTGTCTGCTCAATACAATATTGTTTGCATGCACACACGGTATTTATTTGACTAAATATCTAAGAGAGTTTTAGTTAGGTATTTCATATGACTGAAAGCAATTAATTAGATTTGTTGATTTGATACTCTAGTAACTAGCAAAGTACATTTTCTACGGTTGTGGGCCCATTCCATAACTAGTAGAGCTCCTACCTAATCTGATGTTATACAGATAGGCAAAAATACAATAAGTTTGAACATTATGTGTAAAGCAGTTCATTTGTTTCCTTTATAATACAACTACAAATAAGTATACTCATGGCGGAGCCAGACTTTTGAACATTGGGAGTCAAACACATATGAGATCAATCATATAAAAAATTTCGAATTATGGAAATTAATTATATAAAAAAATTATCCAAAAAATGAAAGTCAATGTTACCGTATTATGACATTTTGTGCTAAATTATATAGAAAAATAAATGTAAATACAAAAAATTTAAAATTAAATGGGGATCAATTGACCTCATTGGATCTAAGTAGACCCGCCTATGAGTACACTTATAGAAAAATGTAGAGATCCTCTTTGATAACACTAATTTTCTAATTTAAGTTGGTTTTCTTTTACAGTATGCATAATTGCAAATTATTCCTTTAGTTGTTGCAGTTGTCACACAATCGTGGTGTATAAAATAAAAAGTAATATAACATGAACTTTTAATTAAAAAAATTCAAGGAATATATAATTCATTTGGAATTGCTTACATGACCAATTTAAAATTTTCAAGTGACTTGTTAAAGTTATAATTAAAAGTTACTATTTTGAATTGACATTCTTAAATTCTTTCCTCCATGTCTACAAGATGATACATGAAGGCTGGAGTATGGTACTAGTGTAATTAACAACATATTCCATGTTCATATTTTTTAATTTCCTTTCAAATTCTTGCAATGCACAAGAAATTAAATACAAGCATCCAGCTCAAGTTCTTTGTGTCTTGTTCTAAATTGGGGACTTGAGAATTTATTTTTATTTTTTTGAAAGATAGGGGACTTATAATTTCAAGTTTCATATTCTGTCAATATATAACCACACCTGGAATTTCCCTAGCTCACAAATGGACAAGTTTAAAAAATTCAAAGACGCCAATCATTCAATCCTAATTAATTGCAAACAACATATGTTATGATCTTTACTCAAAAAAGAAAAAAGAAGAAGAAAAACATAGGTTCTGATCCTTTTTCTAGTTTTTTTTCTTATTCTCTTATCGGATCCTACTTATGTGCACAGAAAATTGCTTGTGTATACCAAAATTTTGTTAATTGATTCATATTTATTTGAAGAGATGATTATGTTATGTTCTTGTAGTTTTCTGAAATTAATCAAATAATAAAGATATAAAAATAATTTTCTTATAATATTTATTTACCATAAATACTTTCTTACTAAAAATTAGAAACTAGTCTTACAAGAAGCAAGCAACTAATTTAACTAGGGGTGTCAATGGGTATAGGGTGGAAGCATTTTCATACTCATACTCACTAAAAGTTGAGCTTACTCATATCCTACTCTTACCTGTTAAGAATTTGTCTTACCCTACCCTACCCGTTAAGATTAATGTGTAACGAAACGGTAGTGGGTGAATAACGAATAATACTAATATAATGGATGAATAACTAATAATTATTTTATAAAAAAAAAAAAATACAAATATCACTTCTAACAAATTCAAAATTCAATTCATTAATTAAATAATAAAACATTCAAATAAAATAAGTAATATGTTTAATACTTACAACAAAATGCACATATTTTCTCATGAATTAAAACATAAAATTGAATATTATCTTTATATATCTATATGTAATTTATTTTATGTAATTACCCGTTACCAAATGGGTGCGAAATAGCCATTACCCGTACCCATACCCGTTTAGCTAACGAAAGAAATTCTTACCGGCCCATACCCAATAAGCTAACAAAAAATAAAAATCTTACCCATACCGGTCTGTCTTATTGAATACGATACGGATAGGGTAAACGGATAAACGGTTTTCATTGACACCCCTAAATTTAACCTCATATGATCGTGTAATCTAAAATTAATTATTGAATTTTATTTTTCTCAAAGATGTGGTACTTGAGCATTTCTCATGTCGCTTTTTATAAGTCCTTGCAATTTGTTTTCATTCTTTCGGTAATTAAGCATGGCTACTAAAATATTCAAGGGGTCTATCATCTACTATCATGCTATAAAAGCAATTGATCATGCATGCATGCAAAGGATATGAAATAAGAAAAGAAGTTAGTAACTCAGATCGAGGAGCCGTAGGTTTGTTTAATGTAGCTTGTAATTGTATTAGCATTTAATTACTTGTCACTTAACTTTGCAGGGTGAAAACAATTAACATCACTCTGGCTTCAGTACAATTTACTGGAATGAATACAGAAATGGACAAATATTGGCAAAAAGAGAGTGAGGCTCTGTTATTATGCATAGCGTTGATTAGTCCGTACTATATATCAATATTTTCGTTTTCAAAGTTCAAATAGTCGATTTGAACCGTTCAACATGCATGATTTCCATATGAAAATGTACTTGTACACTTTCTTTTACATTTTTTAGAACTTTGCTATTATATTAGTTAGGTAAAAATAACACTTTTGAATGATCTATAATCTTTAGATCAAGTGATTTTTTTAGCTATTTTTTTTTCTTCTAAAACAATAGTAAAAATGCTAAAAAAATTGAACTTTGATCTACAAGTATATTTTCATATAGAGATCATGTTGAACTATGTAGATCGGTTGTTTGAACTTTATTTTAAAGATATTAATCTACATGCGCTATGCATACTATAGCCTCACTAAAAAAACAAATAATTCTACAAGTAGGTGATTTAAAATTAAGCTTTCAGATTTAAATTATAAAACCAGGGAACCATCAAACCAATAATAGTATCCATATAATGTTGACAAAATGGCATAGTCGAAGATAATATTATACATCCTGAACATACTACTTAAAAGTGAAATACATTATCAGCAGAAAAACAAAATACAAACAAACAAAAATCAAGAACAATAGCTAGCTAGCTTGAATGCATATTTTTGTCCTGGCAATTTGATTTCCATCTCCATCTAATTAATAATCACTTATACTATTTTATGCTTTAGTAACTATGATCACTTTACCCAGAGGAAACATTAACATGCAAAAATGAGCTAAACAATTTTAGAACCCCATAAGTGATAGCCATAGCCAGCCATCCTCCAATCAAAACCCTAATTGCACCTCTATATGGTTTGGCACCACCGAGAAGCGCCCCGATTGCACCGAAAACAACTAACCCGAGACTAGTTATGGCACAAACAACACCCAGCCTGACACCCCAAGATTTGATGAATGCCCCAGCAAGCAACGGAAGCAAACCTCCGATTGAAAATGCGAGCGCCGATGCACTGGCAGCAAGCCAAGGATTCGCTAATGGTTCCTTGTTTTCATCTCCATCAGTTGTGTTTCCTTTCTCGATCACGGTTTTTTCTATGTCGTACTGAGCATAGACCGAGACAAATTCACCGATGGCCATGCTACATGCACCGGCTACCAGACCAGCAAGGCCAGATACCAGCATGGCCTTGACAGTTGAACTGGCTGCACCGACACCTATCATCAGGGATGCCACTGATACAAGCCCATCATTGGCCCCTAGGACCGAGGCCCGAAGCCACTGGGCCCGTTTCATGTAATCGATCGTGTGATCGGGTTTGCCGAGCTCAAGGTCCTTGTTTTGGTTATTATTCAAATGATTTGTGGAATTTACCGGTGGAGGAGATTGAGCATGCACAACAGAACTCATTCGAAAAGACATGTTTATATATATGTGTTTATAATTAATGGTTGAGAGAGAGAAAAATGGAAATGGGGTTTGGGAGTATGGAGAGCACACGCTCAATGGTTCTCTATTTATAGACAAATTGTAAAATTGATAGGAGGTAAGAAACAATGGAGGTCACCTTCAAACTGGTAAGGCAATTAGTGGGGTAAGGTATAGGTGGAATTAATCCAGAGTCATGCAGATCTCAAATCTCAAATTCTTTAATATATTTTGTTCATACAGTGTAGAAAGGCCTGGAAGCGTATAAAAATTAGTTGAGATTGATTCTGTGCATGTCTTTTCAATTACATAAGCTGTTGCCAAGCTCCAAATAGCTAGCACAATATCATTATTTTTAGACCCTTAATTAATTAGTATCTACACTATCCTTAGAATATTGATTCGGCAAAAAACAAATTTTCTACTTTATTCCAGTTGTATTAATTTCATCCAACATTTCTGTATAAATATCTTATTCTCTTCTGAGAGTTTGAACATGTAAAATTTGTTTAGATGCACACTCTTGTTTCATTTTCTTTTAGTCATTATCTAATATATGTTTTTATCTGCAGTACCGCATAATTTAATTTAATTAGTCTACAACTGGTTTTCATTCTTTCGGTAAGCATGGCTACTAAAATATTCAGGGTCTATCATCTACTATCGAGTCCGGCTAGTATGACATCAGTGTCATTTCAGCCTATATAACACCAACTCCAAAATCTACCAAATCGACTTCTAACGGTGAATCCAAACCGTTCAAACCGATCTACTTCATTAGTTATGCGTTACATGCAAATTTTATAATTTTTTGAATTTATTTAGTATCAACTATCAATTCAAGCGGTCAAATGTGTGAGTTTTTAAGTTAATTTTAATGCATTTAATTTTCAACATTTTTGACCGCTTGATTTGATACTAAAATAATTCAAAAATATAAAAAAATACATTAATTTTAATACATCACTCATAAAATAAATCAGTTTGAATGATTTGAATTAGTCGTTTGAACTATATCCAATTAATTTTGAAATTAGTATCATATGACACCGATGTCATACTAGCCGGACTCTCTACTATCATACTGAAACCCAATTGATCATGCATTCAAAGGATATTATATAAGACATTAAGTTAGTTAGCCGTACGTTTGTTCAATATATCTTGTAATTGTATTAGCATTTAATTATTTGTCAGTTAACTTTGCAGAGTGAAAACCATTAACATAACTCTGGCCAAATATTTTGTGAGAAAGAGAGAAAAAAAAAATGCAAGACAGTTCATTTCAGTCCGAATCAAGATTTTTGATAGGGTAGACCAAATATTGAAGTGAGACATAATTTTGTAATTATTTTGAATATTAAGAATATCAAGATTTTTGATAGGGTAGACCAAATATTAAAATGAGACATAATTTTGTAATTATTTTAAATATTAAGTATATTCTTATAATTTATTTGTAATAAAGCATAGAAGTAGAAGTATATATTTTGAGAGAAAAGTTTTAGAGTAAGGTATAATTTTATAGTTTTCTAATCTTAAAAATATATTTATATTTTTTTGTACAAATATAATATTTTGAAATTATTTTGAATTAGGGGAGCAAATACCTCAGCTATGTTGATTCTATGTGGCTCTGCTCGTGGTCCATTTGTTGACTGTTTCATTTTATACTAACTTAGTTTGAAAATTTATATATTTTATGTAAACACGTCATTCGTTAAGTATATCGATTTTAATGGTTTGAAGTTCAACCGTTTAAATTTGTTGTTAGAAGTCAATTGATAGATTTTGGAGTCTAGCTCATCAAGGACTAGATAAACATAAGAACACTATGGTTCTACTATGCATATATTACTATGAATTAAAAAAATATTATATATAATTTTGTATTTATTAATTATATATGGAATAACATATGCAAAATAAATCTTATTCAAATATTGATGAAACAAGTTAATTAAAAAATCTTACTTATATTTGAACCTAATAAATTAAAGAAAAAAAATTATGGATTAATTAGGTCAACAAGTTAATGACACTGCAACATACTAATCAATCTACAGATAACATCCGTAAGTTAGATGTCATGCACATAATCCACAAATTAGTAGCTATAGGAAACAACTTATTGCTGCACATCAAAGATAAATTTTACAATATAATAATTAGTTTTATTTGTATTTTACCAAGAGAACATTAAAACTTATTTAATTCATACATATATAAACACATTACTAATAAAAATAGAAAAATAAATAAATGTGCAATCAATTCTAACTAAATTGCTTATTTATCAAGCAAGAAAATTCAATTATTTTAACAGTTTAAATTTCAACCATTTAGATTCGTTGTTCAAAGTCTATTAATAGGTTTTGGAGTTTAGCTCACAAAGAACTTGGGAACTTAAAGAACACCCTGGTTCTACTGTGCATATATTACTATCAGAATGATTAAAAATTATTATATGTAATTTTGTATTTATTAATTATATATGGAATAACATATGCAAAATAAATCTTATTCAAATATTTATGCAACAAGTTGATTAGAAAAAAAAATCATACTTATATTTGTACCTAATAATTTAAAGAAAAGAATTATGAGTTAGGTCAACATGTTAATGACACTGCAACATACTAATTATGAATCTAACATCCGTAAGTTAGATGTCATGCACATAATTAATCCACAAATTAGTAGGAAACAGTCTATTTAATTAGACGTCTCTATGGTAATTAAACATCAAAGACAAAATTACATTATAATAATTAGTTTTATTTTATTTTATAAATAGAACATCAAAATTCATTTAATTCATATGAATGTAATCACACTACCAATAAAAATAGAAAATAAATAAATGGTCAATCAATTCCAGCTAAATTGCTTATTTATAAAGCAAGAGATCGAATTCAAAATATAAATATCTTTTCTGTCAAATTCAATTATATGACCAAACAAAGACGTGCAAATAAAATGAATATGTTTAACATTTTTCTTATTAGAAAAAAAACATACACTAAATAACAAAAGTACATAACTAATAATTAATAATTGCCCAAACAATACCATATGAAATATCACATAAATAATTTTTACTATCACTAGTTCTAACTAAAATATTATCATGTAATTTTATTTTATATAATTATCTTTAGAGTAACTGTACTTAATTGTCCTTATCCATTTAGCTAATGGAAAAATATATTGTCCATAAGCTACCGAAAAAAATCTACAACCTTAACAAATACGGTACGCCTCGACTAAATAGTTAAAAAGGTATTATTGACACTCTAGGGCCGGTTTCGCAAATGTTATCTCGAAGATGCAATTAACTTATTAAAATGACTGATGTTACTGATGTATACTGTTGACTTTTGCTAAGGGAGGAAAAATGCAAGACAGTTCATTTCAGGCCGAATCAAGATTTTTAATAGGGTAGACAAAATACTTAGACAGAATTTTATAATTATTTTGAATATTAAGTATATATTTGTAATTTATTTATAATAAATTATAGAAGTAAAGTAGTATTTTGGGGGGCATTTTTAGATTGAGGTACAATACAATATTATAATTTTTTAATCTTAAATATATTTTCTGTTGAATTTTTTTTTCAAAATAGAACAGAATATTTTTTTACAAATAGAATTTAAAAAAAAAAATTAGTTAGGTGGACAAGTATCTCTACTGACTCTAAGTGGCTATGCTCCTATTCTATTTTTTTACCACTTCATTTTATTCTAATTTAATTTGAAAATTTATAAATTTTGATATGTAAACACATCATTCGTGCAGTAGATTAATTTTAACGGTTTGGATTCATTGTTGGAAGTCAATCCGATAGATTTTAGAGTTGAACTCACCAAAGACTTGGGAAAACTTTTAAGGACACCATGATTCTACTCTACATATATTACTATCAGAATGGGTAAAAATTATTTATAAATTTTGTATTTATAAATTATATATGGAATAACACATGCAAAATAAATCTTAATTATTCAAATGTTTATGCAACAAGTTGATGAAAAAAAAAATCTTATTATATCTGTACCAAAAAATGTAAACAAAAAAATTATTTGTCTAATCTGATATGGTAAATATGAATTAGATCAACAAGTCAACGACACTGCAACATTTTTCACAACTAATCAATAACATCCGTAAGTTAAAAATCATGCACATTTTCCACAAATTAGTAGGAAATAGCCTATTTAATTACACGTCTCTAATCTCCATGGTATATATAAAAACAGATTTCCATGTTGAATTAAAGAGCAATATATATTGTCTTGCCTTGTCTTAATATATTCATCCCATGTTTAGTTGCCATCAACTAGGGGTGCTAAAACTATATATCTACCAAGCTAGTATTAGGATATTAACCAAACCTAAGATTAGTTTAATTGGTATTAATTATCCCAACTTCCCACTTTTCTTTTCCTAATTTGAAATATCATGAACAAAAGCTAATATTGGAAGATAATACTAATTAAGTCTCAATTTGGCAAACTTCCTGCCATTTCATTAATTCCAAATTTGAAGATGGCATTAGTAGATTCAATTAGGAGTGGTCAACAAACAGGTGCTGAAGTCTCAACTTAGTTTTGGTAGCATTAATTATATAAAACTTCCCACTTTTTCTTTCTGATTTGATGCTTGTACTGTAGTGGTGGAATTTAGAATTCTTATCGTCTGCACTAATTCAAATTGGGTGTCTTGAATTTTTAAATTGGGTTGATCTACATTTTCAGTTACTGCAGTTAACTCACTGGCTTCGGGAATTTTCAAATTGGATTATGTGTATTTTGGCTTATTACAGTAACTCATTCCTAGGGTGCAAAGTTGCAAACGGATCATATATTAATAAAATTATATATTTTATCTTCTTATATATTTCGGAAATGGATACGTAGATATTAAATAAATATGTATACAGATTAAATATTAGCCGGATACATATTGGATATTTTTTAATTATAATAGTGAATAACATAAATTTTATCATAATATACAATAAACTGTATATATGATATATATTTACTATTCAGATAAAAATAATTAAAATTTAAAATCATATTTGTATCCATATCTGTCGGATATCGATTATCTATATCTATACGGATATTTGAATATCAGATATTCGTATTTAATTTTTGAATATGGATGGATAATGTCCGATCTGTTTGCACCCCTAAATCGTACTTTCTGATTCGTTTTAGTGTATTCGCATAAATATTAAGAAGTTATGTGAATTTTTAAATTAAATAAGACATTTTTCAAAGAAGTGTCTGACATGATAAATGTGACATGGTAGTGTTTTTGATATTTTGAATTATTTTTGGACAAAATATATGAATTCAACATAGTAATTTTTTTTTAAGTGTGGAGTTGTACTACCTATTTGATATTGGATTCGGAAATTTAAACTTTTTTAACAAATTTGGGTAACCAATGTTGTTATATATAGAGAAATATGAGCAATGGTGAGTTGCGAAGTAAGGATCTTGTTTTACTTCATGCTCATATCTCAATTTTCAAATATCAAATAGTTAATCCGAACCGCTTAACAATATATTCATATTGAAATGTGCTTGGAGACTAAATTTTATATTTTTTGAATTTTTTTTACTATTTTTTAAAAATATTTCAAAGTCACCGTTTTGTATGGTTCTGAGCCATTAAAAACAACGATTTTCTACCTATCTTAAAATATAATAAAAAAATTTCAAAAAATATAAAATTAGTCTCCAAGCACATTTCAATATGGATATCTTGTTGAGCGGTTCGGATCAACTATTTGGTTTTTGAAAATAGAAATATGAGCATGAAGTAAAACAAAATCCTTTTACTTCGCAACTCATGATCGCCCATCTCTTTCTATATATATTGTTGAGTAGAGACACTATATTGGAACTAATTTTATTACTCACTCAAACTATTCTTATAATAACACCTCTACTACTCAATATTTCCTAACCCTCCAAACTACTACAACACTCTTACTAAGAGGAATTGCTTAATTTGTTTGGATGAATCAAAATGAGGAACAAGACACCCTATTTATACTTGCTCCATGAAAGCTAAGGAAATATCTAGAGTTAAGACATTTTTGGCTTCCTCTAAATATTTCTACAAGTTACATTACAATATATTTTATTTAGTAGTTTCTAGATAACTCTTGATATTATCATGAAAATTAATTATGGATTTGGACTTAGAGGTGAAGACATTGCTTCAACATATATATTATTGCAAATAATAAGTTGTCCGAATTTATTGTACGTATGATTAACCTTTTTTTTTAATTTATATTGTACCCAAAAGAATCTGTCTGGTTGGGATTCTTTTCGATTTGCATGTGTCTTTCTCTACTTCTATTGTTATTCTAATAAAATTTTATTTAGAGATCATGGAGACAATCACATGTGTGATATGTATCAATCAAGTAGCCTGGCATGAGGTTAATTAGTTCTAAACTTCTCATGTTTCTTTTTTAATTTAGCAATGTATAATAGGCTTGTCAGGATCTGCTTTGATATTGTTAAATCTTCGAAAAGAAAATATATATTGCATTCGTAATTTACGCATTCTTACTTTTGTTTTTACCTTCTGCTTGGCCTCGCCATATATAAAATTTACAATCCTCGAAAGAATTACAAAGGTGAGAGCGCGCGTGGCTACCACTCGAAGAATCCCATCTTCTGTAAAGGCTTTTAAAAAACAAAATCAGAGCAGCGAATAAGAAATGGCATTAAATAAATAAAGTATCCGTGCTTAGCATGCCATAGTAGTAATTATTAGAAGACTCATGACATGGCAGCGAATACCCCCCATTAAATAAAGTACACGAATCAAAGAGCATCTTTTGACTTCTTTGATTTTGCGCATCGAATAATGAAATGACTAATTAATCCATATTAGAATTTGCCAATGCATAAATCTACTTTATAATTAAGCATGATTCATGAACAACTAAGTAACGAGTCAACATGTGCGGTATTGTTGAAAATAATGGATTGGTTTCATTTCTATCCTTTTTTTTTTTACTGTTTGGATAAATGGTTGTGGAATTTTAAGATAAGAGGAATTTAATCATTTAATCATCTAAGTAAATTGTCCAAGTATCGTTCATGCATTGATACAAATTTTAACTCACGGAAAAAAAATGAATCATGTATATTCGAAGATCTAGTTGATTTTGCATGAGTTTTGAGTTGAAAATAAATAATTTATTCTGTATTGGACGAAAGAAATGAAAATTTCTTAATTATAATAAAATAACGACACTAGTAAAGAAGAAAATTAACGAACATGACGGGTTGGTAGGAGCATGTGCATGCAATATGATTTATTTTTATTCTAAAAGCACATGCACGTCAACACTTTCTATTTTACGTTTTGAGATGTAAAGTAATTTTTAATTTAAAAAGATTGTTTATAAAAATACTTTCTAACTTTTTTTTATTTACTCTAGTAATTTGTAACTTTCTATTAATAATTATTGGCATGATTGCTAAAAATAATAAAAAGTTAATTGCATATATTTTAGAAATTTAAAAAAAAAATTTTTATTGATGTCTTTTTTAATATTTTTAAATTTTATTTAGAGCTTTTTTTTATAAACCATAATATAAAAAAAAGTTCGGATTTCAGCATGATTAGCCGAGTTTTTACAAAAACCATAAAAAACGGTTTGGCAGCCCGTTTTCAGTTTTAACCTCAAAAACGGGCTGCCAAACCGTTCTCTATAGTAACTTCTTTTTTTTAGAGTTTGTTTATAAAATAAATCAGATATTTTTTTTTTATTTTGTATATTAACAATAAGATTAATGGAACAATTTGAATATATATTTTTGTGTATTTTGACCATTTTATCATTTTATCAAAACAATTGATTGGTTTTTTATATAAAAAAATCAATAAATATTTCCATGAAGAAAATTAAAAGAAAATGTAAAAGTGAATTACAATAACAATACTAAAAATTTGTATCTCTGGATACTTTTTTCTAGGAAATAATGTCTTTGAATGATTAATGGACATATTTTCCATAATCTAACAGCTTTTATGACAAAAATCGATTCTATTTTAATTTTTTTTCAAAACTTATGGTTACAGAAACTTCTAAATCCTCCATGTAGTAGACCAATGTATTATTATTTTAACAAATCGACCAATTAGAATACTAACATATTTTTTCATAAATAAAACATTTGTTTTATATTTTTACAAAAAAATAAGTACTTTCTAAATTAAAATGAGTTTTAATAAAAATAACAATTAAATAATTAAATTTGTTTGTTTTTAAAATATAAAAAAGTAAAATTTTAAAAAATAATACGTACATTTGAAAACGAATCCATTGATTTTTATATATTTATTGATTTTTTTATATAAAAAACCAATCAATTGATTTGATACAATGATAAAATGGTCAAAATACACAAAAAAAATATATTCAAATTGTTTCATTAATCTTATTGTTAATATACAAAATCAAACAAAATATCTGATTTATTTTATAAACAAACTCTAAAAAAAAAAAAGTTACTGTAGAGAACGGTTTGGCAGCCCGTTTTTGAGATTAAAACTGAAAACAGGCTGCCAAACCGTTTTTTATGATTTTTGTAAAAACTCGGCTAATCATGCTGAAATCCGAATTTTTTTTTTTTAATTATGGTTTATAAAAAAAGCTCTTTTATTTATGTAGATACTGTTGATACTCTTCTTGGTATACGAGTGACAGCAGCAATAAACCTCTTTATATAAAGTCATTAATTGTAGTCAAAAGAGGTGTTTGTTTGACCCAACGTGTTAGCAAAATCTCGCGAGATATATTACCTTTTGTTTAATTTATCTGTCCTCTCTGTCTATACATTTTTTTTTTGCAACAAACGCCCGTAGGCTTTCTCTGTATATACATTATTATTATCTACGGATATAATTCCAATTTTCTTTATCAATAGAATTTGAAAAAAAAAACATGAAAGTTTGTGACACTAAATTAGAAATATTTTATTTATAGTAAATGGACCTGAAAAAAATGAGTGTTTAATCTCTTTAGGTATACAGAGATATGAAACGCTAACACTAGTAGTGTTTTCTGAAGTCTAAAACGTTTAGGGCTTATTCGGCTGAAGTACTGTTCACGTAAAATTTAGTTTTTTTTTTCTCACGTGAACTATCTTTTTAGTTCAATTCTTGTGTTCATGGCAATTTTCAATTGGAGGCCGAACAGGCCCATACAATGTAAATTTTCTGTGAGGTTCTAATTACTAGTCTTTTGTCTTATTCTGAAACAGTAGCAAGACCTAAATGAATCAAAATATCTTTTATTTCGATTTTTTTATTTCCATTTATGTAAAATGAATAAACCGGGGTCATTGTTTTGAGAAACTTCAAATTTTTAGTTGTGCAGATAATAACTACGCACCTTCTAGCGCAGCTATTATCTGCATAATATTAACTGCAGGTATAAATTGCAAATCAAATAATTGCTTAGATAATAGCTTCATATTTTTTTTTTTTGCTCTGCTATTATCTACGTGGATAATAAAAATATTTTTTTTCCAAAAACAATGACACATCCGTCAATTAACTTTACACAAACGGTAACTCAAAAAATTATTTGAGATCACAGATTTATTATCTTTAAATGGGAATACGGCCCCCGATGGGCCTCAATTTGGGCCCTCCGTGCTAATAAAGGTTCATGCTTTCTTCTTTAGTCCTTTTTGGGCTGTTCGATAAGTATGAATTAAGTCTTTCTAAGGCTTAATCTGTTTTCTTTAATTTCTTTAGCCGCTTAATCCCGCTGAACATTAATTCTATAGCGCAGATTAAGAACACCTCATTTAGTCTCCTTTTGTTCGGATTTTAATTCCTTGTCCGGACCTTAAGGCACCTATACTCCCTCCTTAAGCGCTTAATCCTTCATCCATGGATTAAGACAACCGAACATCGGTTCCTTAGCGCTCCTTAAGTTTTTATTTTTCACTCTTAATTCTTTGTTGCCGAACGGCCAGACAAAAATATATTTGGTCCGATTAGGAAGATTAAATAGGTGGTAAACTACCCCTCTTTTCCATTTTAAATAAATTCAGTCAGAGTTTTGGTACCCGCTAGAATGGCTTTTTATTTCAAATAATTAGTGGTAGGATGTTAACTATTCCTTCATGTAGTTCTTTTTATAGAGTTTTTAATTCTCCTTTTAATCAAGCATTGTTTTGAATTCTTTTAATAAAAACTTCTATCACTTTGTGAAATTGATAGGTGACGTGATTAGAAGCCTCTCACCTACTTTTAATTTGTCAAAAAACTTGCTTAAATTACGGTAAGGTTTCTTTTCAGAATTAGTGAGAAGTTGTCAAAATCTTACTGATGCACACTTCACTTAAAAATAACAAATTTGATTCATAAAATATATTTTCCACATAGACAGAACTAACTAATTAAATAACAAAAAAAAAGACATGATAGATATATAAAATAGTAATATGACTGACAGGGCAAGCCATTCAGAAAAAAGCAAGTATAATAATTTATTTACAGATTTTAAGTTGAAGGATGAAACACTTGAAACAATAAATTTTCAAAAAGAAAATTTAATTAGAATTTGAATTTAATTTATAGGTTCTTTATTGGACATATAGATAGTCTAACAATCAAATTTTATACAATTTAAATATTATTTTATGATGCATTAAGTATCGTTAATTATATAGAAAATATTACGACAAAATTTAAAGAAAAAATGTCTATTTCCAAATTTCTGAATTATAGTACTTGGTTAAGTTTTTCTTTCTAAAAAAAATAAAACTAGTCTTAAAGGAAGGAAGAATTCACAACTTATCCTTATTATATGATCGGGTGAACTAAAATTAACTATTCAATTTTCTCTCAAAAGATGTGGTACGGAGCATCGCTCGTATCATAAATGTTTTTTTATAAATCCTTGTAATTGGTTTTCATCCCTTCAGTAAGCATGGCTACAAAAATATTCAAATTAATATGCCCTGCTTATATAACAATAACTAACTAGTAAGTAAAAAACGATGACCTTCGTATGGGAGGTTTTTGGTTCGAAATCTGGATGTCTTTTATGAATATTGGAATTTAATATGTTAGATTCAAGGTTCTAAATAGTGATTCGGAAAGGCTAAATAAAAAAACTATTGCAAATAGCGTAACTATAGTAGAAACTATCCTACAATGTTTTTTTTTTTTTTTTAAATTATGTTTTATATTTCTACTGATTATTAACATTATCTAAAGTCTCATATAGTGATAAATAACGCAAAATTGATTAAGGAATTAGAATATTCATATTGAACCAATACAAAGTCCAAATTGTTATTCAAAATATCTCTAATAAAATAATAAATTATCTATCTTTTTTCCATTCAAAATAACCTAAGCATCATGCATAAACTATATTTTTTTTCTATTAAAAAAAACTAAGCATAATGACATAAACTATCTATATTTTTCTATTTAAAATAAAAAACAACCCGAACTTTGAAAAAAAATTGATCCATAAAAAAAATTCAGTTTTGACCTTTAAATAAAAGCCTATGTAATATAGCATGCGCTATAGCGTGTAGCGTGTAGCGCAAATAGTAGACCGCTATTACCATTATAACAGTCATAGCTAAAATAACGCACTTTTATCTCATAGTTTAGTTTTTAAGGTTCGAAAATACTATAACGCGCTATTTAGAATACTGGTTAGACCTCAATTTTTTTCTCTAAATTAAAAACTCTGGCTTCAGTTAAATTTGCTGGAATTAATGCATAGAAAAATAGGGAAAGATTGAAAGAAGGCAAAGAATTCTACCAGTAGTTGATTGAAAAGATTTCAGATTTAAAATATAATAAAACCAGGGGCCATCAAACTCAAAATAGTATCCATATCTAGGATGACAATGGGCCGAGCCCACATATTTTACCAATCCCATATCCAGCCTGCCTGTTAAAGATTTATACCAGGGGCCATCAAACATGATATGGTCCATATCATGTCGACAAAAGTGGCAAACTCGAGATAATATTATACACCCTGAACATACTACTTAAAGTGAGGACCAGTATCCTCTGCAGAGTATTTAACCTGCGGAGCTGTGTGGAGTTGATCGGACGGTCCAAATTTAATCTCAGCCAGTGAATGCTCGAGATGATGGAGGGGGCAGTATTAATTTTACTTTGAGATTCGGACCAGATTAAAAGAACCACACAGCTCCGTAGGTAAAAACTCCGCAGAGGATATGATTCCCTTAAAGTGAAATACATTATCAGTAGAAAAAAAAATAATCAAGAACAATAGCTAGTAGCTTGAATGCATATTTTTGTCTAGGCTATTTGATTTCCATCTCCATCTAATAATCACTAAATTATAGTAATTAATGCTTTAGTAACTATGATCACTTCATCCAGAGGAGGAAATATTCACATGCAAGAATGAGCTAAACAATTTTAGAACCCCATAAGTGATAGCCATAGCCAGCCATCCTCCAATCAAAACCCTAATTGCACCTCTATACGGTTTGGCACCACCGAGAAGGGCTCCGATTGCACCGAAAACAACCAACCCAAGACTAGTTACGGCACAAATGACACTCAGCCTCACACTCCAAGAATTGATGAATGCCCCGGCAAGCAATGGAAGCAAACCTCCGATTGAAAACGAGAGAGCCGATGCACCGGCAGCAAGCCAAGGATTCGCTAATGGTTCCTTGTTTTCATCTCCATCATTTGTGTTTCCTTGCTCGATCATGGTTTTTTCTATGTCGTACTGAGCATAGACCGAGACAAATTCACCGATGGCCATGCTACATGCACCGGCTACCAGACCAGCAAGGCCAGATACCAGCATGGCCTTGACAGTTGAACTGGCTGCACCGACACCTATCATCAGGGACGCCACTGATACAAGCCCGTCATTGGCCCCTAGGACCGAGGCCCGAAGCCACTGGGCCCGTTTCATGTAATCGATCGTGTGATCGGGTTTGCCGAGCTCAAGGTCCTTGCTTTGAGTTGTTGAATTTACCGGGGAAGGAGATTGAGCATGCACAAGAGAATTCATTAGAAATGACATGTTTATATATTGTGTTTAATTAATGCTTGAACTAAGATTAATTAGAGAATGAAATGGAAACAACCAAAGAGAGAGAAAGAGAGAAAATGGAAATGAGGTTTGGGAGTATGGAGAGCACACGCTCAAATGGTTCTCTATTTATAGACTATTTCTAAAATTGATAGGAGGTAATCACCTTCAAACTGGTAATATGCAATTAGTGGGGTAAGGTACATTATATTTAATTATTATTATGAAGTTATGCTGTTAAAATGGTGCATTATTTAATTGATATATTTTAAGGGTAAGTGGAATCAGAGTCATGCAGATCTCAAAATTCTTTAATAGATTTCGTTTATACAGTGTAGAATTAAAGGCCTGGAAGGCTGGAAGCGTACTAAAAATTAGTCGGATAAAATTCTCTTTTTTCTTTCTCTATTTTCAATCAAAGTTTTAATTTCAACAATTAATATAAGCTCTTACCAACAATGTTGTAAAATGCGGTTTTGTTTATGCATGCAGAAGGCCACTGCATACCACATATGCGGTATGTGGTCGCATATGCGGAATTTAATGCGGATTTTAAACTATATATTAATTTATTTCCACTACTCAAAACATACAATATATTCCCATTAAAATCATTCAAACAATAAATTTGCACATATGCGGACCACTATGCGGACATATGCAGCCGCATATTCGGAACCGCATATTTGAGACTGCATGAAAATTTTTATGTGAAATCGGACTGTATACGCATATGCGACCGCATGAACCGCATTTTTATCAAGTTACCAAGTTCCAAGTAGCACATAGTATCTACACTACCCTTAGAATACTGAATCGGCAAAGAACAAAATTTCTACTTTATTCCAGTTGTATATATTTCGCCTGAGTAGGATCAGCCAATTAAATTCAAATGATATGAATTGTGTTTTCTTTCATCTAACATTTCTATACAAGTATCTTATTCTTTTCTGAGAGGGTTGAACATGTAAAATTTGTTTAGATGCACACTTTTGTTTCATTTTATTATACTTAACATGATCTAATAAATGTTTTTGTCACCGCATAAATTAATCTACAATTTGAATAGAACTAGTGTTTTTAAGAAATATCTTTGTGAGCTTAACCAATTATAATTCATTTGGTATCTCAAGCTTAACCAATAATTCATTTCGAATCAAAACTTTCTCCGATGGAAATATAATTCTGAGCTAAGCCAGAAGATGCAGTCTAATTTGATGGAGCTTTTATTTAATCTAATGGAATTTGACACCTCCATTTCAATTAAGGGTGTAGCTAGTTGTCAATTTAATATTTAATATAACTAAATAATAGGTTTAATGAATAAAAGGACATAAAAGAAAGAAAATTAAATTTTTATGGGTATTGGATATTATAGTGTTTCTATGGATAAATTGGCTATTTTAAACTTTTACATGCATGGGTGCACTGGAAATTTTCCCTAATTTATAATTATATTGAATATTAAGTGCATTCTTATAAGTTATTTTTAATAAATTATAGAAGTAGAATTATATTTCGGGGAGAGAGATTTATTACGATGTATTTATAGTTATTTTAATTTTAAATATATTATTATAATTTTTTGTTGTTTTTTTACAAATATAATATATTGAAATTATTATGAGTTAGGGGGACAAGTACCTCTGTTGACTTTATGTGGCTTTGTTCCTGGTTTATTTTTTTGACCACTTCATTTATACTAATTTTATTTGAGAATTCATAAATTTTGTATGTAAATATATCACTTGTGAAATAGATCGATTTTAATAGTTTGAATTCGTTATTGAAACTCAAAATCACTCAATCTGATAGGTTTGAAATTGAGCTCACCAAGGACTTGGTGAACTTAAAAACACCCTGTTCTACTATGCATATATATATATATATATATATATACATACATATATATATATATATATATACATATATATATATATTACTCGAAATATTTAAAATATATATATATATATGGAAATATATTTCTTGTATAAAATGTTATCACATGTTTTAATTTCTGACTAATTAATTAAGAGTCATCTTAGATTTGAAAAAAGAAAAAAAAGATATAAAATACAAAAAGAATCCTATATTAGTAATAATCATACTTTTAGGTATGAACATAAATATAAAAATTCGAATTTTTGTTGTTGTGCATGCTGTTTAAATTAAACATATTGATTTTATTAAATATCAATCGATCAAATATATTAATTTGTTTTTATATAAAAATTACAGTCAGAATGATTAAAAATTATTATATATAATTTTGTATCTATTAATTATATATGAAATAAAATATGTAAAATAAATTGTATTCAAATATTTATGGAACAAGTTGATTAAACAATATTTTTATTTGTTTATATATATGTACCTAACTAATAATTTAAAGAAAAAAACATTTGTCTAATATGATATGGTATAATATGGACTTGATCAACAAGTTAATGACACTGCAACATACTAATCAATCTACATCGATAACATCTGTAAGTTAGATGTCATGCACATTTTCCACAAATCAGTAGGAAATAGCCCATTTAATTACACGTCTCTATGGTAATTAAACATTAAAGACAAATTTTCATGTTGAATTAAGAGCAACATATATTGTCTTGCCTTGTCTTAATATATTCATCCCATGTTTAGTTGCCATCAACTAGAAGTGCTAAAACTATCTACCAAGCTAGTATTGTGTTATTAACCAAACCTAAGATTAGTTTAATTGGCACTGTTCAAACTTCTCACTTTTCTCACTAGTGCAAAAAACTCTTTTACTGAATGTTAAAATACTCCCACACCGACTGTTATTAAAGCGTCAGTGATGTCACCATTAGTGTAGGTATACCTTTGCTGACGGATAAAAAACAGTCAGTGTAGATATCTTTACTGACAGGTAAAAAACAGTCAATGAAAAAGTTTTTTGTCGTAGTGTCTTTTCCTAATTTGAAACTGACAATTTCATTTTCATAGATTTAATTAGGACATACCATGAACAAAAGCTACTAAAAGCTAGCAAGATAACAAGGTAATCTTGGAAGATAATATTAATCAAGTCTCAATTTGGAGATTACCCACATTTCATTCCAAATTTGAAGCTGATTTGAATTAGATTTAATTAGGAGTGGCCAACAAACAGGTGCTAAAGTCTCAAGTTAGTTTTCCTAGCATTATTCGAAATTTCCCCACTTTTTCTTTCCGATTTGATGCTTATATTGTAGAGGTGGATTTAAAATTTAAATCTTCTGCAATAATTTAAATTGGATTCCTGTTGGCGTCCTTTATAACAGTATTTTATTTAGAGATCATGTGGCAACCACATCTCTGCATTAATTGTTGAACTTCTAGGTATTTTTTTTTATATGGAAAACTTCTAGGTAAGTTAATGTGTCTATACAATATACAAAAATGACAAGGTAAATGTAAGATTTTATTGCGTTTCTATTTTTTACTCGCCTATAAAAATTTTGTTCTCTTAAAATTTTAGTGTAAAGCATTGATAATGACTTATAAGTTCTTTACTTAACCGTTATTAATTTCTACTCACCTTTTCTAAATGTTATGGATATGGTAAAAAATAACCACGTACTTAATATGATAATTTTATAGGATTAATCTCCAATATTTATTTGACACTCATAATTTAAAAATCTAAGTATTAACTCTCAAAATTTTATATGATTTACCTGAAACATTAATTCATCATCCCATGATATTAACTATTTAACTTCCACGTTGCTTATTGTGCCTTAACTTTTCTTAGAAGCTGTGTTGTAAAATGCGGTTCATGCGGCTGTATATGTTTATGTAGTTCAATTCTGTATGAAAATCTTCATGCAGTCTCATATATACAGTTTCGCATGAAAATCACATATTTCCAGTTTAAAGAGGCATATTGATTTTTAATTATGTAATTATTTGTATTTGACATCATGTGATTCTATCACTGAGTGTCAATTAATTAATTGTTTGCATCTTGTTTAAAAAAATATATTTGTATTTGGTTAATTTAGAGGGTTACTTTAAGATCAATGTTCCTGCTCAGATCAAATTCTGATATGCTCAGATCCAATTCACTGAATGATTTTAATGTGTTGAAATTCGATGTAATTCTTTTCTTTGATATGTGACACGAGTTATTTCTAATGAGAATATATTACATGTTTTAAGTTAAAATAAATTAATATATAATTTAAAATTCACATATATGAGTCTATATTAAAATCTGTATATACGGCCGCATACCGTATATGTTACATATACGGTAATTTTTCGCATGCATGTTACAACACTGCTAGAATTCCATCCACAACTGAAATATTAGCATGTAACGCATGCATGTTAGGAGGGACGACCTTTCCTGCTAGAATTCCATCCACAACTGAAATATTTTATTTTATAAAGAAGAACTGAGATTTCAAAAAGTTCGAATTAAATAACTAAATAAATGAGACATTAAAGAATTAAAAAGGCAAGTGAGTGCGCGTGGCCGCGTGGCTAGCACTCGAAGGATATGCTCGCTCTTCTAGAACGGTTATAAAGAAAAAATAATTAGAGCAACAAATAATAAATGGCATTAAATAAGCACATGTGTTACTGTGTTAAGCATAGTCTCCTCCTTTCTATCAGACAAAATTCGAGAATAATTACCGAATTATTCGCGAATCATTTTTTTCGGATTTTTGGTGATGCCGAACCGAACGTCGAATTATTCGGTTGACTGAACTTTGACCGAATAATTCCTGAACAATTTGCGAATTTTACAAATTTTTCCCGAATTTTACGAATTTTTCCCGAATTATTCCTGAATTTTTCTCAAAATTTTATTTTTTGGTTATTTTTTTGTTTTTGCTCCCTTAAGAACTGAGATCTCTGATCCGAATAATACGGAATTATTCCCGAATTATATCCGAATCACGACTTTTTGACTTCGTTGAACCGAACCTGAATAATTAATTTGTCACTATGCTTTCTATTAACCACTGGAAGACGTGGCGATGAATAGACCCCACAGTTTTTTTTTTTTTTTTTTTTGAGAAAACCCATAATTTCATTTTTTGGTAATACTACATGAATCAAAGAGCATATATTTGACCTTTTGAATTTTGTGCATCGAATAATCACAAGGATTAACTTTTTCTTGTTTTCCAAATTGGAAAAGGAAATAGTTTGCAGTTTTATTTTATTTTCCTTGCTGTTAGAAACTTTGGATTAATGGTCGTGGAAATTTTCAGCTGTACTTATATTAAGAGGATAGGGAATTGTTTACCCCACAAATTAGCTAATTTGGGTAGAAATGCAATGTGTTCTTACCGGGTACCTTTCCTCTATTTTAATGAGCTGTAATTAATAATGTGTACTGTGTTTACTGGTAATGAATGGTCTATGGGTGGATGGGCTTTTAGGGTTATACATAGAGAGAGGGGGAGGGAATGGCTATGGTGAGTTGCTAAGTAAAATTCTTATTTTACTTCACACTTATATCTCTACTTTTAAAGTATAAACAGTCAATTCAAATTGCTCAACATGATCTCCATATTGAAATGTGCTTGGAGATCAAATTTTACATTTTTAAGGTTTTTTTACTATTTTTTTAGATCAGTAGAAGATTGTTGTTTTTGGATGGATTATGGATCATAAAAAATTCTAAACAAATAGTAATAAATTTTAAAACCATTATAAAAGAACCATTATAAAAGAAAAACGGTTAATAGCATTATAGTTTTTGAGGTCCAAAAAAGCTATAGCGCAGCTATAGCTATTTAGAACTCTGGTGTTAAGTAAAACATGACTCTTAACAACTCACTATAGCCCAACTCTCTCTCTTTCTATATATATTTAAGATAAGAGGAATTTTTTTTTTGAAACCTTTGCAGAGGCTGTGAAGTTGTGAGGGAAATTGAACTCTCGACCTTTGGGTACAACAATCCTATGACTTTTTTTTTCTAGCCAACTGTGCTACCTTTCCTTTAAGATAAGATGAATATACTTATCGGAACAAAATAAACTAGAGTAGCCTTTGCCAAGTTTTTCAAAAAATAAAAAAAAATTAACTAGCGTCTTCTTAAGCTCGCAAAAGCATTGACGAGCTTGTCTTCATAATTTATCGGAATGATTTCAAATGATGAATTCAAACCATTAAAACCGATATACTTCACAAGTGAAGTATTTACATGTCAAATTTATAAAATTATGAATTAATTTAGTATAAAGTCAAGTAGTAAAAAGAAAGAAGGTTTACAAGTTAATTGTAATACGTTAATTTTTTTATCATTTTTTGACTGCTTAAATTTATACTAAATTAATTCGAAAATCTATCAATTTGATATGTATACACATCACTCGTATGTTTCAACAATTTGAATTTGTCATTTAAAATTAATCATATATGTTTTAGAGTTAAGCTTATCAGAGAGCTTGATTAGCTTAAGAACATCCTAGTTCTACTCAATAAATTTTAAAGCAAAAATACAATATATTCTGTTTATAATAAAATATTATACTAAAATATATATAAAAAAAATCAACATAACAAGTTGGTAGGACACCTAAATTTTCCTTTTTTTTTTTTTTGAGAAGAGTGATGGAATCAAGTCATCAAATATTTTAAAATTATTAAGAGATATCGCGAGAGATATTGTCTTTGAATTGGATCAAAAGTTGATTCTTTCTTCATTTTATTTATAGTCTTTTTATTACAACGAGGAAGTGAGCGCTGGCTTTAATTGAATATGAGAGACAGCACTAACCTATTTGTATGAAAGTCATTAATTGAAGTCAAAGAGGTGCTTGTTTGACCTCACTCACGTGTTAGCAGAATCTCACCGAATATATTCTGTTGTTAGTTTAGTTGTCTTTTCAGTCTGTAGACTAGTTGTCGATCTGTATATTATATATTACTTGGGAGTTAGAACTGCTCAAATAACTTTATACCTCGAAAATCTCAATTTCATAATGTTTGATTTAGACTTGTCATTATCATTATTAATTTCAAACTTAATTTAACTCATCTTATGCTGGCTGTAGGGCTGAAAACGGAGTCGGATAATCTGCTCTGAATCTGCTCCGTATCCACTTGGTATCCGAATTCGGATGATTCGGATTCGGATAATATTCGCGGATATGATCCGGATAATTTTTGAAACAGGCAGAATGGACCTGGATACGGATTCGGATAAATTTTCTGATCTAAAAACGGAGCGGATATCTGTATTATCCGGATAGATCCAGAAAACACTGTTACCTGAATCCGTTTTCCCTTTATCCGTGAATCTACTATGTTTCGGCGTTCTCCGAAGAAATTAATAGCGCTCAGCTATATATAACCATCCCAATTTGTTTTAATATTTGTTGTGGGACTAAAGATTACACAGTCCGGACAAATTCTCGTGAATTGAACTGCGCATCATTCTTTATAAAAATAAAAGGACGTCGCGTGGGCAAGCTAACTTTATCCTTTCTCATAATGGCAGCTATTTCATTCGGACAAAGAGCAAATAACCCTAAAAACCTATCATATGGCTAGACACCTAGGCAGGTTAATGGGTCAACAGCAATTTAACATCAACTGTTTTTATACAAACAAATATTTTTTTAGTGAGAATAGTTTGGGATACTTATTGAATGTACACAAATAAATTTGAATAATTATTTTTCTTATTTTTATTTTCTGATTTTTTTTCATAATTTTATTAAATGGTGTCTTAAAGTTAAAGCGCTCGTATGACTTAATTATCCGACAATTATTCGAACCCGTATCCGTAGATTATCTGTTCTGTATCCGTATCCGTTTAAGGTGGATTTGGTTTTGAGTTTTGACATCCGTTTACTATCCGTATCTGTATCCGTATCCGCTCATTGAAATGTGGATGTGGATATGGTATCAGCATTATCCGCTCCGAATCCGCTCCGTTTACACCCCTAGCTGGCTGGCCTCTTTGATGCAAGCGGATTGCATACGGATCGGATAGTGGTAACTGGTAAAGTTATATTCATCTGTTTGTATTTTTCGGATATTGATACGGATTGGATATCTATTATTTTATGATGGGAAAAACATATTTTTTTTTTATAATATATAGTAAACTATATCACATATACATGAGTAGAGATCAAGTTGTAATAATTTTGAGTTACAACAAAGTTACAACAATGATTTTTTTTCATTTTCAAAGTCCAAATCGTCGATCCAAACCGTTCAACATGATTATCTAAATAAAATGTATTTTCAGATCAAATTTTATATTTTTGTGAATTTTTTTACTATTTATTAAGATGGTACAAAATTCAATGGTCTGAATTTAACTAGTTTTTGTAAAATACTTAATAAATAGTAAAAAAAATTCACAAAAAATGTAAAATTTGATTTGGAATCACATTTTATTTAGATAATCATGTTGAACGGTTTGGATTGACAATTTGAACTTTGAAAATAAAATAAAAAACCGTTGTTATAACTCAAAATTATTGTAACTTGATCTCTCCTCTATATATATACACTATTCATATTCAGATATAAATAATTAAAATTTTAAATCATATTCATATCCGTATCCACATAAATATTCAAATATCTTATATCCATATCAAATCAGATCATATCCGATCGGCTTGCACCCTTACTGGCCTCGTTGTAAGAAAAATTGACATAACAAAGACAATTTCATTTTCTCTCGTCTTGTCTATCACGAAAGAGGGAAACTCATTGCAAAAAGATATATACAATTTTTTTCACCTTATGGTCTATGCGAGGTTCAGATTACAAAATTGACAAAAATAAATTCATCTATAGGTGGTTAACCTGAATGAGCTATTAGCGAATTGATTTGATTTGACTTGACTAAAATCGGACTCCATTAAACTAGTTCTAACATAAGCTGATTTTAAACTTTATCTAACTCGACTCGGCTCAGTCTGACAGCTCAACTACAAATTGAATCAGTGTTGTAAAATGCAGTTCATGTGGCCGCATATGCGTACGCAGTCCGATTCTGCATAAAAATTTCTATGCAGTCTCAAGTGTGCGGTTCCGAATATGCGGCCTCATATTAGGCCGCATATGTCCGTATATGTGTGAATTTATTGTTTGAATGATTTTAATGGGAATATATTGCATGTTTTCAATGAAAATAAATTAATATATAGTTTAAAATCAGCATATATAAGTCCGCATGAAATTCCTCATATGCGGCCGCATACAGCATATGTGGTATGCAGTGTGGCCTTCTGCATGCATGAACAAAATCGCATTTTACAACATTGAATTGAATCCCCTAGTTAGCTTTCAGAGGTGCTGCTAGAAAATAAAAGGCCGAAACTCTGGGCCTACTTTGATCCAGCAGAGATGGGCCTCAATTTGGGCCTGCCGTGGTAAATTAGGTTCATGCTTTCATCTCCACCTCTTTTATGCCTTACGGACAAACTTTTTTTTGGGAGATTAGGAAGATTAAAGAGGTGGTAAACAAAAACAGTCCCTCTTTTCTATTTTTAATAGTAAAAGTAATATGTACTCCGTCCATTAACATCTTCAATAAAATAAAATTCGGTCAGAGTTTGAAACTCGGCTTTAAAATATCAAGTATTAAAAGCTTCTCACTCACTTCCAGCACTTTGTTGAAATTATGCTATGATTTATTTTCACAATTAGTGTGAAGTTGTTAAAATCTTATTGATTAAACACTGTAGGTAAATTACTAGCAACTTGGATGTCAACACGTTGCTGGGAACCATTACAAATAACAAATTTGATTCATAGATATATTTTCCACATAGATTGAACTAACTAAAAGACAAAATAAATCATGACATGACCGAGATAATATAATTATATAATTATCTGACGATCCGTTCTGTAAAAGATTTTTTCACTAAAGGAATGCAAATGAAAAATCTTTTAACCTGGTACCAACTATAAGCGAAATAGTTTGTAATCTTATGAAATCTGGATAATGATGAAAAAAAATTGTGCGTTGACACTTACAGCAAAATTCGGCGCCAAGTGAATTATGCTCTCTCTCTAATTTAATGTACTATTGTTGTAACATTTAGCCCAGCGCAATCAATTTTTGGAAAATTCATGTTCCTGATCTAAATGTTCCCTTAAACAAATCTTGAGTCTTGACAAGTTCTTACTTTTGTGGTTTAATTAAAGCAAACTGAAGAAATCGTGGATACACTCTGGCATGATCGGAGTTGCGCAGAAGTTATCAAGTGAATGAAGGAGCGGATTGAGAAAACAAAGGTATGTATGGATAACATGTTTGACGCAATAGATTTGTGAAAATTGCCAGGAAATTATCAACTCTATAAATGTACACAGTGATTACTGCAAGGGGGTCGAATGTGAAATTTTTGATTGCAGTTGCAGGTATGTTCAATTAACCTTAATTTCCTATAGTTCAGTGATTATATTGATCACCTAAATTAGATTAGCACTCCCTGTTCTTGTGGCAATCTTCTTTCTATTCTTTTGACAATCATTTAACACATTTCCTTCTAATTAGTAGGTAGCTCATAAACAAATATTTGAACTAATAAATGGTTGTCAAATTATCCTATAACAACTTATTTGTACTTGCAGGAAAATTAAGGGTCAGAAACAATTGGAGTCAAACATCAGTCAAGCCTCTATGACATGATGTAGTCTCATTTGCTGATGACACTAAATCTGTACAGAGGTCGAGATTGTGATGTTTCCAACTGATGCTCCCATAAAAAAGGCATGCAAGGAGACGGTTTTGCAGGAACAATATGTATTGATTTGTTTAGTTTTGTTTGATTTTGTTTTTATTAAGAACTCTATAAATAGTTGAGTTGTTTAGTTTTGCCTATTGGATCAATTCTTCTCTAGTGCTGTCTTATCCTTCTTAAATTTCTAGTTGTACACATCCTTGGTTTAATTTATGATGTTATGGTTATATTGCAGTAATGTAAATCATTGTGCGGATGTACTGCTATAAATTAGAATGGGAGAACGAGTAAAGGGGAAACATAAATGTTATATTTAATACCCAATTTCTTATGAATTGTAAATTAATTTTATGGTAAAAATAAACATGGTGTATTTGACAACAACACTTGTCTCAAATTTGTATTCGTCCTTGAATTTGTAAGAGAAATACATAGATGCTTGTAATGAAACAAAATTAACTAAAAAAATTGTGTAAAAAAAGGTGAACCAAAATTTTGAAAAATAAGATTTAAGTACTTATTTAAAATACAGTAAAATCTGCACTGAAATAATCAGCAAAATTTAAATCCTTACTTGACCCGGACTATATACATTCCTACTCAATTAAACACTCAGCTCTAGATACCAACATATAACAAGAAGCTATACAAACAGATTCAAGCTCACACAAACAAAACTCCTCAAAAAGAAAAAAAAAAACTAAAATCAACAGCAACTTACAACGGTCTATAACTTATCTTCATACGCCCACAATGGAGTAATCTCCTCCATCAAACCCTTCCTCTTCCGAATCTCTGCAACAATAGCTGCAGCCTGTGATCTCGTCTCCATTGGATCAGACGTCAAAATCTCCCAATGATCAAACAACAGCTGTGGGAAAGCCTGGCCAGATGTTGTAGCCCGCAAATCCTTATCAAATCCGAAAGATGTAAATACTGGTAGATACCCCTTGATGTTGTAAAGTGGCGTACCCAACCTCTGAATCTCCTCAAACACATGCCCTCTTTTCTGATTCATCACACTGTAAATACCCCCGAGTGCACTCTCAGGTGCCTGGATTTCTACCAGGTAGACTGGTTCGAGAAGACGGGGCTTAGCAGTGAGTTGGGCAGCGTACAACACCCGACGCGCAGTTGGAATGATCTGACCACCACCACGGTGGATAGCATCTGCATGGAGCATCATCACAGACCTCAAAGCAGATACCACGCATGTTCTCCTCACAAAGTGCACCATCTTTTGAGGCCCACTGGAAACCTGCCACGACCGAGTCCTTGATTTCATTAAGGTACTGTACTCCCTTACACATGTCCACTACCATGTTAGGCCCAGTCGTCTCAGGTCCAAAGCACCAGATTTTCTTCCCCAAATCTTTGTCCCACGCAAACTCCTCAGAGAGAATCTTAGACCGAATCTTAGGGTCGTCACGAGGCCCAATACGGCCTTCATCTATAGCCTCAGAAAGACCCTCCTCCAAGGGCCGAGCCTCCATATACAACCGGTTGTGCTTGTTGGGTGACTTGCTCATTACAGTGCGGCATGATTTATCTAGCACAGTCTCTCGAAATGAGACGAGAGGAGGAGAAACGATGATCTCAGCACCACCCATGAAATCTTCTTGAAGATCCTTGAGGCAGATTTCAAGGTGGAGTTCACCAGCACCAGCAACTATGTGCTCACCTGATTCTTCAATTGTGCAAACAACCATTGGGTCTGATTTCGAGAGGCGTTTCAGACCCTCAACAAGTTTTGGCAGATCTGCCGGGTTCTTGCATGCCACGGCTTGCCGTACAACTGGAGAAACAGAGAACTTCATGGCACGAATTGGGCACGCGTCGACCTCCTTCTCACTTGTCAGAGTGGCATTTTTAGTTATGTATTGGTCAAGTCCAACCATTGCAACTGTGTTGCCACATGGCACATCTTCCACTGACTCCTGCTTCTTCCCCATCCAGATAACTGTCCTCTGTACGCTCTTAAGGTATAGATCCTTCTTCAGACCAGGGACAAAATTGGGTCCCATGATGCGGACCTTCATGCCAGTGGCAACTTTACCAGAAAAGACACGGCCAAAAGCATAGAACCGACCTTTGTCAGAGGCAGGAATCATTTTAGAGACATAAAGCATTAGAGGTCCCTCAGGGTCACAATTTCTGATTGCATTAGCATAAACATCATCAAGTGGGCCCTCGTACAGGTTCTCAACACGATATTGCTGCGCCTTCGCAGGAGACGGAAGGTGGTATATAATCATCTCAAGTAAAGCACTGCTAGCAGGTAACCAGGTTTGCAAGACCCGCTTCATCAATGCCTTGCCAACCAATTCTTTCTCATCAGATTTCAAGGTCACTCCAAGCTTTTTAAGCATAGGCCAGAGCTTATCTTTCTGATTATTGATGCATAAATTGATGATTTGCTTGATCGGCTCATAACATAATTGCACAAACCCACGCTTGCACGTAGTTGTACCAGTACACCGGCTTGTCCACTTTTTGGTCGCCGGGTCAAAGAAATTCTCACCCCAGAGCCGCTCCATCATCTTTGACTCATCGACCCCAAACTTTGCTGCATACATCTTGGCAAAATTGGTCAGAGTGAAGGCCCAACCGTGCAAACCGGCTGAGAATGCCACTGTTCCCTTCTCAGGGTACACCTGCACATCCCCCAAAAGCACATCCTCATGAGTTGCCATTATCACATTCACATTCTCGATAACATGGTTATAAGTCTGGTACGCCTCCTCCCCATCAAGTTGAAGTTCTAAAAAGCACCGATCCATCTTGTTAACAGTCAACACAGGGCGAATTCTTTCGCCTAGGGCTTGCCGAAGGACAGTCTCAGTTTGGACGCAAACACCCTCAATGCAATCAACAACAACAAGAGCACCATCAGTAATTCTAAGGGCGGCGGTGACCTCAGAGGAGAAGTCGATGTGCCCTGGGGAGTCAATGAGGTTGATGAGGTACTCATTGCCCAAGCGCTCCCCTTTGTAAGCCTTGAGGGATTCGTCAGACATCTCATAATAAAGGGAGATGCCAGTGGACTTGATGGTGATGCCACGCTTAGCTTCATCGGCACGAGTGTCAGTCATGCGCATATCACCGGTCACTTCTTGTGCAATGATTCCGGCTGCAGCCACGAGTGAGTCAGTCAGGGTTGATTTGCCTGTGAGGATTAAAAAAACAGAGTTTATTATTGTAACTTATAACTAAGGATTTGTCAGTGATACTATTGTAGGAAAGGAAAACAAATAAAATTGGAGTTGCTTCAGGAAAACTAATAATCAGATTTTCTTTCTTTGAACAGATCAATGGTATCTAGATCACGCAATTTAATTGTGAATAATGTTAATTAACTTAATTATACTAAAAGAAGTTATATCAACATGTGAATATAAATATCCATCTATATCACCTGGAATTTCTCTTGTAAACCAAAAGTGCTCCTTTTTTAAACTTCTAATTTCTATCATATAATTAATCAGATTACAATTCTATACAGATTCAAGTACAGATCTAATCTGCAAATTCTACTATAAACAAAACATAAGTATACAAGGTAATCTATTGAACTAAAAAGCTTAACACTACCACAAATTTCAAAGTCAAATATTCTCTTAAAATGGAAGTTCTCCTCTAAAAATACATTCTAAGAAAAAAAAAAGTTCTTGTATAGGGGAAAAGTTAACACTACCAGACCTGTGACAATTCATACCAAGGTATAAACAAGTTTTCCCATACACATTACAACAATGTACCAAATAATAATGCAATTGAAAGCAGAAAATAATTATTAAATTAAAATAAAAGCAATGGTATGTATATCAAACAACTATCTTCTTAGAAACTAAATTAAAAAATAAAAATAATTATACTAAAACTCTATCAAACTCATGAACGTTAAATTGATCCGTCCATAACAGCTGTGATTCCTGTTGTCAAACTAGCACACTATAGCGCACACTATTTTTAATTTAAATAGTTCTTATAAACGTTTGCACAAATATAATAAATTGTTAGATTCATTAAGTAAAGCTAATGTGTGCTATGCTTTCTAAGATGATAAAATATTAGTGCATTAATAAAACTTCATTTTGTTTTTATAGCTTGACTTTGTACTAAATGAATTCGAAAATTTCCAAATTTTGCTTGTACATGCATTATTCGTGAAGTATATTGGCTTCAACTGTTTGGATTCGTTATTTGACGACAATCCGATATATTTTTAGAGTTGTGCTTACCAAACTCTCTAAGTGAGTATATCACAAGCTAGCTTTGCTCAATATTCAATCTCATGACATGATAAATTTGTCTGAAACTTAAATATAAAGGAGTAAAATTAAAAAATCTTCAGACAGAATTCGTTACCATAGAAAATACAGTACTTCTAAAATAAGAAGTTTAATTGATAGTTTAATTAATTGCTGGCCTATCTAACGGTACAAATTAGTGGTGTCAATAGTATCTTTTTAGCTGTTTAGCCGACCCGTATCGTATTCGATAAAACGGGTATAGATAAGAGTTTTTTCGTTAGTTTATTGGGTATGGGTAAGAATTTTTTTTCGTTAACTAAATGGGTATGGATATGGGTAATGACTATTTCGTACCCGTTATCTTACAGGGTAATTATAAAATCTAAATTATATATATTCAAATTCAATATTTATTTACTCTTCCATAATTCCATTTTGGTGCCTCTATAATAAAATTTGAGTAATAATTAGTGATGTATTTTTGTTATTTAGCAGTGTATGTCTTTTGTTATTAGAAAAATGTTAAACACATTATTTAGATTAACATTATTTTAGATTAACGTTATTAGAAAAATGTTATTATGTTAAGTATGTTTTGTTATTTAGTTAAATAATTGAATTTTTTTTTAAATAGACGTGTGAGCTTTTGAATTTTCTTATTTTGTAAAAAATAATTTAGTTGGAATTGATTGCATATTTATTTTTATTTTTATTGGTAATGCAATTACATGTGTGAAATGAATTAGTTTTTGATGTTTTATTTGTAAAATATAATAAAATTAGTTATCATATTAGTATTAGATTAGTATTAGATATTATTCACCCGCTACCGTTTTGTTACCCAATAATATTAACGGATAAGAGTAGAGTAAGATATGATCAATTTTTAATGAGTAAGGATAGAGTATAGATAAGATCAATTTTAATTGGTATAGGTATAAATATGCCTCCACCCGACCCATACTGTACCTATTGACACCCCTAATACAAACAAGCATTATCATAAAAGATAACAATCATGCAACCAAACTTAGAAAAAAGAAGTGTATTTCATATATTACCATGATCAACATGTGCCACAACAGACATATTTCTGATATTCTGCTTCCGATCCATAATCTTGCGTAACTCTTCAACCGTGAACTTCACCATCTTAATTTGCTTCTCTTGAAGGTTGCGGTACTAACTATGACTTGAGTTTCTGCAAAATTACATTCAAAGAGGAGATTAAATTTTAAATAGTACAGAATAAAGCTGAGATTGATGAAGAAATCAACTTTAAAGAGGAGAGGCGAACCTAAAGCTTTACGTTATACTTTTTCTCGGTGAGTAAATAGGTAGTTTGTAATAAAAACAAGAAGGGAAGGATAGAATAGCATAAATAGAGCAATTTGACTGCGAGGGAGATGTTCGGTACATATCGGTAAAATAACCCGCGGGTTTACATGCATAATGTGATCTTGAAATCGTCTCTGTTTGGAAAGAATAAACGGAGATATCCTGTACAAAGACCACTTTATAATTGAACCCAAAAAGAGGAAGAAAATACTATTTCTAATCCTCCACTCCTCCGTGACAAGCAAATGATAATTTAATTTTGTTAATTGAGAATAATTGTTTAGAGTAGCAGGCTTGCAGCAATACCAATAGATGGACTCCAATTATAAAAGGAAAATTATTTTTATGTAACAAAGATATAATTGATACAAGAAAGAACTAAAAAAACAACAATAACGAGACAAAATGAACAAAATATGCGATTAAATTTTATTACTACATTAAATTTATAATGAAAAGTTAAGAATTAAGTAATTTGTATTTCAGCCAAATACAAGTGTTTAACAATAATTAAACTCAATGTCAATAACATAGCGTTATATATAAAATATATTAGGGAGAATGGCATGTATACCCCTCAATAATCTTGAAATTACATATTTTCTCTCTAAAATACATAATATCATATTTACCTTTCTAAATTTAAAAAAACTCACAAATTCACCCAATCTATTGTCTTTTTTTTTTAATTAAAACTCAATTTACTTTTAGTAAAATAATAAAAAAAAAATATATAGTTTGTAATGTTAAGTCTTCTAACTTGTCAGTTCCATGGATAAATGAGTAAGAAAATTGACCACTTGCCTTCACAATCGATCAATCAAAAAATTGAAATCTCTCTTAAAAAGGCTATTTATTTTATTGTTTAGTAAAGGATAAATCATTATTTTATAAATTTAAAATGAGTTTTAATTAAATGATATTAATTGGATAACATTTGTGAGTTTTTAAAACTTATAAGGATCAATATGTTGTTATGAATTTTAGAGAGAGAAATACATAATTCGATGTTTTTGAAGGGTATACATGAAATGAAATTCTCCCAATATATATATTACAAAATGTTTAAATTCCTTGTTCAATATGTAATGGGCATAAAAGATTTTCAAGAGTTAATTACAAAAATTGAAGTTGCAAGTGTATAAAAAAAATGTTTATTTTTTGGAAACGTGAAGAAAATTCCATACATCAGCAGAAACGAAAAGTCTTGTTAAAATCAAGGGATATCAAATGTTATAAAACAAAAATGAGTGAGGTTATTACGTGCATAGCGCAAATTGATTTATCGTATTAATAATTTTGAATGGTCTAGAATTGTTAGATCAAATGATTTTTTACTTGTATACTTTTATATAGAGAATCAACTATTTGAATTTTAAACATAAAAATATTAATTCATAGTACAAAACAATGCACGCTATCCACCCTATGCATTGTACCATAGCATCACTCATAAAAAAAATTAGATGACACTGAAAGGCATGTAATAAAATGTGCCAAGTCACCGAAAGTAAACATCTAAGATGGTTAGGTTATCATTACTATTTAAATAAACTAAGACGGTCAACAATTTCAGTCTCAGACACTTAAAAAAGTTTACTAGCTGGATAAGAAAAATAAATTATAGGCGCCTTGTTTACCAAGTTTTTGATATCATCGTTGATTTTTTTTTTTTTTTTGCTATTACTTTAATTCTTTGAACAAACCTCGTCTTCCAAGGTAGCCGGTAAATTGAACCGCATCACAACTTCCCTTTGTTTTTTTTTTTTTTTTTTGCTATTTCATAATATGCTTAAAAGACAATTTTGTACAGAAAAAAATTAAAACACATGGTACTCTCATTGGTGGGCGATCTAAAGCGAAATAATCAGGACAAAAGAAAAAAAAATCATTTTTATAAAAAATAATATCAAAGACTGCTTCACAACTCAACGGGTAAAGAAAAGAGAGAAATGAGGGATAACCAAACCTGACCGGAACCCATTTATTCATCAACAAGACAACAATAAAATTTGAGGGGAAGAGAGCAGGTAAACTTTATGTATAAACTCAACAATAAAATTCGAGTCTGTATCCTCCAAGATATCATAATATTTCAGTTAATCTAAAGCCGAGCAAAAAAAAGGGAGAATTTCATATATACCACTCAAAAACTATGAAATTACGTATTTACCATCCAAATTTCTATAATTACATATTTACCATCCAAAAATCTAATAACTCACATATTTACCCAATTAATCAAAACCTAAGATTAATTAGAGATTAATTAAGTTTAATATTATATAAACAATATAATTAATAATGAACTAGTCCCTTCCCCTTCTACAATCAGAATTATTTTCTATTTGCCGCTAAAATCTAGCATCTCTCCCGCGTCCTTTCATTCCCTGCTAAAACCTTCTCCCCATCAAGCTAACTCAAAACCTATAAAGAACAGTAAGAGAAGATTGAATACGAAGAAGAAGAAACACTCGCGCCGGAGGAGATAGATAGACTTAGATGGGAGCTTGGAGTAGAATCACCTCCAATCGAGTAAAGTCTTTGATTTTTTCTATTTCCCACAATTTTTTCATGCGACAACGTCTATCACACTTAACGGGCTGAGACCCAAAATCAGGTTCCCACTTGGCAAAAGAACTTATCACACTTATCTTATTTTCAGCGAGAACTTGATTTTGGATACTTTTTGTATTTTTTTATTTTGAGGCATCTCTTTCTTGGTTTTCAATTATTCCTCGGATATTTATGTCATATGGGGTGGGATCAGGTTTGTCTTTTGTCTCAATTTCATTATCAGTAGGTAATCGGAGAGAATTCAAGTTTTAAGTTCAAAAGGTAAGATAATATCATGCTAGCCTTAAGTGGGACCTACTACTTGTTTAATTCAGTTGATTCAGGATCTAAGTTAACATCTTTCTGCACGAGAAGAAAAATTTGTCAGAAAAAGGCTGAGAATTACAATTCTCTTCACACTAGCACTGTAACTCGTAATCTTTGAATAATTCCCATAAGGGAGAGAAAGAAATGGTGCTAAGTTAATTCTTGATTAATTATAGTTTTAAGAATGTTAAACATAATTAATCTAATTTTTGGGTATATTTGATATATAGTAAAGTTATATTGGGTAAATATGTGAGTTATTAGATTTTTGGATGGTAAATATGTAATTATAGGAATTTGGATGGTAAATACGTAATTTCACAATTTTTGAGTGGTATATATGAAATTCTCCAAAAAAAAAAAAATTCGGTGCCAATATTATTGTGCTTTGAGATTCGTGCAGAAAAATTTAAACGATCCCGATTTTCCACACATCAACTAAAAATTGAGACATCTCAGGGATGCGAATTCTCCCCCCTCCTTTCCTCTATTTCATTTATACGATTAGGTACCACTTTATTAATAAAAAATGAACATGTGAATAACACTATAATTAAATAACAATCCTAATAACAAAGGAACAAAAAACTATCAACAAAAATAGGTTCTTTAAATTTGATGCTAAAAATTAGCAGTCAGGCCTAAGATGAAGACCATGGGTTCCCCATTAATTGAGCAAACTCAATCTGGGCGTCTTCAAATTTGCCCAAGGTTTTTCTAACAACAAACAAACAAAAAACTTCATTTGTAAAACTACAGAGAATTTGAGGATCAATCAATTCCAGCCCTACTTCTTGACGTACGCTTTTTGATATGAAAATGATTTTCATGTTTCCGCAATGTAGCACATCTTAAATTTAAAATTCTGATATAACTTCTATCAAATGGCTTTAAATGTAACCAAACTCTAAACAGAAACAATGTTCTTCACCTAAGAGAATTTAAGATAAATTAACACCAACTGCAAAATAAATTAGAATTATACTTCAGAAAGCAAAAGACATCTCAATTGCCTGGCCAAAGGTTAACAAGTGGCTTTCCATTTTGGCATTTCTGTATACAATTCATTGCAGTTTGTCTTAACTGTTCCTCCACAGATTCCATCTTAAGGCTGCCATCAACAACCTATTACAAAAATAGTGATAACAAAAAAAAAAAAAAAAAAATCATATCCTGAGTTTAAAAACAAAATAGCAACCTAAAATATTTGCAAGTTGCTAATGAAAAATGAGCAAATTTACTAATTCAAAAATAAGTTGATGATTTCACAAGGTATTGAGAGATATGAGTTACCTCCCAAGAAGAATCACGAAGGGCGTAATAATGCTCGGCCACCTTCTTTTGGAACTCCAATTTCTCGTACCTCTCAGTACCATATCCTCCCCTTTCGGCTGCTTTCTGAAATATTCCACAATTCAGTGCTCAAAATCAGTAATCAAACATCTATACTGGTATCAGAAATATACCAATTGAGCATGTATCAGACCAGTAGATCTGTGCCATTTGGTTATGGACCGGACTTCTCTTTCAAGTATAACTCTATGGTTTGATCTGTAATTGTTGAAGCTTTACAAACAGTCAGCTCAGAACTGGTACAGGAAAGTACCACCAGGTTAACCCTAAATTCCAAATTGTACCAGTATTTTTTATCACCAACTAGTCTCTTAGCATAAATAGACATAAATCAATAAATTACCTCAGGCAGGATATCAAGATATAAGACCAAATCAGGAGCTATTAAACCCTCCTCTGGAGCCTGTAATTACATGACTACACAAATTATTCATCACAATTTTTACAAAAGGATGCTCACATTTAGTGTACAACGTTTTTCTTCAACAAAGATTTCACCTTGCACCACTGGAAATCAAGTCCTTTAGCAGCTGAAAAGGCAACACCAGAGTAAGAGTACCGGTCTACAATGAGGGTTGTTCCACTTGTTAGCTTACTCTCCATTAAAGCCCTGTCAGAAAGCAATTAATCAAATTCTCTCTTCATTGTACTGATCTACAATTAGCATTTACAATCTATACTTTCCAGTAAATTTCAGCCAAAATTACATAATGGAACCTCAAAATGTCTTCATTCAACAGAAACCCTCGAAGATAACATATCTCATGACCCAAAATATCAACAAAAATATTGAAAAGAAAAAAATATATATATTGTATCCGACTGGTAGAATAGTGCGAGGAAACAAACCTTTTCTCCCAACGGTTTGCACTGAAGAGAAGATGAATAACTTTATCATCTAAATGTGACTCGTTCGAGAGGTATGAAGAAATCATTTGGCCAATAACTGTCGTTCTGTCAGGGAACCGCCATGCCTCCACTGACAACCCCTTCCCTTGCAAATAGGAAACCAATTTTGCGCATTGTGAGCTCTTCCCACTCCTGTCTAGACCTTCTAGAACTATGAGGGACCCGCGTGCCACTGAGGTCTTGTTCTCAGTACTTTCCATTTTTATAGAATTGTATGATCTTTTGATGGGTTGTTTGAATCTTATTATGTTCCTTGAGAAACCTACTCCTGAAACCCTAAAACAAAAATTCCGTCTTAGTAAAATAGATACACAAAAACCTAGTTAGAGATTTTAACCAAATATAGAGTAGAAGATATTTATTACCAGTTCAAAGAGATTGCTCTGATCGTGGTCCGGCCTAGTAAGCTCATAAGAGATTATGAAATTTGTAGATAATCTGGCTGGAATAGTAAACAATAAAATATATCAGAAATCACTATAAGATAACATTGCGCAGTACACAGAGAAAAAAAGAAATATAGAGACTATCACTTTCCCTATTGATTGTGCGTAAAGTAGGTACCTTTACCTTACAATCAAGCAGTAGTCCATTGTTGCGTTGCCATCATGGTTTGTGAATTCTATCTGCTGCACACGATCCGATTCGTTTATTAGCCAAAGAAGAAAGCGCTTTTGCTCTGGGCGAGACAACCCAACGCTTGAATAGGGGGCGGAAATGCGGCTGGCTGGTTGACTTGTCCGACTCGCCGGCCGTCGGAGCGAAGCACGCCGATTCTCAAATTAGAAGTGACTGTTCATTGGAAGAGAGATTTAGGGAAGCGTTTAATAATGTGTCGTTAATTAAAACGAGGAAAAGATGGGTTTAGGGTTTAGGTTCGGTCGGGCTGTTACCGACTGAAAGACTGAGATCCAACGCGTTATCGGACGGGTAGAATGAGATCTGAGGTTATATTTAGCACGACTTTCAAAGCATCTCCCCTGTAATTCAATAGGTTTTAAGATAAATTTCGTTGAATTTCACCTAACTTTGTCATATGTCACAAATTATGAAATCAGGTTGTGATACTTAATTTTTGTCTGTTTTAAATTAGTGACAAAGTTAATGCGACGTTATCATTACCTGTAAATGTTTGCATCATATAATTCCATTTTTGTTGTAGTTGTCAATATTACAATATTAGAATATCATATGTACTCTAAAACCTAAATTACACCATATTGATGAACTATATATTAGAATATCATATTAATCAACTATATATTGAATCTAAATAACAATCACATGTACTTAAATTATCAACAGTATATTGAAACTTAAGTAAAAGCATATTGATCCCCGGTTCAAAGCAACGATTACAACCTTAGAAGTTTAGTAAATGACTCTTGAATCCTGATATACTTAGTAGCCACTACCAAGCATTTTCAAAAGAATAAAAGACTCCGAGTCCTTATCTCGTTCTAAGTCCAAAAAAAAAGCTTACAAGATAACAACAATAAGAATCAGTTTTCAGTCTAGTGGCAAGAATAACACTCTATGTGTGAGAGATTGTGGATTCAAAACTCCAATAACTCCAATAAAGAATCATTTATGAACAATTAAATGGAAGTTGGTAGGTTTGTCCAAAGCTCTTTTGACAAAAGCTCCACTCATAATTTAGTTATCTAGAAACATTAAATAATATCAGTGAAATCTTTCATTTTTTTTTTGCTGTCTGTATTTTCCTAATAATTTAAATAAATTAGAATATAGGATTAATGTTCCCATATGTTAACGAGGCTATTGATACTGCTAGTACAGTAATATAGCATGCCATAATACTGATACAATCATACCAGCATGCATACGCATTTTAGAAACATACTAGCCGCACTGCTTAGCAAAAAATGACTGATGAAATATTATGGAAGGATGAAATGGGTGTTTAATATGAACCAACAAATATTTCACTAATTAAGCGCTAAGAACGAATGTAACAATCCTATCTTTTTGAACATTTATTGTCAAGTTTTCTCAATCAACAACAATGGTCAATTGGTCTAAAGGATATAGAAAGCTCTCTCTCTATCTCTGTAGGAATTTTTTTTTTTAGAACTAGTTTAGTGACAAAAATAATATTTTCCGTATAAAAAATCGTAGATTTGAAACTCAGATAGGATAATTCATTGTGGATATAAAATAGTCAGATGACTTTGACTTCCAACCTTTACTCAATAAATTCACGGGGAAGAGACCGTTGTCGCCTGTCAGTCTACTCCTGCCACCTCCTTCCTCTATGTCCCTCTCCTTTCTTACCCTTTTACAGTTTTACCCCATGAACCCAGTGGTCCAATTTGTTGCCACGACAAACACTCTATTCGCCGATATGTGACGTGCTGGGAAGAAGAGGAATGCAATTAGACATGAACTACAAGATGTGCAGTCAGTGCTCATGTGAAAACGCGATACACTTGTTCTTCCAATGTCAATTTGCCTTTGCAGTATGGGTTTCACTGGAGCGTAGAATGGGTTTCAAGATCATGGTGTCGAATTCAGATATTGAGGTTCTATGGATACCGAGAAATCTAAACTAGTACCGATGGTTGTCTTTTTTCATGTGCACGATGTGGGGAGTTTGGAAACAGAGAAACAAAAAGCTTTGTCAGATGAGATTTTATGTAGATTGCTCCAAAGTTATGCTTATCCTTCAAAACTAAACAGCGGCGAAGAGTCTCCCCCATCTCTATGCTCGCCGGAGAAGCGGAAAACGTTATGATCGGTTGAGGATTAAATATAACCATTTCCTCAGATGAGAGTGTGAGAGGCGGCGGCGGGGGTCGGAAGGGGATATAGCTCGACAGTGATCAGATACTATGACCTAATCTACGAAGCACACTCCATGAAAAAAATGAAAGAATCCCCCTAAAGTAACCCAAATTCTGAGTTTAGACCCGGACCGGTGAAATGTACGGGCCTCTTTAATAATCGTGCCAATGCAGATCGGACGGTCCAGATCCTAAAGCTGAGAGAGGTTCCTTATTCCAACTTAATTACAGCTTTAATCTCTTGCTCAATAGATTCTTTAGGATTTGAAGGAACCATTAGGAGTTTCAAAAGATATATTTTGATGAGGAATTGACAATTATCGGATTGCGTGTATCGAATTTCAGTCATTTGAATTTGACTAATTAATTTAGATTTGGTATGTATATCAGTACATGGGATATAGTCTGTTTTTTATTTAACTTTTAATTTGAGCTTTGAATATTTGGTTGGAACATGATACCAGCGTTATTTTAAAGTAAATAATTAAGGTTTATAGGAATCAGTCTGGTTCTGAGCTAAGACCTGACTGATTCTTTTTTAGATCTAGATGAGTTTGATCTGGTTTTGATTAGAGGGTTACTTGTACCATCTATAATTTTTTCTTATTTTATGTTGTTGGATTTAATTTGGTTGGTTAGATATAAATTTGATGAGCAGAACTGGTGTTTCTAATTAATTTCACTAAGTCTTCTTGTGAGTTTAACTCTAAAACCTATCAAATTGGCTTTAAATGACGAATTCGAACTGTTCAAACCCGTTTACCTTAGATGTGTTCACATGCGAAATTTTTTAATTTTTCAATTTTTTATAGAATTAAATGGTCAAAAAAAAGAAATTTTATAAAATACCTTTTCTTTTCAAACTAACAAACAAAATACTTCATTTTCAAAATTATTAACAAAATGTCCTTGTGGACTCCAATTTTCTCTTCTCTTCCCCTCCCTCCCACTCTTTTACATTTACTCCATAATTCATTTTTCATTTTTGGAAATTACAGCTATAGCAATGCTTTCATGGATTCTTTTTTTAGAAAAATTCTGTAAGAATGCTGTTGTAATGCGTACAAAAAAATTAAGAATAAAATATTTTAAAATTTTATTTGCTAGAATTGTTTAAATGTATATTACATTTAAATATCGTTGCTATTTTTTTAGCTTTTTTAATCTCTAAATTTTGTATTGTGTTGTTGGTTCTGACATATAAAATAGATAGGAACGGAATGATACATCACTGTTATCAACCATTTCACCGCTTAATAATTATTAAACAATAATAAAATGTATATAATGAAATAACATAATATATCTAATATTATAAGAATAACGATTATAAATAAATAATGTAAAATAATAATAAGCTCATTCACTATTAATTGAACTCATTTACTATTATATATGAATTATTTAATCTGTGTTTTGTAACTTTTTTTTTTAGTTGGATCAAATTAAAAACCATATTTGTTTTTTTGTTATTTAATGGTTACGAAGTGAGTCCTGAAATTTAAGCAATGAATAATAAGGTCCTAATTATTTTACTAAGGGAGAAAAAACTACATTAATGAGGCTGCAAACAAAACGATTGAGCAATTAGCACAATTTATTCAAGCAGCATCAAACTCTGTATAGACAGAATTCATATGTTAATTAAAAAAGATTTTAATAAATAAACCAACATCATATATTATAATGATATTTTTAAAGATACAAATACAAACAATTTTAGAAAATAAACTTTAAAAATATATATTCTAAATCTTTTTGTACGGATTGGTACATAATTTTAAAAAAATAAGAAATTATGAAAATATTGCTACAGTTGTAATTTTCAAAAATGAATAATGAATTATGAAGTAAATGTAAAAGAGTGGAAAGTAGGGGAAGAGAGGAGAAAAGTGGGGTCCACAAGGGTATTTTGTTAATAATTTTGGGAAGAGGGTATTTTGTTTGTTGATTTGAAAAAGAAGAGTATTTTATAAAATTTCCCGTCAAAAAAACGTTCAAAAAATGAATACATTAAAATTAATTGATAAACTTTCTAATTTTGACTGCTTGACTTTAAACTTAATTAATTCGAAAAAAAAAAAAATTTGCATGTAGACGCATCATTTGTAAGGTAGATGGATTTTAACATTCGGATTTGTCATTTAAAGTCAATTCAATAGATTTTAGAGTTGAGTTCACAAATAAGTTTGGTAAACTTAGGAACACCATAATTCTACTCAAATTTGATTAAAAAATTAGGAGTCAAGAATATATCAAAATGTAAGACCAATTAAAATTTTCTTAGGGTAAGTTAATATTTGAAATTTCTTTTTAGAAATCTACACAGAGGCTGTGAAGTCGTGAGCGGAGTTCAAACTCTCGACCTTCTGATAGCCACAGATAGCCACAGTTTCTAAGTCAATTTTGGAATTAGCATGATCATATATATCACATATGACTGATAAAAATATCTTTTATTAATATGGACAGGCGATCAAGTCAAAATTGATACATTCTCTCCTTTGGAGGAGGGAAATGGCAAAATGATGTCTTTAATTTTTAGCTAAAGATAAAGAAAAGACTAAACATAGCAATAACAAGTCTAAATTCTCTCTCATAAAGCTCATTCGTTTAGAATGCCTAACATATTTTCAAATTGGATTTTGGCTTTAATTAGGATGATAATCCCCTTTTCTTCGCCTTTGGTGCTATAGCAAAACTTTTTTGTTTCTCTCTCTCCTTAGATTCTATCATCAACAAATCCCTTTTCTATTACCAGATATTATGAAAATTTATCACAAACCAACAAGAGAAAGAAAGAGATAGCCATGGCTACAATGAAACTTGGTTCAAAAACAGATTCATTCCAGCTGCAGGGTCAAACATGGTAACTACAATCTCTCCTCTTTTACTTGATAGGGAATAAAAACCATTTTCTGATATGTGCACACTTTTAGATTTCAGTTTTTCTTGAATTTGCATTACTGTTCATTTTTATTATGCTTTGGTGTTCTAGGATCTTAAATCTTCATGGTTGTTTCTAATTTTTGGTGGAAATGTGAATGAAAAGTATATATTTCAGAATAATATATATATTCATTTTTTCTCTCTTTCTGATTGTGTATTTCATTTCAGGCTTTGTATGACTGATCTGGCAAGTGATGTAAATGTTAAGGTTGGCGAAATGTCGTTTCATCTCCATAAGGTACAAATTTGTCTCTTCAAATTTCACAACTTTTCGCCTCTTAATTTATTTTGGTAATTTATCTGAACATCTTGTTTGAATTTTGGTTTAGTTTGAGCATGTAATGTAAGCCTGAAACAAACAGTTTATTAACACACAAATCAGTACCAATCAAGTTTCAACTTGGCCTTGATTAAACAACTAATCATTTACAAATCCTTGTGTCTAAACTGAATTAAAACCAAATTCTCATTTCTTGGTCCACTTTTCAGTTTCCTCTAATAAATCGAAGTGGAACACTCCAAGAGGAAATCAACAAAACTCAAGACGACGAATCGGGGAATTGTGTTGTCAATCTCTCTGACATCCCCGGTGGATTCCAGACATTTGAACTTGTAGCCCGATTCTTCTATGACATAAAAATTGAACTCAATGCACACAATATCGTTGCTCTTAGCTGTGCAGCTGAGTTTCTCAAAATGACCGATGAATTTGGTGATGGCAATTTAATAACTCAGACAGAGAATTTTCTTAGAGAAGTTCTCTCCAACTGGAACGACTCCATTAGAGCGCTTCAGACATGCGCGGATGATGTATTAGAACATGCCGAGAAGTTGCACATTGTTTCGAGATGCATCGATTCTATCGCAACAAAAGCATGTGCTGAACCGGGTACGTTTGGTTGGCCGTTATTGCATGAGAGTTATTCAATGGAGGAGTCGGTGTTGTGGAACGGGATCATTGATACAAAATCATCAAAGCCCCTAGGTAGGGATTGGTGGTACCGGGATGTTTCATACCTCAAATTTCAGATGTATAAGGAACTGATTAAAGCATTAAAATCAAAAGGAATGAAACCCGGAGAAATTGCGGGTTCTTTAAAGCATTACTCGAGAAGGTATTTGCAGGGGTTGAGCAGACGGCCAAGTCAGCAAGATCCCTCGGCAAGTACCTCTTCTTGGACCATAAGTTCAGAGAAAGACCAAAGGCGCCTTTTAGAAGAGATAGTTGATCTCCTTCCTACAGAAAAAGGCGCGGCACCAACCCAATTCCTTCTCAGCCTCCTGCGTACTGCTGTAGTACTTAATGCAAATCCTGCATGCAAAGAAAACCTAGAGAAAAGAATTGGGACTCAATTGGATGATGCACAAGTAGAAGATTTAAAAATCCCAAATGTCACGTCATCGAAAACTTTGTATGATGTGGAGTGTATGCAGCGCATACTGGACCATTTTATATTTGCGTACCAGTCAAGTTTTGCGGCCTCACCTGATATTGTAGAAGAGGGTCAGACGGTACCAGCGGCAGTTGAGGTTTTGACGCCTATAACCATGGTGGGAAGACTCATAGATGCATATCTTGCCGAGGTTGCATCAGATGAGAATTTGAAGTGCGCGCAATTTCAGGCCATAGCAGCCTTGGTGCCTGAATATGCCAGGCCTTTAGATGATGGGATATACCGTGCAATCGATATTTACCTTAAGGTAATTGTTTAAACTTTTAGTTTGGAAAGCATGCACTGTGATTTTGGATTTTGGGTTTTGCATTTAGGTACTTGCCAGTCAGGCATGGTACAGAATGTACCGGTCACGAGTCATAAACTCTATTCAGTTAGGTTTCTCTATTGAAACCCCATCTAAATTATCTATATTTTTTTAAGTCAGCCTTGCTAAATTAAGCTATCAATTTATGGATTCCCACCAAAGTATTTGTATTATCTATAAAACCATGTCTTAATTATCTATCTTTTAATGGCTGGTTTAATTTTTTAGTGAGGTTGACATGTAATTTTGCAGAAAAATCCGTCAGTGGTAGATGTGCATTACAAGCACTGCTACTGCTCCACAGTAAAACATCCCACCTAGAACTGGCATAGACCAAAAAATTCAGAGCCTTCTAAAGATCTATCACTGTTGCTTCTAAATGTTAAATATCATAAAGACAGTATAACTTAAAAAAAATTCCCAAGAAAATAGCCATGAATTTTTTTTTTTTGACCCAACCCGGTATCCTGAGACCGACGAATCTAGATCCAGTGTGGTACCCTACCGTGTAGAATGAGATCTGCATCATCCTTTTTAACCTAGAACTGATCTTAAAGCAGACCCCTTACAATCCAAATAGGTTCCAAAATTATTTTGGCTCAGCTGGGAGCTCATTCTACCATGCGGTACCCCAGAGGATATGCTTCCAAAACCAACCCGAGAACTTGAGAAGTCAAAAACCCAGTACCCAGCCTAACTAGACATGGTACCAAAAGCTGGTCCATTTTGCCACCTCTAGATGTTCACAGAAGTATGAAAATATGTAGCGGCGGATTCAAGTAAAATGAATGGGGCTCAATTGACCCCCCATTAATTCTTTTGTATTATTTTTTGTATTTATGTTTGATTTTATATATAATTTAGAGTAAAATAACGTGGTACTGTAAAATATGGGTCCTGATTAATGATTTTTGTGTTTTAGGCACATCCAAAGATGACAGACTCTGAGAGAGAGCAGCTATGCCGGCTCTTGAACTGTCAGAAACTATCCTTAGAAGCATGCACACATGCTGCCCAAAATGAAAGGCTACCCCTAAGAGTCATAGTACAGGTTCTATTTTTCGAGCAGCTTCGCCTTCGGACCACTATTGCCGGATGGTTCTTTGTCTCTGACAATGTGGACCAAAATGGCTCTCGCATCCTGCCAAGGAGCAGCAATGGAGATGCCACTGGAGAAGAGAATGGAGGGGCCAAGCTCACAATCGATGAGATCAGATTGCGGGTCTCTGAACTCGAGAAAGAGTGCAATGGTATGAAACAAGAGATTGATAACATCGGCAAGTCAAAGAGTAGCAGTAGTGGCCCTTTGGGTTTTATATGTAGGAGGTTGGGTTTTGGCAGTACGAGGTCGATACAACAAGCTGATCAGAAAACCACAGACAGTAAATGTTGATGTAGTAGTAGAAACTAGAAGTTATTTTAGTTGATTTTGTTAATGTTTGTGTAGTTTACTATTCTTTTTTTTATATATCTTTGCATGTCAAATGTTAAAAGTGTAAAATTGTTCTTAATTCAAATAAATTTTATCTTATTATGTTTCCAGGCGTTTCCGCATCCAAGCTAGAAGTTGATAATAAGTTAATAACATCACTGCCTCAAGGCTCTTTTCAGACCGTTAAAAAGAATTATGATTTGAATCTTACAAAACGTAAATTTGTTTATACATAATTTCGATAGATTGAATTAAGCAGCTTGTACAAACTGTTTAATAGTAAAAATCATAAATTAAAATTTGAATGCATAACACAAACAGATCGCGTGTTATGCTAATACAAGTGACTCACTCTATTAGTTTACATTAAATGAAATTATGGATATCTCCCTACTGCCTCATCATTTCTATCAAATACAACTTAAATTTTATTTCTCTATCAAATACAATTATTATTTATCCAATTGAATGAATAATTTTAAAACCATCGTTTTTTTCAAAAAAAAATAATAATAATAATCCGAAGAGTAGAAGAAGATTCTTGAAATATACCGAATTTGGTTTGTACATAATTTCGATAGATCGAATTGAGCGGCTCGTACAAACCGTTTCATCCTTGTAAATAAATATAAATAAATATTTAAATTATTAGCACCCAACAAATCTGTGCTATGCACAATATAAATTCATCACTCAATTAATTCATATTGTAATAAATAGTTTGAATCAAACTATGGAAATCTTCCTATTGATAAGTGATTCGGAAATTCAGTTCATGACATAATATATTTTTTTTAAATTACATTCGTCAAATATGTCTTTTTAGACTATATATCTATGCATCTCATCTATGAGATGTGTCCTTCAATTAGAATCATTTCTCGCATGTGTTATTGTAGTATTCCCTAGCAAAGAATATAAACCGAATTATGGATATATATAATAAATTGCGTATTGTAGTATTTTGTGGGGATTATATCTACATCAGATTCTATCTTCAAAACGAGGAGTCCAAATTATGGTAGAGAAATCAATTTTAAGTTTGCCTTCCGCGGTCGATCATTGCTTCTTTTCATTCAGAACCAGGACAATAATACTCTTTTAATAACTAAATTCTCATTCTTTTTTATTTTTCCACATCAACTTAAATGTTTCCAGAATCTTCAAAAAGGAATAAACATAGAGGTGATGAAATACATTTCTTGGTATTCTTTCCTGTTCAATTGGTCATCGATTTCAGAGATTTGTGCAGTGCATTGCCTATCGATCACTTGATTCACTGCATTCCCATACCTCAACTCAGATGGTGCAGCTTCCTCAAAGGCCCAGATGTTCTTTCAAGTCCCTGTATTTGTGACAAGTTCTTTTGAGATGAATTCTACTTTAAAAGATTTAAGTACATATGTGCCTTTACATAAGTTGGGCAATACTGAATAAGACTCTATACAACATTCAGAGTATCACAGATGGTCCATTCCAACCCTTTACCCCTTATTTCAAATTAAGTAGTTTTCCTGTACAGATGTTCCATATATATGTTTTCATAAATTTATTACAGTCAATGTATATATTACATCTCTAACAATTTGCACTAGGTTTTATGAAATTGGTTGCTTTTATTTTATTAGTATTTTAATAAACCAAATAATTTTGTGAAAAAATTAACCAGATTAAACTTTGAATGAAAAAAAAAAATCAAAATACACCCAAATTGCAAGACATTATCAAGTATTGCAAACTATTCCCTTTTTAAAATCCCTATTTCAAACTAATAATAAAAGATGGTGTTTACTTGCAGCGGGGGACACTGCACTCTGCTTCCTTGCAAGTTTCAGCATGGAATCGAAGGAGGTACCACATCCTATTGCAGTGAAGACATCCTTTAGCCAAACGAACTTGGCACAACTTGCCATGGTGAAACAATGCCTTCATCTTGCGACATCTTTGGTGGCAATATTGTCCAGATTGGCACTTCGAGGAGTGTAGCAGCACATCCAAAATAGGCTTCACCTGCATTAAGACAAAAAAGAACATATTTATAAACTAAGGCAATTCATAATGGAGTAATCTTCCTACTAATAATCATCATTGTTATTACATGGCTACATAATCTTCCCATGTAGTATAAAAGCTAGCATCCATATTTTTACATGTCCACAATTGCCCGTCTAATTTTTCAATTATTAAATCCAAAGTTCTTAATATTGATATATATCCACCACTTCATTCGAACCCATTTTCTTAAATCCACCACCTAAAGTTATTACAGTTAATGAAGCATCAGAAATCAAGTTCAAAAGGCCATATTCTAGCCATAGATCAAAGAAGCATCTTGGACAAACAATCCCCAAAAAGTTTAATAAAAAAAAAACAATAACAAACAAATCAATGAACAATGCACCTTCAACTCTGCCTCTTGCCGAGCCTTCTCGTTCTGGGTAGTCAACTTGTGGGGATGATTAAAAATCCCCTCCTTCTGGTAGCATCGGTTGCAAACTTCAAAGTTGGGGCAGACCTTGCAGTACCAGCCCTGACCAGTCTCGACATTATGAGCACAAACATTACATCTAACCACAAAGTTGCAAATATCACATTCAGCCTCTTTGCAGTTGTTGTTGTGCTGACGGAGAAAGTAAATCAGTTCCTTGCAGTTGCTACTACAACTCTTTGTATTCGCGATCAATTTCTTGATCTCCTGACAGAAGCCGTATGAGCAGGTATGTGAGGTGCATTTCCACGAATGTCCGATTGGATCTACAATTGCTCCAATCTGCACAAACTCACAACAAAATAAGAAAGAAATTACTTAATGTTGTTTACCACGAATATCATAAGGATCAGAATTAACTATATTTTGTGATGCTCCAGCCAATAAGGAAAAACAAGCCAACAGGAAAGAAGAATAGACCTCCTCATTTTCCATCAAACCAGCAGTCATGCCGCTCGATTGTCCCTTCGACATGTATAGGTTATTAATTGGTATGAAAAAATGCGAGAAGACAATGGAGATAAGATGGACGGGGTAAGAAAATATATAGAATATAGAAAAACAATAATGTGAGTACAAGGTGATAAGGAAAGGAGGTAAAGAAACGGAAGCTTTTAGGTACAGAGGAAAAATAAGTTCAGCAGGAACGACAAATGAAGCGTTATGCGTTATATTTTCGTGATTCTGATATGGGGCGTTGAGAATATATGTGCTGTTCAAATTAAACTAGTCTCGGTCTAAATACATTCTATTAATGTTTGTGCCTTCATTCCGATGTAGTAAATTCATGTTCATCTGAACATGTGTGTTTTTTTTTTTTGAAGAGGGAGAGAGAATATGTGTCCGCATGCGTGCATTCTGCGGCAGTGTCTATGTTTATGACTGCCATAAGATATCTGAAATTCATTTATCACAATTAGTTTCCTTAATAGAAATGCAGAGTATATTTTCTAGAACTTATCTATATTTCCATACTGGTCATGAGTAAGATTTATTAAGATATATTTTTATTAATGCCTAAAGATCCACTGGCTAGGCTTTTGTATAAATGTATTATTTTTGCTATGTCTACATTTTTTGTGCATATTTTTGTGTGACTCAATCTGTTGCCCCCAAAAAATGCCTTATTTTTTTATATTTGCATGCATAAATTGATTCTCTGATTGACAAACTTTTCATATCGAAGTAATTTGCATGTGTGTGCAATGACTAAGTGACATACCATATATATTTTACTCATTGCATTTGAACCAGTAACACTAATTCAACTACTTAGACTCTCTTTAAAACCAGTTAGCAAGCTTATTTTAGTGGAATATTAAGGTTGAAATGAACAATAAACTAATAAAGTTCATTCATGAGGTTGCAACTAATTTCAAGATGTGATGCACGTGTCATTGCCTTGGATCAAAGGAGTCAATTTTGACAAATATGTTTGATCAGTATATACAATAAATTAGACGTGAGTTTTAAATTCCTTGGTTTGGATATGGTAAATCTACCCAAAAAAAAAAAAGAATTTCAGCGAAGCTTTTTGTCAAACAGGCAACAGGCAACATTGAAGGTGAATAACTCATTTCTAGCATAAGTGATTTTTCCATGAAGAAGCATAAAAAGAGGAGCTCAAACACACTTCTTTAGTTTTGTTCGTGGCTAAACTATCAAAACAGTTGGAAATGTGCACCTTGTTATGGGCATCAAAGGGGTTTCGTAGAATCAAAGTGCTAATCCATGAATTTTTCTGCTCTCTTTACTTCTCCAGCTCATGCTTTCCGTCAATCTACTTCGTTGCCTTTACACATGTTTTGCCTCACATTCCATTCATCTTTCTTCATTTTAAAAATCATACATTAATTTCCACTCTACCAGCAGTTCTTACTACGGCTGATCTGTGGAAGAACAAATCAAATTGAAATTCAACAAGTGAGCTTTTCGATTGAAGAAGACGACTAACTCTACATAGTTGCGCCTTCAAAGGTTATCTGAATCGGATACAAAAACAAGCTATTTCGGATTTGGGTGTAATTTAATGGTTTTGAATATCTTTTCTAGTGGGCTTCACTCATCTGCTGGGCTGATATCACAAGCCCACTTCTCATTTCTCTAATTTTGCTTTCAAGCATATTTCTTCAACTAGAGTGGAAAAAACGTGATGTTCCATGCCGTGCTGTTACTAACGCATCGTGATTTTGGTATCATATCGTGTCGTGCCGTGATCAAGTGAACAATTACATGTGTCGTGTCGTGACTAAAATATGGAGGGGTAGTCACGGCACGTGAGTCGCGCCGTGGCTCCCGTGCCGTGATTGTTCGCGTGCCGTGTCCAAACGTAACTAGTCACGTTTCTCACATTTAACTATTTTTTTATAATTAAATTAGTTTATTCAAGATTCACTATTTGATCAAGACTTAACGGTCCTAATTACACGTGACTCGCGTGATCACGTGCTGTGTCGTGACCGGATTTTTAGCATGACGTGTCGTGCCGTGTCAAATTTTCAAAAGATTGTCACGGCACGCGACACGCGAGTCACGGTACGAAAAAGTCATACGTGTTGTGCCGTTCTATGCCGTAACTATACCATTCCGTGACGAAACCGGCTCTACTGTGCCATTTTTTCCACTCTAGATTCAAGTATGACTGAAAAAAAATAGGAAATTTTAGAATTGATATCAAACTCCAAAGGCCTTGCCTCAATCAATTGCTACCTACCATTTTTTTACCTCGTTGATTCAAATACTCACACACCTATCTCCAAATCAAAATTTAAATCCCTACAGTTTCTCAAATTAAATCATCAAGCCAAACCAATGCCAGGCTCCTTTTATTTTTTTATTCTCTATCTTCAAAATACTTCTCAAAAAACGAGACAAGAGAGCTAAAAAGTCTCTTGAAACCATGTACATGTCCCAAAGCCACAAACTATTGAATTTTTTTTTGCTTTCGTTTTGTTTTTATTTTTCAAGAGGACTCAAATGAGCCTTTCGAATACATGAAAGCATTCTTGAGCCAAAAGAGCTCATCTCTCTCTCTCTATCTTCTCTTCTACCTTCAAGGAGACCCGAATGACGATTCAAATCGCAAGAACGACATTCAGATATTGGCATCGACCTTCTTCTTTTCGGAGCAAACTCAACATTGCTACCGCGCACCATGTTTCACTTGAGGGGACGTAATAGAGGATCAAATATATTGTATTGGAGATATTAATTGGTGTAAATTGTAGGAGTTCATTAACAATATAGTGGTGGTAAGTAGGAGATGCCTAGTGAAGTTATTTATCATAGTTAAACCTATAAATAAGCATCATGTTAATGTAATCAAATACACAAAATTAATACAAATTCTCTCTTTTATAAAATTACGTATATAACCTTATAAAGGTTTAAACTTTATAAAGATTTAGACAAGATAAACAAATTAGTCTTTAGGCAATTGTGTCTAGATCATACACCCTTATTTTCATGGCATGACATTATAATGCTTGTTAGCATCTACTTATTGTGCTTGCTTCAAGCTACGTTCTTCAAAAAAAATTTGCAAAAGGGAATTTAGAACAACATATCTTCTTTTCAAGAGGGTATGTTTGATTGCAAAATAAGAATAACTAGAATAGTCAAATTAAAAATAACTATTATTTATTTTATTAATAGAGTTTATTTATTGAACAATATGATTCCATATTTATATAATAATCATGCATTTATATTCATATAAATAAGTCAGTACAACATATTAATTCAATCATTATAACATTTATATTGTCCACCTAAATAATTGTAAGCATGATGTTTTGATGGCCACAAAATGCTTTCATAAATATTGCATTAATTAGTTGAGAAAGGTGATGCCCACCTCGCGAGGTCATCTTTTTTAATTATCTAGAATAAGAATGAAAGAAAATGAATTATTTTTAAACTTTAAATTGCATTTAACTTTTTAAAGGAGTGAGGTTTGGGCTCCTTGAAGGTAGGAATTGGATTGAAAATACAATTTTTTTTTTTTGGCAATGTAATACTATGCAAAATACAGATATAAATTAATGATATAAAAGTAATATTTGAAATATTTGAATGTATTTGTTTTAATAAAATTGGTAACATTTAGAGTGAAATATTATTGTACAGAATAAATTCTAAGTTTATGAAGTTAATTGTTATCAGATTGCCAGTATCAATTGAGTGATATAAAGTATATGTTACTAGATTGAAAAACTTAAAAGATTGTAATATGCAAGAATTTATCAAATAATATGGTTATATATTAGGAAATATATAATGGGTAACAGAAAATGTATACATGATAATATTTGTAAGTATTTGTTTATTTAGATTGAGAACTAATTCATAAATTTTGATAATTTGAAGGTTAAAGTTGAAAAATGCAACACAAGACCACGTGGTGGTCACCGGGAGAAACACACACCTATTTAAATTAGTAAAATTGATTTATTTATTTGACATGTGGGACCCACGCCTTTATTTTCTCATGCCTTTATCCATTTTGTTCTCTCTTTGACCAATGCATGGAGTCCCTTCTGGGACCTTCTCCATCTCCTCCTCCTCTGTTGCTGCGCAAAAGAAAAAGAAACAAAAAGAGAAACTGAAATGGGGTAGTTTCTCTCTTGATGGTTGATCCGATTGAATCACTGACAGAGTGCTATCTCTCAGTGCATCTAGTGTGATTATTGGTTATCACTCTTTTCCCTCTTGATTATATTTTATCTCTCATCAGTCTAGGGCTTGGTAATCCATGAAAATTGAGTAAGAAAGCCTATTTTACTGTGAATCGTACTTGCTTGGAAGTTGAAATTCATGAATATTTGGTATTTCGTTTTTCTCATATTGAATTCCTATTGGGTTTAAATTTGAACTGCCATTAATAGCTCCTGCTGACCTGCTCCCCTGTTTACATGTATTGAGTTGGGACTTAAATTTTCTTAGAGGTTGTTATAAAGATTTAATCTTTGTTTTGGTTAAAATCCAAGAAAACTCCAACATATTACTTGATACCGGTTTTATGAGTCACTGTACCAATATTTTCGTTAATACTGTGTTAGTTTATCAGGGGTTTGTTTGTAAGAAAGTATAGAATGAAGGGAAAAATTAGTACAATTCCTATGTTTGGATAATACTCTCTTTTCAGAGGGGTTAAATTGCAAAAAGGCAAAAATTCCAAAACTCGGCTTGAATTCAGAGGATACAAAATTTGTTTAATTGTGGGCTTTGGGCCTTTGACTAGAAAAGGGAAATAACATATGAAAAGAAGTAAATATTATAATTATTAGACTTGACATTCGGACTTAGTACAGAAAAGTGAAATTGGAAAATAAATGAGAAGGTTTAATTTCAATGGATCTTAATAGTTTTGACATATGGACTGGACTGTTGGACTAATTAGATTGAAATTGAAATGAATTGGAAAGTATTAATGAAATGATAAAATTATTAATTAAAAGCTGCTATTAATTGAAATGGGTACTTTTATTAATTAACCACAGACGGGGATGATTAGAAATATGCTAAATTTTGTGTGTGAGGACTTGGATGATATTAATGAGCATTGTATGACCTACAAATGGAATATAAGTAGTTAACCTTGAAAGATGATAGTTCTAAATAAAATTGTACAAGTACTTGTATAACTCTGTTGAAAGTTACTAAATAAATACTGGGAATACACATGGGACTTTATATATTGAAATACATTAATTATTCTGTATTATGTAAAATATTACAAATATTGATTATAATATATTGTTTAAAGTAGGCATAATTACAAAAGAGATTGATGAGATGGAATGTTCAAGAAGAACAGATCGCTAGTGACCTCACCTATAGCCCTTCGATATCAGGTGCGAGGTTATTGGATTAGTCTGAGATTCATATTAGGAATTAAATCGTAACTCGCTATGCATTTTGAATAATTGATTGACTGCATTGATTGAACTGTTGCATCATATTCATACCCAATACAATTGAAACTGAATTACAGGTAAGTATGTTGACTGTCATGTTGATATTGTTTATCGATTTATTGATTCTTATTTCAAATGATTGATTGAGACCACAGTGACTGAATTGATTGAATATTAAATATTATAATCCTCGAACCTCCATATAGTGGAGAAAAATGATTAATATATCGTAAAGTCTAGTTAGCTACTAGACTTTACTCCAGGACCCTTATGCGCATATGGTGAATGGTCCCAACTGAACCCAGTACCGGTTGAGTAGGTGATATTGAATAATTATAAAATGTGACTGTAAGATTAATGAACTGTGGTAACTGTCTTATCAATGATTTTTTTTCCGATAATGATAGTATTGTGATATTGATTTTGTATTGTTTCTGCTAACCGATTGTCAGGATAGTTAGAACTATTTGATCATCGATTTTCTTTCTGATTCTGAAGGCATTGAGATATTGATTCTATATGATTTTCATTAACAAATTGTCAGGAAGGATAGAACAGTATAAGCCCTAACACGATCGATACTTGTTAAGGTATCTGTCAGTGTTACCAAACTAGAAACTGTAAAGGTAAGAAACCAAACGTTACCAGACTTTATGATTTAAAAGATTTAGACCCAAACCATTTATTCTGATAAGATTCATTGAGTTCTGATTTATCTATGTAATTGTTGTCGTTCGATTGGATACTGATATTGAGCATCTGCATTCGTCGTTTTAAAATGAACTGTTAATTTCTCGTGCGGTGATTTCATTCTGAATATGGATTTCCTTCGAATCCAATAATCTGAGTGGCAATCAGTCCTGAGAAATAATTTATTATTTCTCACTCGTTTCCCCTTGTGGGTTACAGGTTTATTTGACGAAGATTGAGAAACGTTTTTGGGATTATAATTGACAGCATGGCCCTCTAAAGGTCTGGGATTTGAGTTTATTTTATCTGACATGGTGCAGAAAATTCATCTAGCATCATCCATTGTAAAATGTCAGATAATTATTATACGTAAATTGAAATGTGGGAAAATAATGGATGCTATTGGCAATGCATAAAAAGATCCATGCCTTGTGTTACGGAAATTGTTATGGAAAATAGACGTGGTAGGTCCGTCGCACCTCCGAGATCGGGGTGTGACAGGCAAAAACTTGTTTTATACTAAAACGAATAGGAAAAAGTTAGTGTTGATCTCTAATATAAGAACAAAAATAATTAGGAATACAATCGGAAAAGAAGAGTAAAATGGAAATGTCCAATGAACATATAAAGGAAGAAAAAAAGGAAATAAGAGGAAAATAATTAAAATGGAAATGGAACTGGACAGTTCCAAGGTGTTGAAAAATGGAGCTCCTAACTCAATCTTTGAGTATGTTTGGTTGCAAAATAAGAATAACTAAAATAGCCAATTCAAAAATAGCAATTAGTTGTCTTATTAGAATAGCTAAATAATTTGAATATGTTTGATTACCAAAATAAGAATAACTAAAATTGTCAATTCAAAAATAACAATTGTTTGTCTTATTAAATTAGTCAAAACTCCAAATTTTTAGAAATAGTCTATTCTAACATGATAAAAAAAATTTGATTAACTATTTTAGCTATTCTAAATCAACCAAACACCAAATAAATTATTCCAAATAATTTAATTTTAAAAATATCCTATTCTGAATGCATCCGTGCCTTTTAAAGAAAGAAGATAAAGAAGTCAAGAACGCAAGAAGTAATAACCGACCCGACAATTGGCTATTTTAAAGAACGGACCGTCCTCTTTACGATTCGTGCCAGTTTAAAGAACGGTCCGGATTCACTAACTTTACGGAACAGTAGAGTACTCAGAGATACGAATACGATTTCCTACATTCGAATCCCCCTCGACGACGAAGAACGAACTCATCTAAAGCTTACCTCTCTTCCCTCAAAAAGAAAAATAAAAGCCTACCTCTCCCCACCCCCAAATCTCTCTTCCGATCAAACAGTCCTATCCGCCTTTGAAAAATTCGATCGGACGGTGAGTCGGAGGAATCCCCTCCGCCCGATTCAAACGTAGCCTTCCGAAGGTACTAATTGCAATGGTAGAAGGTTACGGTTCTTCACAAAAACGTATCATAGGGAGGCCTGGGCCCCACCAGCCTCAGTCTCGGCTCACTCTTCATCCTAGTTACTAGGTTTTTCAGTAGAAATGAGAGCTTTTCTAAATTTATTTGATTCTTTGGTTAGGGTTCCCTCTATTTTATCCAGGCCCCTGATAGGTGTTGCTATTGAATACTAGAATTGGAAATTGATTTCATCTTATATGGTTTTCAGGTGTGACGTGCGAGTAAGTAAAATTGCCCAATAATCACACTGTTGGAACTTCTCTGATTAGACTGGCCACTCCCTCACTTTGTCTCTGATCAGAAGTCGATGCAAAATCATACTGGCCATGTCAGCATGGACCCAGAGCTCCAGGCGCTGCGAATCAATATGCAAGACAGAATGTAAGCTTCTTTTTTTTTCCTACAGCACTAGTATCATATAAATCTATTTTCTTGAATGCAAAGTAGTTCTGTGTCTGTGTTACCCTAATGGAAGCATTATATAAGTATGCATTAGAGGGAGTAGTTGAAAAAACAAGCTCATAGGCATTTTGGATAAGTCATAATGTATTGCTTACCGGCTTATTCTCTTGTGTTTAATTGGTTATGATTTCTCATATATAAGTTGATGTGGTGAACTAGTCTGTCTCATTAACATACAAGTGGATTTATGTTTGAGTTGTATATGTTGAAATTATTGTTACTGAAGCTTCCTGTTCATTACTACCAAAATTTAATTCGTTTTTCTCTTTTATCTTCTTTTTAAAAAAACAATACAGATGTAAATGGTTAGAGAAAAAACAAACTAATCCATCAAGTGACTGGAAGCAGAGATTGCCCGATATTGCGAAGAGGCTTGAAGAGTCTATATTCAAAGAGTCCCTTAACAAAGTAAATCAATCTCTTTAAACCCCCCCCCCTTCTACAAACCTCTGTAGTGCCATCTTGTGAGTAGGAAGACAATTGATCACGCTGTACATTTCTTTGTGCTTTGTTTTGTGAGCAGGATGACTATATAAGCAAATTTCAGAGTGGGATTGAGAGTCGGATAACAAATATGCTGAATCAAATGAAGCAAAACCAGGTACGGCAACAGCAACTCCATCAGCAACAACAACTCCATCAGCAGTTGCAACAGCAGAACCATCAACAGACTATGGCGCATCATAACATACAGTCTAATTCCTCGGTATCTGGCATGATGATACCTACACCCGGCATATCCCACAACCCGACTGGAACCATGCGAATGTCATCCTCAATGGAGAGCAACCAGGGGATTAATCCCACTAGTGGCCCTGCTGGTATGATCTTGAATAGTAGAGATTCCTTTAGTCTCTCATTAATCCCTTGTTGAGTTTTTTTTTTCTTTTGCATTCCTGCACGTGTTGTAGTAGACCTCCATTCCTTAAATGAACCAATAACAGTTCCCTTAGTGGAACCAATGACTGTTACCATTCTTCAAAATGTAATGTATTATCTGGACTTTGTTTCGCTTGCAAAATTGAAGTGGTTGTATAAGTACCACCAGAACTTTCATAGAATTTTCTTATGCCATGTATAATGCACTACTGTAAATATTTGGCAAATAGCAGGCAGACAATTCTTCACATTATGTTTAGTTAGCTAGGCATGGCATATTTTTGGGGTATAAACTAAAATGTGAGTTTTGTAAGTTAAACATAAATATCAGATGAAATTTCCTTCTTTGTGCGCTGTTACTGAGGATACCACATTTATTCCTTTTTAGGGGCCATGTCTAGTGGATACCAGCTCTCACATGGGAACATGTCAATTAATCAGCCGGGAAACACTTCAATGTCTGGATCAATAGGCGTGCGACGTCAGGTTACGCCTCAAATGATACCGACACCTGGATTTAGCTCCACTAGTACCACACAAGTAACCCAACAGACCATGCCTATGAACTCTGAATTCAATAATGGGTCTGGGATTTTAGGCGCAGACTCTTCTATGCTTCCGCTTCTGCAGCCCCAGAAGCAACAACAATACAACACTCTCAGTGGACAAGTGGGACCTGGCATGCAGTCAATTCCTATGAATCAGAAGCATTCTTCCCAAGGGTTTGGAGATGGCATGATGAATAATAACAACGGATTAGGGTTGCTTGGTAATAACATGCAACAACTGATGAATGGACCAGGAATGTCAGAAGGGTACATGGGCATTGGTGGCACATATGGAAACTCAACAAAGCCCCTCCAGCAGGGTTTCTCTTCACAGCAGATCCAGCAAAGGATGCCCAGTATGTAAATTTGTTTCAATATTAATTTGTTTTCATTATCGAGCTTAGTAGTTATATGTCCCACCAACTCTGACTCGCAGGTGGTCAGAGCTTTGCAAATTGCATTATATGTATATACGCGCGCGCGCGCACACACATGGATGTTTAAATACATAGATGTATACATATATGTATGTGAAACTCCCTGTCATCCCTAAAATATGTAATTGAACAATAGAAAATACATTCTCACTTCTTCTTTTTTCCCCTTGTTCTTTTTGAAGCATCATCTCAACAAGGTGTTTCTCTGATGGGTGACAACACAGTTGCCAAACAAGTTGACATGACCATGTCAAGTTCTGGAAACTATTATAATTCTGCAGGCCCGTCTAACATGTCTTCAGCAAGTAATTTAAACAAGATCTCAGCTGTTGCAGCATCCCTCCAATCAAAGCCCAGGCCAAACATGCTCACAAGCAATCACCAAGCGGGCATCCAGCAGATTCATCAAGCAATCCAGCAAACGATCCAACAACCAATTGTGAAATCTGAGCCATTCTCTCACCCTGAGAAGGTCAACTTCCAGCCATATTCACACATGAGCAGCCAGCTTGGTGGCAATCAACTGCATCAGCAGAGCATGCAACAACAGTATCCACAACAACAGCAGCCAATGATGACAAGGGGTGGAAACAACACCTTTTCTAGACAATCCTCTTTGGGCTCTATTGGCTCAATCGGTTCTTTGGGGGCCATTCATACAGACCACGCAATGGCTGAGAGTGCCCTGCTGACAAATAATGATTTAATGCTCCCTCAAATTGCTGATTTCCAGGTGCCATTTGGTAATAATAAGGGAGGCCAGGGACAGTTCTTTGGCCCGTTAACTGGTTCCAATGCATTAAATCAGACTGTCCAGTCTGATGAATTGTCATCCCATAATGGGGTAGGCAATGGCCGATCGAGGGGTGGGGTCCAGCAGCCAGACTCGATGCTGGTTCAGCAACATTCTCAGTGGAGGCCAACTCCACAGATGCAACAGGTTCAACAGATGCAACGGAACAACCACCAGATGGTTGCTGATAATAACAACAGTCACAATAGCAACGCATTGATTGAGAAGAACCAAATTTCTCAAAACGAACCTGACCAGTCTTGCATGACCCCTGGTCCTACTGTCACAACTATGGTGGTTACCAATAAAGGATCCTCCCAGCTCTCTCAACAGGAGACACGGTATCTGAATCAGATGAAACTGCTGCTATTCCTGTTACATGCGAAATACTGTTCTGCTCCAGTTGGTCACTGTCGTGAGAAGAACTGTGTTAAAGCACAACAGCTTGCCAAACACATTGAAAGCTGTTATAAGAAGCAGTGCCAGGTCCACCTTTGTCTGACAGCCCGGAAGGTTCTTCTTCATTTTCGTGGTTGCCGGGAAGTGAACTGCCCAGTCTGTATCCCAGCCCGCAAGTTTATAATCATGGCCAAACAGAAGTCCTTGACACTGAAGGGTGACTCAAAAAAAGGTTTAAATGGAAAGGAGGTCGATAATAAGGTGGAGATTGCGGCTGGTTTGGCCCCTGTTGCTTTACCTGCCTCTGCCTCTCTTGCTATGAAACATTCACATAAGGGTATGAATCAATTAGACTCATCGTCAGGGGTATTCTCAGATCAGATGGATGCCGAGCCAGTTTTGATGGATGTCTCAAATGGGCGGCATCAGCCTCTCCTACCGCTCCAACATCCTCTACCAAAGAGGCCAAGGATGGATATGGATATCTCCCCTGTATCAGTCAACAATACAAACCCGTCATTTAATACCCTGACGGAAGCATTTCCAATTGAACAAAGTACCAGTAATATACCTGCAAAGCAGGAGACAGATGTTAAAATCGATCCTGCATTGCAAAACTTGCACATTACCTCTACAGTGTCTGACACGTCATCAGTTCGGATGGGTTATGGTTTGGATGGGGATGTCAGCATGATAAGATCTTCTCAAACTGATGTGGGTCCTGCTGGTCCATCTGACTGGGTCAAGCAAGAACCTTCTTTGTTGGTTGAGGACGAAGAGAGAAATGATGAAAATGCATCAGAAGCAAAACAAGAGGAAATGGAGGAGGATGGGGCTGCCGGTAAGTCAGGGAAACCTAAGATAAAGGGTGTTTCTATGATGGAACTCTTTACGCCAGAGCAAGTTAGAGAACACATCAAAAGTTTGAGGCAGTGGGTTGGTCAGGTACATATTTTTATTTTATTTTTTATGAAATATAAATTTGAGAAGTGTCCTTGATAAGATGAGCTTCAAACTGTACTGGCCTCCAGATTTGTAAATTATGCATTTCTAAGGTACTTATAAGTGATTTGCTATATGCAGCTGTTCTTTTTTTTTTTTGTTGGCATTGAGGTGGGGGTTGGGTATTGTCATGCTAACAAACTTGTTGCTTTGAGATCATATTACTGTCTGTATCTCCTACTGAGGGCATGTGAATGATAATTACAGCCAGTTTGAGGGATGTTTTCACACTTGTCATTTAATTGTTGTTGAAATTAAGGATTTTCTGGCCATGTTTGGTTGCTACTTATATTTAAGGAGGATTAAGCTGCCTACTCCATCTTACTCTTATTTTACACCTTGTTGGGCAGCTTAAGTCATGGCTTAAATTAATCCGTCTAGAGGAGAGAAAGATTGGAAAATGAATCTGTCTATTACAGTGGCCCTAGGGGCCCTAGAGGTGGTTTAGCTTACTCCGTCTTCACTCCATCTTACTCCTGTCTTACACCTCATTTGGTAGCTTGAAGTAAGGGGTTTACTCCACCTCTTACTCCACAACCAAACATGGCCTAGATGAAGAACTTATTTTTGAGAAACATGTGCATTGTTTATTCTATTGTGAATAATGACAGTTTTGCGGTTGGTGATGCAGAGCAAATCAAAGGCTGAGAAGAACCAGGCCATATCGATGAATGAGAACTCATGCCAGCTATGTGCTGTTGAGAAGCTGACCTTTGAGCCACCGCCAATCTACTGCACCCCATGCGGGGCCCGTATAAAGCGCAACGCTATGTACTATACAATTGGCACTGGTGAGCAGAGGCACTATATTTGTATCCCATGCTTCAACGATGCAAGAGGTGAAACCATAGAGATTGAGGGCCATGTTGTCCCCAAGGGTAGGCTCGAGAAGAAAAGGAATGACGAGGAGACTGAAGAATGGGTACATCTCTTTATTCTTTCAACCAAGGATTGTAGTATAGGGTACGAGACTCGTATTGGTGTAATATCACAATAGTATCTTCTTTTGATTTTATTGTCCCTTTTTTTGGGTTTAGCAATTTGCCCGATGATGAATCTGTGAGAGTTGAGTTTTATAGACTGAATGCTTGATGTGATATAACCCCATTTGCATCATTAATCTGATAGGAGAATCCAAGTCCCACTAGCGTAAGAGATCTTTTTTCTTCTCTTTAGTTAGTTTCTGCTGATCTTGTTGTTTATTTTCCTTTTTTGGGTTTACAAGCTTATAATTCTTCTCATGGGCTGGGGTAATAATTGTCATTAACAGGTATCTTTTAAAGCTTTTTAATTCTATTGTTTCTTTTCACCGAGAACTAACCAATAAGCCACCTCCTCCACAGTGGGTGCAATGCGACAAGTGTGAGGCATGGCAGCATCAAATATGTGCACTGTTTAATGGGCGTAGAAATGATGGCGGCCAAGCTGAGTACACCTGCCCAAACTGCTACACTGAAGAGGTAGAAACAGGTGAGCGCAAACCACTACCCCAGAGTGCTGTGCTCGGTGCCAAGGATCTACCACGGACAATCTTGAGTGACCATATAGAGAATCGGCTCTTCAAGCGGCTGAAGCAGGAAAGGCAGGACCGAGCCAACCATTTTGGAAAGAGCATTGATGAGATACCAGGAGCAGAGGGACTTGTTGTTAGAGTTGTCTCATCTGTTGACAAGAAATTAGAGGTGAAGCCAAAGTTTTTAGAGATATTTCAGGAGGAAAACTATCCGACTGAGTTTCCCTACAAATCTAAGGTGCTAAGAAGATCCTTTCCCGAGTATTTGATTTTTCATTTCTATGGAATTTTGGTTTTGTACTGACTTTGTGGTTTTACTTTCTAGGCAGTATTGTTGTTTCAGAAGATTGAGGGTGTAGAGGTGTGCCTTTTCGGAATGTATGTACAAGAGTTTGGGACAGAATGCGCCTTTCCAAATCAACGGCGTGTTTATCTGTCTTATCTTGATTCAGTCAAGTACTTCAGGCCTGAGATCAGAACAGTCAGTGGAGAGGCTCTTCGTACATTTGTCTATCATGAAATTCTGGTATAGTCACTTGTTTGACCTTGAGAAATTACATATAATTTGCCTATTTTCCAGATAAACAGCTGTTTTGATATACATAATAATTGGTTCATATAATATTTCCAGATTGGGTACCTTGAATATTGCAAAAGACGTGGATTCACAAGCTGCTATATATGGGCCTGTCCCCCTCTCAAGGGCGAAGATTACATCTTATATTGTCATCCTGAGATTCAGAAGACCCCCAAGTCTGACAAATTGCGTGAATGGTGTGTGTTATCCCAGCAAGTTCAAGTCAAAGATTGCATTCATTGTACATGTTACTAAACATATTTACTATATTGTTTCCCATGTTTTATGTTTTGAAGGTACTTGTCTATGCTGAAGAAGGGAGTAAAAGAGAACATAGTGGTTGACCTGACGAATTTGTATGACCACTTTTTCACACAGCATGGGGAGTCCAGAGCAAAGGTGACAGCAGCCCGTTTGCCTTATTTTGATGGTGACTATTGGCCAGGAGCTGCAGAAGACATGATTACCCAACTGCGCCAAGAGGAAGATGACCGCAAGCAGCAGAAGAAGGGTAAGATGAAGAAAGCCACTATCACCAAGCGCGCCCTTAAGGCTGCTGGCCACACCGATCTAAGTGGTAACGCCTCAAAGGATGCCATGTTGATGCAGAAGGTAACCTACGCTCTTTGTTTTTTTTTTTTTTTTTTTTTTATTTACCATAATGAATCCTTATGAATGCTTATCTTGTAGACCTGGAGCGATTCGATAGTATTGCTTGTACTTTGCTTCTTGATTTTAATGGATGTAATTATTGTCTGATCCTTTTTTTGTTTATTCCTTGTGAAGCTGGGAGAAACAATATATCCTATGAGGGAAGACTTCATCATGGTTCATCTCCAGCATCCCTGCAACCACTGTTGTGTACTTATGGTGTCTGGTACACGCTGGGTGTGCAATAGTTGCCGATATTTCAACCTATGTGAGAGGTGAGCATAATAATTGGCAGCATTATTCATGATTTCTGTATAAATTAAGAAACATCCTGGTATTGAACATTATCCAAAATGATAATTTATCCTTCTGGTTGACTTTTGCATTTATTCATCTACTGTCTTGTATGAATAATCTTCTCTCCACATGATAGTTGTCATAAAGTGGAGCAACTGCGTGAGGACAGGGAGAGGCACCCAACCCATAGCAGGGAGAAACACACTTTCAGACCGGTAATTTTTTTCTTTCTTGGGCTTTCTTCCAGTAGAGCTTTATATTTATTGTACTTCTTATATTGTGTTCTTATTTTAGCATTTTGCACGTGAAAACAAAATAATGAAACTTAATTGCAACTTATATATCCTGATTACGCGTTATTTCTTCAGATGGAGATAACCGGCATTCCGAATGACACAAAGGACAAGGATGATATCCTCGAGAGTGAGTTCTTTGATACACGACAAGCATTCCTGTCACTATGCCAGGGCAACCACTATCAGTACGACACTCTTCGACGTGCAAAACACTCGTCAATGATGGTGCTATACCACCTTCACAACCCGACAGCCCCGGCCTTTGTGACCACATGCAATGTTTGTAACCATGACATCGAAGCTGGCCAGGGCTGGCGCTGTGAGGTCTGCCCTGACTTTGATGTTTGCAACTCATGCTACCAGAAAGAGGGGGTGGTTAATCATCCCCACAAGTTGACAAATCACCCCTCGAATGTTGAGAGGGATGCGCAGAATAAGGAGGCTCGGCAGAAGCGGGTTTCACAGGTATGTTGTTTATTGACTTGTTTGTTGGCTGCTGTGTTGTTTGAATACACTGCAACTTTGATTTTTGGATTCTTTTTTGACCTCCTGTGGAATGGGGGTGGGGTATTTTCTATTTTTAGATTCAAATCTTGATGCTTGATCAAGAACTACAGTTGTTTGAAATAAAAGTTTTGAGCATTAGTAGGATACTCGAATTTGATGATGGAAATATTGGGTGGCGAGAATTCCATTTGTAAAAAATGCATTCCTATTGGGCTGTAGTGTATAAAATATGAATGTTATTAGTATATACTATATTCAATAACCATTAGTAAATATTGCACTGCCATTAGTAAGAAGAATTAACAAAATTACCTAATTTGTACATCTATATTTTACCTAATGCAGCTGAGGAAGATGTTGGAGCTGCTGGTGCACGCCTCACAGTGCCGGTCCCCACACTGTCAATACCCGAACTGCCGCAAGGTAAAGGGGCTGTTCCGCCATGGTATGCAGTGTGGAGTTCGTGCCTCTGGAGGTTGTGGCCTCTGCAAGAAGATGTGGTACATTCTTCAACTCCATGCTCGTGCTTGCAAGGAGACTGCGTGCACTGTACCCCGCTGCAAGTGAGTGAAATGAATTCTTGCCTCTATTATTTTCTGCTGTTATATTACGCAAATCTGGTTTGCTTTGCTTTAGTCATTTAGGAGTGTCCTGAGTACGAAGAATATCTTGTAGGTTATATTTTTAGTAATTTAGAAATACATTCCAAAGTTAATATAATTTTTTTTTTTACTGTCTCACTGTTACTTCGCGGACACTTGTTCCAAAAATATTATGGTATACTAGTGGTCTGGTGCCTTACCCGTCTCAAAAGTAAAAAGGAGGAGAAAGATGGTGAGGTAATTAACCTCTCTCAAGAATATTATGGTATACTAATACTAGTGATCTTGTTTAACTCATGTCATGTATACCATAGTAAAATGAGAATTATATTATACACATCTGCAAAGCATAATAATTACAACATACAGGATATCTACAATTAAAGCAAGATTTAAATGACTGAAATGTAAATTATGAAAAAGTAATGGAGGGTGGGTACCAGCAAATATTTGGTACTTCCATATTTTAGAGTTTGGTTAGATGTTCCTCAATTTGTGGTTTGCAAAATTGTATATTTATGAATGGGACTTGATCAACTTGTAATTTCAATACAGGGATTTAAAGGAACACTTGCGGAGGCTTCAGCAGCAGTCTGAATCAAGGCGTCGGGCTGCTGTGAATGAGATGATGAGGCAACGAGCTGCTGAAGTTTCCGGAACCAATGACTCGTAGAACAGTCAGCAACAGAATGAATGTACATTTTTTTCAATACCTCCATTGTGTCATATACTGGATTGCTAACTAGATCCATTGCAGTGCAAGCTTATACAGGCCTTGACCCGATGTACACGAGTTGTGGCCAATCTTTTATTTTACTTGTGTACCATTTTCATACCATTTGTTTTCATGTGAAAGCTGTACCGTATAGTTGTGACTGTAGATCTCTCATGTGCAGCAGAAATCTTGATGGTCTGTATTTTAATTTATTTTTCATTATTGGTTTTCCTTCTGTGATTGTTTGGTTGCTTATGTTATGTTTAGGGAACAGGGAACAGGGAACAGTAGGAAGGAGGAGAACAATACCAGTCTCTCGTTTTGTAGGCTGGTCCATTTTTAGTATAAATTATTAATAATGAATAATAATCGCACTTTGATTACACTAGTTTTAGCTGTTATATGGACACAAAAGTAATACGTTAAAATGCATAAAATAATATATTGTTAATAATGCATTTCAACTATTGAGAAAAAAAAATACACATCTTATGGGCTATGGCTGAGGTGAGTTGGAGGATGGTAAAGCTATTTGAATTCGCATCCTCTGAGATATCTCAAACTTTGCGTGACTTCTTGGAATATCTAAATCGTTCAAATAAGTTCTGCGCGAATCTCAAAGCTCAAATAATACTGGCCACCTACATTCCCCCGAATAGGAACCGGACACGTCGGTCACGCAAAAATTGAGATATCTCAGAGGATACGCACCCAAGCTATTTGACCAATACTTTTCTAACAATATATTGTAAAGTAACAAAAAATAAAATAACAACATAGCATAAATATAAAATAATTTTCTGAAAGCGATTATCCATTGGAAGATTGTTCACAACTTTGCTTCAAAATCTAATTTCTATATGGTGTAAGGTAACGCAATATAAAAGAAAAATATGTGAAGAACACTTTTCATTTAAATACTAAAACTAAATACTGGTGAAGTGCCTAATAATGAACAAAAAGGTATTCCAACCTATCTGGCGACAATTTCAGGTTACAGGTTAGATAGAGTAAAACACTACAGATTTGAAAAGTATGCCAAAATTTGCCGATTTTTTTATTAATAGGAAAATAATTAAATAAATATCGTGATTAAGGAATATTTCCGATTTTTTGTGAAAAGTGAGAAAACCGTTATCCAAAATCACGGCCAGAGGACGCTATTCAAAATCACGGCCAGAGCAGGCCGCTGTTCCGAATCACGGCCAGAGCGGGCCGCTATTCCGAATCATGGCCAGAGCGGGCCGCTGTTTAGAATAACAGACAAGTATAACTTGCAATTTTTTATTAAAGTGAGCCGACGCAGCAAAGTCAGACAAGTTCTTGTACAATACAAGATGCAATATTGGCTCTTTTAAACGTCTAATGTATATATTTTTTAACAATTTATACAGATCTTACTTCTCATTGGTTTTCTCCAGTGTCTTGTAACCAGAACTAATGGTGTTAAAATGACCAAGAGCCTTGATTGCGGGCATACAAGTCTGAAATCCAGAGTCGCCGCTCCTCTGATCAGTTTAAACGCCTGGTCGTTATTCTAAACAGCGGCTCGCTCTGGCAATTAACGCCCCTGTTTATCTATGCTAATCTGGCCGTGATTTTGAATAACGTCCTTTGGCCGTGATTTTGGACAACAGTTTTCCCACTTTTCGCAAAAAATCAGAATCATTCCTTAATCACGATATTTATTTAATTATTTTCCTATTAATAAAACAATCGGCCAAAATTTGATCATAGAGTTGAAAGTTTAGTACAAAAAAAAAAAGTAAAATTGTAGATAACTTTTAGTAATTTAGATAGAATGTGTATTAAGTTTAATACAATCGAAAAATTATTTGACCATTGGTTGAATGGTAATTAAAACTAATTTTTTTTAAATTACTCGATGAATCACTAATCAGTTATATATGTTACGCAAAATTTAATGTACGACCTATCTAAATCATAGCGAGCACATCACTAATTTATCCATTTTTTAATTATAATAATATTAATAAATTCGTTTTCATAATTATCAAATAATTTTGTTTTCAATTGAAACAGTCTTAATACATACATGGTGTATTCTGAGTGTCACGGGACTGACATAGGCCATAGGCCGAAAAGTACAACCATTTTCAGCCCCCCTCCCCGCTGAATTCGCTTCATCTGAGATATCTCAAACTTTGCCTGACTTTTCGGAATATCTCAATCGTTCAAATACGTTCTGCACGAATCTCAAAGCACAAATAATACTACCCCCTATGTTTCTCCGAATAAGCACCGGACACGTCGGTCACGCAAAAATTGAGATATCTCAGAGGATACGCACCCCTCCCCCCATAAAAAATAAAGCAGAAGCAAACCAAGGTAAACTTAAGGGGTTCGTATTTTCTACATTAACATAACGTGCGTTCATAGATCTCGACCGTCTGATTGAGATCCGCACTAATATTAAAGAGCCCCGTGCATCATAGGTGTGGACCGAATTGGCTCCAATTCTAATCAGACAACCGAGATCTATTAAACTGCTCTTTTGAGTTAATGCAGAAGATGCGGGCTCAGCCCGGTCTAGCAAGATGGTTTGCCAAATCGTTTTGGCACCTGTTGACATGCACACATTTGTATCCAGGATTTAGCTTGAGTATTTTCCAAATTTCAAAAGCCTCTCCATGCGCCTTCCAATCAATCCACTGCTGCACGGTTGTATGCTGTCTTAACCATAGCAAATATTCTCTTGGGGAATTGTCAATTCCTTCTGTCCTTAGTGCCAGATTAGACAATTCCTTCGGTCGGTTCGGTTATTCTGTGTTTTAGAAATAAAAAACCGAACCAAACTAAAAAGACCGATTAACACTGAAATTAGAACCGAACCGGACCAAATAAATTGGAAAACCGAACCATTTGAACTGAATTTTTTCGGTTCGGTTAAAAACTAAATAAACCGGACCGCATGAACACCCCTAAAGAACCATCACAATCTTGAGAAACTGCAATGCAACATCCAGTGTTGACACTTTCTGGAGCTTGGCCACAGGTCTGACAAACTGGGTTACCCTTCCCCAGTCGTGACTCATAACGCCAAAATCTCCCCCTAAGGGAAACCATTGTGCATCAACTTCCATAGCAGCACATGCACATCCCCCTTGCACCAGATTTGAACCCACAAATTGTTCATGCCTTGATTTGTAGGCAGGGGCTGGTTACTAGGCCCTGACGACCGCATTACTCCTGATAAGCCTTTTTTTACTAAAAACATGGCCATTTGCCGCTGGTCGAAAAATTACCTTGCCTCCATTTGTGCCCTGTCTTGGTGATATAATAGTCGCCACTATCTGTATAGCCACCGTGTACCCAAAGCAACTGATGAGCCTTTCGGTGTCCCAGGTACCAGCCTCGTCATCTATCAGGTCAGTTACCTTTAGGGTTGCGTCACTGGGTACCTGTGGATTGAAACCAATTGCCCCCGGGAACCAAGGTTGCGCGTACACCCCACAACCTTCTTTTCATGTTTCTTCTTGTAATAATCACTATTACCAACTATGTACACTAACTATATTATTGTGTTAGGTTTGTACGCTTGCAATCCGTCCAATTTAGTACTTCTTCGGGTGTAAATTTTATTAGCTCTTGAAACATATAAATCAGGTCAGTTTACAGTCAAATCCTTTTATAAGGCCACGAAGAGAGGCCGACACATTACAACACATCAGCAGAATTTGAAAGTATAAGCTGCCAATGAGAGTTCTCGTCTTCATCTGTTTGATGCTAAACAGCAGAATCCTTACTATGGATAATCTCATGACCACTTGTCAATATGTGTTGTCTATATTTCTTAGCAAAATGACTTCCACAAGGCGGTTCTCAGGTGAGAACAGTTAAGGGTGAGGCAGATTATAGCAAGTATTATGTTTTGTGGTATGGAGGGAAATGTGTAGAAGAACATATAGGAAGAGAAAAAGAACAACACAATTGATCCTGATGAAAATTGCAAATGAGCTTAGCAGTTCCCTTTTTTTTTACTTGTGCTTTTATTTTATTTTAATTATTATTATTTTTTTTGTTTTTCCCCCTGTTGTAACCTTTTTCCTGTTATTTTTTGACACCCCTGGTGTCGGTATTAATAGAACCTGGAATCTTGGTCTCCATATTTTTTTATGTCAAATATATCAATGCAATCAATATATATTAAAATAAACTAATAGATTTGGTAGGCCATATTTAGTTTTAGTATTTAAACGAATTTAGATTGTTCTGTTCTTTGACTAATTTTATATTTCATCACACTACATCCTATAGAAATTAAATTTTGAAGCAAGTCATGAACATCCTCCAATCAATAAGCGCTTTCAACTAAAAAAATTATGTTCATAATATGCATTTTTTTCATACTTTATAGTATATTTTTAGGAAAATATATTGTTCAATCTACTATCCTCCAAGGCTCCAACACAGCTCAGCGCCACAGCCGTAGCCCATAAGATGTGTGCATTTTTCAATATTACAACAATGTTTCTATCGTTGTGCATCTAGTTATAACTATCATTCAGGTGTTCACGAAGCAAATACATATTTAGACATCAACATTAATAATTTGAAAATAAAGACAGATTAACTTTAGTTTTGAAAGAAACATTATCATTTTTTGTTTTGAAAATAAAGACAGATTATTTAAGCTTGCACAATGTAAATTACAAAAGAATGACCACAAATGGTGTAGGTCGGGGGTCAAAGGTCTATATAAGCTTGCACTGCAATGGATATAGTTAGCACTTATCACTCCAGTATATGACACAATGGAGGTATAAGTATGTACATTAATTCACCTTGGCAGCCACTGCCAAGTTTTTCCAAAAAAAAAAAAAAAAGATTTATGTACATTAATTCTGTTGATGACTGTTCTACATGTCATTGGTTTCAGAAACTTCTGCGGCACGTTGCCTCATCATCTCATTCACAGCAGCCCGACGCCTTGACTCAGACTGATGTTGAAGCCTCCGCATTTGTTCCTTCAAGTCCCTGTATTGAAATTACAAGTTGATCAAAAATGAAATTCACTCATAAAAGTACATTTTTGCCAACCACAAATTAACATCTAACCAAAACTTTAAAATATGGAAGTACCAAATATTTGCCAGTACCCACGCTATATTACTTTGTCATAATGTCCATTTCAGTCCTAATTATCTTGCTTTAATTGTAGATATCCTGTAATTGCTAAGCTTTGTAGGTGTGTAGAATCGAATTCTCATTTTTACTAGGGGTATACATTACACGAGTTAAACCGGAACAACAAAGTTGATGCCCATTTTTCTTCTGATTCTTTTTAAGAGAGGTTAAAAAGTTAAACAAGGTACTAGACGACTAGTATACCATAATTTTTTTGGAACAAGAGTCCATGGCAGTAACAGTGGGACAGGAAACAATTATTTTATAAAACCGCTTTGGAATGGATTTTGTAAGTACTAAGAATATCACTTATGAGAGATTCTTCCTACTCAGGACACTCACTATATGACTAAAGCAAAGCAAACAAGATTTGCGAAATATAACAGCAGAAAATAATAAAAGCAAGAATTCATTTCACTCACTTGCAGCGGGGTATAGTGCACGCAGTCTCCTTGCAAGCACGCGCATGGAGTTGAAGCATGTACCACATCTTCTTACAGAGACCACAACCTCCAGAGAGACGAACTGTACAATCTAATCCATGGCGGAACAGCCCCTTTACCTTGCGGCAATTTGGGTATTGACACTGTGGGGACCTGCACTGCGAGGCATGCCTCAGAAGCTCCAACATCTTTCTCAGCTGCATTAGGTCAAATAGATGAATAAATTAGGTAATTCATTTGTTAATTCTTCATACTAATGGCAGTGCAATAATTACTAATGGTTATTGCATGGAAGCAGCAAAAGAATCTTCATTTGCATCTAGTATAATAGTAACATTCATTTTTTATACACCCACAGCCCACTAGGCATGCATTTTTACAAATGGCTTTCTTGCCACCTAAATTTTTCATCATCAAATCCAAATATCCTACTAATACTACAACTTCTATTTCAAACAACTATAGTTCTTGATCACGCATCAAGACTTTAATCTGAAATTAAAAAATATCCTACCTCCATTCCACAGTAAGTCAAAGAATAATCCAAAAATATCAAGTTGCAGTGTATTCAAACAACACAGCAGCCGACAAGCAAGTCAATAAACAATGTACCTGTGAAACCCGCTTCTGCCGAGCCTCCTTGTTCTGTGCATCCCTCTCAGCATTTGAAGGGTAGTTTGTCAACTTGTGGGGATGATTAACCACCCCCTCTTTCTGGTAGCATGAGTTGCAAACATCAAAGTCAGGGCAGACCTCACAGCGCCAGCCCTGGCCAGCCTCGATTTCATGGTTACAAACACTGCATGCGGTCACATAGGCCGGCGCTGTCGGATTGTGAAGGTGGTACAAAACCATCATTGAAGAATGTTTTGCACTTCGAAGAGTGTCGTACTGATAGTGGTTGCCCTGGCATAGTGCGAGGAATGCTTGTCGCGTATCAAAAAACTCGCTCTCCAGAATATCATCCTCGTCCTTTGTGTCATTCGGCACGCTAATTATCTCCATCTGAAAGAAACAGCACGTAATCAGGATTTATAAGTTGCAATTAAATTTCATTATTATGTTCTCATGTGCAAAATGCTTAAATAAGAACACAATATAAAAAGTATGATAAATAATAATATTAAGATAAAGCTCTACTGGAAGAGAGCCCAAGAAAGAGAAAACTCACTGGTCTGAACGTGTGTTTCTCCCGGCTATGTGTCGGGTGTCTCTCCCTGCCCTCACGCAGTTGCTCCGCGTTATGACAGCTATCATGCAGAGAGAAGATTATTCATACAATACATTAGATGAATAAATGCAAAAGTCAACCAGAAGGATGAAATTGTCATTTTGGATCATGTTCAACACCAGGATATTTTTTACAAAAAATTTTCATTAATAATGCTGCCAATTATTATGCTCACCTTTCACAGAGGTTGAAATATCGGCAACTATTGCACACCCAGCGTGTACCAGACACCATAGGTATGCAACAGTGGTTGCAGGGATGCTGGAGATAAACCATGATGAAGTCTTCCCTCATAGGATATATTGTTTTGCCCAGCTTCACAAGGAATACAAAAAAAGGATCAGACAATAATTACATCCATTAAAATCAAGAAGCCAAGTACTTGCAACAACAATCGCATCACTCCAGTTTTACGCGATGAACACTCATAAGCTATCATTGAGGTCAAAAAATATTTTAAAAAAAAGAGTAGGATACCTTCTGCATCAACATAGTATCCTTTGAGGCGTCACCGCTTAGATCGGTGTGGCCGGCAGCCTTAAGGGCACGCTTGGTGATAGTGGCTTTCTTCATCTTACCCTTCTGCTGCTTGCGGTCATCTTCCTCTTGGTGCAGTTGGGTAATCATGTCTTCTGCAGCTCCTGGCCAATAGTCGCCATCAAAATAAGGCAGACGGGCTGCTGTCACCTTTGCCCTGGACTCCCCCTGCTGTGTGAAGAAGTGGTCATACAGATTTGTCAGGTCAACGACTATGTTCTCTTTTACTCCCTTCTTCAGCATAGACAAGTACCTTCAAAACATAGACATGGGTAAACATTATAGTAAATATGTTTAGTAACATGTACAATGACTGCAATCTTGACTTGAACTTGCTGGGATAACACATACCATTCACGCAATTTGTCAGACTTAGGGGTCTTTTGAATCTCAGGATGGCAATACAAGATGTAATCATCGCCTTTGACAGGAGGGCAAGCCCATATATAGCAGCTTGTGAATCCACGTCTTTTGCAATATTCAAGGTACCCAAGCTAAAAATAATATATGAACCAGTTATTATGTATATCAAAACAGCTAGCTGTTTATCTGGAAAAAAGGCAAACTGTATGTAATCTCTCGAGGTCAAACAAGTGACTATACCAGGATTTCATGATAGACAATCGTACGAAGAGCCTCTCCACTGACTGTTCTGATCTCAGGCCTGAAGTACTTGACTGAATCAAGATAAGACAGATAAACACGCCGTTGGTTTGGAAAGGCACAGTCTGTGCCAAACTCTTGCACATACATTCCAAAAAGGCACACCTCTACACCCTCAATCTTTTGAAACAACAATATTGCCTAGAAAGTAAAACCAGAAATTTATTAAAAAAAAAAAATGAAATTCCATAGAAAATAAAAAATCAAATCCTCAAAAAAGGATCTTCTCAGCACCTTAGATTTGTAGGGAAACTCAGTCGGATAGTTTTCCTCCTGAAATATCTCTAAAAACTTTGGCTTCACCTCTAATTTCTTGTCAACAGATGAGACAACTCTAACAACAAGTCCCTCTGCTCCAGGTACCTCATCAAAGCTCTTTCCAAAATGGTTGGCTCGGTCCTGCCTTTCCTTCTTCAGACGCTTGGAGAGACGATTCTCTATGTGGTCACTCAAGATTGTGCGTGGTAGATCCTTGGCACCAAGCACAGCGCTCTGGGGTAGTGGTTTGCGCTCACCTGTTTCTACCTCTTTAATGTAGCAGTTTGGGCAGGTATACTCAGCTTGGTCGCCATCATTTCTACGTCCATTAAACAAAGCACAAATTTGGTGCTGCCATGCCTCACACTTATCACATTGCACCCACTGTGGAGAAGGTGGCTTATTGGTTAGTTCTCAGTGAAAATAGACAATAGAAATTAAAAGGCTTTAAAAGATGCATGTTATTGACAAATTTAATCCCCAGCCCATGAGAAGAATTAAAATCTTGTAAACCCGAAAAAGGGAAATAAACAACAAGATAAGAGAAGAAAAAAGATCTCTTGCACACTTGAGCTACCAATCTCTACTCTTAGAGAATCATCGAGGAAATTGCTAAACCCAAAAAGAGTGAAAAGAAAATAATAATAAAAAAAAGATACTATCGCAATACCACACCAATAAGGGTCCGGTAGCCTACTACAATCCTTGGTTGAAAGAACAAAAAAACGTACCCCTTCCTCAGTCTCCTCATCATTCCTTTTCTTCTCGAGCCTTCTCTTGGGGACAGCGTGGCCCTCAATCTCTATGGTTTCACCTCTTGCTTCGTTGAAGGATGAGATACAAATGTAGTGTCTCTGCCCTTTGATGCCAATTGTATAGTACATAGCATTGCGCTTTATACGAGCCCCACATGGGGTGCAGTAGATTGGCGGTGGCTCGAAAGTCAGCTTCTCAACAGCACACAGCTGGCATGAGTTCTCATTCATCGAGATTGTCTGGTTCTTCTCGGCCTTTGATTTGCTCTGCATCACAAACCACATAAACAGTCATTATTCAAAATAGAATAAACAATGCACATGTTTCTCAAAGAGAAGTTATTCATCTAGGCCATGTTTGGCTGTGGAGTAAACCCCTTTCACACTTAAGCAACTAAACGAGGTGTAAAACGGGAGTAGTAAGATGAAGTTAAGGCAGAGCAAGTTAAACTACCTCTCAAACATATTAACTTACTCCACACTTACTCCGCATTTAGGACCCACTGTCTTAGACAGACTCATTTCCCAATTTCTCTTCCCAAACAGATTAATTTAAGCCATGACTTAAGCTGCCAAACGAGGTGTAAAATAGGAATAAGATGGAGTACGTAACTTAATCCTCCTTAAATATAAGTAGCCAAACATGGCCCTAATATCCTTCATTTCAACAGCATTAAAAATAGCATGTGTGAAAACTAGACCCTCAAATTGGGAGTAATTATCATTCACATGCACCTCGGTAGGAAAAACATTTCCATTTTATACCATTTTCTTCCATTAATGTGATTGCAAAAGCAACAAAGAAAATTTTGTTAGCATGACAATACCCAGCCCCCACCTCAATGTCAACAAACACACCACACACAAAAAAAATAAAGACGCTTGCGTAAAGTAGCAAAGTACTTATAAATACCTCAGAAATGCACAATTTACAAAGCTGGAGGCCAATACGGTCTGAAGCTCATCTTATCAAGGACAATTCTCAGAATTATATTTCATAAAAAGATAAATAAAGGAAAAATATGTACCTGACCAACCCACTGCTTCAAACTTTTGATGTGTTCTCTTACTTGCTCCGGCGTAAAGAGTTCCATCATAGAAACACCCTTTATCTTAGGTTTCCCCGACTTACCGGCAGCCCCATCCTCCTCTATCTCTTCTTGTTTTGCCTCTGTTGCATTTTCATCATTTCTCTCTTCGTTCTCAACCAACAAAGAAGGTTCCTGCTTGACCCACTCAGATGGACCAGCAGGACCCACATCGGTTTGAGAAGATCTTACTATGCTAACATCTCCATCCATGCCATAACCCATCTGAACTGATGACGTGCCAGACACTGTAGAGGCAATGTGCATGTTTTGCAATGCAGGATTGATTTTAACATCTGTCTCCTGCTTTGCAGGTACATTACTGGTACTCTGCTCAATAGGAAATGCTTCCTGCAGGGAACTAAATGATGGGTTTGTATTGTTGACTGATACAGGGGACATATCCATATTCATCCTTTGCCTCTTTGGTAGAGGCTGTTGGAGTGGTGGGTGAGGCTGATGCCGCCGCCCATTTGAGACATCCATGAAAACTGGCTCGGCATCCATCTGATCCGAGAAAACTCCTGACGATGAGTCTAATTGACTCACACCCTTCTGTGAATGTTTCAAACCAGCCTCAGTCTCCACCTTATTATCGACCTCCTTTCCATTTAAACCTTTTTTTGAGCCAATCTTCAGTGTCAAGGACTTCTGTTTGGCCATGATTATAAACTTGTGGGCTGGAATACAGACTGGGCAGTCCACTTCCCGGCAATCACCAAAATGAAGAATAACATTCCGGGCCGTAACACAAAGGTGGACCCGGCACTGCTTCTGATGACATCTTTCAATATGTTTCCATAGCTGTTGTGCTTTAACACAATTCTTCTCAGGGCAGTGGCCAACTGGAGCAGGACAGGATCTCGCATGGAGCAGGAATAGTATCAGTTTCAACTGGTTCTGATACTGTGTCTCCCGTTGAGAGAGCTGGGAGGATCCATTATTGGGAACCACCATAGTAGTGACAGTAGGACCAGGGGCCTGCACACCCTCAATCAATGCATTACTATTGTGACTGTTGTTACTATCAGCAACCATCTGGTGGTTGCTCCGTTGCATCTGCTGAGTCGACCTCGACTGAGACTGTTGCTGAACCAGCATCGAGTCTGGCTGCTGAACCCCACCCCTCGATCGGCCGTTGCCCACCCCATTATGGAATGACAACTCATCAGACTGGACAGTCTGATTTAATGCATTGGAACCAGCTAACGGGCCAAAGAACTGTCCCTGGCCTCCCTCATTATTACCAAATGGCACCTGGAAATCAGCAAGTTGAGGGAGCATTAGATCATTATTCGTCAGCAGGGCACTCTCAGCCATTATTACTTGGTCTGTATGAATGGCCCCCAGAGAACCAATTGAGCCGATAGAGCCCGAGGATTGTCTAGAAAAGGTGTTGTTTCCAACCCTCGCCATCATTGGCTGCTGTTGCATGCTGTGCTGGTGCAGTTGATTGCCACCAAGCTGGCTGCTCATGTGTGCATATGGCTGGAAGTTGACCTTCTCAGAGTGAGAGAATGGCTCAGATTTCACAATTGGTTGTTGAATCGTTTGATGGATAGCTTGTTGAATGCCTGCTTGGTGATTGCCTGTGAGCATGTTTGCCCTCGGCTTTGATTGGAGGGATGCTGCAACAGCTGAGATCTTGTTCAAATTACTTGTTGAAGACATGTTAGACGGGCCTGCAGGATTGTAATAGTTTCCAGAACTTGACATGGTCATGTCAACTTGTTTGGCAACTGTGTTGTCGCCCATCAGAGAAACACCATGTTGAGACAGTGATGCTTCAAAAAGGATAAAAGGGGAAAAATGAAGTGAGAATGTATTTTCTATTGTTCAATTACACATTTTAAGGATGACAGGAAGTTCGTCATATACATATAAGCATACATCTATATGTATGTATACATACATGTGTGTGTGTGTGTGTGCGCGCGCGCGCGCGCGTCTGTAGGTACGTATATATAATGCAATTTGCAAAGCTCTCGCCATCTGCTAGTTAGAGTTGGTGGGACTTACAACTACTAAGCTCAATAATGAAAACAAATGAATATGGCAACAAATTTACATACTCGGCATCCTTTGCTGGATCTGATGTGAAGAGAAACCCTGCTGGAGAGGCTTTGTTGAGTTCCCATATGTGCCACCAATGCCCATGTACCCTTCTGACATTCCTGGTCCATTCATTAGTTGTTGAATGTTATTATTCATCATGCCATCTTCAAACCCTTGGGACGAATGCTTCTGATTCATAGGAACTGACTGCATGCCAGGCCCCACTTGTCCACTGAGAGTGTTGTATTGTTGTTGCTTCTGGGCCTGCATCCCAGACCCATTATTGTAGTCAGAGTTCATAGGCATGGTCTGTTGGGTTACTTGCGTGGTACTGGTGGAATTAAATCCAGGGGTCCGTATCATTTGTGGTGTGACCTGACGTTGCACGCCTATTGATGCAGACATTGAAGTGCTTCCCGGCTGATTAATTGACATGCTCCCATGTGAGAGCTGGTATTTATTAGGCATGGTCCCTAAAAAGGAAAGAATGTGGTATCCTCAGTAACAGCACACAAAAGAAAAGAAATTTCATCTGATAGTTTTGAAGTTAACTTATTCACATTTTAGTTTATACCCAAAAATATGCCATGTCTGGCTAACTAAACATAAATGTGAGGAAATTGTATAGGAAAATTCTGGTGGTACTTATACAACCCCTTCAATTTCGAATGCGAAACAGAGACAAGATAATATATTACATTTTGAATAATGGTAACAATCATTGGTTTCATTAAGGGGATTGTTATTAGTTCATTTAAGGAATGAAGGTCTACTGCAACATGTGTAGGAACGCGCAAGAAAACCACAACAAGGGATTGATAAGAGATTAAAGGGATGTCTACTATTCAAGATCATACCAGCAGGGCCGCTAGTGGGATTGATCCCCTGGTTGCTCTCCATTGAGGATGACATTCGCATGGTTCCAGTCGGGTTGTGGGATATGCCAGGCGTAGGTATCATCATGCCAGATACCGAGGAATTAGACTGTATGTTATGATGCGCCATAGTCTGGTGTTGGTTCTGCTGTTGCGAATGTTGTTGCTGTTGTGACTGCTGTTGCTGTTGCTGTTGCTGTTGCGACTGCTGTTGCTGTTGAGACAGCTGTTGCTGTTGCTGTTGCTGTTGCAATTGCTGTTGTCGTTTCTGGTTCAGTTGATTCTGCATATTTATTATCCGACTCTCGATCCCACTCTGAAATTTGCTCATATAGTCATCCTGCTCACAAAACAAAGCACAAAAAAATTGTACCACATGATCAATTGCCTTCCTGCTCACAAGAAGGCACAACAGAAGTTTGTAGGGAGGAATAAAGAGATTGATTTACTTTGTTAAGGGACTCTTTGAATATAGACTCTTCAAGCATCTTCGCAATATCGGGCAACTTCTGCTTCCACTCACTTGACCGATTAGTGTATTTTCTCTCAAACCATTTGCATCTGTATTAAAAAAAAAACAAATTAAATTTTGGTAGTAATGAACAAGAAGCTTTAGTGACAACAATTTCAACATATACAACTCAAACATAAATCGAATTGTATGTTAATGAGACAGGCTAGATCACCACATCAACTTATCTATGAGAAATAACAACCAATTAAACACAAGAGAACAAGCTGGTAAGCAATACTTTATAACTCATTAGGTAACACACACACGCCCTACTTTACATTCAAGAAAACAGATTTCTATAATACTAGTGCAGTAGAATAAAAAACAGGCTGACATTTTGTCTTGCATATTGATGCGCAACGCCTGGAACATTGGGTCCATGCTGACATGGCCAGTATGATTTTGCATCATGTTGATTATTGGACAATCTTTCAAACCAACTGCCCAAAACCAATTTTACTTAACTCGCACCTCACACCTGAAAATCATATAAAAAATAAATCAATTAACAATTGTAATAGTCAATAGCAACACCAACAAGGGTCCTTTATAAATAGAGGAGACCTAAACAAAAAATCAGATAGATTTAAAAAAGCTCTCATTTCTACTGATAGGGATCTCTAACTCTGATTGACGAATTTGGGCAAATTTTGGATTATAAAGGTGGGTACAGTAACGGGAAAAGGATAAAATGGAAGATACCAGCTCAATAATCTTTATTTCATTGCATAATCTGTGTGGTTACAACTAATGGTTTTATACAAGTTATGTTAATAACATAGAATTACACTAAACAGCACAATGGATTTCTCAATTGATAGGCCTAACTAGTTTCTTAACGATCCTTCCCAGTTCTCCTCCAGTTTCTTTCCATTCTTCGTCTCCATTTCTGATTCTCTGGGCCCACTCCGCAGCGAGATAATAGCTTCAACGGTCCTGGTCTACTCTTTAGACGGATCCTTGCCGGAAGTCAAAATTGGATTCGTTACATCCCAATTCCTCACCTAGTAACTAGGGCTTGTTCACCGGTGAGAAGAGACGGAGGCCGGTTGGGGGTCCTATTATACTGTTTGTGAAGTACCATACTTAAACTAGGAACCTTTTCCTAATTGCAATTAGTACCTTTGCGATTTTTTGGGAGAAAAACCGCGTCGGGCGGAGGGGGGTGATCACCGGCTCGGCTGGTTGATTCCTGGACTCAACGTTCGTTCGAATTACTGGAATTTTTTCAAAGGCTGATGCGATTAATGATCAGAAGAGAGATTTGGGGGAGGTATTACCGTATTAGTGTGTGAAAGGTGTATTTTTAATTATAATGGAGATAGGTCGGCTGCTCATGGAAAAATGAGAGCAGTTTGGGTCCGATGCCCATCGGACTCACACTGAGTTCGATGGGTTTCACAACCGTCCGATCTACTTCAAAATCCGTGCGCACGATTATTGAAGACAATTTGCAGGGATATTGAAGCGTTTCACACAGATCTTAAAGTGGATCGGACGTTTCTTAAACCCATCGAACTCAGTTTGAGTCCGATGGGCATCGGACCCAAACTGCTTTCATGGAAAATAAGGGTGGAGATTTTAACGGAGAAGATTTGGCTGCATGCAGAGCATGGACTATATAATCAAAACAGAGATGTATATGGTTCGTGCGCTGCTTGAAGCTAAAACCAGTCTGTTAAAATATTTACCAGAAAATACTTGGTCCTTTTCGCGAGTTGTTAATACGGTATCTTTTTCGCTTCTTTACCTTAAATTTGTGCATGACTGAAGTGGTGGCACTCTTTAAATTTTGCGAGTCTCATTTTTTTTTGTTATTCTTCACTATTTAAATTGCTAGTTTTGGAAATTGTTTCTACCTTTTACAATTGATTATTGTTTCCATAATATTAAATATGGAGTTCTCTAATAATAAAATATTAAATATTTTCAAAAAAAATATAAAAATTGGTCTCCCTGTATATTTTAATATGGAGTTCAGGTAAGTGGTTATAAGACATTTTACCGACATTTTTTTATTTATAAAAATATATTATAAAGTAAGAGAGGGAAAGATAAGTACATTCAATTTTTATGTATAGAATGATGTCGAATTTTTATTGATCCCAATTTTTTATATTTTTTTCACCAATCGGAAATTGTATGTCGTTCCAATAAAATGCTAAAGGATCTTTTGTGTTTGATATTATGTTATTGATCTTTGTTTGAGTCGAGAGTCAAAAAAGACAAACTACAAAAGATCCTTTGTCTTTTCAAAATGAAAATATAAAATAAAAAAGTAAAGTATGTCTGGATTCTATGTAAGGAGGAGCATAGCATAAATTATAGTGACAAATTAATAGTTCGGGTTCAGTTCAGTGAGGTTAAAAATTCGTGTTTTCTATAATTCGGAAATGATTTGGTACAACAAAGCGAAAAAAAGATTCCCAAAGAAAACCCCTCAAAAAAAGAGGAAAAATCGCATTTTTTCGCGTTTTATTCGCGTATTGGTCGGTAAAAGTTCAGTCAAATATTTTATTTGTGATTCGGTTCGGAAACTCCTGAAAAATATTTTATTAGCGAATTATTTGCGTTTTATTCGCGAGTATTGTTACCACAGAAAATCCAGACAATACTTCACATCAGTGTTGTAAATAACGGTATGCGGTCGTCGGACGGACGGAGTACCGCCAAGCGATTAATCGGTATGCGGCCGATTAATCGGAATTATGCGGACAATTTAACGTTTTTATTATATTTATGTATATATATCATAATTTATTAAAAATTATTTATTTAACTCATTAAACTTATCAAATAAACTTAATTTAAGTTAGTTTTATTATTATAACATGATACTATGCTTATTTCTTCGTAACACGTAATCATTTTGCATGTTTAAGTAACACATTTATTTAATGAAAAATAAATTTGAGAATTAAGTTTTTTCAAATACTAATAACATATTATTTGAAAGAAAGAAAACATTCCAACATAAAATCACTAAATTTAATTTATGATAATAACATAATTTTATAAATAAACATGTCGTACTAATTGAAAAAATTATATTAGTAAGTAAAAAAAATATATGGTATATAAATAATAGAATAATTAATCAATTTCAAAGTAAGCAAGAAGAAAAAAAAAACATATATAAAAAATATTGGATGAATATCCAAGCACAAATAAAACTACAATGCATGATTTATAAACATTATTATCACACACAATAATAAAATAAAAAATAAAATAAAAATCACTGGAATAAATGGAAAAAAACGGGAATAAACGGAAAAAAACGGAAATAAACAGAAATAAACGGGAATAAACGGCCGATTAAACGGAAAACGGCCGATTAATCGTTTTTTCCGCCAATAGGCATCCGTTAAGCGTATTCGGAACAGCTTGGCCGCCGTTTCCGATTAAACGGCCGATTAATCGGCCGTTAAGTCCGTTTTTTACAACACTGCTTCACATGAACAATAAAAAAATACTCTTCGCATGTGTATACACTGTAAACTATACAGTCGGCATTGAGCAGAAATAAAAATATAAAAAAGTTTGGATCAATTCTACCAACTTATCTATGCATCGAAAAGTTGAGGTACTTTATTTTATAATATTTTCTATAAGTAAAAAATCCTCCTTTTTAACCCTACTTATTTTAATATCCAACATTTAAAATATAAATGATGAAATATATATTAGAATGATCAATATTTAATCATTTTTAATCAAAATGTCAACTGCCATCCAAATTACATAATTTAGTACATGATCAATCTATAAACTTATAATGTTTTCCATTTAATTTTTTGTTTAGTTTGAGATAGTGTCAAATTGTTAAGTTCATCCTATATCAATGGGATTTTCAAAGAAAAATAGTAGGTTTAAGTTATTAAACAATCCTATCAAACCAACAAAAGCAATTATCAAAATAAAATTAGAGATACAATCTCAATGAATTAGAAAACTGTATCAAATTTGAGTTTTCAAAATCCTAACGGCTCAAAATTTGAGTTTTTAAATTTGAGGACCTCCGTGCAACGGCTCAAAATTTGAGTTTTCAAAATCCTAACGGCCGATCCGAACCGTTCAACATGTAATATGTACTAAAATGTACTTGCAAACCAAATTTTACATTTTTAGAATTTTTTTTACTATTTATTTATTAAGTATTTTATAAAACTGCTATAATGTAACCGATGCCAAATAATACTCCTATAAAACACTTAATCACTCCATGAGATTTTTTGGGAATGAAACATTTCAAATAAATTAGATGTCACATATATAAAGGATGTCAGTGCAATTAAGAGGAGAAGGAAAACATTTCAAGTAAATTAAATGTCAACGTACACAAAGGATGTTTATAGTTTTAGAGAATTTTATGGCATAAAATTCAGTTGTTATTTTCAAATAATTAACAAAACAATGCAAGTCACATAAATGTTCTATTCAGGAACATTAACTTCCAAATCCTACTGTTCTATTTCATTGGAGCAACAAGACCCTGTTATTCTAATGACAGACGTTCAGATTTTTTCGTATGCAAATCTTGACAAAAATATTTTTTTCATGCGCGAATCTCAACAAAGTTGGACGGCTATCATTGGAATAGTCCTGTTATCTCCATTGGAATAACAGACAATTTGTTTCCACTGCTGTGAGATTGTGAGAACTTCAGAACTATTAACCAAGCAAAAATCTTCATTCCAGGTGCTATTTGTAACTTCCAAATCCTACTGTTGTGAGATTTTATTAGAGGGTCATGAGATAATTAAGACGGTTTTGTTTTAGGAATGCATATTTTTCATAATCTAATTAACATTTTTATAAGCACTTGTTCTATGTTTGGTTATGGAATAAAGGTGAAATAAAGGCTTTAGGCCACTGTTATTCCACCAAATATGATTTAAACTGACTGGCTTAGCATGAAATAGCTTTAAATTTAGTTTAGCCTAAACATGCCTAAATTAACCCACCTCCTGAGATGGCTTAAATTTTTCTTTAATTTTACACCCCTGAACCCACTTTTATTGAAGTTGAACATTTTCACCCTTCTCTCATTATTAATTTAGGCACAACCAAACATCATTCTAATTTAGACCACATTAGCTTTAGTCCACAACCAAATATGGAGTTGAGGTCTGAAGTATCAGTTCACGGTTTGGTTGGTTTAAACATTTTTTGAACGTCATAAAATACAATGTGTTTTTAATTAGGGAATTTTAAAGCTAGAGGCTCCATAAAATGGTTTAACAAGTTTAATTACACTTTCTAAAAGCTCATCAATTGATATAACCATATTTTATCATGTAAGAATAAACGCCCCATCTTCAAAATTCCAAAATTTCCAGTTGTGTATAGATATTTATCACTAATAAGAACATTGAATGATTTAAACTTGTCATGATTGAAAGCATAAAAGAGCCACCAAATAAATAACATGTATTTTAAAACGCGGCTCACTCTCAAAAGAGGATGTCAATTTAAACTTGCTACAGCATTGTCAATCTTCTACTGTCAATCTTAGAAGGTGCAAACTGGTCAGATAATATCTGATCGTATTCAGATCTGTATTCGAAAATTAGATACGGATGGATATCTGAATATCCTTGCGGATACGAATACGAATATGATTTTGAATTTTAATTATATGTATTCAAATAGTAGATATATACTATATAATTTAATATCTATTATGAAAATAGCAGAGCTAGGATGTGATGTGTTCACCAAAAAAATTTGGTGAGCACAACTCTAAAAATATATCAGATCGGTTTCAAATAGAAAATCCAAAACGTTCAAATTCATGTTTCATGACTGATGCATGTATATGCAAAAAATTTAAAGTTTCGAATTCATTTGCTACAAGATCAAGCGATTAAAGAAATAATGAAAAATAATTTCTTTGACTGTTTGACCTTGTAGCAAATGAATTTAAACTTTCAAAATTATGCATCACTCATGAAGTATATGAATTTCATCAGTTTAGATTATTTGTTTGAAGCCAATCCGATATGCTTTTGGAGTTGTGCTCAAAACCTTTTGGTAAGCACATCATACCCTAGCTTTGCTCTTATAAAATATTTATATATATATTTACAGATATTCGATATCCAATTTGTATCTCAATTCGAAAAATAAAAACAAATACGGATATTTTTACCACTATCAGATCAGATCTGTATCCGATCCATTTGCACCCTGCCTTAGTTCATGAGTGTTGTCCGCTTGTTTTGTTATGATATATATATATATATATTTATTTTTTGGCATTTCTTTCAGTCTTGTAATAATCATTCAAAGTTAGAAAGTTAACTGCTCTCAAATTAACATCTATTGAACTACTTTTTTTTTTTTCTCTTTTCTTTTTCCTATTTAAGACTGATTATTTACAACCATCAGGTCTTTTATAAAAATACAAAAAAAAACGCACATATTAGATATGGTTAAAGAAAATAAAATGGAACAGTGCGAATATATTAATAACATTAACTTCGTAAATAATGATTTATAATTTTAGAATCCAACATTTAAAATATAATTATGAAATTTAATACAAATTTATTGTTTAAATGATCCATATTCAACGATTCTTTTTATCAAATGTCAAATGAAATTACCTAAATTTTACGACACGATCAGTCTATAAACTCACAACATGCCTAGTAAGTTATTTTCAATTAATTTTTTTTTTATTTAGTTTGATGTAGTGTCAAAATTGTTAAGTTCATCCGTTATCAATGAATCCCACCCATTAAAAAAAATTAAGAGAGAAATTAGCCTACTTGCTTCACAGAATAAAGTAGGTTTAAATTGTTTTGAACAGAACTATCCAACCAACAAAAACAATTATCAAAATAAAAATAAAATAAAGTTAGAGATACGATTTCAATGAATTAGTTAAACTGCATCAAATTCAATGCAATTAGAAAACCGACCGGTAATGCACCATGTAGTTTGAAAAATTAACAGTCACTTTTATCTCCACTTAATCGATGCCAAATAATTTTCATAGAGAAGGAATTCACTTGCAACATTTATAAGTTACAATAGTTTTGAGATTTTTAAAATCCAAACCGTTCAAAATAATATCTATATTAAAATGTGCTTGGAAATTAAATTTTATATTTTTTTATTAAGTATTTTACAAAACTGTTGTTTAGATAATTCTAGAACAGTTTTGTAAAATACTTAATATATAGTAAAAAAAATAAAAAAAAGTGTAAAATTTGAACTCCAAACATATTTTAATATAAATATTATTTTGAACAATTTGTATCAACTGTTTGAATTTTAAAAATCACAAAATCAAATTGTTATAAAAATCACAAAATCAAATTGTTATAAGATGTTGTAACTTACCAATTTTTGTAAGTGAATCCCTCGTTCTCTTATTGCACCTAATTGGATACAACTACCAACCTAAAATTATAAAAGACATCTATAAATTTGGTCGTGCACATATCCCTCAACACCAAGCAAGAAATTTGTTGCTAAACACATGAGAGAAGTTGGGTTCAAGATTACTGGATCAGCTGGAGCATCAGAGATTCGGTAGGCCCGTAGGTACTTCACATAAACCAGAAAGTTTATAAAGCAAATTAATTTCCGAACTCAGATTTTCATGAAATATACCAATACCTCACATTGACACTACTTCAAAAAGATCACTTGTTCTGAAATATTCATGTGCAGATTTTCAAAATGTCACAGAAATGCAAGGCACAAAGCAAAGAGGGGGGGAAATTTAATGTGTCACAATTCACAAACAGCCCTGCAAAACTAGTATATCTTGCATACTCCTACAAAACATTGGAAACATCAAATTCACCCCCATGAAGCATGATAATTTGCTCATACCCTCGCTTTCCTATTTACTTACAAGATACCCAAATACCCTTCCACACAATTTCTCCCCAGGGGAGAAGTAGAAAAACAAGGAATTAGGAGGTGAGGTGAGTATATGTGACATTTACCATGCTTTATAGGTGTATTTGAGAATCTCTAACTTTTCATAACCACACATGATATTTTGTAGGGGCATACATGATATTATTCCAAAGCTCTATTCCCTGTAGGAAATAACTTGAGCCTGAAGCATTTGATTATCCTCCAGCAACCTATCATATTCCAACAGTAACTCCTCACTCTGCTTTTGTAAGGCCGCCACATGGGCCTCGGCTGTCACGGCCTTTCTTTCGTGCTCTAGAGACTCATTCTTTACTTTTTGTAATTTCTCATTGAAAGTGCCGAGCTCCTTCTGGATTTTTTTTAGCTCAGCTGAGGCTTTCGCTTCGCTTTCACGCAGAGTTCGGTTCTCGGTCTGGAGCCGCTCAGTTTCTTCGCGAGAGGTGGCCACAGTTTTTCGAAGGAGGATTACTTTCTTAAGGTAGTGGTGAAGCCTGTCTATGAGGATTGCAAGGAAGAGCGTGTACCCTGTATGAAGATTAAATTATAAGTTGACCAGCTTTTTCAGTAGAAAGAAATATTAAATTATAAGTTGATCAGCTCTTGGAAAAGTATTGTATGCAAAAATAATGAATTATGAGACAATCTATACTGAGGAATACACTTCCCCACTCCAAAAAAAAAGCAAGAAGAAAGAAAGAATATTATTGATGAAAACTTTAAGAAAAAAATAATACGCAAGAACATCAAAAAGTGTGCTCTTGACAAGGTGTATTGTTTAAGTCATTGCAATTCAAATTTATAATGTTAAATGCACATTTCAAAAGTATAGGGAATTGGGCATAACCACAAACAGTTTAAGAACAGAAGGAAATAGAGAGAAACTGTAAAGAAGCTACACAGAGACAATTTAAAGTTTATCTGACATATCATTATAGTGTGAATTGAAGATACTTCAGGCTAACTTGAAGCTTAAGTGAGCAACTACTGTGTAATTGAGACCACATGGATGCTAAATTATAGCTTACAAGTGACGCAGTTACATACCTTCAGGTACTACATAACTATAAATGACTTTGTTATTGATGTATCTGCCAAAATTTCGGCATCCTGGTAGAAATTGGAATCCATTGAACAAAACCAATTTTTGAATGAATTGAGTATTCTAAATAATTTTAGTCTACTTCTTATACCGAGCCCCAAGATCTGGAGTTCCCAGACTATGGAGTAGGAATTATAAAATTAATACATCTGAAGTATAATGACAAAGAAAATCTAAACATAAAATTTAACTACTCTTGAAATAGTCACTTACTGGAAGGCAATATAAAGAGATAAATTTAGACAACTAATTCCCTTTTTACAAAAATAAAGTTAATTGAATTCCATGTAAACCTGACCAGTATGAAGTTCACTAATGGTTGAAGGCAGCCATTTAGGCTAATTTCAAGCTTTATTCTTACTAAAATCCAAAACCAATAGCAAGTATGAAATCATTCATAAAAAAGGCGAGCAACATATTGTGATACAAGTATACAACAGAAATGCAAATAATACGCCGCCTTTGTGATGGAAAAAAGGTATTGACAATTCTGATTCAAATAGCCTCATTTTCTGCTTAAAAAAAAAATCCAACATGGTTACTTTTGTTCAGTAAATTTCAATTAAGGGGAAAGGTACTATGATGGGTTCTAATATATATTACACAAGTTAGACCAATTAGAAAGTGATTTGCAAGAGTGATGGTGACAAAAAAATAGGTACAAATTATGTTTTAGTCCTTTTCTATCAACTTAGCTTTAATTATAACAATGAGAAGTCATTTGCAAATAACAGTGTTTGCTGCTCGTTGTGTCAAAAAACAGGGAAATGCAATTTTTTTTTGTAGTAAAGATTGGAGATTAAGCCACCCAACTATTTAATATCGACAAAGGATTGACCTTTCTGGATTTCGAACCTGGAAATGCAATTTTCTTTTCGCAAGTATTGTACAATGCTTAGTGATTTTGCAAATACCTTGCCAGCAATTGGAAATTACATTGAAAGCAGACAGCCTAGTACCTATGAGGGAAGATTCTAGAAGGTGGGTTCGCCAGAGAACCTGATCCATGGGACTGACATTACCACCGAGGCGGGCCCCTCTTCGCTGAATTTGCAAGAGGCTATATACACTTGAAGCAAGTATAACCACCATTGTACATGCCAGGGTTTTAACAGTTGCTGGTCCCCGACCCATTTTCATCCCATCTACCCCCGTCATAGTCAGGTCACGAAGTGGGCCCACCTTGATGGCCAGTAGGAATGCCACGGCTGCCTCCGCAAATAGAACCAGAAAGAGTAGCTGAATCATCTTTCTCTCTCCCTATAGAAGATCAGTACTGGGTTTTACAGTTTGATCCTTAAAGAAAACTTAGCATCAAAACCCTACTAGGACTTACGTAATTTGGGGAAATTGTGCTAAATGCCAGCTAAAAAAACGGATTCTCAGAAGCAATCTGGTATTTCTGGCTTATGGTTGATAAATCGTTCTCAAATTTCTAAAAAATATATATATGTATGTATAACAAGGGAAGAAATCAGAGACCAGAGATTTAGTTTGCGACCTCTTCCTTGAAAAGTAAAGCAACAATCAAGAGGAAATGAGAGAATGATAGAACTAGAGATGAGGAAAAAAACGAGAGCTATTGAAGAAATAAGTGGAAATTTGGGGGAATAAGAGATTGATTTGGAAATTAGGGTATTGGGAGGCGAGGTGTGAAAGAACAGGAACCCAAAGTTGACAGTGCGGAGTGGTACTTAAGTGGGTGGTACTTAAGTGGCAGGGCGATACTATTTTTCGTCCATTTCTCTGAGGTAACATAATATTTATCTTTAAATCCGAACCGTCAAATCAGAACCTGGGCCAATGCTGATTATGATCGGACGGCCTATATAAACGGAAATTTTCTATTACCTTAGGTGATGTGAATTTCAATTTTGTTGTTTACCTAGTACTATAATCCAAGTTTGCCCGGCTAATGCAGCAGATGTGTTTTTACTTTTTAATGATGTTATTGATCCAATGTGGTAGTTGAAGTACGGAACACTGTATATGTATATATACCAAAGTTATTCTGTTATAGGAAATTAAAGATTATGACCCACTTCCAGAAACCTACTGCGGAATGCAAGGTAAAGAACCAAAGCTTCGGAGTTTGTACATACAGGAGAATTGAAATGCTTCTACGAATTCTTGTCCCAATTTTTCACAGATTACTCTTTTTAATAGAAATTGGAGATCAAATGGCTCAGCTGTTCAATATTTACAAAAAAAGGAAAAATTAGTTATTTGTCACTCCAAAATTTTTAAATCTGAAAACTACCATTACATAACTATAATCTGAAAAATATCACTCTAAACTTAGTTTTTTTAAATTTGCCACAAATATACAATTTTTATATTTTTTTATTTAAAATTAACTGAAAAAATACAGTTTTGAGATACGTATTTCTATATTTCCCTATATACCCTTCAGACCCCTCGTTATACGTATCTCAAAACTGTATTTTTCAGTTATTTTTTAATAAAAAAAGTATAAAAATTGTGTATCTGTAGCAAATTTAAGAATTAACTAAGTTTAGAGTAGTATTTTTCAGATTTATAGTTTCGTGATGACATTTTTCAGATTTGAAGGTTTTGGAGTGCCAAATAACTAATTTTTCCCACAATAATTCTCTACAAAGAATTATGTTTTTGTCATTAGATCAAAATTTTATTTTTATTTTTTTCAGATTGTTATTGGAGTGTGGTGAATGAATAATTATTTTTCACATTAGAATTTTCACTCTAAGACTATTTTTTCTCTCTATAAAAATTCCAGAGGTCGCAAATGATGAAAATAATTATTTTTAGGAAGTTATTTGAGGTTGAACATTCCTCATTGATTCAAGTGATGTGATTTCATAAAAATTGTCTCAAGTAAATTTCATTATCTAGGTCAATTTTGTATGTTCGGTATCTCAAAACTGTATTTTTCAGTTAATTTTTAATAAAAAAGTATAAAAATTGTGTATTTGTGGCAAATTTAAGAATCAATTAAGTTTAGAGTGATATTTTTCAAATTTATAATTTCGTGATGGCATTTTTCAGATTTGAAAGTTTTGGAGTGACAAATAACCAATTTTCTCTATTTTTAAAGAACATTCAGCACTAGTATATATTACAAATTTAAAATACTATGAAAATTTAAACGCTTTCACTACATCGATTGATAAAAAGCTATCTCAAACATGGGTTACCTTGATTTCATCAACAAAACAGGAGTTAACAACAGAACATGACATGATAATCTTATTTTATGCTTTACATGAATATATAGTTAATATACAGGTTATTAGTTTACTTAAAGTGAAGATAAACTTTTAGCACATGAGCAGCTCCTTTGAGTAGAAAGTTGGTTAATGTTTATAATTAGCACGGTCCCAACAGAGCATGCTCATGTAATTATATAATACTTTTTGAAGGAGATGGTAGTGGACTTCATGAGAGTTTTAAGAAAAATAATATACTATTAGGTTAAAGAAGTTTTGGGATTCAAAAGTTTAGAAACTTGAATTGTAAAAATTAATAAAAAAAAATTATATTGAAATAGCATTTTCTGGATTATGATGTCACTTCATATTGCGTCACTATCGTAAATTGAATTCTTGATTATTAAATCGGGACAAAAATATAAAAGGAATAATAAAAAAAATAAAAATCCTTTTTCGTGGGAGCCAATCAAGGGAAAAGCATCCGCCCCCCCCCACACACACACACCTCTTTGTACTCGGATATCAAAACAGAAAGAGGAGAGTAAAATCCGAAGTATAATCGTGGAATTCAGAGTAGGTCCGATGGGTGTAATGACCATTTGATTGCATCAAGATGCGTGTAAACTACATTAATATCCGTGCAAATTTGTTTCAATTTCTGTGCGCACAAATTTTAATGCTAATCGTACGGTCTTAGAGCTAATTGAACCTAAAAGTAGGTCCAATGCCCATCGGACCTACTCCTATCTCACAATGAATCATGAGTCATGACACCTCTTCATTTTCTGACTTTAATTGATGAACGTTATCATGAGAAAAAGAAATGGACACGAATTAATGAGATGAGAATTTTAAATTTTAAATTTTAAATATTAATGATGATGAAATCAACCTTCTTCATTACAAAAAAAATATATAAAATTGAAGTAGAGAGAGTATTTGGATTTTGAGAAGATGCAATTGTGGTTGTTCAAATCAGGGCAGGCACAAATATATGGATGGACAGATAAATTTAATGTGCATGATTTTTTTGTCTATGGGTGGACAAGAGATTTTATTTCGAATGGTCATGTAAGTATTGAGAGTATTTAAATTTTGAGAAAACATAAATCATATTTTAATTATTACTATTCAAATTAGAGCAAGTATTAACAGATAACGGATTGATCCAATAGGCAGGAAAAGAGCAATAGATTTGGTTCCTTTCTTTTAATTCCTGATAGGTGCTAAGTTTTAATAGAATTCAATTTAATTCACTGGTACACGAATTCACATCCTCCGTTTTTTCACTTTAAATCTGTTGTTATTCTGATCCTAACCATTCAATTTTTTTGGTACACGAATCTCAATGAAAAATTATTTTCATATTCCTTTGTATTTGTGATTTGTTGCAGACTTAATTTTTGCAATAACAAGTTCGTGTTATTTCTTTAGAATAACAGGAGATTTATTTCAATAAGCATCGGATTAAATTCGATGTCACGACCTTAGCGGCTTAGCAACCCTTCGACAAGAAGATACAATAATTGTAACGATTCGGATTGGAAAATGATTAAAGTGATAATTTATTGGAATGACCAACTTCAGCTTATCTTATTTTTTCTTTACTGTTCCTGTCCGATTTATGATGAATTTGCGAAATTGGGTTTAATTTTTGAGGAAATTGAGTTGATTTTGAGTGGAATATCAAGCTGAAACCCTCACATTTGGGATGTTGTTCGATTTGGGCCGTTAGATCTGTGTCGAGATTTGTACAAAAAATTAAATAAATTATCATGTTTATCCAAACCGGATACGTAAATCTCAACGTGTATTGAATGATTCAGATTGGATATCAGACCGAATTTAATCCGATACCCATTGTACTCGTACCCCCTTCGCTCCCTCTTGGGAATTGCTTCTGAGTTATGATGATTAATGATCACTGTTTTGTGCAGTGGAGTAACTATATATTTGGTATTTTTGCTAATCTCAAATTAATAATAGAGAAAAGATTATATGAATATCTGTCTCTGCACCGATAGATTTTTTTTTTTTTTTTAAAGTAAGGATTCTATTAACTTCGACATTTATTTTTAAACTTTTTAGATTAAAGATCCCAGTAGTACACCATATATTGTTTATAACTGAGACTATATATATACAAACCAGTTCCTGCTTTTCTAAGTTCTCACATCCTCATTATACTCACAACAGAGCATTGCTGTTTTTTCTCAAGTGATTTGCCTCGATAGATCATCGGAGAAACTTCTAGTTCCGATCGAAGAACACAATCACCGACTCGTAAACCAACTGCTTTGCTGAGACCCCCATGACGAAATCGGCATGACCATAATCCTTCACAAAGTGCACTGTCAACTTGTCACGGTCATGCAACCTGAAAGTAATTACCCTCTTAATTTGTTATAAAATTCAAGTAGTTTGATTTCATTTGGTCATATATTAGGCAGGTAAGCATTGATATTATTCTGTTTCAGATTTTTATCCTGAATATTATTCTGTATCTTTTTTTATTGGAGGTACTCAGATATACATTTTTTTATTTTAAAATTTGACGCCAACTGATGTAAATCAGGATATATATATATATATCTGTGTGTGTGTAATTAAATGTTAGAAATCATCAGATTATTAATTAATTATTAGATCTTCCCAACAATCTTACTTGAGATCATCTAGGAGACAAGCGACATCAGCTGTGTCAGTTAGCGAGTCTTGCCCGCCATAGCTTACAAACAACGGCAGATTCCTCGGTATATTAGAGAGCTTGTATACTGGCGGTGTGCTCTGACCGTACCGCTTCATGTTCTCTTCCTTGCTGGTGAAGTTGTATTTTGCTAACACACCGTCCCTAAATGCTGTTATATATCCAGTTTCGGATTAGAGATTATGATGAATTTTTTATGTAATGCAACATAGTGTGGTAATTAATCTGTGCCTCTAAATGCATGTGCATTACAAACTGTTTTTTTTTTTTTATTATTATTGTTCTTGTTATCTATTGGCTGTATAATCACTAAAAAAATGTAAATTTTTTTAGCTTAGTTTAGGTTTTTGTTGAGTACCAGATGGTTGGTACCAGTACTTGTAATAGATTGTTTAGTCCCAAATTAAAAATATAAAAAGTGGTACTTCCGTATTATTTTTCTTTTTTATAAAAAAAATGTTTCTTAAAGATAGATAGAGCACATGAGAACTTACTTTGAGCCAGATGAACCATAGTTCTGGTAGAAGTAGGCTGGGGTTCATACTTCAAGAACACCTCTATAGTTGATGCATTGAGGCAGCAATTTTCACCTAGCAATTAAGTGCAAAATTTTCAGATCTAATTTTTAACAAACTCTGAAACTTTTTAACATAAATTCTAAGTTGCAGCAATGTACCTGTGTAAGATTGCATGAGATCATAGCAATTCAATGGTTCATGACAAAATGCTTTCAAAAAGTTTGTTACAATCTCCCTGTACCAAAAAGAACAACAAATTAAAGTGGAACGACAAAATGCTTTCAATTTTTTTTTTACTGGAATTAATGCATTTTCAACTAAAATTACATACGCTTTCGGGTTAAACTGAGCCACACGAAACCACTCCGTAATGACCTACTTAAATTGCAAAAAAAATATATATATAGATCAATAACAGGTCGAATTAATATATACCTTATGTAAAGCACAAAGAACACAGGTAAAAGAAAAGAATAACATTAGTATTAATATTATGGCATGAAAGTACCTCTCCAACAAAGGCTTTTGCACAAATGATGCCAATAGGAGAGCTCATATGTGCCAAATAGGCTACTGGGCTTAGAAGAGCCACTGATTTTAGTTTATCTACCAATCTCCCTTCTGAGAAAGATGCTAATGCTACCAGCGTCCCCTAAAGCAATAAGATAAACTATTTGTAATTCATGAGTTGAATAAGCAAATAAATGAATAATAACAATCACATGAAACTGGTAGCCTTGAGATCCCATTTTTTTTTTAAATATGACCATATTCCATATTAACAAGTTCTAAATGATTAATAAAGAGGGTAATTTTCTTGGTTATAATGGGTAACTTTTTTTTTATATTTTATGGTTTCAAATCTGATCATTATGCATTTGTACAGTGGAGTAACAAATGTTTGAAAAAGCAGAGAAGTTAAATAAAATGTGATTATAGAAATACAAATGAAACCGAAGTTTTTTTTTTTGGGTCTTACCATGGAATGGCCAACATAATGCAAATTTTGACCAGTGAGGCGGTTTACAAAATCAAAACAGGCAGGGAGATCTTGCGCCACTAGTTCATCCCATGACCATGCCCAATACTCCTTCCAATTAATCATAGAAATAATTAATCAGTTATTTTGAGACAAAGCTGAGACTTGATTGAAAACACAGACAATTGGGCAATGTTAATTTTTTCAAAATAAATAATGATTTTACAATCAGAACCGGAGGTGTCTGAAGGACATCGGATCAAATTCAGTCTGATATCCGCTCAAAATTGTTTGACATGCTTTAAGAGTGGATCAAACAGGTTCGATCGGACATCGGACGGAATTTGATATGATGCCCATCATAACGCCCCCTTTCCCTTTGGCAACCGGCTGAGTAGTCGTAAGCGTGACGTGGCGGTTGCTCCATCGTGTGCCCCTTGAGTTGGCAATCCACACATCAAAACCTCTATCCGCCAAAATAAACGCCAAGGATTGTTCAGGAGGATTTAGCAACCATGTTATCCCGTCCTACAATGGAGTGTAACCATTAGAATTGCTCTCTTGCTTAAATTGATTAAAGGCAATTTGATTATGGTTCTTATCTTTTTTTTTAACCAGAATTTGGTCCGGTGACAAAGGGGTATAGATTTTAACAACTTGGATTTTTTTTTTTAAAATAGAACTAAATTTAATATTTTTAACAAAACAAGCATCATTGATTTGATTTGAAATCTAAAAAAAATGACTCCAGCCATCTTGCGGATCAGTGATTTGAAATCTCAACCAATCCTGCAAACCGGTGAAACTATTTATAATTAATTTATGTGGTCAGATTATATAGATGTGTCATAAAATGGTTGGATCAGTGGAGCAACAATAATGCTTGTTCTGTTAAAATATTTTAAATTGATTCTATTTAAAAAAAAATCAAACAACTTTGGCTTCATGCAATACACCAACCATATGCAGAGCTAATTTGGTCAGTTTTGCATAAAACCAAAATGCTATGCTAACATCTTTAATGTTTTCCGTGTGAGAGGTTGCAAGTTCAAAACTCAGATGGAAATCCTTTATGAATATTGAAATTTAGAATACTAAATCTAGCTCCATCTTTCTCTAAAGAAAAATGTCCTTTTCTTTTCTTATTTTAAATACTATACCATCTGAAAATCTCTGAATTCATGACATTAAAGTATCAACAACCACTATCTCTAGTATCCTGAATTCAAGCTTACAAATTAATTAAGTACCATGAGGACTCCATGTTGCAGAAACACCGGCTGCTTCTTCTCGCTGCTGCCGCCGCTGCCACCATGTCGTCCTTCCGGAATTCTTTGCAAGCTCAAAATATACCCATCTCGTGTTGTAACCTTTACATGAAGATTTTCGTGTTCAGAATAATGAAAACTTTCGATATAATGAAAAAAATGATGATGATGAACCGAGCATTGTCTATCACCTGATGCTCTTCGCACTTGTATCCTCGAGGAGTCACTAATGATGCACACAGCCCGGAGCTCTCAACCAAAGACGCTTCATTTAAATTGTTGTTGTTGCTATTTTGCGAGGATGACAATCGCCGGATATGGCCTTGAGCAGTTACCCGGCAAGGCGTGGTGACAATGAAAAGAAGAGTAGTAGAGATCATGGCCAAAACCAGGTTATGTGAAACCATGTTGCTTGAAGGAGCTAGCAAAAAGGCTATGTACATGCTTTCTGATAACTGATAGCAGTGGGTATATATATGAGCGTTTGCTTTTAAAAAGGAACAAGTTAAGGTAGCGGCATAACAGAGAACATCATCATGAGATAATTTTGTTTTAGGATATTTCCCATTTTAGAAAAAAAAAGTTGATAATTTGTGACAGTATCATGTAATTAGTAGGTATGCAAATATGTTGCATAGTTCCAATTTCTCATATAGAGGTACTGGTCTGACATTCTGAAATTTTAGGGCGTGTTCGGCTGCTCCACTGTTCTCGCGGATTGAATTTTTTTTTCTCACGTGAACAGTAATTTTTAGTTCAATTTCCATGTCCATATCCATTCCAAATGGCCCGCCGAACAGGCCCTTATTGAGTAATGTCGAAATTATGAATTAAACTTTTATGAAATTTCAATACAACCATCATAATAACTCATATTTCTTCAAACATCAAGTAAATTATAGTGCCGTAAAATACTAAAATATGATTACACATTATTAACGTTCAAAATCATGTCAATTTATTTTTAAAAAAAAATCTGACTCAAAATTCTAACTTCCATGCGCTAAAATTTTAAATTTAACCATATTAAATCACACCAACTACTTTTACTATATAGACACGGTTTCAAATTCCAGAATTTTATGTCTAGACAACCAAGAATGTTAGATATAGCCATCATTTTAACTAAAAAAATTTCAAACATCAACAAAATTGACATTTTACCTTAGAAAATATTTTTACACATTAAATTAAGGGAAGAGGGGGTGTCCGATGCCCATCGGACCAGAACAGTGTTCGATGGGTGGTTTCTACCGTCCGATCTACTTTAAGATATGTGCGCATGAATATTAAAGCAAACAGCACGGATATTAAAGTGATGCGCATAGATCTTGAAGTGAATTGAACGGAAGAACAACACATCGAACACTGTTCTAGTCCGATGGGCATCGGACACCCCCCTCTTCCTTAAATTAACGTATCAAGTAGGGGTGCAAACGGATTCGGATTATCCGTGGAAAATCCGCTCCGAATATGCTTATTATCCGTATCCGGATTAAACGGATACGGATAATTTTAGTATATGGAAAAATAACACAGATACGGATACGGATAATTCCGTGAGAATATAAACGAAACAGATATCCGTATATATCCGGATTCGAAACTTAATCTTTCAGCAGCTTTCAATTCATTTCACTCTTGTGAAGTTCCAAAAAAATATACATATTTGTTTAAGTCCAAGAATTTTGGTAGGAAAATCATATAATCTATTAGTATAATGGATTGGTTCTCTGAACCAATAAGCAATTAGTTATGCATAATTATCACAGTGCAAACTTAAAAAGTCCATTAAATTTTTGTCAATTTAGGTAATCAAATTAGGTAATTTCAAATTATGAAATTTAGTAGAATTACTCAATATGACAATTATCCTCTCCATATTCATATTTGAATCTGTATCCCTGGATTATTCGTTCTGTATCCGTATCCGTTTAAGACGGATATAGTTTTCAATTTTGATATCCGTTTACTATAAGTATCCGTATCTGCTCGTTGAAAATCGGATGCAGATATGATATTACCATTATCCGCTCCGAATCCGCTCCGTTTACACCCCTAGTATCAAGTCATACAAATTAACTTGTCCAAGTAGATATGGAACTTATCACTAAAGGTGCCAAACTATTAAATTTATTGCAAAAATAGAAAATCAAGAGCGGTGTAATTATAATAAAATTATTGCTAAATTGTTATAGATATTGAAAATATGCCGAAAATTCTAAATATATATTTTTAAAACTTTCATTATTTTTTTAGATAGATGGAAAATCATTGTTATATAATATTACAAACTATGCACTACTTAAGACAATGATTTTCTTTTTGTTAAAAAAATAGTAAGCTAACTGTTGGAACTTTAAAACTTAGTGAATGCGAGATTTTAAAATTCAAATGATGTTAGCTGGATTAGAATTCAAGTGTAGATACCAAATAAAAAACTTTTCCCTGATTTCGACAGTAATTACTTTTAACAACAAATACATGTGTCATCTTATAACAAGTCAGGTTGTTTTTAACCTGAGGAAAAGAAGCGAAAATAAAAACAAAATAGCCACAAAACGCCTTTACTGTAATCTTATTGTAACGACCCCATGAAATGCCGCATGGCTGAGGCCGTAGAAGAATCAAAGCTATTCTCTACTTTATTTTTTCTTCTTCTGAAAATAGAAAAAAAAAATTATAACGTGACGTAGCGTGGTAAATATGCCATGACTTAACGTGACATTTTTTTTAAGTACCGTGATTAAAATAATAAAAGACAGTAACTTCACGCAAATTAATGATTACACTTTTGACTTTTATTGACTTTTAGAGAGTATAAGGCTACTTAAGACTATAATTTTTCTTTTATTAAAAATATAGTAAGATAACAAAAAAAATATATAATTATCTACTTTTGAACATTCAATAGTCAACTTTTTGAGGTTTAAAACATATTGAATGTTGCTGAGTTGAATAATTAGAACTCAAAAATTTAGTTACCAAATAAAAAACTTTGCCCTGATATTGACCGTAAGTTTTTCAAAACAAAATACATCTGTTAATTTCCCTGTGGGACAATAATTGAAAATCAAAACAACCAGAAAACGCATTTGATGTCATCATATATTGCATAGCCCCATGAAATACCACATGGATACGGCCGTAGAAGAACAAACCTGATTCTCTCTCTCTGTGTTTTGTTTTCTTTTTCTCCCATAACGGTTTTCCAAGGATCCGGCCCCAAAGCGGGGTCCAGATCCCCTAAAGTAACTCAATATTTGAGTTTTGTATCAAGATCGTCCAATTCAAATCCGTCGTTTGAAATTATCTCGGAATTCAGATTAGATTGTCTCAAATTTGAATCGGACGTCCCGAATTAAAACTAAAAGATTGAGTTACTTCACTCGATCTGAATTCCGCAAAACGAGGCTACCATATAATTACGCTTGAGAGTGACACGTGGAATAAATATATCGGGCCATTTCCAAATTTCAAACATTAATCAATGTATATCTTGACGACTTCAAAATTGGCCAATGTATACCTGGACCAAGATTTTATCTATGGAATATTTATACAGGCCTCTTAATATGAAAAAAAAAAAAAAAAAAAATTGACCAATGTTTCCATCTCTACAATATTATTACTTGTGTAAACAAAAAAAATTGAAATTGATAATTTTACAATTGCTAGAATTTTATTCTTACAATTAATACTTAGAAATTTGATGTGACAGTTTCAGCCAAATTATTACATTAAGAAAAAATAGTAAAGCTTAGGTGCTATGGATAGCATAAGACCTTCCGTGATACGGCCTTAAAAATATATTGTATAAATTTCAAATTTCGATCTAAGTAACTAAGTATTTTGTTATATAATGAACTTGTAGAATGCTAATTTTTACTATTTTTTATGATTTATGAAAAATGACAAAAAAATGACTTAAAAATAATAATAAAATTGCCAATGTTTTAGACAATTTTTTTGTCATCTTTCATAAATCATAAAAAATAGTAAAAATTGGTATTCTACAAGTTCATTGATATAACAAATTTACTGAGCTACTTAGATCGAAATTTAAAGTTTATACGATAGATTTTTAAGACGGTAACACCGAAGACCTTATGCTATTCATAGCATCTTAAGCCTCACTCTAACAAAAATTACCAAATCATCAATTGTTCTTCATCTCTGTAACTAAAAATATAATAGTTACATTAATTTTTTGCAATTTGTCCGTATAAATACTCTTAACCATATTAGTAACTCGAGAGAATAAAATAAAGGATATGTCTAATTGTACCCAAGAATTTGTACCCACTTTTTACCCAAACCAACTGTCATTTGATTAGCAGGAATACTGTAATAATAAAATATAAATACTGTAACAAACAATATCGAATACTGTAAAAGATGAGATCATTTTTTTTAAAAATAACAATTTCCAACTTCCAACATCTTTGTACTTGGTGTACTTTGTATTTTCAAACTTGTTGTACTTTGATAGTTAATGACAGTTAACTGTACTTGATTGTACTTTAAAAACTGCCAACTTGTGTACTTTTCTCTTCTAGAAGTTTTTAATTTTTTTTTCAATTTTTTTCTATTGTTTTAGAAGTTTTGATTAATAAAATTTTTCTGTTTTTTTTATTTCTCATTTTTTTCATTTTTTTAATTAAATAATCTGTAAAATTACAGATTCAAACTAATGAAATTGAATATGGTAAAAAATAGCTACGTAAACTGCAAAAATAACGACAAAATTTATATTCAATGAATACTGTAACAATAAATTATGAAAGCTGTAACAATGAAGTATGAAAACTGTAACAATGAATACTATAGCAATGAAACATGAAAATTGTAACAATTACGATCACAACTATAGGACAACAAAAATATCACAAATATTATAAACAAGCATAACTTTGTCCAAGAAACACTCTCCAGCAAACAACTTTACAAACTTTGTCCAAAATAAAGAACTTTGTCCAGCAAACAACAAACACAAAATCTTAAACTACAGATATTTGATGTTTATTGTTGGGATGCGGCAGAAGTTTCATGGCAAGAATCAAACGCTCCTTGGATACATCTTCCTGTAAAAAAAAAAAAATACAACAAATCTTACAATTAAAACTACAAATATTACAAAGAAAATGAAACTGCAAAAAAAATACTATACATCAATCAGTAACAAATACTGTAACAGCTGTAGACAAATAATGTAACAACTTAAATTATTTTGAACATTAATCAATATCTAATACTGTAACAACTGTAGAAAAATAATGTAACAAATGTAGAACAATAATGTAACAAATTAACACATACTAAACATTAATCAGTATCCAAAACTGTCCCAGCTGTAGACAATTAAACTAAGACTGAACATCAATCAGTATCCAATAATGTAACAACTGAAGACAAATAATGTAACAACTGAAGACAATTACACATACTGAACATCAACTTCAACTACATCAGGTAACAACATATCAATTTCTAAAGTTTCATTCAAATTAATGTCCATTGTATCAAAACCTGTAACAGATCAATAGAAAACACTGTAACAAATGCAAATAAATAATGTAACAATAGTAAATCAATACTGTACAAAATAAAAACTAATAATGTAACAAATTCAAACAAATACTGCAACAATTCTAAACAAATATTGTGACAAATGTAAATCAATAATATCCATTGTATTATAGCATGGAAAGATCAACAACAAATAATGTAACAAATGCAAATAAATACAGTAACAAATGAAAAACAATAATGTAACAAATACAAGTCAATTAATATAACAAATCTAAACCAATATTGTAATACATTTAAACAAATACTGTACAAAATATTAACGCAATATACATAACAAATACAAAAGTATATGAAGAATCATGTAAATAAATGCAAGAATCCTGTAAAAGTACTTCAAGAATCATGTCAAAAAATTTGCAAGAATCATGTAAAAGGATTGTAAGAATCCTATAAAACTAGTTTAAGAATCATGTAAAACAATTGCAGATCAAAACTTCTATTTCTATCCCTTTATTAGAAAAAAAAAATCAGCAAGAGCATGTTAGGACCAGAGAACAAGAGATCAGTAACTAGGATTTTAAGATCTTGTAACTGAAATCGACGATAGCCACACGAGGATTGCAGATCTGTCTGCCAACGAACCACCCCCACGTGAGAACCTTGACTAGACCGGAAAGTGAAATTATGTCACAAGAGAGTAAATAATTGATAAATAATCCAAAAAAAGAATAACATTAATTGTTGATAATTGATAAAAGCATAAGTTTTAAACAGATTTGCAAAATATTAATTAAAATATTTATAACAAAAATAATAAAAACAAAATTCACAAAAGGCATCGTACAAGTGGATAGCATATACTTTAATTTGTATTCGCATAGCATATTTTAATTTTTATTTGCAAAAGCATCGCTAGAATTTACGAATCATAGCGATCGATTTATGAATCAAATAACCCTTTCCGATTTCTGTTTGTCAGAGTATCGAAGAGGTCAGAGCACCCTTTCTGATTTATTCACAAAAGCATCGCTAGAATAATACCTGGTGCAGTGATGTTCTAATCAGCGCTATCAAAGCACCCTTTCCGATTTCTCCTTCGACTGCTGATATCTTGATGAGAGCTCGTCACGAAATAATGTCTTACGGAGTCGGTGGAAGGAAGGCTTAGCATAACATCATTTTGCCAATCGTAGATGAAAATCGCAGAAGAGAAGAGATCGTCAAATCTGTAAAGAGAGGAGAGAGATCGTAAACAAAGATAATACTGGAAAGAATGGAGGGAGGAGAGAGAGATGAACAACAGTTAATGAGAAACTTGTTTATATAAGAAAGTATCGGAGTGGGAATCAACAATTGTTAAATATGTTGAAACGAATTACCAAAGATGGCGTGGGTAGAAACTAGACACAAAACGCTGGATATAAAAACATTTTCTCTAAAATAAAAATGAAGCCCCTAAAATCAACTTACAAGTATGTATGACAATACTTGGATAGATCTCAGGGAACAATAAATCTTCTTGGAGTTTATTAGATGAAATCGGGTAATTTTATAAAATGTCCTTCTTGCCATTCTCCTCCCTCCACTTATTAAGTTGAATATTGTTAGATGTTTATTATATTTTTTTAAATAAAATATTTTTATTAATTGAAAATTAATCTGATAAAAAATATTTATAGATGTCATTTCAAATTTTAAAATCAATTATTTTTACATTTTGATATGTGTAAATTAATACAATAAATACTCATATTTTAGAAACATAAGAAGTTCCAAAAATTGGATGACATGTCAAATTATTATTTTTTTGGATAATGCAAAATTCTAGTTTTATCTTTTCAGTTTGTGCAAATATCAAATAGGATGGAACTGTAAAATATGCGAACCTAAAGTTTTTTAATGATGCAAAATATTAGTAATTCATAATTTAAATTTTGGAAATTTGAAATTTGAAATTTCCATCAAATTCATAATTTTAATTCATATTAGTGATTTTGTACCCGTCTAAAAATAGTAAAAAATTGAAAATATATATAAAATTTGATCTCTAAGCACATTTTAATATGAATATCATATTAAGTAGTTCAAGTCGACCGTTTAAATTTTAAAAATAAAGATATAAATGTAAGACATGCCTAGAGCTCAAAAACACTTGGACATTTTAATCCTACTTTAAAAATCTAACAAGGAAGAAATACACTGCAATTTTAATTTTTCAGTGATATATATAAAGAATCAAGAAACAATCTTTATTCATTTAGAATAAGACAGTACGGAAGTATAAAAAACTCATTTCAAATTTGAATATTTTTTTATAATTATTAAAGGAATAAGATTTGGTCCAAATGACTTTGGACCAGACACTGTCCAAAGCCTCTAAAATCGTACGATTAAAGCCCTAACAGTTGATCCGAACCACTCAACATGATTTTCATATTAAAATGTGCTTAGAGATTAAATTTTATATTTTTTTGAAATTTGTTTACTATTTTTTCAGATACGTACAACATCACTGTTTCTAAACGGTCCAAAAACAGTGATTTTGTACGTATAAAAAAATAGTAAAAAATTTCTAGAAAATATAAAATTTGATCTATGAGCACATTTTTATATGATAATAATATTGAACGGTTCGAATCGACTGTTCAGATTTCAATTGTACAATTTTTAGAGACTTTAAACGGTGTCCGGTCAAAACCATTTAGACCAAACCTCATCCCATTATTAAATAGGTAATCTAATTCCTACTGGCCTATCTATACTCGGTACGAGGCTACGAGCATATGCTTGCATGCACGAACAGTTGACACGCACAGCTGCACAAGCTGCTAATTTTAATGTCTCCAAACTCCAAACTCCAAAATCGCACGTATATCCGTTGTGGCCGTTTCGATGCATGTAAAAAAATTATAAAATGATGAGCTTCCCAATCTGTGCAACTAAATTTTGGGTTTATCCGTTATCACTTACCACTGAGATCCACGTGTCCGTCGTTCGATGACACGTGTAGAAGTCTACCTCTGTCCTCAGATATGGAGTCCGTATCCTCTGAGATATCTCAATTTTCGCGTGACCGACGTGTCCGGTGCCTATTCAGGGAAGCGTAGGGGGGCAGTTTTATTTGAGCTTTGAGATTCGTGCAGAACGTATTTGAACGATTGAGATATTCCAAAAAGTCACGCAAAGTTTGAGATATCTCAGAGAATGCTAATTCCAGATATGAGTATAGGTGATCGGTGATAGGTTATATCTCGGATATATATTAACAGAGTGTATTTCACTTTATGCAGCGCAGGAATCACATATTGATTCTATAGTCTGTGCGCTGTATGAAGCTAAAACTGATCAGTTAAATTAATTACCCTATATCTCGAAGGACAGAGCTATTTAGCAATTATCAGAGCTTAATTATTAGTCAGAAATAGTTGAGTATTGTGAATGTTCGGTATTGTAAATAACAGTATGTGTCTTGTTAGATTAATATCGTATTGTTAAGTAATTAATGAAAAATAATTGAGAATAATTAACTGATTAGTTAGAAAATTACCGCTAACGACTAATGGGCTGATTATGATTTTTACGACACTAATTATGATAAATAGCTTGATTTCAGCAATTTGAAAGAATGTTGGCAGTCCATATATATTATTCTCCTTGAACGGGCCGTTTTATTATAATTTTCTTACGTAATATATATAATTTTATTTTATAAGAGATCGGTGCATTTACCCCAAAACCAATTCTCTTGAACAGGCTGTTGTAGGCTTGTAGCATATTTCAGTGAGGTCCGAGTTATAAAATTATATATATATATTTTTTTAAATTTATATAATTAATCTGAACCACTTAATATGATTTTCATATAGAAATAATCTTAAAAATCAAATTTTATATTTATTTAGATAAGTAAAAAATCAATTGATTTAAAAATTCTACATTGTTCGAAAGTAGAGGCTTTCCATCTATTTCATAGCACGAATCAATTCGTAATATAAATATTACCATAACCTCACTCTTATTTAAATATTTATAAAAAAAATTATAAAATACAAAAGACTACTAATTTTTAATTTATAAATATATTTTAGCCCCTCTTAATCAACATATAGTTTTGTTCCTGGGCCGAAGCCTGTTAGACACCTGCGGCCCATCATAAACAGAGCGGTCCAGTTCATCAAAAGCTGGTTCAATGAGTATATAAAATGTGTGATTAAATTTCTTGGGTGCATTAAATTTATAAAATTTCCACCTTCTGGACTCATAACTTAGGCCTCTAAATTTAAAACATATTTTCAGTGGCTAGATGTGGCTTGACCGCTTAAGAGTTAATCCTCCTACCACCCCACTGTCACCGACTATCTAATTTTTCTCCATTCTTTCTTCTTTAGTGGATAATATTTTTTAATAGCTTAAGCCATAACATAACTTCAGACCTCAATCAAAGGAGCCTCCTGCTAAATCCGTCTATTTTATTTGTTAATACTACTTCCCATAACACAAATGGGCTACGACATGGATCACAACAAATTTATAAACAGCTAAGCACTAAATTTCATTCAACCTGACAGCCAACAAGTTCAAATTTATTACCAGTCAATTAACCAACAAAAGATAAGCTTAATTGGTGTCGCTGACACAAATTGAAATTCAACTTTAGTTACATAACTGATCCTGTTGACTGTAGTGCTGAAAACTAGTTAAATTACAAATTACATAGTACAGAAATGTCAGAAGCTACACTAATCATCTCAAGCAAAACTGAGAAGGCTTATGACACAAGAATTAAAACAGATCAATAAATTAATAACATCTAAAAGCTTTAGGACATAAAAAAAATCTGAATATATTACAACATTGTAATACTACATACTGACAAATATGCCCTTGACTTTGCATCACTTCCTTTAGTTCAGCTAAGAGTTTTGTTTAATTTGAATCCGTATTATAATCAGTTATAAGTTGCTCTGCATTTTGTATCATTCTCATCTGGTACAATACGGATTTATCAGTATCAGTAAAGAGCATGGGAGAGAGTGGAGAGCCTAAGAAAAAAACAGAGAGAAAGTCATCAAAATAAGAAATCAATAATGCAAAATGACTTAAATAAGAGTATCAGATAATAAATTAACATTCTGGTGTTTTGTGTTATGGATTAAACATTACTCTTTTATAAAGAGTTTAATTAGTATAATGCATCTTTATCAAGTCTAATATAAAAGCTATCAAGGCCTAATAGGTGAACCTAATTTGTTTGACAGTATTGTGGGAAAAGAACAATACCACACTAATATCATACCTTATAGTTCCTCAATTGGTCAACTGAGAATCACTTCAACTCAAATTTGCATCAATAAACCCTAATTGTTGAAGATTACATAGTAATGAATGGCACAAGCAAGCATCAATGTAAGAAACTATGAAATAACATTTCTTACAAAAGCTCCACATCTCATTTGTCAAGTCTCAACACATGCAGAAAATTAGTTCATGCAGAACTACAACAAAATCCAGATTGATCAGATTTCTTTTGGGTAGATTTTCTTCTCTCAACAGGATACGACCCCAAATCATCCAAATGAACACTGACCCCACCAACCCCACCTGCCTTGAAAACTGCATCATACGCCCTCTGTTTCAGCACAAAACCCTCTTTGCATGCCTTTTCATACATCTGGTGTGCGAGTTTCGGCTTACCGTCACGTGCAAGAGCCACAATCACCTTCTCATAACTAACCTCATTTGGCTTCACATTTCTCCCTTCCATTTTGTGAAACCACTCGAATGCAGCCGCTCCCATTCGGCCTTTTGCACAGCCGGAGATTATCGCATTAAATGTGACAACAGTCGGCTCAATTCTTGCTGCCGCCATCTCTTGAAGCAGCAAGTCAACCATATCATGATTTCCTTTACGAGCATACATTGAGGCCATGATGGTGTATGCATACACATTTGGTTTTACACCGACCTTTCGCATGTGGCCCCACGCACGTACCGCCTCATCATATAGTGCCCCTTTCTCAAGTGAACTTAGCAATAGCCCATACGTTAGCACACTCGGCTTCTCTCCTCTCTGTACCATTAGTTGAAATATCTCAACCGCAGCCTCGGTTTCATAGACCTTGGAACATGCAATGAGAATTGTATTCCATTGTTTTGTGCTAGGTGTCAAGTCCCTCTCACCCATTTTGTCGAGCAGCCTGAGGGGCCATCTGTAAATCCCCCTTTGTCTTGCGGCCATCAGTAAAACTATGAAATTCGAAACAACAAGCTCAAAAGAAAAGTTATTTGGCATTGGGCCTCTCTCAAGCATTTCCTCAAACACCTCAAGTGCAGCCCACCATTTCTTTGCCTTGCCCAAAAACCAAATAAAACGGTTACAAACAGATACACTGAGGTCACCTTCAAGACCAGGCTCTCTCGATCTCTTATATAATTCTTCAACCAACATGTAGTGTTCCTTCCGAGTGCAAACCCAGACAAGTCGACCAAGGAAATACTGGTCTAATTTTACACCTGCCTTGTCCATGCAACTGAGAAATCTCAAAACCTCACCTGTATTGTTTTCTTCCTTGAGAAGCCATTTGCGCATCACTGATAGACAGATCCTGACCATTGAATTTTCAATCTTGACAAACTCCTTCTCCAAATCTTCCTCAAAAGAATCTCTTTGCAATTGCATTTGTCCCATCTGGTACTTTTCTCTTAATTTGATAAAAAGTTCTAGCGCTCCATACGCATCCTCCATTTCCTTGTAGGCTGATAAAATCACACGATAGGTTGCTAGTGAAGGAGATAGACCAGAAGCCTCAATTTGTGAGAATAATTTAAAGATCTCTTTGGTTTTCCCTACTTCAATGTAAATCGACATCAGTGTGTTATATGTGACTATATTTGGTTCAAACCCTTGTGACCTCATATCATCAATTACCTCACTAACCTTGTAAAATCTCTTGCTTATTTTCACAGCACTCAACAAACTGTTGTAGATCAACTCATTAAGGGTTCTATTTTTCTTCAACCATTCGACAACAGCAAAGGCAGCATCTAATCTCTGAGCGAAGCCTAACCTTCGAATTATACAGTTATAAACTTGAAGAGGCAAATAAGGATAATCCTTGAGCAATTCTGCCATGTCTTCTGCTGTTTTTGCATCGTGCAAGGTCAATGAGAGAGCACGTACATCGATTCTTCCATTTTGGACAGCATTCGGAATTTCTTCATAGTCGACCTCTACTTTCTCACAAGTTTGATCCAAACCCAAAACTCCATTAAAGCATCTGGTGGAGGAAAACCTAGAACTAGGAAATGAAATGTAACTGGAACAGCTAATACCTAGAACGGTCTTCAACGGGAAAAAATTGGGGGCAAACCTAGAACTAGGAAATGAAATGTAACTGGAACAGCTAATACCCCCTTTTCGCCTTATCTTCTCAAACGAAAATACCCATAACTTGTCTGAATCGAGGTAAGATTTGGCTAGAATAGATTGATTTGGGTTCAAAGCAATTAGAGGTAGCATGTTTAAATAGCATCCAGTATACTCCTGATACACACAAAATCAGAAAAGTTAGATTAGTAAAGTTATGGATTAAATAGTATCCAGTATATGCCTGATAGGCTGATACACACAAAATCATAACAGGACAGAAAATGAAGCTCGACTGATTATAACAACAAAAACAAAAAACATAAGTGTTCTTTTTGGTTCTTACTACATGAGATGAAACACCAAATGCCTTTTTAAAAAAACAAAAAAATGAGATGTAATAGTGTCTAATCATACTCAAATTTAGAAGTTTATGACACCAAATCACCAGACGGTTGATTCCTCTGACTCCGCGTTCGTGAGGGTTGCGCCTTTTCTTTCTTCTAATTTGATTTCTTGCGACTCACTGATTCTTTAGATTTTATTTTCTATTTATTTTTAGAGGAGAATGGATGGGATTGATGATTCGAAGAGAGATTCTGGATTAGCCCCTCAACCCTAATTTCATATTATCCATCAGTCTTAGAAATTAACCCAAATTTCAAAAAAAGGAGATTTCACGTATACCTAGAGAAAGAAATTTGTACCGCATTCGAATGAAAATTATAAATCGTGTCACATTATGTTTTGTAGCAAAATATAGAGTGTCTAATTTTTTTATATGTATAGAGTATTCAGATTTTTTTTTTATTATAAATTCAGTAATACTAGTACTGATTTGTATTTTTTTTGGAGGAACATAATATTTAATTTTAGGTTCGGACCGTCCGATCAAAATTCAAGCTAAGCCTGTCTGACGGTCGGGATCTAAACGAAAATATATTGTTAGTTACTCTCCACTTCAACCGTTTGTTCATAAATTTATTGAATCAAGTCTGATGTCTTCTGGGCCTGGGCCAGAATTATATATGTTGCTAAATGCTAATTAGACAATAGGCCACATTCAAAGCTTTAGTTAAGCGCAAAAGCTACTGGCAACTGGCCTGTTTTGAATATTTTTAAAGAAATAAAAAACTTTTTAATTTTTCATGTTATCCACTGTTGGACTCGGTAATATTATCCAAAGTGGAAAGAATCTGAAATTAAATAATTAACGAAATTGTTCCGATTCCTAAAGAAAAATTAAAAGCAAGTTGATAATTCGTTAACATTTTATACAATTCTCATTCAATCATGTCATGATAATTCCTCAATTTTTTAAACATATCATGACACTCAGGACCTCTTCGGCCGCTCCACTGTTGCCGTGGGAAAAAAAAATTCAGTTCCCACGAGAACAATACTTTTTAGTTCAATTTCCGTACCCATGTCCATTCCCAATGGCCTGCCGAACAGGCCCTCATTTTCTATAATTCTTCAAAACTACCAATTCCTACTCTTTATAATAATGGAAAATTTGCATATATTTCAAAAATTTGACATTTCTCTTACACAAGTAACATATTTTTTGTACTTAAATAAAGAATAAAATAAAAATTTATAAATTTATAAAGTGACTAAATTTGTAGTTTTTTTTTTCAAATTTCAATTTGTTGTTTTTTTTTCCAAATTTGAAAGGATAAATATGATATTGTAAATTTAGACGGAATAAATTTTGAGAATTTTAAAATGGTTTCCGAACGACAGCAAGATACAATTGCTATTAGGAAAAAATTTAAGGACGATAATGCAAAATGTCAGTCTAGTCCTTAATCCTTTATATTTTGTATTGGACGAACAGAGAACTCTGGGCTTTACTCAAGGGAATATATGTACTGGAATCATCTTAGCCCGAGGTGTTATTGTGTTAACCTCTTATTTTATATTAATTAAATCTGTGCTATTCTTTGTCTCTCTATTCGATGACTATGCTCCAAAGAAGTCTGCCAATTCTTAACCTCAATTAATTAATTCTCTGCCACAATGTTCTTACTTTATGTTAATTCTCTATATAGATATTAGATTCGCTTTAAGATTCGTGCAGACAATTTATTTAAAATACATTTCTGAATTTCATACTGGATGCGTAAATTTTAAAAAACATTAAACAGTTCGAATACTCATCGGAACGCCTCAATTTTCTAATTTCCCCTGTCAAATGACTCAAGCGTTGCCGTTTATTAATCGAAACAAAAAAGAAATATCACGAAAGGAGAACGTTTTGCTGAAAAATCAAAATATAGGAAAAAAAAAAAAAGAATTAATTATCCCGTCTCTCGGACGGTACAAAATTTCTCATCTAGATTAATGTCCAGCTAATTCAAATTCTTAATTCCGCTAAGCAAGAAAAAAATTTTGAACGGGATGAATTATCCCGTCCAGCACTGTAGCAATTTTTTATTTTTGATTGGTTTCATATAAGAGAATGAAAAAAAAATACTACAGTACTAGACAGGATGGCATATCCCGTCCAGGTTTTTTTTAGTTAGATCACTAATTAGGATAAAAAATAACAGGACGGGATGATTTATTCCGTCCGCTACAGTGTCTGGACGGAATAAACCATCCTGTTTTTTTTATATTTTAATTTTCCATCAAAATAATCTCCTTTTGTAATATTTTTTTTTTATTTTCATACTGCAAGAAAGTTCAGAATCCACCAGTAGGAACAAAATTTTCAGGAAATTCAAAGAAATTCAATAAATCTGCAAGAAGTTTGATTGGATAGTTCATTGTAAAATTCTGACAGGCTTCCTTCATCGGTTCAACCCTACTCAAATCCAATATTCCCAAATTTTGTCAGCAAATGCACGAAAATTGCAGGAGCGAAATCAGAAATTAGAATAAGATGGAACAAAATAAGACATAATTATATAATTATTTTTAACACAAGCATATTTTTATAAACTTTATAACAGTATATGATAATAGAAGTATTTTTAAAGAGACACCACACCACACACATAAATAATTAAGCATACGGGAATAATATTTGACTACCTTTTTAGAGTTTTTCTAATATAAAAAATTTGTGGGAAAATATGGCAAGCTTCCTCAACCCATTGTAATTTAATATGCCCAATTTTTACCAGCAAAAGCACGATAATTGCAGGAGAGGAATCAAGAAATATAAACAAATTAAAATAGGATATTGAAATAGGCTCTGATCTCATATGGCTCTGCTGCTGAAATGTTCATCGTTGATTCTGTTCAAACCGAATTAAAATAAACAAATTAAAAGTTTTATTTGGTTTTTAAAATTCAAACAAAACTGAAATAGAATAAGAACAGAACTGAACAATCTGAAGTAAATTTTAGCTTATTCGGTTGTATTGAAATAGGATATTAATCATCATAAATGATTTTTTTTTGTTAATTTTTTGAATTTTTTACAAAGAGAAATTAAAAAAATGGTTTTGTTTGATTTAACCGGTTTTAAACCGAACCAAACAATATACATTATGTCATAATTTTTTTTTTAATATTTGATTTGAACTGAGAGTAAGTTTAAAAAATTCAGGTTTTGTCTAACCGGTTTTAAAATTTGTAAATCAACCCATTTAACTAAAAAAAACCATTCGATTTAAAACCAATTAAATCGGACCCAATAAACACCTCTATCTGCCACTAGAGAATTGTGATACTGAGAGAGAAAAACTTCTCCTTTCTCTTGCTCATATTTCATTTCTTTTCATCATACACATGTTGGATTTTCATGGTACTTAAGGCAGCGGAATTTCAAAATTTTTGACAAGAAAGTACCAAAAAATCTTTATGAATGACTAAAATCAAACCAAAATCAATTTTCAAATCAATAAGCATCATGCCTTTAGTTTCTTGTCTCCAAACAAGAAATGAAGATCCTTGAGATGTAGGGTTGTAGCCTCCACCTCCTTGTTGATCAATGCTAATGGTGGTTGATGTCTTGCAGCGTCCTGGTGGTTGATGTGTGCGTGACCTTGAACGCCTTGTACCAAGATGAGACTCCAAAGTAGAAGCCCTCCACGGTATTCACCAAGAAATTAATTAGAAACCAAACTTTCCTTTTGCTAAAGAGTAGTAATGTCACACCCCGGTGCCCCACGGCGTGCGACAGGTGCTCCTGCCGTAGGCATACGGTTGCCCGTATACCCACTAGGCAATTACGATATGATAAAAAGTAAAACATAACACGCAAATAAAACAAACAAATTACATATAAAGATCTCAAATCCCAACTGGTCAGGTCACAGTATACAAAACCCGTATCTCGATGGATACGCATCACACAATGACATAGAGAATATATATATATACAACCAAAACATAACTATATACATAATCTCTAATGTCACCATACCGCACTGAGCTATACAAAGGTGAAACCAAGGCCTACCGACCTCGTGCCTCTCTCGGATCCGCCAAACCGGAACCTGAAAATTTTACCCAAAAAGGGGATGAGAATTGAATTCTCAGTGCGATAATTGCCACAAAAGAATCCCTGGACTTGCAATCACAAATTATATTCAAAATGAAACACAAATAAAGTTCATATCAATTTATAATCATTTGTAAAAATGAATGAATGCATAAATCCGACAACATATATATATCCAAATGAAATCACAATTCAGGAATTGCCAAGATGAAATTCAATCACACAATATCTGGTTCACTCGGTTTTAGAATATCGGGTAGTAACTACAGATGTTCCACCGATCTGGACCTTAATTCGTTCCCTCTCATCTGTAGGGTTACAGACACCTACAGACGGCTGCGCCCGTGTAAAACCTTTTCCTCATGACACCCATCTCGTAGTTACGGGCCTAACCATTTAATTAAAAGTCTCGGTTTCAATTCACATCCGTAAAATCCATATAAAGCCAATTGACTATCCAAACGCATTACCCCCGGGAAATGCCTCCGATACACAAGTCACATAATCACAATCGTAATACAAGTCACTTACCCTCGTCCCAACCGGCATCGGAAACTGCCGAGCGCCGGACGATCTAAAGCTTTAGAACACCGGGCGTCAAAGTCCCCGCGAGACTCGACAAATCCGGTTTCACCCCCCGGGTGACGTCATCACGGTGGATGACAATAATACCTTATCCACCAACCGATGGTGATATAAAGCACGGTGACTTTAATTCCAAAATCGATCATTTAGATCAACACAATTTATAACCATACCAAAGATGCAAGTCAATCGGATAAAACAATTCGAGTTTCACTTTATTTGGGCAATGCAATGCACATGCAACACAATCCGATGTTTCAATTCAATCAATAATCAACATGTCAATCGAAACACGGTTTAATTCTGAATATAAAATATCAAACAAGTCCAGAAATCCCGCACCTGAGTATGATGATCGTTAATAGATTCTAAAATCTGGACTTCCTACACGGGCCGAGTCATAATCCACACGGACCGTGTCATACCCTACTCGGGCCGAGTCACAATCCACACGGACCGTGTCGTACCCTACTCGACTCCCTACGCAGGCGCTGCACGGCCCGGACACCTTACCAAGTCTATTTAAAAGATACGCATAATCGTTATTTAACACTGTATAAATGGTGTATAACTAAGGCTAGTGCGATTACGGTTCGGTACTCGTTCGATTTGGCTTAACCATACTCAACTAACCATTTCGGATTACCAGGTTGCAGCCCGTAATGGGTCCGATTGCGGCCCGCAACAAGTAACAGAAAACCCTAATTCATTTGGTTTCGATTCCGATCGGTCGACGCTCAATTCCGGTTAATCGGGGTTACTTATTGTATCACATTTCAAGGTATATGAAGCTATACGAGTATTCGACATAATTCATAATTCAAGTTTTAATACCAAAACCCTAATTCCAAATTCAAAGTCCAAAGGGTAGTTTAATCCAATAATACGAATCGAACGGTTTTAACGAATTATAACTCGATCAATTCTAATCAAATTTGAATTTCACAAATAATCATCCCAAATTCCATACCAAACCTTAAATCATGATTCCCACTTTAAAAAGAATATCTATTCAATTCAACCCAATTCAATATACTAATCGAGTTATAATCGTTCGATTTACACCCGAATTCGAAATTCAAACGAAAATCACAACAAATCGACTATTAGGGTTTTGCTAATTGAAAAGGAGAATATACCAATTTGAAGCTTTAGAATCGATCAAGGATCGTCAATTCCGCTCGAATCTCAAGTTTCCGACAAGTTCGATCAGTTTCCCACGCTCAATTTCTCTCTCTCTCTCTTTTTTCCCTTTTGCTCGGCACCCACCCCACACTCACGGCCAGGAGAATGAAATTGAAAGAGAGAAGGAAAGGGATTTTCTAGGTTAAATTTGGATTTTTGCTAATTAGTCCCTCCAAGTTTTTATTATTACACAAGGGCTTAAATTATGCACATATAACCTTATATATATTTTTAATGCATATAAACCTTTTAATATAATTGATTTTATATAAGAATGTTACATTTCTCCCCCCCTTAAAATAAAGTTCAGTCCGCTGAACTTAATTACGTACCTTAATTGTCGAATAATTCCGGATATTTTTCTCTGATGCTCTCCTCGAGTTCCCACGTCGCTTCCTTATCGGAATGGCGTCCCCATTTTACCAACACGAGCCTGATCACCTTACTTCGAAGCCGTTGTTCTTTTCGGTCCAATATCTGCATTGGTTCTTCTTGATAGGTCAGATCATCTTGTACGTGCAAACCCGAGTGATCAATACAATGCAACGGATCTCGCACATATCGGCGTAGCTGTGATACATGGAACACTGGATGAACCCGGTCCAGCGCTGGTGGTAGCGCAAGCTCGTATGCTACCGGCCCAACTCGTCGCAAAATCTGAAACGGCCCAATGTTTCGGGCAAAATCGATGCACACCTCTAACAGGCGAAACTCGAAGCCATACATGATCACTTTCTTGGAACTCCAACGGTCTTCGATGAATATCAGCGTATTTCCTTTGTCTTTCTTGAGCCGACTTAAGCCGACTCGGAACCATCTTCGTTTTCTCAGGCAATTTCCTCCAACATTTGCGGCCCGTAGGTGAATATGTACTCGTTGGTCCCACCACCACGGGAGTACGGCATTGTTGCCCTGTCGGCGTCTCTTGCGGTGACATACCGATGCTTGCATGGTAACCGTTGTTATACGCAAACTCCACCAGATACAAATGATCAACCCATGAACCTTGTAAACTTAGCGCGCAGGAGCGCAACATGTCTTCCAGCGTCGAATGGTACGCTCGGACCGACCGTCGGTTTGCGGATGGTGCGGCCGTACTAAATCTCAATTTGGTACCCATAGCTTCTTGAAAGCTCTCCCGTAAATGAGAAGTGAACCGAGGATCTCGGTCGAAATGATATTGCGCGAGCAGCCATGATGATACTTGAACCGATATTTTAGAAACAATTCCGCCAATTCTTGCCCTGGATGTCTCAATTCGAAGCGGAATAAAATGCGCTATCTTTGTTAATCGATCCACAATCACCCAAACCGTATTATACCTTCCAACAGTTCTTGGAAATCCACTTACGAAATCCATTGTGATCGACTCGAATTTCCTTGTAGGTATTTCCGGCGGTCTTAGCAATCCCGCTTTTCTCCGCCGATCCGCTTTAACTTGCCGACATATTTGACATTTTTCAACATACCTTTGCACCTCTTGTTTCATTTTCGGCCACCAAAAATACTTCTTTAAATCCTGATACATCTTTACTTCCCCTGGATGGATAGTGTAACCCGAGTCATGCGCCTCCGATAAAATCAGATCTTTCAACTCCGAATTACTTGGTACACAAATACGGTCGTGAAACCGCAAGATGCCATCTCTTTGAACTTGAAACGGTGAATCGGCATTTGACTCGTAGTGCAGTTTAAATTTCTGACATTTCGGATCATTTTGTTGCGCTGCACGAATTTGCTCATGTAACTCTGATCGGATCTCAACCGCTGCTAGTACAACTGATGTAATTGCGGGTGTACCCGCCTCAATTCCACCTCCAATACACTTAGATGCAATATCCAACGCAAATTCGCGTGATGCGCCAACATGTATTTCCAATCTGCGCATTTCCTCAAGAAGATGCGCTTCACTTGTAATCACTGACGCCAGGTTTACCTGACTCTTTCTGCTTAATGCGTCTGCTACACTGTTCGCTTTTCCCGCATGATACCGGGATATCCAAGTCATAATCTTTCATCAATTCTAACCACCGCCTTTGTCTCAAATTCAGCTCTTTTTGCGTAAAAATGTATTTCAAACTTTGGTGATCTGTAAATATACGGCACCTCACGCCATATAGATAATGCCGCCAAATCTTCAGCGCAAATATCACCGCCGCTAACTCCAAGTCATGCGTCGGGTAGTTCTGTTCGTGCGGTCGCAATTGCCGAGATGCGTAGGCAATTACATGATCATCTTGCATCAATACGCAGCCCAAACCCGATCGAGATGCATCGGTATAAACCGTGTACTCTTTACCAGTAGTCGGCATAGCAAGGAGGGCGGCGCGGATACCGCCGACTCTTTAATTCCTCAAAACTTTTATCTTGCGCGGTACCCCAATCGAATTTTACACCTTTATGCAACAATTTTGTAAGTGGTGCAGCTAATCGCGAAAACCCGAGTACAAATCTCCTGTAGTACCCGGCTAACCCCAGAAAGCTGCGAATTTCAGTAACTGTCTCTGGCCTCTTCCAATCTGTCACAGCCCGAATCTTTTCGGGATCCACCGCTAACCCTTTTCCAGAAACCACATGCCCCAAAAATGAAACTTCCTCCAACCAAAACTCACATTTTGAAAATTTTGCGAATAACTGATGTTCGCGCAATCTTTGCAAAACAATTCTTAAGTGTACCTCATGTTCCTCTCGCGAGCGCGAATATATCAGTATATCATCAATGAACACCACAACTGTCGAATCCAACAAATCATGAAATACGCGGTGCATCAAATCCATGAACGCTGCTGGTGCGTTCGTCAGCCCAAACGGCATGACCAAGTATTCATAATGCCCGTACCTTGTACGGAATGCTGTCTTATCCACATCGCTCGGTCGAATCCTTAACTGATGATACCCTGTTCTCAGATCAATCTTTGAATATATCGAAGATCCCTGCAACTGATCAAACAAATCGTCAATCCGCGGTAACGGGTACTTGTTTTTAACGGTTACCTTGTTCAATTCGCGGTAATCAATACACAACCGCAAAGTTCCGTCTTTCTTCTTGACAAATAACACTGGCGCGCCCCACGGCGACGTGCTGGGTCTGATAAATCCACTCTCCAACATATCTTCCAATTGCGCCTTGAGTTCTTTCGGTTCTGCGGTGCCATTCGATACGGCGCCTTTGAAATCGGTGTTGTGCCCTGTACCAATTCCGATACCGAACTCCACTTCTCGCTCGGGTGGCAACCCCACAATCTCATCCGGAAACACATCCGAAAATTCGATACCACCAGGTATAGTGCGATCTCTCGGAACTAGCCGCAGCCCGCATAAACCACCGCCGCCAAGTAAGCATCACACCCCGATTCTAGTAAATGTTTCATCTCTACAAATAAATACACGGTGTTAGTTTCCCAATTTCTCTACAATTGAGTATGCAAGACATACCTCTCGACTCGCGAAATGGATCCGACGATGCGGACAATCAATAGTAGCGGCGTGTCTCGTCAACCAGTCCATACCCAATAACACGTCGTAACCGGTAATCTCCATCACCAACAAGTCCGTCTCGAACTCCCTCCCGTCTATTTTAATCTTTCGGTTTCGGCATAACGTGATTTCTCGATCGGTTGAACCAAACGGGGTTTGAACATTTAAAACTTGATTACACGTCTCAATTGGCCAACTACACTTTTTCACCAACGCCCTTGACACAAATGAATGACCGCACCCCGTATCAATCAAACAATATGCATCATGATCGGATATAGAGAGTATACCATCATGACGTCGGTCTGGCCATTTCCCGGCAGCGATTGCGGCGTTGCGCGACGCTCCGGCGATGTTAAGCGCATGCGCTGCGCGCGCCTGCCGTCGTTCTTCCCTGCGGCTGCCAGCCCGCTAACCTCGCTAACACTGCCGGCGCGCTAGCCCTGCTAGCGCTAGCCCTAGCCCCGCTAGCATGCGATGCGCCGCGTCCGCGCCACGTCGGCGCGCCACGCCCAACGCTAGCCGACCCTCCCACACTACTAGCGCCTCGCATCCTCATAAGCGCATTCGGGCACTCCTTTGCCCAATGTCCCGCACTACCACACACGAAACAAGTATTAGCCTTGCGCCTACAATCAACCTCGTCGTGCGCTTGGTTGCACGATCGGCACCATTGCGAATGAACCACCTGGTCTAAAACCCGGCATGGACATCTCGTCCGAACGGGGGTCTTGGAGCCATACTCGGCCGAGCGGGTCTAGCAAATGATGGTCCTCCCCTCGACCTCGACATCTGCCCACTCCGAGCCTCTTTCTCGTTTCACATTCCTTTCAGCCACTTGCTCTTTCCTCCGCTTCCCATGCATCTCAATCCGTTCGGCGTGATCCATCATTGCTTGTAACTCCGTCGCCATCGGAGTATCCACGATCATAGAAATATGCCCATCCAACCCATCCAAGTATTGCCTATTATATCTTTCCACATCATTTCTTATATCCGTAGCATAGCGCGATAAAGCCAGAAATTCACTATTGTATTCCACCACCGGACGCCCATCTTGCTTCAACTCCAAGAATTTTCTCCGCAGCGCTTCACGCCGTATATTGCTCGAAACCTCTTATTGAAGTTATGTTCGAACCATTCCCAAGGAATCCTCGCTTCATCCCCGTCATAATTTCGTCGGACTCCATCCCACCGAGAATCGAGCATCACTCTCCAGTCGCCGCTCAACTAACTCCACTTTATCTTCATCGGGGGTACGGCATAAATTCAACATTGCATTTATTTGCGCCGGCCATTCCTCGCCTGCCGCATACCCGCCTGGCTCCATCATAACGCGGCGGATTCAAGCGCAAAAATGCATCATATAACCTTCGAAATCTTCAGGTGCACCCCGTGAGCTACCGGTGTTGCATCCCGCATCTCGTGCTTGGCGACCTCTCTCATAGGCCGCAATCAACCTGGCCATCCAAGTCACGGTCTCTACCGGCTCCTCCAAACGCATCGGCACTAACCGGACCAGCCCCAGCCTGATCCACAACTGGCTCGATAACCAACTCCGGATTTGGTTCTGGATTCCTCCGAGGTCTGCCTCTGCCTCGGCGTGTTTCCATTTTCTGAATAAACACAGTTAGTTTATAACCTTCTATATTCTTTTCTTATTATACAATATTTGTATAGTCGCAACGACCCCATTAATACGCATATCACTCACGTATCCAAACAAGTCTGGTTCAGGTTTTAAACCATGCTCTGATACCACCGGAGGAGGACCCGTCACACCCCGGTGCCCCACGGCGTGCGACAGGTGCTCCTGCCGTAGGCATACGGTTGCCCGTATACCCACTAGGCAATTACGATATGATAAAAAGTAAAACATAACACGCAAATAAAACAAACAAATTACATATAAAGATCTCAAATCCCAACTGGTCAGGTCACAGTATACAAAACCCGTATCTCGATGGATACGCATCACACAATGACATAGAGAATATATATATATACAACCAAAACATAACTATATACATAATCTCTAATGTCACCATACCGCACTGAGCTATACAATGGCGGTGAAACCAAGGCCTACCGACCTCGTGCCTCTCTCGGATCCGCCAAACCGGAACCCGAAAATTTTACCCAAAAAGGGGATGAGAATTGAATTCTCGGTGCGATAATTGCCACAAAAGAATCCCCTGGACTTGCAATCACAAATTATATTCAAAATGAAACACAAATAAAGTTCATATCAATTTATAATCATTTGTAAAAATGAATGAATGCATAAATCCGACAACATATATATATCCAAATGAAATCACAATTCAGGAATTGCCAAGATGAAATTCAATCACACAATATCTGGTTCACTCGGTTTTAGAATATCGGGTAGTAACTACAGATGTTCCACCGATCTGGACCTTAATTCGTTCCCTCTCATCTGTAGGGTTACGGACACCTACTGAGCGGCCGCGCCAGGTAAAACCTTTTCCTCATGACACCCATCTCGTAGTTACGGGCCTAACCATTTAATTAAAAGTCTGGTTTCAATTCACATCCAGAAAATCCATATAAAGCCAATTGACTATCCAAACGCATTACCCCCTGGGAAATGCCTCCGATACACAAGTCACATAATCACAATCGTAATACAAGTCACTTACCCCTCGTCCCAACCGGCATCGAAACTGCCGAGCGCCGGACGATCTAAAGCTTTAGAACACCGGGCGTCAAAGTCCCCGCGAGACTCGACAAATCCGGTTTCACCCCCCGGGTGACGTCATCACGGTGGATGACAATAATACCTTATCCACCAACCGATGGTGATATAAAGCACGGTGACTTTAATTCCAAAATCGGATCATTTAGATCAACACAATTTATAACCATACCAAAGATGCAAGTCAATCGGATAAAACAATTCGAGTTTCACTTTATTTGGGCAATGCAATGCACATGCAACACAATCCGATGTTTCAATTCAATCAATAATCAACATGTCAATCGAAACACGGTTTAATTCCCAATATAAAATATCAAACAAGTCCGGAAATCCCGCACTCGAGTATGATGATCGTTAATAGATTCTAAAATGCGGACTTCCTACACGGGCCGAGTCATAATCCACACGGACCGTGTCATACCCTACTCGGGCCGAGTCACAATCCACACGGACCGTGTCGTACCCTACTCGACTCCCTACGCAGGCGCTGCACGGCCCGGACACCTTACCAAGTCTATTTAAAAGATACGCATAATCGTTATTTAACACTGTATAAATGGTGTATAACTAAGGCTAGTGCGATTACGGTTCGGTACTCGTTCGATTTGGCTTAACCATACTCAACTAACCATTTCGGATTACCAGGTTGCAGCCCGTAATGGGTCCGATTGCGGGCCCGCAACAAGTAACAGAAAACCCTAATTCATTTGGTTTCGATTCCGATCGGTCGACGCTCAATTCCGGTTAATCGGGGTTACTTATTGTATCACATTTCAAGGTATATGAAGCTATACGAGTATTCGACATAATTCATAATTCAAGTTTTAATACCAAAACCCTAATTCCAAATTCAAAGTCCAAAGGGTAGTTTAATCCAATAGTACGAATCGAACGGTTTTAACGAATTATAACTCGATCAATTCTAATCAAATTTGAATTTCACAAATAATCATCCCAAATTCCATACCAAACCTTAAATCATGATTCCCACTTTAAAAAGAATATCTATTCAATTCAACCCAATTCAATATACTAATCGAGTTATAATCGTTCGATTTACACCCGAATTCGAAATTCAAACGAAAATCACAACAAATCGACTATTAGGGTTTTGCTAATTGAAAAGGAGAATATACCAATTTGAAGCTTTAGAATCGATCAAGGATCGTCAATTCCGCTCGAATCTCAAGTTTCCGACAAGTTCGATCAGTTTCCCACGCTCAATTTCTCTCTCTCTCTCTTTTTTTCCCTTTTGCTCGGCACCCACCCCACACTCACGGCCAGGAGAATGAAATTGAAAGAGAGAAGGAAAGGGATTTTCTAGGTTAAATTTGGATTTTTGCTAATTAGTCCCTCCAAGTTTTTATTATTACACAAGGGCTTAAATTATGCACATATAACCTTATATATATTTTTAATGCATATAAACCTTTTAATATAATTGATTTTATATAAGAATGTTACAAGTAATTTGGTCACTCCTTAATCCCTATCCTCCAAGAGAACAAGATCTTGATTCTAGGGTTTGTGAGTTCTCAACACATGAGAGAGAAACAAGAAAGAGAGAGAGAGTTTTGGCAGAACTTCAACTCTCAAAACGAATTGCCCTCAAAAGGAATGAAAGAGAGTGCATATATAGCAAATAAGGAATGTGAAATTATGTTTTCAAAATTAACTCCGTATTCTACCACGTTTTTAACCATGATCTAATTAGAATTAGATTCTGCTCTCTGAATAAAAGTTATAGATATTTCTTTTACCTTTCTATCCATATGTGGTACGCTCAAAACAAATATCGTATGAGGGTGTTATGGTCAAAATACGAAACATGCGCAGCAGTTTCCACAACATGGTAGTCTAAATTTAGCACCACGTTCTACCACGTTTTTGAGCCTGATATATTTCTAATTTGGTTTTCTTCCAGAAATACAAAGTTTTAGATTTTTCTATTTCCTTTCCAGAAATATATAGAACGCTAAAAACGGATATCGTATTAGAAATATATGGCCCAAAGAAGAAACATTGCGCAGCAGCTTTCAGAAAACGTGGTAAACTATTTTGGGCTAACTTTTAATTATGGAAACAATTCTTCAAATAAACATAAGCCATAATTAACAACAGCCATTAGGCTTAGTTTATTGGGCCAAGTTTCACTTTCCTTGTTTTAATTAATCAAATACAATTATCTAATTAATTGTAGTATCATATATAATTATCCAAATAATTATATTCCTCATGTTTTAGTTGAGAAACCAATTTATTTGTCATGTCATACATGTCAAATAAATTAAGGAGCATTTATAATTAATTCCTTATTGGTGTGACCCTGTGGGATCTATGTCATTCGGCAATAGAATCTGAAACTCTTTTCGATTCCATAAATTACAAGCGGCACCTAGCAATATGCATTGTAATTACCCAAATGACACAGATGATAAGTACCACACTGTATCACGATCCCTAAGCAATAATTGCCTCGTGTCAATTCCATGTCTCATGATATCATGAATAGATCCAAGGTAGGAGTGTGTCATCCTTGCAAATCTACTCGTTTATTGATTCCGAAATAATTCAGTAATTATAATTAACTCCTTAATCATATGTGCACATACTTGTATTATTTCATCAAGGGGCCCAGTGATATCATCACTCATTATATGAGGGACATTGGTATTCTTGATAATTACTATCCCTCCACATAAGAGATACATACTGAGATAGAATCTGTATAATTGCCAGTTACGGACAACGTTGGATAATACCCACGAATATATATTCCCATGTAAGAGAAACAATCATCTCATACCTTAGAATTCCAGACACAAATAAAACATTAATGACACAAACACAATCCATATTAAATGTTTTACTTTGGTCACGTCTAATCCCCTTGATCTCCATCAGGTATTCATTTGATTAGATTGACAACTCATTGTCATATGATCTGCAGAACATGATCATCATCTAATCCAAATGCTAATTTTATACCGGTAACTAATGTCCCTTGTTAATTACCAAGACTAAGGACACTTTAGAGTATTTATTAACACATGTATAGAGTTCCATAATTCCAAGTCCTCAATCTGAATGATCTATAATTAATAAAATACTCAAGGAACAAAATGATAAACATAATCATTCAATTACATGAATAAAACTTAGAAAACAATCATCCTATGATTGACTTCTAGATCACAACACTAACAACACATACATGATAATGATGGGGAGAAGGATTAAGGATTTGGGAAATATAGTTGGCTACCCTTGTACCAATTTTACTATAGTTAATAGTTCAATCTGATATCAAATATTCAATGTGGTATAGCTAAAATGTAAAATAAAAAAAATGTTTGGAATCGAAAGTGGTGTTTTCATTCATTCAATTAGGTATGTTCGGCGTAGTCCGGAAATAGGAATGGGCACAGGAACAAGAGCACAGTAAACTGCGTGTTACTGTTCACGTGAGAGAAAAAAAATTCAGTTCAGTAACACGCGGGCCGGCAACGAACAGGCTTTTATGTTGCAATTGTATAATTATTATAAAACGGTTTTTGGAATCTAAAGTTGCTTTTTAATTGTTGATGTGACAAATAAATTAAAAATCTGCAATTAAAGGAATGAAAATGCTCATAACATGCAAATTATTCACATCTGAATTCGTACGTAATCTGTATGTGCGTTTATTATCTTTTATTTTCCAACGAGCATAAAAGTTCAAGTTAAAGACTCCGTTACACAAGTAAAATATATATATATATTTTTATTAATAGTAATACGACATATAATTATATAAACATCTTTTTGGTGAGGAATGTAAAATGATATGGTGTAGATGAGTGTAAAGAATTCATATCCCGCAAGTGTAACGAATTATTTTTGTTTAGATCCGGACCGTTCAATTGGAATTCGCAGATGGTGGCAAAGTCACATTGAACGATTGAACGAGGATAGGTAATTGGCTGTCTCTAGATTTTAAAAATTAAGTATAAGTCTAATGTATCGAATTATTGTCTATTTTTTAACAAAATTGTGTTTATTTCTAGACAATTCAAAATCTGAATTGATTAATTCACAATAGTTGTAACTCATTATTGTACTTTTTTGTAAATTCTTTTGTCTATCTCTAATAAAAATTCTAATTACGCGCTACCTCATAAGATATGGACTCATATGTAAAGGAACATATCAAATTAGCTCAAATTCGGTAATTCAGAGTATGTCGGATGCCCATCGGACTAGTGTTTTGACAAAACCCGTACAGGTCCACCCGACCCGCGTCCGCCCGTCTCTGTCGCCCGTCCGTGCCCGTCCGTACCCGTCCGTACCCGTCCGTACCCGTCCGTACCCGTCCGTACCCATGCCAAGAGCGGGTTTCATACAGGTTAGGGTCGCTCCTTCAAAATTTTGTCCGTGGTAACCCGTCCTTAACCTGCCCCCGCCCGTGCCCGTGACCCGTGCACGCCCGTCCCGTGACCCGTAACCCGTCATAACCTGCTGTAATCCGTCTAAACCCGTGATAACCCGTCCAAACCTGCGGATAATAAAGTTACCTCCCATTATATGAGTACAAAGTTTAATCATATAGTAATGTTTTTTTTTTTTTTTTGTGTGATGGGATAAAGCTCTTAATACTAAAACTATTTAACAATCTTTACAATTTTTATTTAAATCGTTACGAGTTTAAGAAGCCTAAAATAATCAAGTTATACCAAAAAAAGTTAAATTTTGTTTACAATGATTAACACTTGGAATATTTTTGCGATTTTTTAATTACTTTCGAATTTTAGAATTCTAATTTAAAAAATAATTTGAAAATTTTCTTGTATTTTTGCAATTTTTTTGGAATTTTTTCTGATTTTTTGGAATTTTGAAATTTTCGGATTAAAAAATAATAAACCCGTGACCCGCCCCCCGCCCGTACCCACCCCGTCCCAACCCGGCCCGTCCAACCCGACGGGTCAAAGGGCGGGTTAGGGTCATCACTCCAAATTCAACCCGTCTCAACCTGTCCCGTTTAACCCGTCTGACCAGTACAACCCGTGTCCGTACAACCCGTGACCCGAGCAACCCATGCCCGTGCCCGCCCGTACCCGCCCGTTTGGTAAACACTACATCGGGCCTACTTTGGTGTGATGGGTGAAATGACCATTCAACTGCATCAAGATCCGTACTAAGTGCATTAAAATCCGTGCAGTTTTTGTTTCAATTTCTGTGTACACGAATCTTAATGCTAATCGTACGGTGTTAGAGCTAATTGAACCTAAAAGTAGGTCCGATGCCCTCCTATCTCCAAATTTGGATCGGACAGTGCGGATTTATCATCTAAGTTGTTTACACAAGTGATAGTCTATTTTTGTACAACTAGAAAGAAGTGTAATATTTATAGGACTTTAGTCTAGAAACCAGAAACTCTAACATCATTATGTGGGATGAAAAATGGATATTGAAAAAGTTGCGTTCGACTCTTCAACTGAAGGCTTTTTGTGCGGAATTCTCATCCAATGAGATATCTCAAACTTTGCGTGATTCTTTCGAATATCTCAATCGTTCAAATACGTTCTGCACGAATCTCAAAGCTCAAATAATACTGACCCCCTACGTTCCCCTCGAATAGGCACCGGACACGTCGGTCACGCAAAAATTGAGATATCTCAGAGGAGACGTCATACGCACCCTTTTGAGCGATGGTCTGATGGACAGGTGGGCCCCCTAATTATCAGAGACCATACCGACTTTTTTTTTTTACTATTTGATGTAAGAACGTGACAAGTTTCTGACGGGTCAAAATTTTGGTCAAGTAAATGTATGATATCAAATTAGACTTAATTTATTTATTTTTACCTTGTTTTATAACGCTTGTGCACCGATTTTTTATCCAGAGCATTTAAAAGAGAATTTAAATCGACTGAAATTTGAAATTTCATGAAATCCCGAAATCCAAAATCTCAGCTGTTCAATTTTTTCTGTGCACACATCTCGAAACAACTGATTTTTCCGCGCACGTATTTCAAAACAGTTCGACGGTTGGATCCGGATTGCAGGGATTTTAGGAACATTGTTTATTCATCTCGAATTTCAGTAGATTTTGATCCTTTAAAAGAAAATTCATGGATCGCAAAATTGAGTAGAACTAGGTGTTCTTAAGAATTGAGTTTCAACAATTTATTCTTTTTGGTTGGTTTCAACAGTTTAAATTCGTTGTTTGAAGCTAATTTAATAAATTTTAAAATTGAGTTCACAATAAAATTTGTTAAACTTAAGAACACTCTAATTGTGCTCAACAAAATAAGAATATTTTCATTTATTACAATAATAATATTTCGGATCTAACGAAATGTTAACATTGACAGCGTTTCATAGTTATTAAAATATTTAATATAAAATTTTACTAGTGTTTCACAGATGAGGTAAAAAATTGTCAGCATTTTGTCCGATCAAAATGTTAGCGTTTCATACTGTTTTGCCACGTCCCAAAACACAAACTTTGTTAGTATTTTTCTGATTTAACTCTATACTCTTTTTTTTTTTAAATATTAAAGAGAAACAAATGGAGGCACCGTACTGCATTTAATTCCAGATAGCGTAAAGCTGAACTTGACCTAAATTTTGTTTTGTATTTCCTGCTCAGGAATAACAGCAGATACGAATTCAGTCAGACACAAAATCTAATCACTTTCACCTAATTATCTAATCACACCATTCAATTACTTTTTTTTTTAATCACATCTTTCTAATCGTGAAGAATTGAAATTTACTGACTCATTACTTTAATTTCCCATATCTTAATTTCTCTCGTATAACCTGCTAACCTCTAAGCAGCTCTTTAAACAATTTGGTCAAAATAATATAAATTTATACATAATCAACACTGAGATAATTACTTATTAAAATAAAATTAATATGACGCGCTCTTGATCATAAGAATAACATAGCTAAAAATACCTCAAACAATATATTTTAATATTTTATAGTAGTATACGGTTTATATACACTAATTAATACATGATCCGCAATTTATTTGCTCCGATGAATATATGGTTCACACTTAATTTGTACGAAATTGATACATAAATAAAAAAAACTTTACACAAATTTGTCTATGATTGGTACATCTTAACTTGACAAATTAAATCCGACACATAGTTTATGCTTGTTAAGAATGAATCATATATATAAACTAATTTAAATTTTTAATAAAATGTGAATAACAATTGGGGAAAATTTAGTTCTCACCATTACTAATGAAAAATAATATTTCAAACTTACTATAAAATAGAGGGTTTGTGCGAAAAATAATAGTACTCACAAAATCAGAAATATTTTCATTTATGACAATATTAACAATGACAACAATTCATCATTATTAAAAATGTAATATAAATTTTAACTAGTGTTTCACAGAAAAATACAAAATTGTTTACATTTTGTCAGATCGAAATGTTAGTATTTTTGCCTTGTCCCAAAATACAAACATTGTTATTATTTCCTGATTTTTTTTGCTCTATTATTTTCTGATTTAATGTTATAAGCTTTTTTTAGAAAAATATCAAAGGTAAAAAAAAAAATGTAGGCACCTTACTGCATTTAATTCCAGTTAGCGTGAAGCTAACTTGGCCTAAATTTTATTTTGTATTTCCTGATCAGGAATAACAGCAGATACGAATTCTGTCAGTACTCAGTAGAGCCAGAGCACAAAATGGAGGATACTTTAATATGGATGAAGGACTGAACTGAAAAAATAATACAAAAATTGATATAAGTAAAAGTAACAGGGGCCTAGAGATGAAAATCGCCGATAGAAAGACGACAGCAACAAAGACAAAAAAAGACATGGCATCCATCTCATGTGATTTTCAGGACGAGACCCCACATTGCAAGAAAACAAATCAGTTACCATTTTTCCCTTGTAAATTCTCCATATTTATATTTTTTTTCTATCTTACGCTACGCATTTATTGATTGGCATGGGATGGATAATATGGATCGGATCCATTTCCTCTGTGCGCTTTGAATTGGGGTGCCTTCTCTCACACGCACAGAGATTACAGATTTTTATTTATAGAAATAATATCAAATAATATCAAATAATGGATGGATTTAATGAAAAAAATTATATCATAAAAAACATCGAAGAAAAGTTGTTTCCTTCTAAGCAATTCTAATTTCAGTTCCTATAAAATTCAGCGTACTGCCACCTCGTGCAGAATTCGCATTCCATAAGATATCTCAACTTTGAGTTAATATGTGGAAATTTTGAATCGTTCAAATCCTTTAGGACCTGTTCGGCTGCAGCCCTGTATTTTACTGCTCACGTGAGAAAAAAACATTCGTCATGTGAATAGTAAAACGCAGTTTACTGTATGCCTGTTCCTGTGCCCATTCCTATTTTATTTTTTTCTCACGTGAACAGTAAAACGCAGTTTACTGTGCACCTGTTTCTGTGCCCATTTCTATTCCCGAACTATAGCCGAACATGTTCTTATGAAGAAATCTCAAAGCAAATTAATACAAACTTCTACATTCAGAATAGGCTTCGAAATATTTCTTGGCCCACCTTTAGATATACTGAAAGTTCAAAATATCTCTCGGAATACAGACTTCCTCATGCCACATACATTTTAGTTCCTTAAAATTGCATAAAGAGATTGGTGTTTTTTTTTTCCTATTCCTGAGTTCAAAATATAAAGACAATTTATCTATCATTCTATATTATTTTTAAATAATTTCTACAGTTAAAAACTTCTGCACAGGTTTCTGCTGAGCTGAACTTGATGCAACATTTCAGAAATTAAAAAATAAAAAAGCTGCCATGTCTCAGTCATGATTCTCCTCTGGAAAATTACATGGGGAATAAATTGGAAACAGTTATAACAAGGCCACAGAAGAGGTAGTTAGAACTTAAAATCATGCCTTGTGTGAATTAGATTGTGACAGCAAATAATAATTATTTTGTTATAGGTGGTTAGAACACAAAAAACAGCATTAATTCTTTTCTATGACATATAGCAACTAACTTAAAATAATAAAATTTAATTTTCTTTTTAATATGTTCATTTTTTTTGTACAGTGCGTTCACTTCATATCTTGATTTAAATAATAGATAAAAAAATATAGATATATTTTTAATTAATTACATATATATATATATATATATATATATATATATATATATATATATATATATATATATATATATATGTTGTTCTATGCAATTCTCTAATTATCGTATTTGACTAATTTGTAAAGCACACAATTATTGAATTTAACTATTTTATTGTATGAGTGAGTTTGCATATTCAAAAATAATATAATTGCAAGATTAAAGTTGAAAAATCAATGGAATCAACAAGACTTTACGAAGATTGAAAAATATAGATTGTAATATCAAATAAATAAGTAAAGTAAATTTGAGATTGTTGATTCCAGTACCTATCTATTCGGTACGGAAGCGAGCCGTTTGATACGGAATGAATTGAAACGGTATCGGATGGATACGGTTATGAAGCGTGACAATACGAAAGAATTATTTCGTATGATTGTCGTTCGGAACAGAATGTCCCGTTAAAAGCCAGAGGACCCCCTTTGGTGTTCCATTATGAACGAATATCATCCGTACTGTACGCTAATTGATAAACACATAATTAGGGGAAATACATTATCCGTTTTGTACAGACCTAAACGTATTGAACGGAAAGTGTAAAGTTCAAAGATGAAATTCAAATTGCAATATACCATACGGAAGATATGCCGTTCGAACGAAATAGTTCAAATACCTAGATCTGGAGACCTCTCAATAAATAGAATAAACACTTTCTCTCTAGACTTAAGAAAGTTGCCTCTAATTTCAAAAAGCAGTAATTTCGTGTTCTTAACATCTTCCTTTTTTGAGAGAGCTAAAAACTTCAATATTTCATTGATAATCTTAAATTCACTTAACTAATTTTCTCTAAATTTAGTTAGAGTGTTGGTTCTTGTTCGATAGTGTGGAGATCTGCTTTAGTGCTCTGTTTCTATAGTCGAGCGACTTCCTCGTTTGTAGGGCATTAAGGGGCTTGCCGGCTCGAGCGTTTCCGTTCACATATAAACATAGTTGTGCGACGATCATTTGCGTAGGACTCTCCAACTCGAGCTTCTAGGCTCAACTTTGTATTAGAGTTAGGCTGTGACTTCCCACCTTTGTTGGACTCATGTGTCACGAGTTGTATCATTTTTTTTTGGATAATAGGAAAGGGATACCAACGAGGTTGCTCTACTCCGGAGGCGTAGACATTTTACACCGAACTCCGTTATCATCTCGCATGTCAATTTTTTTTCTAAACTTTACTCTATTTATTTTATTTGCACACACTTTGCTTGTTGATTGATTGGCTTGTTAATTTAGAAAGTTAATTAAAAATCTTTAAAACTACCTATTCACTCTCTCTAAGTACCATTAGAGACAACAATATCAAATTTTAATCAATCCAACAATCGATTGGTCATTCATTGTAAATTCATTTAAACTCCACCGTTATAATTTTGAAAATATTAAATTGTTTGTTGATAGTGTAAACGTCATTCAAATCAATACTTATTTAATACACGTTCAATTTAAGTGATATAGAGCACATCTATAATTTTAGTTTTCTACACAATACTTTGCCAAATATCAAGTGAATGCACATTTAGAGCAGCCCTTATTTTATTTAACCAAATTAACAGTCATATGATTTTTCTTTAAAAAAAAAGTAATTTTAGTGGATACAATATATTAAAAAAATTATAAGCGTAATGAATTTCATTCTTCTTAACTCACAATTTTTTAACTTTGGTCCGAAGATATTCACTGTTTACACTTCGGTCCTAAACTTATAATTTGCAATATTTTTTTTTACTAGAGTTATTTTTTCGAAAAGAAATATATCTATTAAGAAACTTAATTTTTAGGGAGATACACAATGAAAGATATACGAATATTCCTGCAATGGAATTCGAACAAAAGTTGAGTTAATTTTAAAAGTTCTTTTCACCTTAGTTTATAAAACATATACTTTTAGAAATATAAGAAGAGAAATAAGCTTGTGCATATGAAAATAGGGAATAATTTGGGTCCAATCCCATCAAATTCAAATTTGAATCTGATGGGTTCCGCATCCGTCCAATCTGTTTTAAAATCCATTCGTGTCTCTTCAATATTTTTGTGCATCCACTTTAATGTTCATATATACAAATTTTAAAGTATATTAGACGGACGCAAAACTCATGAGATTCTAATTTGAGTCTCATGAACGTCAGACCCAAATTATTTCCATGAAAATATGAGTGACATGACATGGTGATAAAAGTTAAAAACTTAATTTTTTTTATGTATTTATAATTTAACACATATATACGAAATTTAGATGGAAATTTTGTAGGTGTGAGAATTTAAACATGTATTATAAAAGAGGAGGTTCCAATGTCTCATTTTCTCATACCTCATTCATATATCATGTTATATATTTCTATTTTTAAAGTCCAAACTATCGATCCGAACCGTTCAACATGATATTCATACTAAAATATGCTTAGGGATGAAATTTTATAATTTTTGCAATTGCTTTACTATTTTTTAAGACAGGTACAAAATTACTGTTTTTTGAACGATCTAGATACAGTGATTTTGTACCTGTCTTAAAAAATAGTAAAAAAATTGAAAAAATTATAAAATTTCATCTCCAAATATATTTTAGTATGAATATCATGTTGAACAGTTCGGATCGATAGTTTGAATTTTAAAAATAGAGATATATAACATGAAATATGGATGAAGTATGAGAACACGAAACATTAGAACTCTCCTCATTGTAAAAAACCCCTCTTCAAAACCTACTAAAAAACACAGCAAATAATAATAGATAAAAAATTTATTGGTGTGAGAATTTAGGAGTCAGGCTAAGCGGCGAGGGTGTAGATTAAAGAATGAGACAAAGTAGTTAATTAATATGGTACTTTTATTAACAATAACTTAATCCCCACATAATACCAAATTAGTATACAGTAGTCTCTCATGCTCTCTGGCCCAATACCCAAGAAGAACAAAACAAGCAGCAAAACAACAGCAACAACAATGTAACCTCCATCACTTTTTATTCATTCGCTCAGCCATATTGATTAACCCTTCACCAACAAAATCAAGAGATATCACCAAGATATCATATCTATCGACTCAAATTGTTATCGCCACTTAACTTCTTCTCTACTCTACGTGTGGTGAGACTGAGAGAAGGAAATAATTATAGCTCTCTTCTTTGAATCTTTCTCTTCTGGGGTTTTGAAATTTGAAGCTTCGCCGTGTATTTTTCTCACCAAGATCTCTCCCTTTTGAGTTGAAATTGGGTTTTTTTTTTTCGGGGAAGAGAGAAAGAGAGAGAGATTTTGGTTGGAGGATTTGACTTCTCCCAGATTTTGGAGGCAACCCACCACACCGTTTGTTGGTTGGTGGAATTTATCAACAAGGCATGGTCCTGATTTTTTGGGAGATTTGGTTTGTAGTGGGTGCACTGTGAAATTTGGGTGAGAGAGAGGTGACGAAAGGTTGGCTATGAAGAAGAGAAGGCACATTTTAATTTCAAATTGAGCTCTTAATTTAGGAGGAGGAGAAAAGGGAGAAACAGAGCATGAAAGGGGAAAAGGTTTTGTTTTGTTGGGTTGTGGGTTTGCTAATTTGGGCATGCTGGGATGCCTCCTGTGCTTCTCTCTCTCCATCTGGTATCAACTATGAAGGTCTTTACTCTTTACTATCACTTCTATTTCTGATTAATTTTTTTTTGTTTTTTTGTTTTTTTGAGCTTACATATGTAGATCAATTATATGTTACCTGAATATATAGTATAAACTAAATTGAAATAATAAACTAACTGCCTTACCGGTATGTATGAATATATTTTGGGTGGGGTGGCAGTGGTGGCGCTGGTGGCAATAAAGACTGAACTGGTAGACCAGTATAATGTGCTCTCGAATTGGGATGTCAACTCGGTTGATCCCTGCAGCTGGCGCATGGTCACGTGTGATTCTGACGGCTTCGTGTCTGCCCTGTCAGTATCCATTTTTTTTTTTTTTCTTGCAAATTTATCAATGTTGATATGTATAGTGTTATTTAAGTAGAAGGTGGATTTGATTTGACAGGGGATTGCCTAGTCAAGGTTTGTCGGGTGTACTCTCCCCTGGCATCGGCAATCTTACCCGACTCCGATCTGTGTATGTTCATGTAACCTGTCACTCTCTGTTTTTTTTTTTTTTTGAAATGTATGCGACAGCGAATTTTATTTTGTCTATTTGGAATCACAGTTTACTGCAGAATAATGCGATAGAAGGCAGTATACCTACTGATATAGGAAGACTAGAGAGGCTTCAAACACTAGACCTCTCTGATAATCAGTTCACTGGATATATTCCTGCCTCGTTGTCAGATCTTACTGATCTCAATTATTTGTAGCACTTCTTCTCTTCTCCTTTTGGTTTACAAATTCTTTTATTTAATTTTCATGCAAATTAATGTCCATGTCTAATGCCTATCTCTTTACTCTTTTTCGAAGGCGGTTGAATAATAACAGCTTATCAGGACCGTTGCCTGATTCATTATCCAATCTTGACGGTCTAACTCTCCTGTATGCTTTCCCTTCCCCGTTTTTTTTTATTTCCTAATCTCTTTTCAGATCTAGTTACTTTTAAAGTTTCTCCGTGCCAAAACTTCTCTTTAATGGCCATGCATCAGATATGCATGGTTGCTGTTTGTATGATTATTTATTCTTTATTGAGTTGGTTGCTAATATAATTGGGTTGGTGTTTTATAGGGATCTTTCATATAACAATTTAAGTGGGCCTATACCAAAGATATCGGCAAGAACCTTCAAGTAAGTCTTTTTTATATAAACCTCATTTCTCTTAGGGCTTATTTGACAATCTTTTCCTTTCCTAAAAAACACACTAGTACTAGAGTGCAAATTTGGATAACCATCACAAACCCTAATATTTTTGGGCAACGTGGCAAAATTGTTTTTTTTTTTCTCTTATTTTCCCCTCAATTTACTAAAGTGAAAAAGTACCAAAGGTGATTTTCTTATAAAACAATTGGACATGTAACTGTATGCATCAACTTCACAGCATTGACGGAAACCCTCTAATATGTGGTTTCAAATCTGGAAGTAATTGCTCTGGAGTATCTATGGACCCGCTTTCCTACCCACCTGATGATCTAAATTGTACGTATTCTACTTTGCATTAGTCAACTAATATTATGTAATACACACGTCCTGTACGCTCATCTTGTGATTCATTTAATGACGAGTATTTTATATCATTTCTCAGTGCCGCCACAGCCTGGGAGAATAAGAAACCGCCATATAGCAATTGCATTTGGTACTGCTGCCGGTTCTGTTGCAATACTCTTCATTGGTGTTGGTCTGGTTCTATGGAGACGGCATAAACACAATCAACAAGTTTTCTTTGATGTCAACGGTAAGAGGCAGTTCTTTTATTTGATTTACGGGGGAATTGCATGTATACCCCTCAAAAACTTCGAAATTATGTATTCCCCCCTCTAAAATTCATACTATCATATTCACCCTTCTAAATTTTAAAAACTAAAAAATCACCCATTTTATTGTCTTTTCTATTAAAACTCATTTTAAATTTAAAAGTGCCCATTTTACCCTTGTATGTAACATGTTTAAGAAAAATACCATGTCTTAAATTTAAAAGAGTAACATTTTTCTTAAACATGCTACATATTTTTTTTATTTTTCTTAATAAAGAGTAACATGGTACTTTATAAATTTAAATTGAGTTTTAATTCAAAAGACAATAAAATGGATAAATTTGTGAGTTTTTGAAATTTAGAAGGGTAAATATGATATTTATGAATTTTAGAAGGGGAAATATGTAATTTCGAAGTTGAAATTCCCCCTTGATTAATTCCTCTGCTCAGCAACTCCAGCAATTTTGTTGTACCAAAAAGACATGCTTAATGTAAAAAATAAATTGATGATAAAATCAGATCAACACGACGCGGAGGTGTGCTTGGGACACCTAAAGAGGTACTCCCTCAAGGAGCTTCGCACTGCAACCAACAACTTCAACTCAAAGAACATATTAGGGGAAGGTGGTTACGGCATTGTGTACAGAGGGTGCTTGCGTGATGGCGGTGTCGTGGCCGTGAAGCGGCTGAAGGATTACAATGCTGCAGGGGGTGAACTACAGTTTCAAACAGAAGTAGAGATGATCAGCCTTGCTGTGCATCGTAATTTGCTGAGGCTTGTCGGCTTTTGTTCAGCCGACAATGAACGCCTTCTTGTTTATCCCTATATGCCTAATGGGAGCGTAGCTTCTCAGCTGAGAGGTAATTAATGCATAATCTCACATTTGAGCGAGGCTATGTTACTATGCACATCATGGATTGGTCTGTACTATTTTAGTCTGCCAGTACATTTTTTTTTTACATTATTTTACTATTTTTGTAGATAGGTAGAAAATCATTTGATCTGAAATTTTAGACCATTCAAAAGTAGTGCTTTTCTACCTATCTAAAAAAATATTAAAAACATTCCAAAAACTGTAAATTATAGTCTCCATGTACATTTTCATATGGAGATCAAGTTGACCGGTTAAGATTGGCTATTTGTACTTTGAAACAAATATATTGATCCATAGTACGGACCAATCGGTGCTATGCATAATACGATAGCCTCACTTATTAATGGATGATCTCACATTTATAGGCAAATTGGAAACATTTCCATCTACATTTACTAGCTTGATATTATTTTCAGTATTTTGTAGTATTGACTTCTTGTGTACTTGCGCAGAACATGTAAATGGAAGACCTGCCTTAGATTGGTCAAAGCGGAGGAGAATAGCATTGGGCACAGCAAGAGGGCTGCTATACCTCCACGAGCAATGTGACCCCAAGATTATCCACCGGGATGTGAAAGCTGCCAACGTGCTTTTGGATGCTGATTTTGAGGCTGTGGTGGGCGACTTTGGGCTGGCAAAGCTGCTTGACCACAGGGAATCCCATGTAACCACAGCTGTGCGAGGTACCGTGGGGCATATTGCGCCTGAGTACCTTTCCACCGGGCAATCGTCAGAAAAGACGGATGTTTTTGGATTTGGGATTTTGTTGCTGGAGTTGATTACGGGTCAAAAGGCCTTGGATTTTGGACGGCTGGCAAATCAAAAAGGAGCTATGCTTGATTGTGTTAGTAATTAATAATATATGATGCCCAACGAGTGAGGCTATGGTAATTTGCATATTACAATATTGGCCCTCGCTATGGACTCGTATTTCTATTTTCAAAGTTCAAAGAGTCAATCCAAACTATTAAATATGATCTCCATATAAAAATATACTTGGAGATCAAATTTTATATATTTCAGGATTTTTTACTATTTTTATAGATAGGTAGAAAACCACTCTTTTTGGATGGTCCTCAATTTTTAAATGAAGTGATGTTCTACCTATCTTAAAAAATAGTAAAAAAATTCTAAAAATATAAATTTTTGGTCTGCAACTACATTTTAGTTGCATTTTCATACGAGAGTGTTGAACTGTTCAGCCTACCTCAACTTGCTTGGGACTAAAAGCTTGGTTATTGTTGTGGTTGTTGTAGTGTTGAACAGTTCAGATGGACCGTTTGGACTTAAAAGCTGGAGATACGAGTTCATAGTGTGGGCCATTGTGTAATATGAATATTACCATAGCCTTACTCATGCCCAATTATTCTTCTCTTTTGTATATTATGTTGAGGAGCTGAAACGCCGAAATAAACTCAATTGGTGGTGTTATTTTGATTTGTCAGGTAAAGAGGCTGCATCAGGAGAGCAAATTAGAAGCCCTGGTTGACAGAGATCTAAAGACAAACTATGACCGTGTGGAGTTAGAAGAAATGGTTCAGGTTGCTCTTCTATGCACCCAGTTCCTGCCAGCTCAGCGGCCCAAGATGTCAGAGGTGGTGCGGATGCTTGAAGGGGATGGTCTTGCTGAGAAATGGGAGGCGTCACAGAATGCAAACACAAACTCAAAATGCAAGTCTCAGGAGTTTATACCTCCTAAATACTTGCAACTGGATTTCCCGGCGGACGACTCTTCTCTTGTTTTGGAAGCCATGGAGCTCTCCGGTCCGAGATGACATCACTTTTTGCTATACTTGGCGCATCAGCACCGCTAATAGGGTTGCTTTATTCATTTGTATAGAAACATGAGTAATTAGCGCTATTTAGTAGCTTATATGCCATTTAAGGAAAAAAAAATGAAAAATGAAAGAGTATTAAATTTTGTAGCGTATCCTTGTGTATTTGTGTGCTCTTGCTTCAGATGTTTTGCAATTGTTTCTTGATGAGTTTATTTATTCAAATTTTGAACATGTTAGCTGGTATTTTGATCCAAGAGCAGAAAGAAAAACAAAACAATTTACTAGTTAATTAATGAATTCATATCACCTAAGGTAACTCAAATTTTGAGTTAAAATAGATCTGAACAGTTCAATCTGCTTCGGCTCACCTTGGGCTTGATGAGTCAGTGTCACTGTCCCCCAGAAACCGGAAAAAAAAATTTGATAGAAAGTTACGAAAAAGAAGAGAGAAATAGAAAGAGTACATAAATAAATTGTATTATTGATAGAAAAGCCAGTATGAATTTTACCGGTTTTAAAAATAAAAAAAATTAGACCGGTAAAAATGTTCCTAACACAATTTATCATTTTAGGAATTTGAGTGCACGAATGTCAAAGCAAATTCCAACCGTTCAGATTGTGGTGCACGGATGTCAAAGCAAATCCCAACCGTTCAAATTGTGTTGCACGAATGCCAAAGCACCCTTTTTTACTCTTTAAAAACCCTCCCTCCTCTCTTTTCAAGAATCTGCTGCGCCTGCTTTTTTCAAATCAACTTTTGAATTGTTGATCCTTGCCCCTGTCAAAGTCTCTCTCTGAACAACAAAGAGACAGCTGTTGATTTTTACTGGATTGTGATTTGCTTTGACAGTCGTGCACCACAATTTGAACGGTTGGGATTTGCTTTGACATTCGTGCACGCACCCAAATTCCTAAAACTACAAATTTTGTGTTAGGAACGGTATGATTTCTACCGGTCTAAAGTTTTTTTATTTTTAGGACCGGTAAAATTTGTACCGGTCTTTCTATCAATAATACAATCTATGTACTCTTTCTATTTTCCTCTCTTCTTTTTTGTAATTTTCTACCAAAAAAAAATTTCCCCAGGAACCGGGTCCGTATCCCCTAAGGTAACTCAATTTTTTTGGGTTTAGATTGGGACCGACTAATTCGCTAGATCTGAATTCCCAAGAGCCTAAGGTGCTATTTAAAATAAATAAACAGCTTAGATTAATTCTAGTTGGACCAAACTCAATTCGATACTTATTGAAACTACGGGGTTTGCTTTAAAATTCGTGTTAAGTTAAAAGAACGATCCTACACCTCAGGTACCTGGAGTGATATGGATTCAGGCTTAATTTGTTGGGGAATCATAAAGGTCAAATAATTACGTCTTATCTAGAGATCAAACAATTACATCTCAAGTAAGAGTCAAACACTTACACCCCGGAAAGAAGAAATAATTCCCCACCTTAATCTAAGGAACGTCATATGTAAAAGAGACCCAAAACATAAATCAGAAGTGCGGAACATATTTCTTGATTCCATGTTGTTTATCATGGAATATCCAAAGCCTTGGTAGAGCAACAACCGTCTCTGTGAGCACGAGACAAGTCTTTAATGGCAAGAAGCCCTTCTCGCCTTTACGTCGTATGCTCGTGGAATAGGTGTTTCTTGAGAAATTCTCTTCAAATTTTCTAATAGATTTCTCTTCTCTATTTTTTGATGATGGAAAAAGAAGATAAGACAAGATCTGTATTTTTCTAAAGAAAAAAAACGTACATTTAGTTTCTGTGTTTTTCTTTGTTATCTTATGCCTTGAGGTCCAATCCTTATATATAGTAACATTTCTGCCAATTTTAAAAAGGTATTTTGTGTGACTAAATAAAAAACCGTGTTGTCGCATCAATGATTTGGTATTTTGAAAAGACAGTTTTCTACACATTTATGTACCACATCATAATGAATATATTGATTGTCTATTATCTTGTTTGATTACTTTAATTGACAATCATGTATGATTGTAAACAATTCATAATTATATTACACATATACTTAAATCCAATGAGGTTGGCAAAAAATCCAACATAATTGACCTAGATTTTAATCAGACGGTTCGGATCAAAACTCAATTAATTCGGGCCTCATTGACTTAGATTCTGATTAGACGGTCCGGATCCTACCTCAAAATTTGAGTTACCTCGTGCGATCCAGACCTTTAATTAATTGATATATAAACGATGTTATTATCATTTGGATCTGCAAATGAGATGGAGAAAAACATGGTCCAAGATGCTGGTAAACTGTTTGGATATGTACTGTCACTTTAATAATGGAGGCACACATGACACGAGTCCGCATCTTCTGCATTAACTAAAAAAAGAATCCTTTGAGTTTATTTTATATCAGCTTTCTGATTAGGATCGGATCCAATCCGGATCACACCTATAACACACGGGGCTCTTTAATGTTAGTGCCAATCTCAATCGGACGGTTCATATTTATTAACGAACGTTCCGATAATGCAGAATTGCAGAGGATACGAACTCACATAACACATGGCAGGGCATGGGTCTGTATTGCTACTATCCACGCCTTAGAATAGTTGGGTCAGAGTTGGGCCCTGTTTTCCAATGGAATCCAGTCCGTTCTAATTTAAAACGGATTGACTGGATCTAAATCTGAATGTCCGACATACCCTACTATTCCTACTCAACAGTAAATACTAATCAGCACATAGGTTCAACTGTAAATAGTAATCATCACATGCATAGAACAGTGAATGAACAGGAAAAAAAATAAGGTAAGAGTTTTAAATAAATTTCTATTTTGTACTATTCCGGTTATACACGGTTAAAGATGAAAATATAGATTATAAAGCATCAATGAATGGGCAACTTCTATCTATTGAAAAAAAATCAATAAATCAATTTCTCGAGTAAATCTAGGATGTGACATGCTCACCAAGAAGGTTTGGTGAGCACAACTCCAAAAATATATCGGATCGGCTTCAAATGACAAATCCAAACCGTTGAAATCCATGTCCTTCATGAGTGATGCATGTACATATAAAATTTTGGAAGTTTTGAATTCATTTGCTACGAGGTCAAGCGGTCAAAGTAATGATGAAAAATGAATATATAAAACAACTAATATAATAACTTATTAAAATATTCATTACTTTGACCGCTTGATCTCGTAGCAAATGAATTCAAAACTTTCAAAATTTTGCATGTACATACATCACTCACGAAGGACATGGATTTCAACGGTTTGGATTCGTCATTTGAAGCCGATCCGATGTATTTTTGAAGTTGTGCTCATCAAACTCTCTTGGTGAGCACGTCACACCCTGGATTTACTCCAATTTCTCTATATATTAGGGTTGCTGATGTTAGCGATAAACGGATAACTTCTATCAATTAAAAATAGCAAAAACTTAAAACAATTTCGTGTTTGAGTGAAGAAGTAGTTATTTCTGAATTCCTGAGTTAGTTTGCTATTTTCTAGTCCATTCAATATTTTTAAATGCGGTTTTGTTTATATATGCAGAAGGCCACTCCATACCGCATATGTAGATTTTAATGCAGATTTATATATACATATTTTAAAATGAAAATTCATATATTTACATATTCATATGCGTGTATTTGAATTTATTTCCGTATAAATAGAATGAAGTATGTCTTATTGTATGTGAAAATTACAATAAATATTTGTATAATAATCAAACCTGTCTGTTGCTTCACAATTATAATTAAACATGCTTTCTGCATAAACAACAAATTATGTATGCAATAATTATAAATCTGCATAATGCATATTAAATTTGAGATTTTGGGTTGGGTCCGTATAACGCATATTAAAATTTAGTTCCATGTGCCGCATATTAAATTTTGCACCCGCATATCAACATATGCGGCTGTATATTTAAAATCGCATGAGAGAGACTGCATGACATTTTGAGCACAATTGCTGACTACATATACATATGCGGTCTCATTTTAAAACACTGATTCTATTAATTTGTTGGATTAGCAGCTAAGCTCGCTATTTCATTGATTCATGCTGGAATAAAGAAATGATCAACTTGTAAAAGAAAAAAATTGAACGTAAATATTCAAAATCAATTATATTTTTCTAATTTCTATAATTCCACTCAATTTCATCTTTATTCAGCCGGAAAAAAACACTTTTTTCTAATTAATTTTTCTTTTTTCTCTCCAACCCAACAGGTCCAGGATGAATAACAACGTAAACAAATTCTTTAAATTTCCCACATGACACATCTCTTCAGGTATATGTGTTTTATATCTCTTATTTTGAAACATTAGTTTATAAAATGCGTTGGTGCCCAATGATTGATCCAACGAAGCATTGTCTATATATATATATATATACACAGGGATAGGCTAATATGCTTTCGGTAGCACTTCGGCCGAAATACATCCAACTTGTTTTTCAATTTTCGAAGTCCAAAAAATCAATCCAAACCGTTAGATGTGATCTCTATATTAAAATGTGCTTGGAGACCAAATTTTACATTTTTTGGAATTTTTTTGCTATTTATTAAGCCACTTTGAAAACTGCTGATCCAACGGTGGCTTCTAGTTTCATTGTTTGGTTAAGCTACTGTTGGATCAGCAATTTTCAAAATGGCTTAATAAATAGTAAAAAAATTCCAAAAAATGTAAAATTTGGTCTCCAAGCACATTTTAATACAGAGATCACATCTAACGGTTTGAATCGACTTTTTGGACTTCGAAAATTGAAAAACGAGTTGGTTGTATTTCGGCCGAAGTGCTACCGAAAGCATATTAGCCTATCCCTATATATATATATATATATATATATATATATATATATATATATATATATATATATATATATATATGCTAGCATGCAACGCGTTGCTAACTCAATTTTTTGCTACGGACTTTTTAACCATCGGATTGCTTTAAATTTTGTGCATTAGGATGGGGTGCTCGCTTCAATTTAACAGAGACGGAATTTTTTCAAATCACGCTCTCTCTCTCCGTTATGGCTCCAATCATGTTCAAACCTCTTCTCCCCTCTCAATTATCGCATTTCCTATGCCAATTCCCTCGTTATGTTTGGATCGACTGTTTGGATTTTAAAATTATAAAATTGACCTATAAAAAAAACAATGTCAAGATGTGTCAAAAAAAAAATGGTGTAATTGGATCCCTCCTCATATATATATATATATATAGATATAGATATAGATTATAATAGGTACAGATATGGATTCTCCTTTTGCAGAGTTCGAAATCAGATGATAAACAAAGTTCGCAAAAAGAAATTTTAACATTATGTCATATCTTTCTACTCTTTAATAAATGCACACATCCTATTTGCAAACCATATGTTCATTTCATTTATTTCCACATTAAGGGGCCAGAATATTACAAAACCGTGCTCTATAATAATACTTACAATAAAAATAACTATGTATACTTGTTTTTTGCTACAAAAAAATTATTAAATTATATATTTTATCCAAAAATAATCATTTTGGCTGTGCTCCCGATATGTCATTGATAATCTACTATAAACATCGCGTTCCAATACAACTTTTATCTCATTAACTCAACTCACTTTACTATTACAAACAATATATTTCAAAAGTGATTTAAAATTGTTATTTGATTTAATTTATTTTAATTGTTAAACGTATGAAACAGTAAATAAATCATTCACTGTTAACAATATATTTATTGTAGTTGTCTATTAAAAATTTGAAATTTTTATGTGTACTTTTAACCCTCTTTATAAATGAATGATACTACATTAAAATTTTGAACTTCTTAATCTCAATTTTCTAATTTCACTCTGACTTAATGAGAATGTATTTTACTTAAACATCTAATTATATTCGAGTAAGACTGTTATTTTGTGTCATTCTGATACTTAAAGGAGGAATCAAGTTACAACAAAGTTACAACAACGTTTTTTTTTTTCATTTTCAAAGTCTAAATCGTCGATCCAAACCGTTCAACATAATTATCTAAATAAAATGTGCTTCTAGATCAAATTTTACATTTTTTTGAATTTTTTTACTATTTATTAAGATGGGTACAAAATTTAATGGTCTGAATTTGACAAATTTTTGTAAAATACTTAAGAAATAGTAAAAAAAATTCAAAAGATATAAAATTTGATCTAGAAGCATATTTTATTTAGATAATCATGTTAAACAGTTTGGATCGACGATTTGGACTTTGAAAATGAAAAAAACCGTTGTTCTACCTTTGTTGTAACTTGATCCCTCCTCTTAGAATATAGATATTTTACTTGACATCTAATAATATTCTAGTATTAATAATAATAAGGTATGTGTTTTTTTTTATGCCAAATTGTCCATCAGACTACGACATAAGCATGTGGAATGACCTAAGATGAAGGTACAACAACATAGCGGTTTAGCTCAATCTAGTTAACATGTTTATAAAACTAAACCTTCCTCTTTGTCTATACTTTTTAAATTTTATACTGTTGTGGCCTTCTAAGGGTATGTAATTAATTCCGTCATTTTTACCCATGCTTATCAAACTCAAATTTTATTAAAAATGCCCAAACCGGCGGCTATACCGCCGGTTCCTAATAAAAATTAGAAACCGGCTATTAAGCCGCCGGTCGCTCCAAAAAATTAGTTTATTTATAAGTGTGCACTATTCCGAAATTTCCTGACAATTCATTTCATCAAATTTGACACTATCTCTCCTCATATTCTCTCTTTCTCCCAGATTTCTCCCCGCTCTTCCCCGTTTTTGCAAGTAAGTCTCTATATTTTATTTTATATTTGTAAGTAGGCCAAATAGTTGTAAATTGGTACCGTTTGTTAGAAATTGTTAAAATTTATTAGAGATTTATTAGAAATTGCTACAAATTGTTATAATTTTTTATAAATTTATTAGAAATTGCTACCAATTGTTATAAATTGCAAGCATTTGTTAGAAATTGTTATAAATTACTACCAATTGTTATAAATTGCTACCAATTATTATAAATTGCTACCAATTGTTATAAATTGCTACCAATTGTTATAAATTGCTACCGTTTGTTAGAAATTCTTATAAATTGCTACCAATTCATTAGAAATGTTCCAATTTTTTTATAAATTAGAAAGAAATTGGTACCAATTTTTATAAATTGCTACCGTTTGTTAAAAATTGTTATAAATTGCTACCAATTATTTAGAAATGTTCCAAATTTTTTTATAAATTAGGTAATTTATTATAGTTTAGTATAGTTATATATTACGATAGAATTAGGGTATAAATTATGGTTTGTTATAAATTAGGGCCGTCGTTTTTATCCATGCCCATAAATTAGTACAATTTAGTATAGTTATCTAACTTGGTAAAATTCTGTATAATTTGGTATAGTTATATAACTTAGCATAATTTTGTATAGTTGAGTATAGTATAATTTAACTAACCATACTTTATGAAATTAGAATGGTTGGAGGTAGAGGTAGAGGACGGCCTAGACGTGCACCACAGGTTGAGCCGCCGATTGACCCCACCAGTACTTGAGTACTTCAGCCCTCTCTTATAGATACCCCACAGCGAGCACCGGGTATCCCTGGCTTCCCGTGAGGTATGCTACTTTTTGTCTACCTCCGACAAAATTTCAATTTTGTTGTATACATTATGTAATACATTATTTTGCTATTTTTTAACGCAGGACGAGTTTCTGATGGACGTCAATTTTTCTGTTCCTCGGATGCAATACTTCTGACCCATATCTCATCCGGCTGGGACTATATCAGATTGTGTCCATCCTGCGGACACGACTGCCTAAATCAATGCATCTCTCATCGCAGGATTAGTGGAGCGATGGCGTCCCGAGACAGAGTGGAACAAGTTGCAGGAGCATGGCCCACTTATCGATGATGCCGGACAGAGTGGGCGTACGATCAACATGTTGCGCGACGCCAGAGAGAACATTGATTGGCGGGCGGTAGAGCCAGACGAGCCAGATGCGCCGTTAGTCTGCACTCAGGATATGCCATCTCCACCCCGCTTGGACGCGGATTGGGACTACTATCAATGGGTCTGTCTAATTCCGGCTGGGCGGCCTACTACAACTCTGAGAGACGTCCAGTGCAGCCACCGGTAAGTCGTATTTGTTATAAGTCGAGTAATTATTAGTAGAAAAATTTATACCATTGTTTGGTTTGGTTACAGGGTCCGGCTGCCACAGCCGCCACCGCCGCCACCACAGCCACCGCACGACGAGTCTTCATCTTTCGACCACATAGAGGATTATGGGCTGACTATCAGTCTCGATGAGATGGAGAGCCTATCACCATCCATGCCGGGGCGATATTCTACGGCGATGGCACACGACGGTGAGGCCAGCGGGTCACAGGCCCCTTCTGACTATGCGGCTGGGCTGGTAGAGACTTTTTTCTCTACACCCCCGCCAGCTACTACTCTGGGGGATGATGATCCGTGGGAGACCGCATCATGTATCAGGAGAGAGGCTGATGCCGCTGCTGTTGCTACACGTGATGCGGCCTAGGCTGGACTGCCCGAAAGGACTAACAGAGGACATCCGGCCGACCGATACTCCCCTTCTCCGTTTAGATGATGATAGTTTTTTTACTTTTATTATTCCATAGGATTTACATTTCGATCTGCTTATTTATTTATGTTTGGATCTGTTTGTCATTTGTTATGTTTCGATCTGTTTATTACCTCTATCGTTTGTCATTTGGATTTGTTATGTTTGTCATTTACGTCTTGTTTTTCTCGTTAAAGTCATAATAAATTTAGTTGAAATAAATCAATCAACTAATTTTGTTAATTCGTCGTCTTAAAAACGAGAATTTCAAACGATTCGTAACCTATAATATCAAAATTATATTTCAAATATTCAGAGCGAATTTGATACTTACAAATTACTCAAAAATTATATAACAACTGTCCAAATTTCAAAAAAGAAAAAAACTAATTTTTATTAGAAACCGGCGGTATAGCTGCCGGTTTCTAATAAAAATTAGGAACCGGCTATTAAGCCACCGGTTTGGGCATTTTTAATAAAATTTGAGTTTGGTGGGCAGAGTTGGCAAAATATAAAGTTTGATGGGCATGGATAAAAATGACGGTAATTAATTAGTAGGCGTATTTGAGAAAGCGTCCCCTGAGAAACTGATTTTTGTGTAAAAATGTTAACAGAACAGTTTTTACTTTATGCAGTCTCGCAGATGGCTCGTGCGCTGCAGAATAAACAAATGCTCTGTCAATACCTTTACCCGGATTTTTTCCGTAGATTTTTTTGTTGTGGTCCATTAAAATTTCTAGAAAATTTTTTTACAATAAAACTTCAAATTATTTTTTCCATCAAAATTTAAAAAATTCACATATCTCTTCTTCCCACTTAATTACAATGATATCAGTTATAGTTTAGTTTAATTCATCACTGAAGTATTATTGATAATTAAAATTCCCCACCACTTTCGAAATTTATAAAAGCTAAAATTATTGTACCTGTTCCTTCTATTTCTGCACAGATTCAACATAATTTTCCGTTAAATCATGATCAGCTTTTCGTGCTTTTTTTCTATTTTGAAAGAGATATATCAATATTTGTTTTTTAGGGGGGTCAGGAAGCGAAAAATTATATAATTTGTTATTATGAATTGAAGATTATCTAATTTAAATGAAGACAAACAATATGATTTTTTTTTTAGAATTTTGATGCAAAACGAACAATTTTAAAATACTAATAAAAAAAATCAAAAGAATTTTGATTGATATGACATTTAATCTTTTTTTATCTTTTCCCAACCCCCGTTGTGTAAATTGCAAAAGAGATCTATAATTGTGATTTGGGAGTAACGACATGTTAACCTTTTAATGGTGAAGTGGGAACTCAATTACCAACAAAGGTGAATTTAAATTCGCATTGAGATCGTGCAGGTGAATTAAATATCTAATAATTTTAACCACTCCGCGAATCTAAACCGTTTGACGCAAATCTCAACGCGAATTCGTCAGAGACAGAGAGGCAGAGGAGAGCCCAATTATTTTTCCTCATCACTTCACCAGCCTACTTAATTAACCATGCTGCCCCACCAAACAGACTCATCTTCTCCTTTTCTTTAATAATTAACGAAACATGTCACTACCTGTAGATCTCTCTACCGATCATCAATCACATCCACCTTTTTTTGCCTTTGAAGAACCGAATCCATAAAGGAAAAAAAATCAAATCTGAAGAATCAGACCTCGCCCCAGTTCAAGTGTAGCTCGATCAGATCTGGGGTTGGCGATAGATATTCCGAACCATGTTAGCAAAGCAACAATGGGCTACTGCTAGTGCTGGTTATGGTAGAAGCTCCTGAATTTAGGTAAGGATTTTAACAAACTAACCATGGTCATTCCTTCTATTCCTTCTCAGTAATGTTGCAATTAATCTGATGTAATTGTAAAGTTTCTTCTTGCGAGTTATAATTCCACCTTGCTAAGTTCAGTGTTGCTACTTGCCAGTTCTAGTTTGTATCAAATGCTGTTCGAATGTTAATATGCTTGTAAAAATCTTTCTCCCCAAATAGAAACCCGTTTTTGGAATGCATTGACCTCAGCACACACCCGCTTCCTTAATAGAACAGTCAATTACTATCTTCAACTGTACCAGTCTGGTATCTAGTTATCAACTGTTCATGTCTCAGCCCGCTTCTTGACTTGTTATAAGCTTACACCTTACATACTTTAGTTTTTCATTGATAGATTTAACAAGTCTCAAGTTGTGGTATAATTCCATAGAGGTAAAATGAAGAGAAAGGGATTTGGGGCTGCAAAGCGCAAGAGACTAATCAGAATGGCGTGGTTGCTCCTCATCTTGGTGTTTACAGGTAGTATGTATCTCCATTCTCTGTCAGAAAGTGGATCCCAAGTGGCAGAGACTGAGGATGAGGCGCAAACTAAGAATAAGATTGCTTTCCTGTTCATCGCAAGGAATAGGCTTCCACTAGACATGATTTGGCATGCATTCTTTGAGGTATCTTTTTTTTTTTTTTTTTTTCCCTTCCCTACCTCTCCCACATTTTGCAATTTCTTAGATTAAGGTTCAATATATATATAAATTTGAAAAAGTAGCAACAGTTACCTGTTCCACCTCACTGGTACCTATTCCCAGGTACCAGTATCAACTCCCTCCTACTGGGCACACATAAGCCGTACTGGTACCAATTCTCAAATCGTACCAAATTACCTACAGCTACAAGCCTGATATCTACCCTTTAACAGTCTTTCCCATTTTATTACAAGTTTGACAAAACAGTAAAACACATATGCATAAACAGCCAATTTTTGGTTTGTCACGCACAGACATTGAGGTTCAATTATTTTCAAAAATATTATTTAGGAAGAAAAAGAGGGGAGGTTTTCAATTCTGGTGCACTCGAGGCCTGGCTTTGTGCTAAATAAGGTCACCACTCGATCTCCTTTCTTCTTCAACCGCCAAGTCAACAACAGTATCCAGGTCATCTCCCTCCTGCTTTTTCTTCTTTTATTCTCAGTTCACTTCAATTTTGTGTACTGCCTCTTTTATTCCAGATATTGTATTTGATCTCAGATATAAAGATAAGCTATTAAAAGCAGATGTTTCTTATTTGACTGCCCACAGATTGGGCTTTGCTGACCTTAATTGAGTTGTTCGTTTTGCTGATTAGAGATATTTGTTTAATTAAATTGATCTATTCAGGTCGATTGGGGAGAAGCAACCATGCTAAAAGCTGAGCGCATCTTGCTCAGAAACGCACTCCTAGATCCTAACAATGATAGATTTGTTTTTCTCTCTGACAGGTTAGTTCCCTCTTCTTTCCTTCATTCGCCAACGCATACCAATAAGCATTTTATGTGAGTGAGGCTACGGTACTGTGCATAGCGCCCTTCGGTCGGTACTACGGATCCACATCTTTAATTTCAATGTCTAAATATTCGATCCTAAGCGTTCATCATGATCTCCATATAAAAATGTACTTGGAGACAAGATTTTTCATTTTTTAGAAACTTTTTTACTATTTTTTTAGATAGGTAGAAAATAACTACTTTCAAATGGTCTAGAATCTTTAGATCAAGTGATTGTGTACCTATTTAAAAAAATAATAAAAAAATTCGAAAAAATGTAAAATTTGGCACCCAAGCACATTTTCATATGGAGATCATGTTAACCGGAATGGATCAACTGTTTGGACTTTGAAAATAGAGATATGCATCCATAGTACGAACCAAAGTGCGCTATGCATAGTACCATGGCCTCAGTCATTTTATGTTTATAATGGCTAAATATTTTAATCTTTTAACCCGTTGTTTTCCTTTCTCTATTATTCTGGACAGTTGCATACCTCTGTACAATTTCAACTACACGTATGACTACATCATGTCCAGTACACGTAGTTTTGTAGACAGGTACTTTCACTTCTTTATTTTTTATGAATTACTGAGAAATTACATTTATTTGGTATAGTGAAGAAGATAATAGTGAGAAGACAAACTTCCGTAGATTGATATTAAATGTCCATTGAAAACCAATAAGGCTTTTAGCATACCTCAATATAAAAAGAAGATATTTTTTTATTATGGCAATAATGGTGATAATAATACCGAAATCAGCTTCGCAGATACAAAGGAGGGTCGGTATAATCCTAAAATGAACCCTGTGATTCAAGCTCAGGATTGGAGAAAAGGCTCTCAGGTCATTAACTTTTTCTATTTTAATTCAATTTGGATTAATTGAAAGAAATAAGAAGTAATTTGAGGATAAATGAAAAAGGTCAAATCTATAGGATTGACTTCAAATGACGATCCAAACATTAAACCTGATCTACTTCACAAGTAATGCGTTTACATGTCAAATGTATATATTTTCAACTTAATTTAGTATAAAGTTGAGTGGTAAAAAAATGATATAAAATGAACTCATTATAATTAAATTATAAACCTTTTTTTTTTTTTTACCAATTGACTTTATACTAAATTTAGTTGAAAATTTATAAATTTGACATGTAAAGACATCACTCGTGAAGAAAATTGATTGTAATGGTTTGGATTTGTTGTTTGAAGTCATTGTGACAGATTTTAAAACTACCCCTGCTTTCCTTTCAAGTACTTTCAACCTCCAGTTATGGGTGAGTGGACCCCCCTCGTCAGTCTCTACTCCTCACAAGCACCACCACAGGGCCCACCGGTAAGTTCTTCTCCACTGCTTATCAGCAGGTTGCTAGTGCTGAGAGCTGCTGACTTTGTAGGACCCACAAATCAGTCCCACATTAGCCTGGCGTTGTATTCCGCTCTCTTGCAACTCTTCTTTAACAACTGGGCCCCAAGCAACATAGACTCCTCTTTGTCGGTCCCCACCTCTTCATTAATACTGACACTGATCTCTATAGTGTAATTTTGTTTTTCTAAAGATATAAATGCTTATAAAAATTATAGAATATAAAGGACAAAACTCTATATTTTCAAACACCCCTACTTACTGCATGAATCCACCCCTGCATGGTTGTCGCCTGACATACTCCTTTTTCTACACATGAGGCCAATAAGTTAAATAAAAACAATTAAAGGATGAAAGAAAAATAAATAAACAACCGGTTAACAAATTTGATTTTTATTTGTTATTTTTGAGCAGTGGGCAGTGCTAATAAGAAAGCATGCTGAAGCGGTGGCCAATGATCACACTGTCTTCCCGCAATTTCAAAAGCATTGCAGGGTATCTTATTATTATTATTTTTTAATTCACCTTGTTCTTATTTTGGAGCAATTTATTTACTCGAAACAATTTTTTTATTGTAAATTTTGCAGCGAAAATCGCTACCTGAGTTTTGGCGTGACCAGCCTTTTGTAAGTTGCAACTATGGTTGATCTTAAACCTTATCTCTTCTTTTGTAACTTTGTACTTCTCCAATTTAAAATTTGCAAAACATAAAAGAATATTTCCATGTATTTTAGCTAGCAGTTCACAAGGTGAGCTATCACTTTAAATTTATAAAGTTGGGATCAGATTTGTTGTTACTTGTTTAAGCAATGTTTCCTTTAAGACTCAATCAATCAACATCATATTGGAAATCTGAATGAGTGAGGCTATGGTACTTTGCAAAGCGCAGATTGGTCCGTACTAGAGATTCATATCTATTTTTTGAAGTTCAAACAGTCGATTGAACCACTCAACATGACCTCTATTATGAAGGTAGTTGGAGACCAGATTTAACTTCTTTTTGCAATTTTTTTAGATAGGTTGAAAATCACTACTTTTGAATGGTCCAGAATTTTTATATTAGGTGATTTTCTACTCATTTTAAAAAAATAGTAAATAAATTCAAAAAAATGTAAAATATGATCCCCAGGTACATTTTTATATGAAGATCATGTTGAACAGTTCGGGTCGATTGTATGGACATTGAAAACAAAGATATGGATCCATAGTACGGATCGATGTGCGTTTTACAAAGTATCATGGCCTCACTCAATATGAATTTTGAGTCTTTTACTGTTTCAAGGATTAAATTCTTTTTTTTGTTGTCTGCTACGGGCAGCCAGTACATCCATGGAAAGAGCACAACTGCATTCCAGATGAGCATTATGTTCAAACTCTGATTGCGGTGAGAGTCTTCTCTCTCTCTGTTGCTTTTCTATTTATTATACAATTATACAGTAGAAGTTTGTTTGGATGTTTTATTATATTTAATTTTGTTTTGAAAAAAAAAGCAACTGGGACTAGAAGGAGAGATAAACAGGAGGCCATTGACGCATTCTTCTTGGGACATGTCTTCATCAAAAGACAAGGAGAGGCGCGGTTGGCATCCCGTCACTTACCGCCTCAATGAGGCCACCCCTTCCCTCATCCAATCTATCAAGGTTACCCCTTCATTTTGTGAATGTGTCTATATGTACTCTTAAAAGTTTAGAAGCTAATTCTTTGATTTGGTTCACTTATGTAATATTATCTTTAGGGAATAGATAATATAAACTACGAAACGGAGCACAGGAGGGAATGGTGCACCAGCAAAGGTAGACCTGCTCCTTGCTTCCTCTTTTCGCGCAAGTTCACACGCTCTGCGGCTCTCAAGCTACTTAATATGGTATAGACTCCATCTTCAATATCAAAAATATATAAAAAAGAAGAAGAAATATATACACAACTAGATAAATTAATGAAATTTTTAAAAAAAAAATGGAGCAGCGGTAATGCGTCCCCGCCACCCGAAACCTGTTAAGACAAATGACAGACGACTCCTAATTTGGGAAACCTATACCATTAATTTAACTTAAAATCATTTGACTTTTGGATGAAAAACAACCAAATGCATCTTTTGCAATTTGAATTGTGCTTTTTTTAAATGAAAATGTATTTATTGTCATAACTCATATATTTATTTTCTCTAATGTCTGCTTTCATTCACAGTCCCTAATAGCTGTCAGTGTCAGATGAAATGAAGTACCAGCTCAGCACTTGAAGAACTGGTTCAGTGATACTTGTACATTTTGGGGTGTTAAAAAAAAAATAGAAATAGCTATTAAGTATCATATACCTATTTAAGTATCTTCTTGTTGATGTATATAGGAAAATATGTCTCACCCGCCGTAGCATGTAATGGATCATTCATTCATTCTGTTCCAATTTTTCATTGGTTTAGTTTAAGCCGATCGGTTATACCTTAGCTTTTATTATGCCATCTGTTTTCGATATACTGCTGCCTAATACTTGTCATCAAATTTTCTCACATTACTATACAAGTTGATCTTACATATTTGCATTGGAAGAGGAGGGTGTCCGATGCCTATCGGACCAAACTCGGTTCGATGGGTGGGTTCTACCGCCTGATCCACTTCAAAATCTGTGCGCACGGATATTAAAGCAAATAGCACGGATATTAAAGTGATGCGCACAGATCTTGAAGTGGATTGGACTATAGAAACCACCCATCGAACCGAGTTTGGTCCGATGGGCATCGGACACCCTCCTCTCCCATTTGCATTAGCATGAATTGAATTCAATTTTCTATGCACTGTCTTCTTGTGTTTTTTTAGCGCATTCGACATTGTTGCAAGTAAAATTAATCATTCGGGCTGGGCCTGAGTGGGCCCGGACCAGCTCCGTCCATTAGCGAGTTATTATGCACACCGTCAGATATGTTTTGTATTAATCGGATCTGGTCAAAATTAGACATCTTAAAATGCTGAATGTACAAATTTAGCTAACTATTTGCATCAAATTTGAAGTCTGAAGCAAAATGTGCTTAATTTTTTTTCTTTCTTTCTAAATTAGCAGTGTTACCGCAGCCAGTTTCATTACTAAACCGATATATAATACACATTCCAGAACTCAAGAATCTATTTAAGGGAAAAACAAAATAAAAAAATCCTACGAAGTTCCGTAATATTTCAGTTTAGATTTGGATCGTTTGATCAGAATTCGGAATCCGGGTCAATCCGGTTCGGCACAGGTTTTTTTTAATATTCGTGCTAAAAGAGTCATATATAGATAGATAGATATTTTATTGCCTGATAAGGCGTCTCTTTCTGAGTTGTTACCGACTTGCTAAAAGAGTCAAACAATGGCCCGATTTATTATGGACCTTTTTTTCTATCTTTTTTGAAAATAAATACTGGTATGAAATATGCCCCTCATTTCGTGGGTGGAGAAAAGAGAGGAACATTTTTGAGTTGTTACCGACAGGATGGATTCGATAACAAAAGTCAAATAACACTTCTTTATTCTACCCCGAACCCCACGCCCCGCCGTTTCTTTTACTTTTAGATAACAAATATATATTTTTTAATAACTAGAAATATGGCAATATTTTTTATGGTGTAGTCGTATAGATTATAGAATGAATCTCAACCGTCACCAAATATGCTTCTTTTGAGAATTCGTTTAGGAACCACATATCTGGTGTAGTTTCTTAGCATGCCACAACACTGTACAATTGGCCATATAGTATGTTGTCCTCCCTAAAAAATTGTATGTCATATAATTATTTCCTATATTGGAGAAAGAAGATCGCGCAGCGCAAAACAAAAACATAGTGTAAAGGAATCAAATTTATGATACTGTTCTTTTGTGAATAAAATTGTCTGGATACTAAGACATGTTCGGTAGCTCTCCAAAAATTACTGTTCACATGAGGAAAAAAATTCAATCCCTAATTAATTTTTTTCCCACGTGAATAGTAAAAATCAGTTAAAAAAAAAATCAATTCCTGTGCTCATTCTCTTGTCCACTGTGCAGCCGAACAGTCCCTAATAATCGAGTGGGATTGTGACACTGTAAAAAATCCCATCAAGTATGTAATTTCTTAAAAAAAAATTTGTAAGGAACCGCTTTTTGTTACGTTCGTCATCTTTCTGGTTATGTAAAAATATTTATTTCTTTTCTAAATATAAAAAGGCTGCCCCCGCGCCCACTCTAATTATTTGTTCGTTAAAGAACGCCTAATTAATTGGCCTGTTGTTTATAAAAGATAGTGAGAATTAAATAACCAAAAGCAAAAGAGCTAAAGCAAGTAGCATTAGGTTAGCTTTTGTCGTTTTAACGACTTCTCTGTCGGTCTGTACTGTTGATTCCATTTTTCAAGTAACATCAACAGCAAACAGTATTTTTAGAAACATTATTATGATGGGAAACCTCTAATCAGAGAATGTCTGATATTTAAATTCCTGAACAGTATTAACAAAATTAAAAATTTCAAAGAACATGATTTGATGTGAAAAGACTCAAGTTTTAAAATTTAGTGCATATTATTTTGATGTGATTTGAGGTTTTCACATGCTTAATTTTTTTTTTCAAATTTCAATATGATGTGTTTTAGAAATTAAAATGAGAAAAGTATTGTAAATTTGTAACTATGAAAACAGATATAAATATAATGGTTGTCAAGTAAAAAAAAAAAAAATAAAGCTGTAATTATGTTTCCATTGTTTTGAATTTTTCTGACATGTAATTATTGGTCACTATTGTCATAGGGTAAATATAACTTATCTCATTTAAAATAATATGAATTTCAAAAATTCAGCAAAAAAACGCTGTCAGTAAATTGGAATTTTCTTTTTTTTAGTAAAAGCTGGAGGTAAATCATCTAATATCCACTAATGATTATTTTATCTGAATTTTGAAAATACGATCTTTTACATAGAAAATATTATTTTTGCCAAAAACAGAGTCAGAGTTTCGAACTATGAGGATCAAATACATATAATAATCAATCATATAAAACTTGTCTACAAAAAATGAGGTCTATTTTACAATTTTATGATATTTTACTCTAAATTATATAGAAAATTATACATAGATATAAAATAAAAAACTAGATCCATTAACTCCATACCTCCTCACATTCGCATCTGATCTTTGCGATTAGATAAAATTGGTTCTCAATCAGCAAAAATATGAGGAAGGCTCTATGAACAATTTCTGGTTTTGTCCGTTTTTCTTTTATATAAACTTTCTATGTTGATCGAGATTGAGGGCCTGTTCGGCTGTAGCCCAAAAGTTACTGTTCATGTGGGAATCGATAGTTTTTGTGCCCATTTCTTTGCCCACAATGCAGCCGAACACGTCCTCAATGAGAATCGATAGCGACTAGAGAGAGAGAGAGAAAGAATAAATTTGACCATATATTAAAATTTAAAGGAGTGAGAAAAAAAGAATCTGACCATAAATTAAATTTGCAATGATGATTGAGATCTAATGCCATTTTATATATCAAATCAGTAAAATCTTGAAATATAGCACTAGCATTGTCTGAAACATCATTACTAAAGAAAATGCGGTTTCAAACAAGCATTTGTACTATGTTTTGAGATTTTGCTGATATGATGCCTTCTCATAACATACACCCAATAGTGTTCTAACTTTTAATCCGGTCCGGTCCGTTCTAGACCCTGTGCCAGCTCGGACCAGACCGCGCACGGGTTTGGTCGGGTTCACAGGTCGGCCGGACTCGGCAGAAATTCGGACCGGGTTTGAAAATTTGAAAAAAAAAATCATCTAACCCGTACCCGTTTGACCCATGCTTTGAGATTTGTGCAGAATTAATCATACTGCTTTGAAATTCGTACTGTGCATATATTTTGCTTTAAGATTCGTGCTAAGTTAAAAAAATGGTCCGGATTGCATTATTTTGAAAATTTCCCGTTGCCTGAGATGAAAAAAAAAAAAAAACAATCCGCCCGGACTGCCAACCCGTGCGGCAGGGATTAAAGGACGGGTAAGAGTTGAGTTTCAAAAACTTTATCCGTCCGAACCCGTGCCCGGCCAACCCTCATACCCGCCCAGATTGGACCCGGTCCGCCCGTTATAAAAACACTACGCCCAATTCTTCTTTTTCTATGAAATGAATTACATTGTCTTGTTTTACTAATATTATAATTGTAATGAAATACTTTACTGTTAGATCCATGTTCTGACTGTGTGATTATTAATTATTCTTCCTTTTGTTTCCTTTCTCCTGTTTTTCTGACTACCAATCATTATACGCGTTTGATTATTTATATGATAAAGTAGGTAAGTTAAATGCCACATGTTTGAACGTAAACAATTGTACGTAAACAATTGTTTGTAATTAGGAATTAAGCATTTATACAAATACAATTCGTCTCCTCATTTCTTGACCACCGAATCACAGAAGCATCATCAATCAAAGGTACTCATTTTGGGGACACATAATAATGTTTTTCATCAAAAAAAAATTCTGATGTATTTGTTGAAATTTGTACAATCACAATTTCATCAAATATATATTTACAATTAAAAAAATAGTTCTATAAAATACAAGAAATGCAAGATCTACCTATTTAATTTATGAGCGAGTCTATGGTGATATGCATATCACGAGTTGATACGTAATACAGATCAATACTTCCGCTTTCAAAATCTTAATGGTCGATCCGAGCCGTTCAACATGATTGCAGTATGAATATCCGCCCCTCCACCGCCTCCTCCCGCACCCTCCGCCAACCCGATCCTCGCCCGTCGCAAGAGGCGCAAGAAACAGTTTCCAGACATAATTCTCTTCGCCCGTCGCAAGAGGCAAATGGACAAGCAAGGGTATTTTAGTTATTAATTATTTGGAGTGACATTTTGACAATTTTAAAATTTAAAGTGACATTATCATAGTTTGAAAGTTTTGGAATGATATTTTAACAGTGTTCCCAAAATTTAAATACAGGATACGATTAACGGTGCATTAAAAAATGGATATCCCATATCTAATAATTGGTTGCCTTTGTCGTTTCTTTATATATCAATTATTTCGCCTTCTTGTTGAAGGGATGCTTTTCGGTCCCTGTTTTAGTTGTAAAAGCTGAATTTAAAAGAGATTTCATCATATCACCGCTCTCCAGTAGACGGGAAACTGGACTCTCAATTTATTATTTTTATCTATATCATTTATTCATATAACATATTATTATTTACAGCTAAATTTAAAGCTTTTATCATTAAAAGAGTATCTTTTTTTTTTCCGAATTTTTTAACTTTAAAATTCTAATATTGATATAATTTCAATTAACTGTTAGCAGGGTTAGTTTCTAAGTGAAAATTAATAGGAACCAATCTACAGTCAAGTCAAAAAAGGTGCTTAACCACTCTCATGATTTAAAAAAATAATGTATATTGAAATTTAATTTTCTTTTTAGTTTTTACATAATTTAGTTTTTATAAAATGTTTGATGCGTGCTTGTAGCATAGTAGTTAGAAATTTAAGTTGCGATTATGGAGACTTGATTCAAATCCCATAAACCACGCGCTTTATGCATTTTTCGTTTCAGCCTTCCCAATCAATTTTTTTAATTCCACCTCTGAAATTAAGTATTTCAGAGAGCTAAAAGTGGATAATCACAGCTTGTATATTATTATCTGTGGAAACTACTTAAAATTGTTTTGATAAAGATTTTGTTGCTATCACCTACTTAATAAGACAAAAATATTTGTACTGATACAATATAGCATCTCTAGGTAAATGTCACTGGAGGTAAACAGTAACTATCATGTCACGTGTCCCCTATTTCCCCACTGTGTGCACACTATATAGTATAGTGCTGTTGCACAACTTTCTAAAATAAAAATGATTAAAATTTAAGGAAAAAAACGAAAACTTACAGGCGTGCGTCACGCAAATCGAGATGAAATACTTTTATTTACGCGCTCTTGCTCGCCTCCGACTCCGACACGGACACGCTTTTGTCTGTAGCATTTTAAAAAATAAATTCAAATTGTTCAAAGTTCCAAAACAACAACAACAAAAAAAAAAAATTTACTGCAGAGGAGAATGATGACGTTTTACACGTAGAACATACAATTAGTTAAGAAAAATTATAAAGAATAGTAAAATGCTGTCACTTATTTAAATTTACGACATCAAACTGTTCAAAACCTGTCCGGAATTTATTTTTTGTTTGAAATTTTTATAATTATATAATGGATTCATAAACCTGATTTGGCTGTGTTACTGGATAAATTTGTACAAAAATTGGCTCAAAAGATAAAAAAAATATCCCTTTCACTACAAATTAAAATGCTATTCTTTGCTATTGCTGAACTGGTAATATTTTTTAGAAACAATAAGAGTCACACCCTCATTTATATTAACCGTAATCGGTTACATAAGTGACAGGTTTCCGGGGTTGGAAACCTTGTGATGTGTACAGGGGTAAAAATGAAAAAATGAATAAAATTCCAGTTACTACCCTTTGGTTTACCTCCATGAGTTGCAGTGGGCCTCTGGTAATTGCTGTTCCCCTTAGACATTCATTGAAGAGATGTGTTGTTGATTCTACATTGTTTCTACACATGTAACACATGCCCACCAATATGAAACTCTTTGCTTGTAGGTTGTTGGCTGTCAAAATTTTATTGTGATGTAGTAACCATGCAAAGACTGGTAATATTAACAGCATACAGTAATGCACAGGTTATTTATCTATTACGCATATTTTAAATAATAATAGCAGCAATACAATTTAATGTTTAATCAGTTAGTTTTATGGCCTAGTGCTAGGACCATTTTTTTTTTTTTGACAATGGAAAATATAAACTCAAGTTACCGTTTAGTTGGCATTTATTTACATTTTTTTTGTAAATAATTTATTTTTAAGGTAACTTGGCATTTATTTTATATCTTTTCTTTACCGTTTAGTTGACAAGTTGGAAACTCATGATTGTGTTTAATTAGGTTAGAAGCTGCAACAGTGTGATTAAATGAAATCCTTGTGATACAAATTAAGCTCATGATCCTTCTATTTAAGAAACGAACCCCATAAGAATTACAAAACAAGAAGGCGCTAGAATAGCAATTGTTTGTCTTATTTTAATAATCTATCAATTCTTAAGAATAGGCTATTATGAATAGTTTAATTCTAAAAATAGTCTATTTTTGATGCATCCAAACGTATCGTAAAGTTTATTCAATGTGATGAGTAAATTTAGATATTGAAGAAGACCAAATAATTAAAATATTATTTCTCAATTCTTATTAAATTGGGAGAAATAACAAGGAAGCGGATGGACTCTGATAAGCCGTGATTTCAAGCGGAGAGATCACATGCTAGCTTGCCTACTTAAAAAACAGGTTCATATGTCAAGTGATCAGGATGCAGGATGAGGTCCGAAGATTACATCTAAGGCAATTTTCAAGATTCAGAATGTGTACAATATAGCTTTTGAGAACAGCGTTTGGGCGAAAGGGGAGGTAGCACAATTGACTAGAAAAAAATTCTACGATTGTTGTACCCAAAGGTCGAGAGTTCGATTCTCCCTCACGACTTCGCAGCTTCTGCGAAGATTTCAAAAACAAAAAGAGAACAGCGTTTGGTCCAACTTGATGGTCTAGCGATACTAGATCATCTCTAATGGAGAAATTGAATAGAATTCCACGTCAGCCGTAAAGTACAATTCAGAAATTAAGTAAATCTTAAATTTTAAAGTCCTACAACCATAAAACTAAACTTTTGGGAAGAGAAGAAGAAAAAAGAAAAAAAGTTTATTTTTTTACAAGCAATAATTTTGTTCTGTTCTGCCAACTTGTCCAAAATAAATGATTTTCTTTATAAGTAAATTTGCTTTATTAGCAATTGATCCACATCCCAGCAATTCAAATAAAATTTATCACATAGGATTAACAACTGTAAAACAATTACCAATGTAGATACTCTTAGTCTCAATTTGAACATAAATATGCGTTTAATTAGACTAGTAAATTTTCTTATTTTGTTTATTAATTAAGTTGGAGTTGAGAAATATCATATTGAACACGATGCATCTGGAAGTGTCTTAACACATGCATTGAGCTTGACATTTTTCATTATTAATTAATTTTTTTTTTTGACAAAGTGAACTATGCATTATATTAGAAGTTGCAAAAAAATATGTGTTCGATTTTAGACATAATATTGGGAAACATTTATGTGTTCGATTTTTAGATTTCTTGAGATCGATATTTTAGTATATATTTAATAAGAAGAGAGATTTTTTGAGGGGGTAAATTGGCAACATAAAACTTTAGCCCAATTTAAATTTATATGATTGATATATGTGAGTAATTTATGCAGAAATGTAACATGTACATAAACATGTAAAAAGAAAAAAAAAATATGGGAACTCGTCAATTTTTTTTTTTCTTTTTCAGTGCTATGTATTGCTTATCTCTGTCTTTTTTTTTTCTTCTTCTGATAACATGTACATGGGGAAAGGAGGGTGTCCGACGCCCATCGGACCAAAATTGGTTCGATAGCTTGTGTAAACCGTTGAATGTATAATCAAATTAGATGTTTTGATTAACGGAGCGGTTCAATTTTAGATTTCTCTCTCACTTCAAATTCGGATCTACTAAGTAAACCCGTCTTCTCCATCTCCTCCACTAAATCTTTCTCTCGCTCGCTCTCTCAAATCTCTCTAGTTATCGTGATTCAAGTGTCTCTTCCCCTCTCTCTTACTTTTCTACTCCCAAAGTCTCTGCAACTCTTCTTCCCCTAGCCATGATAAGACCATCATATTTCAATTTTCTTCCCCTTTCAGAAGAAAGCAACTCGTTTCATTCTGACATTCGCTTCAGACAATTCCATAAGCTCGCTCCTTCGCTCGCTGGGTAAGTCAAGTAAGTTATTCGAAAAAGGTATTCTTTTTGCAGGATTTTACCAGTAATTTAGAGTCCAAAAGAAGTTGGAATCTATAGTGGCAGAAGGGATGAGAGAACCTCAAGAAATGAGGGAAGTTGGCTTTTCGAATCAAATGAAGTCCGTAGCTGGAAGGATGATTGTGAAGATAGTAAAAGACCCGATTGCGTCTCCAATATCGAAGAAGCCAATTTGCTACTCACCTGATCTCGTCTCATCCTTTCACTAAAAAATGAACGCAGCTCTTCCTACTAAAATGCTAAGATTATTATTCCACCAAATTCACTAATTGTAATATCTAGAACACATGAATTTTTAATATATCCATTTTATGCTAGCTCTTCATATTTGATCAAAATGCCTATGATGCATTCCCCTTTATTTTTTTTTAGAAATACTATAATTTTGAAAACTTTGGAGTAAATCGAGATTTGTCCTTTTAAATTCACTATCATAACTATTTTATTAAACCATTAGAAAAGTAAATATATTTTTTGGGTTCTAAAAGAAATTAAAAAGAAAAGAGGAGCGGATCTTGTCCGAACTCGGTGCTTTCTGCGGCAAGGACGAAGAGCTCGCGAGATAGAGGAAGAGAGTTGACTCGTTAGAGAGCGAGAGGGAGGAGAGTTGGCTTGCTAGAGCGCGAGCGCATGGGCGAGAGATAGCCGAGCGAAAGAAAGAAAATCGATACCAATTGAGAAGACGGAGAAGTAAGAAATCAGGTTTATATGATGGATTCGGGTTTAAGAGGGAGAAATCCAATCAATATAATTGAGCCGCTTCTTCAATTAATTGCCAAATCTGATTTTGCATCTGACAGTCTAAACAGCCCATCGAACCAAGTTTGGTCCGATGGGCGTCGGACACCCCCCTCTCCCCATGTACATGTTACTTGGTTAGGAGAATTTTTTTATTATAGAATATATTATAAAATAATAGAAAAAAAGAGAAATAGTACTTTGGAATTCCGACGGAACAAAAAAATATCTCTAATCCAAAGTATTTTTATTTTGTTTTCCTGTTGTTTTGAATCATCTCTGGTCTTGAACAATCATACAACATATTGTATGGTGACATTACATAAATAATAAAAAGTAAGATTAATTGTAGAATCCAATGAACTATTTGAGTTCGATTCGGCGAAATCAAAAGAGAATAATTCGGGTATAATTCGGAAATGATTCGGTATTATTCGGATCAGAGATCTCAGTCTTGTAATGGAACAAAATAAAAAAATAACAAAAAAAAATAATTCTAGAAATTTTTTGGAAATAATTAGGGAAAAATTCGTAAAATTCACTAATTATTCGGAAATAATTTGGTCAAAGTTTGGTCAACCGAATAATTCAGCGTTCGAATCGGCATCACTAAAAAAATGAATTATTCGCGAATCTTGTTACTATGCTTACCATAAGTCTAATGAACAAACACCATAGAGATACGAACATAGGTCCTATCATTCACACAGTGAAAGCCACAGAGGATTCAAAACAACCCTTAAAAAAAAAATCTTCCTTGCAGAACCCTTTAATTAATTTTAAGAAGACACCTGCTAACTCCAAGTTCTAGAGAATTATTGCATCCGCCTAATACTATTCACCCACGTACGCCTATCTCTCCATGTTATTTTTTTTTTCTTTAAAAAAAAAGGTTGTAGTGGGATTTTTAACTAGTTTGATAAGAATTGAAATAAACCTAACAGTCAGCTGTGTGATCATTGATAAGAATTGAAATAGACCTAACATTCAGCTGTGTGGCCAGGATAAGCATTGGGCTGTCAATTAAACGAAGTCTAGCCAGGAGTTCGGTATTGTTTGAACTCGACTTGTTGCGTCAGAACAATCTGAATTGAATCTGATTTTTAGTTGAGTCATAGATCTATTCTTACGCTACTTAATTATATATCTAGTCTAATTTGTACATACGTAATAGTAGGAGTACTGTGTTAGGAACCTTGTAAATAATTTTTTTATATAAATATATTTGTCGGCGGTAATTCGTCCCAACCTTTAAAAAAAAAATTCACGCATAGATGAAATTACGAGCTGAGAAGTTTCTACTTTTTTTTCTACAACGAGATTTATCATCTCATAATGGATATGAAGAGATAGTGAAAGAGCTGAGAGAAAAGGTTTCACCTTATTTCTGTAACCAGTTGTTTAAAGCTTGAACTTGATCATCATGAGCCGAATCAGAATTGAACAAGTTAGTCAAAGTATATTTTTTTTTCGTTAATTTCAGTGCTACCTCCATGTAGGCTATATAGGGATTCAATATGCTAAAATCCAAAATTCATGAACAGTAACTCTGAAATTCTTAAAATCTAAGATCCGGCCGTCCATTTTTTCTTTGCACGCATCTCAAAATAGCTGATTTTTCTATGCACACATCTCAAAACAATTCAATAACTGGATCTCGAATTTCAGGAATTTCAAAGTTATTGTTCATAACCAAAAATTTTAGCAGATTTGGATCCAGCTATATAGTGCCCATTTCTGTCATTTATTTTTCTTCTTCTTGTAACTTTGTAAAGGTTAATTAATTAGTTGGTTACAGATTCCTCTAATTTCAAGAAGACATCTGTTAATTTAAGTTCTAGATAATTACCGCATGCGCCTTATATTATTCATACACCTATCTCTCCATTTTTGTAGTGGGAGGCTACCAGTTTGATTAAGATTTGAAATAGACTTACAACATTGTACACTAAGAATTCACACTTAACTTTTAGTATTCTTCACAGAAACTAAAAAAATTTGAGTTTGAAATTTGAACCGTCCGATTAAAATGTGGACTAATCTTGCACAAGTCTAATATTTACGGAGTCCCTTTAATGTTCGTGTCATTACAAACTGGATGACATAGATTGTTTCTACAGTAATTTTGAGTTAATGCGGACGATTTGAATTCGGACGACTTTCCTCAGCTTAAATTATATTGATTTCAAATTAACTGTATTTAAAAAATCACTATTTGATTTAGTGGCAGAAAACAACATTCTTTGTGTGAGAAGTTGTGGGTTCGAAACTGGATGGCTGGATGGGAGGTCTTTTATGACAATCATGTAATGAATGACGAAATTGAAATTATTATTGGAAATAATTTAGCGTTAAATACTGACAATGATTGCATTATTATTATTATTATTGTAATATGAAAAAATTCGTATTTTAGTCTTGTGGTTTAAAACACAATACTTTTGATCATGCATTAGATCGCAAGTGAAATTAAATTTCAAATTCAGTATAGCGGACTGTGAGGTGTTGTAATTATGTGTATATAGTTAGGATTTATGTAAATAATTTTTTTATCAATATATTTGTTAGCGATTTTGTCGTCTAACCCTAATTTTTTTTTTTTAAATTCAGATAAAATATACTTTGTGGATATTAATAAATGGACAGCATAATCTCAATCCCTTTCTAAATAAAAATATTATTTTAATATAAACTACAATAAGAGAATTTGAACAAGCAAAATTTACCTATGTGGTAGAGCTAACATCAAGTTATAAAAGACAGTTAATTAGTGTCTCATGACAAAGATATTACATTTTTAACAATGTTATCACATTTAGATGTGATGAAAATCAGCAAATGTTTCACAAATGATTGAAGTTTGATGCTTTCAATTATCAATTATAACCTTTTTATAGGGGCATGTACAATGTTGCCGTCACACAATCACATATATTTTTCTTCTCATTAATTTGATTTATTTAGGGTATTGAATCAAGTACATATATAAAAACTATACTTACTCTTTCGAAAGGATGTAAAGTATCGAAAGAATAAGTCTTTTTATTTTATCGATACATTGTTTCATACCGATAGAATAAATTGATTCTTCTTTCAGCAATAAGCTGATACAAACAAGTCAGGTCTTCTATCGTGTTAGCAGGGTGGATCCAGAATTTTCATCAGGGCAAAAAAAATATTGAATCAGATTTAAATAACTAATTGGATTCATATTCATTAACTAATTAAGTATTTAATAAAAAAATAATGTTTTAATTTGTATTTTTCAATGCTTTGACTTGTAATTTCTGATATTTTAATCTATAATTCTAATTATTAATCATAATTGAAGAAATTTATTTTAATTTTAACCCTAAAATTAACCCGAACTACAAATTAAACATCCAGTGGGAGGCACAAAAATTTCTAGAAAAGGGCAGAGCCGATTGAAACGTCCCGATATTCACTAAAACGCAAAATCCAGGGGGGCAGCTGCCCCCCCCGGATACACTTGGGTCCGCCCCTGCGTGTTAGTCTCTAGCAGCAGAGAATCCGTTACCATATCCAGTTTTAGTCCGATAGAAGTTTACGTTTACAGTTCTGTAGTAGTGTGTATTTTTGTAATTTGATATTCAGAATTGGAATAATTGAAGATAATTGAGCAGCGTTAAATAGTGAATAATTATTGAACAATTATTATTTTATATAACATTACAACAAGAGAATTTGATTGAGTAAAATTTGCCTATGAGGTAGACATTAATTAGCTGTTCATTGCAAAGAGATTACATTTTTTAACAATGTAAATGCATTTCAGATGTGATGGACATTAGCAAATGTTTCACAAATGATTGAAATTTGATGTTTTCAATTATTTATCAATCATAACCTTTTATAATGTTGCCGTCACACAATCACATGTATTTTTCTTCTCATTAACTTCATTAATTGCAATTATATGTTATTGCCTGCTGCCTTTGTTAATAAGTAATAACAAATTTCCCTGTTGCAACAGGCAATAGTACCGCATATGGTACATATAATCACTTTATAGATTAGGATTCAACCACCTATAATTGGAACATAAATAAGTTGACATGGCCTCACCTCTTTTCCTGTCTGTATATATCCTCTCCAGTTTAAACGGCCAAATGTATAGTCCTGTATACTGTAGAATTTTCGGTTAAAGATATTGACAGTGTTATTTTGATTATATACAATACACAAGTCCTATATTTTTCTTTCAAATTTTTATTTTATTGTCTGTTCACGGTAAGAATTAAAAACAACAAAGTTCATATCTTTATCCGAATTTTCTAAGATCATAAAAATTATTAGAGATATATATTCAGAAACGGAGAGAAAACAAATGATTGTGTTCTGTTTAGAGGTCAATGTATTGATTAGGACAACAACTAGCCACGTTAAATACCTACTCAACGCACGGACGCGGCAGCAGATGAATCGGGCATGCAAATTTTGGTAATTACTTTCTGCAGAGTGGGCCCGTCAATATTTATATGACGCTGAGCTACACAATTTTAGCCTCCCCCATGTGGGGAATCACATTCTCTGCACAGCTTTTACCTGCGGAGTTCCTACAGTTTTTTTAATCTGGTCCGTTCGTTTTGATCAGACGGACCAAATAAGATTTTGGCACGAATTTCAAAGCAAAATTAATACTGTTCCATTCATCATCCTGAGCACTCATCGGCTGAGAATAAATCTGGGCCGTCCAATCAGTTCTGCACCGTAAAACTCCGCAGAGAATACTGGTCCCCCCATGTGGTGCCTATCCACGTGTCCATGGCCTAAGAGAGGGGACAACTGTACGAATTCAATGCCCTAAGGTAACTCATTTTTTGAGTTTTAATCCAGACCGTTAGAGTTGGTCTTACATAAATAATAAAGGGCTCCGTTCGCTCCACGACAGACTGGATTGACTCGAATTTTTAATCGAACGGTCATGATGAAAACTAAAAAAGGTTACTTTAGAGAAAACTACACTACGGGAGAACACAACGGGTCCGGATCCCCTAAAGCAACCCAATTTTTGATTTTGGATCAAGACTATTCGATTCGAATCCGTTGCTCCGAATCGTCTCAGAATTCAAATTCATTCTCGGAATGTGTGCGTTCCAGATCCGAATGAATCGTCGCGGATTCGAATCGGACGGTGGTTTTTAAATCGAGTTATTTTCACTAGATCTGAATTGGAACGCAACAGCCAACAGGACCTCTTGTTTTATAATTTTATATCAATAAATTTACTAAAGACTAGATGCATTCTGATGCTCGGCTCAGATACATACGAAGTTTTAAATACGATTATCAGATTAAAAAAAATACAATTGTAAATTTATAATTAACTATTGCATAATACTTAGAATGTAGAATGCCGGACAGTCTGATCATCATTATTTACATGAATATTAAAGAGATATGTGCATTAATTTGTCCGTCGGATTGGTTTGAAATTTTGATAGAATGGTCGAGATTCTATCTAAAATCTGAGTTGACGCAGAGGAAATGATCACTAAAAATTGTAGAGATGTGTATATGCAAAAGATGAAAAGAATATGTATTATAAATGAACTTCTCTTTTACAGTTAATGGGCATTTATTAGTGCTTATTCTTTTACATGTTATTACGTATAGTATAAACGTGGAATCTTGTCTAGGATATACGCTGTACATTTTAAAACAATGACCCCACCGACATACATTTCTACTTATTAAATTCTGACTTATTAATTATTATATATACTTTTTGCAAACTTGCATCAATTATTTTGTGCCAAATAACTACCTAGGTGGTAACGATTACATGTAGCCTCGAATTCTAATCTCTTTTTTAATATGAGATGATTGTCAAAATATTCAATTTCGGTGCTGGTGCTGATCGAGTTTCAGATCTATAATTTCATAATATAACAATATTTTAATCTGTTGTGTTTTTTTTATTATTTTATGGATTCTAAATTTTTTACTACAATAACAAATGAGGATGTAAGTACTTGTACAAATATTAATTAATACGTTATACATACGGGAACAATTTGGGTTCTAGGTTCCACGCCCACCTAATCTGCTTTAGAATCTGTACGTGCTAGATTCGCATGTATATTAAAGCGAACACTAATATTAAAATTGTACGAATTCTAAAGCTGATCAGACCAAAGTAGTAGAACCTCATTGAGTCTGGGGACGAATTTGGGTCTGATGGGTTCCATCACAATCTGTTTCTCTTTAAGATCCGTGCGCATGTATATTAAAACGAATGAGCACGGATATTAAAGCATCACACACAAATTTTGAAGCAAATCGGACGGTGATGGAATCCATCGGACCCAAGCTGCTTCCTTGAGTCTGATGGACGTCAGACACAACCATGCTTTGGAAGGAAGCAAGGAACAGTTACATAGTGAATCAGTCTCAAATAAAATAAAATGAAGAAATAAATCCAAGAACCTTACTAACCACCGTCCATATAGACCCTTGTCGTTGTTGTCAATTATTAATTAACACAAACCATATACAACCTAAATCCCCTAAAATAATGGCATGCTTAAGTAATCATTGATTCGTTGGTGACTTGGTGTGGATTTATGCTTAGGCATCCATGTGGTTAGTAATTTGAGGAAAGCTAAGGTTTGGATTCTCTGCTACCACATAATTTATTGCAAAATTTGGAACAATTGCAATAACAGGTGAACGAGCAAATTAATTTAGGGATTTTTTTAACGGGATGGTTGAGATGATTAAATTTTTTTTTTTTATAGTCTCAACTCTATGTGTTTTTATTTTTCAAATTTTAACAACTAATAATGTAAAAGCAAATATTAAAATGATTTCAGTAAATATGATCTATATAAGATTATGATATTTTAGTCTTAATTTAATTTTGGCGTTATATTTCACTTACATGAACAATTTTTGAATGTATATTTTTCAAATTATATTTCCATCAAAACATTATAGAAAAATCGTAATAATTTTTTTTATTAAATATTTAAACAATGAGACATGAAAACTAAAAGCATTTGAACCTTTCTGTTCTTGAAGTAAACACTGAGATATATCCTTTTCCAATGTTTGGTTAAAGCATAAAGTATGCAAGCATGAAGCATAACTTTCTAATGTCACATCATAATTTATTCTTGTTTAGGTGAGCAAGTTAGTGATAAAAGAGAGTAACATTCATATCGTTAAATTAAAATAAATAAATAATGATAATAAGAAAAACATTTGTGTTTTAATCGCAACTAGTTTCTTTTGGTGCTATTGGTAGCTGTTCGGGAGGATATATTGTTGTTTTGTTTTGTAAATTAACTCCTGGTTTCGATCAATGAAACGGGCATTATATGCTTTTTTTTTTTATCGAAATAAATAAATAAATAATGATAATATTATTAATAAAATTATTGTGATGACAATAACAACAAGAACATATCCCACCACAACCACCATATTATTATTACTATTACTATTATTTTTTTTATATCACAACAATAATAAAATAATAATGCGAATAATGGAAATAAAAATAGTAACAAACAATATTATAACAATAAAAGATAGAGGAGGGTTCAAATATACCATCATTTTGTGCTCCAATATGCTCTTCATTTTTTATCTCCGTTTTCAAAATCCGAACCGCTCAACACGATCTTCATAATAAAATATACTTGGAGACCAAATTTTATATTTTTAAAAAATTTTCTACTATCTTTTTACACATGTACAATATCACTTTATCAGATGGTCCATAATTTTCTTAAAACAATAATTTTGTACCTATCTAAAAATATAGTAAAAAAATTATAAAAATATAAAATTTGGTCTCCAAGTATATTTTATTATAAAAATAATGTTGAGCGGTTTAGATTGGAGCACAAAAAAGGGAGTGCATTTGTACCATCCTCTAAAATATAATAGTAACAATAAGCATAATGAATAATTCATAACAACCACCATAATAAGTTCTTATGAATTGTATGTTTTAGGGAGCCATAGAAATAACTGATAACTTATTTCACCTAAAAAGTCTATATAAGTTAGGAAGCCACAACCTTTTTTATTTTCACCTATGCCTCCATTAAGTCAATCATATTTAATTTTATAAGTGAGAAATAAAGAACATTAATTCTCACATGTGGTCCAATCAAATATGATCTTTTGGTTTTATTTGGTACAAAACCATAATAAGTAAAGTTGGTTTAGGTTTAGGCTCCTCTCAACAACTTTTCACTGTGCTCAGTGCTCCGTAAAAAAGCTAAAAGATGTAACCGTACTGGATATGAATGTGCCACATGACAAGAGATACTAATTTCATGCCTAAGTAGATGGGTCCATTTACTTTTTCCCACTCAGGTTTAATTTCAATCACACCATTTACCATGCCCCACTTGACATTTTTGGTAAATCCTCCTCTCTGTTTGTATGTTTAGTTGTTTACAGATTTTCTGGAAAATATTTTGTTGGAAATTGCAATTGACCTCCTCATGAACGAATCACTTTAAGCTGCGATGGGACCCACTCGTCAGTTACTCGTGCTTAAATTAAATACATTAGACGGTCTAATTTAGACCTGATGGGGCCCACCACTTGTTTGAACTTTGAACAGCCTCTTTTGTACCACGCCTTGCTTTCCCATTGTCTCTCTCAATATATATTTTCTTCTTATTGTTTGAATTCATTTTAAAGTATCTCAAATTTCGATTTTGGATCCGAATCGTTCGATCAAGCTGGATTGACCCGGATTCTGATCGAACGGTCTAGTTTCAATCTCATACACACTTTAATCACCAAAATCAATACATACACACTTTAATCACAGCTGTTCATAAAACCAACCTTTATAAACTCGCTCTCTTAACCAGCTCTCAGCGCTCTCTCTCTTCCCTCTGATTGCTCTCACTAGAGAAACATGAAGAAGGCACAATACCATGAGCTCAACAGCGGTTCTTATCAACTGCATATACATCCCTTAATCTCCTTCATTCTAGGAGCAGCCATGGCGACTGCGTGCATATTCCTCTACATCTCCGCGAATCCGGGTTCATCCTCGAGCTTAAACCCGAGCCCGAACCCGAATCCAATGGAGCTCTCAGCTAACTGGACTGGTGCTAGTAAGCAGGAGCAGGTTGATCAGGGGGTCTCAGAAGAAATCAAAGAAGAGGTGTTGCAAACGGAGGCGGTGGAGGCTGGATCAACTGGACAAGAAGCCAATACTACTGCCCTGATCCCGACACCAGCTCCCGAGGTGATTTAAAGTATTTTATGATTTTTTTGATATTTTTTGGGAAAGGCTTGAATAAGTTTTGAAATAGTTGAGTTGTTTCAAACTTGAGGATGCCAAAGTTCTACACTTTTTGGGAATGGAGACAGGCAGGACTGGCCGACTGGGAGAACTTTTGTATGAAGCACCCTCAATTTCGTTAAAATTACAGCATATCATTTTATCTGGTTCGTGTAAACAACTGGCCATTTGAACCTACTTTATCTGGTTTCAATTGAATATGGAAGCTTTAAAACAACTTTCATTATTATCGCATTTCATCGTTCTCTTGTTTGGAAAAAAAAGTGTTTTCTTATTTAATGTTACTTTGGTTCGCTTCTTAACAAAATTACTAAAAATTATCCATGCTTGTAGCGCAAAAACTTTGCCTTTCTTGTTTTGAACAGGACAGCTTATATCTCGGCTCCGTTTTAGGATTAGGTTTGAATCTGTCCTTTTTTAAAGGACTAGTCCCTGGTTCTGTTCCGAGAGGAGGATAATCATAAAATTTACCTTAAGTAGAAAATGAATTATGATTATAGTAGAAGCTCCTTAAAAAATAAATTCGATGATATATTTTCCCTTTCAATTATCTTTTGATGTATTGCATTAAGTTTTTTAATTAAGTTAACGACTTTTGATAATAATAGGAGATTTATGTTTAAGATGTGATTGGTTGTTAGAATGGATCGATTTAGTTAGAAGAAATTTATGTTAAAGATGTGACAGGTAGTTAAAACACAGTAATGACTTCATGTTTTTGGTTTATATAAGAAAAAAACAATTAAAAATTATTGAACTCACATGAAACACTTTAATACTGTGGGTATTCGTCGAATTAGTAATTAAACACTTCTAATTTAAGGGTTCTTATATGTAATTTTGTAAAAATCTGAGACTTTTTCATTGCCTTTTGTATTTTTCCTGTAATGTCATGGAAATTTGTGGCACCAAACAAAAAAGGGAACTCGTTTGGAGGGCAGGGCTCATTGAAATTGTGGAGAGAACTCATAGATTATGAACTTATGGTTAAGTAAAATTGAAATATGAAAAATCTAACACTCATGTATCATGTGCAGTAGAAAGGATGAATGTATAAAACTGTTAGGCCATCCTTTTCTTCCAACACCAAACTATTCCAGCTTGATAGAAAAATAAGTGCTGGAGAGAGAAATGTTTAGTACCTACCTTTTAATGGCCATGAGCATACTAACCTTGGCTTCTTAGTATGCTAAGGATAATCTCACCAGCACAGAATACACATGGTTCATGTTGTGTACCAAAAGGGATAGTTTTGACTAGGTCTCTACCTGTTGAAAATGTTGGAGTTGAGTGTCACACTCAATTCTGGCCTTCCTTTTCTTTTTTCCTTTCAATCAATTTAGCTTTATTTTTTATATCAAATAATAAAAAGTCTCACTCTTATCATCAATACAAAAGTGATATAGTCTATATATAAAAGAATGATTAGTTTATCATTAGATTAAATTTTAGGTTAGTGAAGCCTCCTTTTTCAAGGAATCCACTTTGGTGTATAGGTTATCAATATATTGTTTAGAAAGCATGCTTCCAGACAAGGGTAGGGACTAGGGACTACTTTGCTTACAACACTGGTCTTTTCTCTTGTGAAAAAGGTCTTAAGAATATTCAAAATTTCACATGGAACATGCCTAGACCTGTCTCTGTCCTTTTGGTCCACATATTAGAGATTCCTTTAATAAACAATGTTAAATTTAAGAAAATAACTTCAATATTTTTAAAAGAAAAGCAAGTGCTGTTTCTTTGTACCCCTTTGCTTGCTAGTAGGGAAAGGAAGATCAAGAGATGGGGAATTGTATATTGTATATGTATCAGGCTTTGCTTATATACCCTTTTAAGTACAGGTTTTACAGATACTAATTTTGGTCTTTGTTTTATTCATTTATTGTGGCTTTTAGGCGAATGATCCGTTGAGGGAATTGGCGGAAGTGTTAAAAAAAGCAGCTAATGAAGACAACACGGTAATACTGACACAAATTAATGAGGCATTTGCCGCACCAGGCTCATTACTCGATCTTTTTCTAGAAAGCTTCCACGCTGGAGAGAACATTGAACGTCTATTGAATCATCTTGTTATGGTCACAATGGATCAGAAAACCTATGACAGGTAAAACCCATGTCCCTTTTTTTTCTCAGAGTGAGGTTATGGTGATATGCATATTATGGATCGACCCGTACTATGGATCCATATCTCTGTTTTTAAAGTTCAAACAATTGATCTGAATTGTTAAACATAATCTTTATAAATGTACTTGTAGACCAAATTTTATATTTTTTAGAATTTTTTTACTATTTTTTTTAGATTGGTAGAAAGTTGTTGCTTTTGGATCGTCTTGAATTTTAAATCAAGTGATTTTCTACCTATCTAAAATATAGTAAAAAAATTCTGCAAAAAATAATATTCAGTTTTCAGATATATATTCATATGAAGATCATGTTGAACGGTTCAGATTGACTGTTTGACCTTTAATAACAAAAATATGAATCCATAGCCCGGGTCGTTGTGTTATTTGAATATTTACCATAGCCTCACTCTTTTTTTCACCTCCCATTCTATGCTTTTTTCCCTTTTACCTCATGTTCAATTTGTTTATCATTTGAGTTATTTTGTGGATGATTTCTTTTAGATATACCAAAAGTTGTTTCATTTTATATCATAATTGTCTTTCCTCAATTCATGTTAAGTGTTAATGTACTTGGTTTTATTGCAATTTGAGTCTCACTATAATTACACGAGTTAAAACTAAAAAACGGTTGCAATTCGAGTTAAAACCATAATTACCTCAGTTTCAATTTGTTTATAATTTGAGTTATTTTGTGGATGAGTTATTTTAGATATACCAATAGTTGGTTCATTTTACATCATAATTGTCTTTCCTCAATTCGTGTTAAGTGTTACTGTACTTGGTTTTATTGCAATGCGAGTCTCACTATAATTACACGAGTTAAAACTAAAAAACGGTTGCAAACAGGTGTAAATCTCTACATCCGCATTGCTACTTTTTGAGAACAGAGGGAGTGTATTACAACAACGAGAAAACCTTCATGAGCAAAGACTACCTCGACATGATGTGGGGTCGCAACAAGTTCCAGCTCACAATCCTCGAGCTTGGTTTCAACTTCCTTTTCACGGTATATTTTTAATAATCCTTTGAGAACATTTCCATAATTTTAGTAGAAACAAAGTTGCACCGACCGATAATTTACTGTCTTTCAGGATGTGGATGTCCTTTGGTTCCGGGACCCATTCAGACACATCTCTTTGGCGGCTCACATGTCAATCTCAAGTGATGTCTTCCTAGGTGATCCAGACAGCACATCCAACTTCCCTAATGGCGGCTTTCTCTACGCCAAATCATGCAACAAGACCATTGAGTTCTACAGATTCTGGCAGGAGGGCCGCGAGAAGCATGCCGGCCGCAATGAGCAGGAGGTTTTCAACGCAATCAAGGCCGAGGCGGTGTCACAGATGAAAGTGCGGTTTCAGTTCCTGGACACGGCTTACTGTGGCGGGTTCTGTCAACTGAGCAAGGATCTGAATAAAATCTGCACGCTGCATGCAAACTGCTGTGTCGGGCTCGGGAACAAGATTCATGATCTGAAAGGAGTGCTTGAGGATTGGCGGAATTTCACCAGTAAATCGGCTGATGAGAGGAGGTGGGGGAATTTCCATTGGAGTGTTCCTGGTAGATGTATTCACTGAGGGAATTATAGTTATAGCTGTGCTAGAAGGCTTAATTTATTTGTGTTTTGTATTTATTTCTTTATTTATCTTTGTTATCAATTGGGTTTTTTTTTTTTCCATTTCTTAAGGAAATAGGATGGGTGGAGGGTCATGATTGTGTATTACGTGTAGAAAAGAAAATGTGTACATTTGAGAATTTAACCTTATTTTCCATAATATAAATTATATAAAATATCTTATCAAGTCGCAATTAGCAAATATGAAATGGAGTATTAATTCTAATTTTCTTGGATGTTCTACTGTTCTTTCCAAATGAACAAGCGTACAACACGAGTTCCATGCTGCAGATTAAGAGAGGATATCTCCGGCTCCGGCTTTTAAGAGCCCAATTACGAGTGCTTATAAAAAAGGCTAAGATGCTAAATAATTAAAACACGGAGGCCCAATGGATAGTACCGAGAGCGCTAGGTATTGTAGAAGCAGTTTTTTCTGTAATTTTTCCCTTAACGGGCCTACGGCCTTCATCTTAACAGGTATGGCTTTTGTCCATAGGACTTTAGTTTGTCTTATCTAAAGCCTATCCTAAACAGTTCGATAAGCGACCAAATTAGTGCAGATGGTTTAGATCCAACTATCCAAGGAACCTTTCGTTCGCACGAAAATTAACACATATCGTACGGTTTAGGTCTGGTGTTGGATAAAGATTGTCCAAAGCCCTCTGGACAAATCGTAACGCCCGTCCTAACTAATTGATATGTTCAATTTTAAACTGGATATCTCCATTTATTTTCCAGTTGCCCAATCAAAATCAGCGCCATTCTTCCATAGTTCCATATATATTTCCCGCTTCTCAATTCTCATCTCCGACTTTCAGTTCCCACTCGTTTGTTCCCTTCTATTCTACATTTCGACTTCTTTTTTCATCTGTTTGATATTAGATCTGAATTAAGCTTCTGTCTTCTTCCAAAAGCAAGGAATGGAGGGGTCGCAGAAGCGGATCAAGCTATCGGTAAATTTCTCACCTAATATTTCAAAATAACGACGATACCTCTTATCGACAATCGTATTGTGAAAATGGCAGGATCAAGAGGAGGGGATCCACAGGGAAGAGGAAGGAGAAGGGGAAGGAGAGCACAGCCTAGTGGTGGTAGGTGTATCTGAGGAGACTGAGCTCCAGATCCAGCGCATCCTTGACAGAATCAATTCCTTCACTCAACAGGTACTTTAATCTGCTTAATCTCGGATAAGACCGGTATTATGTTGTTCCATCGGCTTAGATGACCATTAGCAAAGGTACATTTCTCGGTGTCTCGGGTGGTCTACCCTTGACATTTGATTAAGGCCATTTTTTGGCATTTTCGGGTAAAATGGAAACAATAGAGTAAATCTATATTGGATCTGTAGTTTTGTATCATCTCGTTGCCATTTGAATAATTAAACAAGTTTTTTCTACTGAAGATGGACAAGTTGAACTCTGATCTTGATTTAGTTTATTTGTTAATACTCTAGGGTTTAGGAACTTGATACTCTTTTCTCTCAGTAAGAAGTAAATTCTGTGTCTAGGTGTAAAACTTCCTTCTCCTAGCTAGGTTTTTATTATAATTACTACCTTTTCTTGTATAATAATGTTAGAGTTGTCTCATGTGTAGGTATCTGAGATTCTAGAAGCAGGGAAGGCTCTTTTCAAGGATCTCAGCATTCAGTTTGAAGAACGCCTGATCTCGTCAGTTTCTTTTCTCTGATTTCAGATTTTTTTTTTTTTTTTTTTATTGGGGGGGTGGGGGACACGGGGACAACAAATGTGTAAAATCCAAATTTATCTGGTTTTAAGAATAATCCCTGTATTGATCTATTTACCATAAATTTAGTATATTATTACCAGAGAAATGCTATGTACTTTAAATAGTACGTTCTAATAGATGAACACAAGGTAGACTGACAGCATGATTGCTAAAACTCATGATCAATTAAAAAAGTAGCGATGATTATTAATTGAACATGGCAGCAATTGGAGTTAATTAATTGTTGAGTTTTCAAAACAAATAACAGGATGCACAGGGAGCAGTTGGAGAAATGGGAGGATGAGGTGAAGGAAGTACGTTCACACGACTCGGCAAATGAGGAATCCCGTTCTCTCCTCCACAATGTTCAGTTTCACCTCTTCGAGAATGTTCGCGAAGATCCTTAAGCACAGTGGTAGTAGTAGTAATTTTACAATACTGCTCTTCCTTTTACAGGTAGCTCACATATGATAAAAGTACCGATTTTCTTCTTTTCTTTATAGTGTTTTCAGCTGTAAAGCTTATCTGCAAAATTGATCATCTTTTGTGAAATTATGATAGAACTAACAATTTTGATGGTTTATTCTCAAAGTGTACAGATTTGTTAATGCGTATGAGATAATTCCGTTTCTGTTTTTAGCAGTCACCGTATTTTACTCTTCATTTTTTTTTTCGCATTTGGAGAAATATATTTTCCTTGAATGAATAGTAACTTCTGTGTTAACTTTAATGGAACATAAATATTCAATTGGGAGTATCATGTTCCCTTCTATTGTTTTGACTCATGGTTATTAGCAAATGACTTTGCTTATATATAGGTCTTTTCGAATGTGTATAGCATAACTATCTCTTCAGTTATCTCATGAAAGCAGGATACGATGTTATTGAAAATATATTAATTGTAGTCTGTAAATCATCTTTCCCTTAGTTCATTACAGGTATCTCATTATTTCAGTTATGGTGTTAGTACACCATATATATTTAATGTTGATACTAAAAGGCCTAATTTAAATCTGAAGTTATATTTTAGTTTAAACTTAAGAGCATTATTAATTTCATACAGGCCTTGGGTAGATTATGGAATATGAGCATAGCATATTTTCTGTTGCTTTAGTATGCATAATTACAGGGCATTGAAATTTCTTCCAATTACAGTAAGCAGAGTATTCAAAATTTAAAATGAAGGATCAGCTTGCAACTTTTGTACTACACTGAGCTGGTATTCAAAATTCTAGTGTCTAGACTAAACATAAATACAAGATAACAAGAAAGGAAGGTACAATTGGTGAAATAGGTGCGTTTTGGGGCTTTTGATTCAGTTGAGTTCTTCTCTCTTGTGTTTCAACTTTCAAGTCGTCAAAATGTAAGAGGCCGAATTTGTCAACAGAGCAAAATAAAGCAATTGCCATTGAGCATTTGACAAGTCATTATGGCTGTGCAGCTGCGAATCATTTAATATATATATTAGTGTAGTCGAACATTATTAGTTGGTATTCGAGTTTTCCAATTGTTAACTGGGGAGTTTCAACCGGTCAAAAACTTTGAAATTATGTATTCACTCCTCAAAAATTCATAATATCATTTTTATTCTTTTAAATTTCAAAAACACTCAGATTTATTCATTTTATTGTCTTTTCTATAAAAACTCATTTTAAATATAAAAAAGTACCCTGATTACTTTTTATTAAGAAAAATAAAAAAGATATATAGTATGTTTCAAAAAAATGTCAATCTTGTAAGTAATTAGTTACCAATAGCAAATTGGTCACTTCTCTACTGACATCTATACAAGATAAATATTTTGAGGATGAATAAAATTTCAATTGCTGATAGTTATGGCATGAAATGCTAAAGTTCCTTAAGTAAAAACAAAAAAGAATGTAAAACCATTAATTGTGAATATTTCTGCGGGTTGAACATTGCTTAATCTATTTCTATGAATTCATTTGAATACGGTAGATTTCACATACCGTCAAATACCTGACTAACATGGATATAATTTAAATGTGTATATATTATGTATTTTCAAACCAATCAGTCCCGTATAGATATGTCCGTCAATTGCTGGTAGATTTTTGAGAGTATACAAACTCAATTTCCCTTCTCTCTAATTAATTGTACAATTAATAGGATCATTTTAAATCATGCATTCTAATCAGATCATTAGGTTGGAACTAACCACAGGTTACTGGCTTACTATGTTCGTGCGGTAGAAAATTAAATGGTAATGACGAGATATTACGCAAAAAGTTTGATATAAAATCTTCATATATATATGTATATATACTAATTGCAGTAGAGCCGAATAAACTTCAAATTGTCTTTTTTAAAAAAAAAAATCAAAGGATCCCGTTAAACCTAGTATCTTTTAGATGTTTTTTTTTTTACAGAAGTCAAACTTAAGCCTCTCAAGTCTCAACAGAGGTATCTATTAATAACACTAAAAAAAATACGTACAGATTCTGTTCATCCAATGACATAGTACATGACATAAATATATCGTTATCGTCATCACTATTACTTTTAGTAGTCAACATAATTTCGTTGTCATTCAATTTATAATAAAAAAGTAGCGTGCACAGCTGGTGTGGCGGCGCTTACGAATCCACGTTAGCTTATTAGTGATTATACCTTTTCAAATCTTCGTTAGTATGGAAAAAAAAGAGAGGAAGAAAATGCCAAAGACTTGTATATATATATATTTAGGAGATCTTATGTCAGCTAATTAACATTATGCCCCCCCCCCCCACAAAGTCGCCAACTAGTTTAACAGCAAAAAAAACCTTCCAATTTTGTCTAACTTTTCATTTTCAGTGCTAATATCCAATCATTTAAAACTCTATTTATAATCTTTTACAATGCTTCTTGCAAAAATTTAAACCCCTATCTAAAAACATTTAAATTCTAATCTAGATAGTTTTAACTCTCAACTACTTTTGTCTTCAAGCAAAAAAAGAAAAAATTTCTTTCACGCACTTATTTTTATTTTTCTCTGATCATTCTCATCTATTTTTCCGATGATCCGTGTTGAATTTTACGAATCTAAAAATACAAATGTTTTCTATTCAATTTTATCTTTCAAATAAAATTCATGAAGAAATAATTTTGATATTATTTTCAAATTTTTTTTTTGAAAGTAAAGCTCTTATGTATATCATTGAAATTACTAATTTTAACCATGCAAATCTCTTATGTAAATCATTAAAAAACCTCTTATGTATATTATTAAAAAACCTCTTATGTATATCATTGAATCTACTACTTTGAACCGTGCAAACCTCTTATGTAAATCATTAAAAACCTCTTATGCAAACCTCTTATGTATATCATGCAAATCTCTTATACAACACTTTAAATTTTCAAGTTTGAAAACTCAGTCTACAATCATTTAAATTTTCAAGACTTTGTACATGAGGTTTATAAGCTTTGTACATGAAGTATTATTGTTGAGGTTTATACGCTTTATTCTAGATTTGAATTGTTATTAATGAGGTTTATACGCTCTGTGCATGAGGTTTATATAAAGATTTGAATGTTTGTAAACAAAGGCTTAAATGGTTTTGAAGCATAATAAAAAAAAATAAAAATCATAGAGATTTAAAGTGGTAAAAAATGACGACACAAATATAACTTGAAAGTTATTCTTCATGAATCTCATTTGAAAAAAAAAATAATGTAAAAAAACAAAGTTGGTGAAAAGAATATTTCATTTTTTGGCTTGAAGACAAAAGTAGTTATGAGTTTAAATGGTTGTAGAATTTTAAAACTACTTAGATTTAGAATTTTAAAACTACTCAGATTTAAAATTTTAAATCATTTTAAAACTACTCAGATTTAGAATTTTAAATGGTTGTAGATAGAAGTTTAAATGTTTATCAATGCCATTTTAAATATTATAAACAAATATTTAAATATTTTGGATATGAGTGCTGAAAATGAAAGTTAGACATCCAAGTATTTGAAGGGGCCGGGGGAGGTCGAGAATTTATTTTGGAGTCAATTATCAGGCTCCTTATTTATAAATTATAATCAAAAGCAAAAAATGATCAGCACTATGTTTTGACTATTATACTTTTTTCTTTTTCATTTTTTGACAATAGCCCTTATATATATATATAAGATTTAGAGATGAAGGAACAAATAGTTTTAATTTGCTCTCTACCTAGTACATGAAATATCTCCTTAATTTAATTGACAAATGGATTCTGAGGGGAAGTGTCTAAGAATGAATACCTCGTTTATTTTAGGGGTTGGTACAACACTAACTTTGATGATAATTTACCAGGCTGCAGATTTTAACAGTGAGAAATTCTTGGAAAAACTAAGCTTTGGCAATGGAACTTTGAATGCTGCACCCCATGAGGTTGGTTATTTTTAAATTTGTTCTTCTATCTATCTATCTATCTATCTATCTATCTATCTATCTATCTATATATTCTTTTTTAACTTAATTTGTGCGCTGAGCTATTCTAAGAAAACTTGAAACATGTAAAAAAAATGATTATAACAAATTAGACCGTGTGTGTCTAATAATTTACTATAACAAAATCGAATTATGATATCCTTTTACAATAGCTCTTAAGTATTGCTAGTTCTTTGTAGTCTGTTTGTTTGCTGGTAATTAAGGACAAAGAACAAGAGATGTCGTGTTATATATAAAAGTATATAACAATAGAATTTAGATAAATTTTAATCTAAATTCAGAGAATTTGGAGTTTGGTGATTTTCTGGGTTTATAGGGTTAAAAGAGAAAATACAAAATTCAAGAAAGAATTACAATTTGATATGATTTAATTACTTAATTGATGTTTCTTACAGAGCATACTTCCGTAATCCGTATTTAGCTTGATCAATGAATATACATTTTTATTTAAGCAATACAAAAAACAAGTTAAATGGCATATTGCCATGTTCACTGATTAATTTGTAACTGTGTTGATCTCTCTGTTTTTTTTTTTTCACAATGTTCACTAAATTTTACTCTTCTTCTCCTTTTATCGCTGAAGATGCGGGTCCCTTTTGTCAGATTCTCCTCCTTCTCTTCTTCGTTTTGATTGCCCACACACGTTTCCTTACACGATTCACTAAATGCTTCTTCTTTCTCTTCTGTAGATTTGACAAAGTCAAATATGATTACACGCTTTCCAGAATTCCTCTGTCGCTAGTATAGTGCTGATATGGGGATTAATATATTGGGAGAATTTCTAGTTTACCCATATAAACTTTTAAAATAACCAATTTCTCCATGAAATATAACAACTTAACACCTTTTTTTTATTTTTTTTTTATCTCCTTTTATTTAATTACTTTATAAATTGAATTGACAAATATAACCTTCCTTTTCAAACTCTTCTACCTCCTTATCTCCTACGCTGTACTGGGGACACACCTTATCTCAACATTTCGTGTGTTGGAAAATTCTTTCCGGAACTTGCAACTACGTGTAGCTGTCTTAGAAGGTCTTTTACCTTAGAAGCATTGAACGAAGACTAAGAGTAATATTGATGATTATTTATCGAAGCTTATATTATATGCCCTTCATCATTGAATAAGCCAGTGTTGCCCAAACGAAAAATGAGTGCTTCTATTTCCAATGGGTCAATTTATAAGTTGGAATGAAACATTTCTATGAATTATAAATAATTTAGAAAAATGCATTGATTTCAGAGGAACTATGCCAACACACACCTAGTTTAAAGTGTGTAACATCTCTGTTCAGATCTTTGTTTTGAACTTGTGGTCTTGACACAAGATAGAGATGGTTAGACGGATACAAAGCCTCCTCTCCTTTGCTCTATAAAATTAATTTTCAGTCCCATGTTTTGATCAATTATCCGTTTAGCCATTATATTTATTTCACTAGTATGATTCAAAAGCTTGAGATGTATTGCTTTGTTTAATCAGAAGCTAAAGTTCATTCTCCAAACTTTACCCATTACCTAACCGAGTTTACCCACCACCTTTCCTTTCTGTTTTCAGATGGACATACAGATTTCCGTATACAGTGAAGGAGAGAGAGAGAGGAGAGGGGAAGTTTTGAAATGAAAGGGTATACTTGTCATTTAATTTTTAAAATAACTAAATAAAAAATTAAATAAATAAAAGGAGATAGAAGGAAAAATGTTAAGTTTTTTAGGAATACTGGATATTATGGTGTTTTCATAGATATATTGGCTATTTTAAAAGTTTGTATGGACACACTAGACATTCTCCCTATTATATTTAAGTCAGAATTTGCAAAGATTTTCTTTTGAAGTATCACTTTTACAAATATATATACTCATTTTCCCAGGGGTGTAATAATATGTCAGAATTTGCAAAGATTTTCTTTTTAAGTATAACTTTTACAAATATATATATACTCATTTTCGGATTTTCCCCATTAGAAATTTTCTTCCCTCCAAATTATTATTTTAAGTATCAAGCATCATTAAATATTATAATTTTAGGACTTGAAGATTTTCAATTTCGATATTCATTTTAACTTACATATTTTTAATTTAGTCTGATATAGTCATGCAAGCTAGTATGAAAGTCACTTAAACTTAACCTTTTTTTTATCGAATTGTTTGAAAACAAAAGGAATTCTAATTTTAACGAAAGAGTGTGTTAGCAATTTTTTATTTTTTAATTAAAATATATTAATAAATTAAATAAAAAATGATATTTTTTTACGCTCCCCATAAAAATTCTGATTACGTCCTGATTATTTACATCAGAATTGCATATTTTCCCTTTTAAGTATCACTCTTTACAGATATGATCAGCTTGGTTTTGCTTTGTTTCTCCTAAGATTTAACAAAAATCTCTTCAATTGTTGTTTACCATATTTAACTGTACTGTGACTTGTAGGTTGACGATCCATTGAAGGAATTGGTGCAAGTGCTGAAAAAAGCAGCGAATGATGAAAACACGGTGATACTGACACAAATAAACAATGGATTTGCCGCGCCGGGATCCCTACTCGATCTGTTTCTAGAGAGCTTCCATGCCGGAGAAGACATCGAGCATCTGTTAAATAATCTTGTTATAATCTCAGTGGATCAGAACGCGCACAACAGGTGGATATCTTGCTCCCCCTTTGTACCTTTTTCTGTGTTTTTTTACACCTTGTTTTTTCTTCAACAAAGTACAGCCATTAGGTCAATTATAAAATTCTAATTGTCTTTGCTTAGTATTAGGCACTGGTCTCATATCATGAGTATTAATTAATGTACTTGGTAGTAGGACTGTAAATGAGCTGGTCCGGGCCGAGTTGGGCCTTAACTCAGCTCGTTAATTCTGGACCGAACTATTACCGAGCGAGCTGGACCTAGGACTTCCGAGTTAAAATCTCAGCTCAAACTCGTGACGAGCCAGCCCGAGCTAGCTTATTGGGTTTGGTTGGACCTTGTTTTAAGAAGAAATTTTACAAACTTTTTTGGACCGAGCTGAACCGAGCTGGACCAAGCTTAGACAGTATAAAATACACACAAGTTCATACAAATTCACAAATTGATACCTAGCCGAGCTAGCGAGCAAGCTAGGCCCCAGCTTAAACTCGTTAATTTTGGCCCGAGCTGTTAGCAAGCCAGTTCGGTAACAACTCGGTCCACTATTGAATGAGCTGTTACCGATCGAGCCAGATACGAGTCACGAGCGAGCCACGACCTACGAGCATTTTTGACAGTCCTACTTGGTAGTGTTGCAAATTTGCAATTATATATGCAATCTCTTTATGATTTTCATTGAGTTAATTTGTTAAAAGAATGGTTTGGAAACAGGTGCAAGACGCTACACCCGCATTGTTATTTATTGAGAACAGAGGGAACAGATTATAGCAAAGCGCAGCCCTTCATGTCCAAAGACTACCTTGACATGATGTGGCTTCGCCATAAGTTCCAGCTCTCAATCCTCGAGCTCGGTTTCAACTTCCTATTCACGGTAAATTCACAGTAATTAATGTCCATAATCATTTTTGCAAAAAATAATTAAAAGAGCACACTTCCACGTATAATTTTTAATTGGCAGGGGAGAGGTCAAAATTATATTAAAAGAATAGAAATAAAATAGCACCATGTAATTTCCCTCTTTGAAGCAGGGGTGAATCTACGCATAGACCAGGAGGTGTTTAGTAACCTCTATAATTTCAAAATATTTAATCATGTATATTGAAATTTAATTGTTTTTTTCGTTGAATTTTTATATAGTTCGGACCCTGATTATAAATCACAAGTGCTAGCCATGCACTTGTGCATTTTAAATTTTTGTCCTCCTATCTAAATTTTCTAATTCTGCCACTGCCTTTCAGGATGTGGATATCCTATGGTTCCGGGACCCATTCAGATATATCTATATGGGGGCCCACTTTGCAATTGCATGTGATGAGTTTTACGGCGAACCTTACAGTGTGGCCAACCTGGCCAATGGCGGTTTCCTCTACGCCAAGTCATGCAACAAGACAATCGAGTTCTACAAATTCTGGCATGAGGGTCGTGAGAAGTTCCCAGGGAAAAACGAGCAGGATGTTATCCAATTAATCAAAACTGAGGTAGTGTCAAAGATGAAAGTGCGGTTACAGTTCCTTGACACGGCCTACATCGGTACGTTTTGTCAGTTGAGTAATAATCTAAACAAGATTTGCACGCTCCATGCGAACTGCTGTGTCGGGATTGACAGAAAGTATCAGGATCTGAAAGTAGCGTTTGAGGATTGGAAGAACTTTACTGCCAAGTCGGCCGATGAGAGGAGGTCGGGAAATTTTCATTGGAAGGTTCCAGTGAAGTGTAAACATTGAGGTAGTTATAGGGGTGTAAACGGATATGGATTATCCGTGGATAATCCGTTCCGAATCCGCTTATTATCCGTATCTGGATTAAATGGATATGGATACTTGCGGATATGAATACGGATAATTTTAGTATATAGAAAAATAATGCGGATACAGATACGGATAAATCTGTGAGGATATAAACGGAGAGGATATCCGTATATATCCGGATCTGAAATTTAATTTTTCAACAGCTTTCAATTCATTTCACTCTTGCGAAATTAAAAAAAAAAACATACATATTCATTTAAGTCCAAGAATCTTGGTAGAAAAATCATATAGTCTATAGGATAATGAATTGGTTCTTTGAACCAATAAGTAATTAGTCATGCAGAATCATCACTGTGCAAACTTAAAAAGTCTATTAAATTTTTGTCAATTTAGATAATCAAATTAGGTAATTTAAAATTATGAAATTTAGTAGAATTACTCAATATCCGACAATTATCCGCTCCATATTCGCATCCAAATCCGTATCCGTGGATTATCCGTTTCGTATCCGTATCCGTTTAAGACGGATATGGTTTTCAATTTTGATATCCGTATCCGCTTGTTGAAGAACGAATACAGATATGGTATTAACATTATCTGCTCCGAATCCGCTCAGTTTACACCCCTAGCCCCTAGGTAGTTAGAATTGTCTTAATTAATTTATTTTTGTTCTCTATTTATGTGTTTATTAATTAATCTTATTGTCAATTGGGTTTGTTTTCGTTCTGTTTTTCATTTCCTAAGTAAATTAACATGATTAGTTCAGGGGGCTGATTGTTTATTTTGTGTAGAAAAAAATGTGTACAATTTTAATCACATTTCCATAATTGTAACCATGTAAAAATTCTTATTGTTAAGTTGCAGTAAACAAAATAGATTGAGTTGACGTTGACTTTGACATCAACTAGACAGTCAATTGGTGGCTAGGGGTGTTCAAATGGTTCGGTTTATTTGGTTTTAAACTGAACTGGAAAATTTCGGTTTAAATGGTTCGGTTCGGTTTTAAATTCTCAAAACTGAATAAACCGAGCCAACTGATTTTATTAATTGTTAAAGACTTCGTGTCTTATTTTAGTTCATTTTCGATTTTAAATCTACGTGTTTTGATTTTTTGAGATTGAATTCCTCTATTCAGTTCAACCGAACAAACCATTTATTAATAGTTTGAGACCATTCATTTTTGGTTCAACCAAACTATTTATTTATTCCTCTATTCGGCTCAACCGAACAAACCGAAGTTTAAATCAGTTTAATCGGTTCGGTTTTAATTCGGTTTGCTATTTTAGTTCGGTCGGTTCGGTTTAGTTTTCAAAAATCGAAAAAAAGTTTGGTTTGGTTATTTTAGTTCGGTTTGGACCGAACCGACCGGTTGAACACCCCTACTGGTGGCAGCTTAAGATGGGCCGGAGTAGCCCAAGGATTTGATGGGCCTTATAAGAATGTTAGGCCCATTAAGGGTCTGCTTTTTTCTTCTTTATTTTTTTTTTCTCGGTTCGAACCCCCTCTCTGTCGGATCCGACTCCAATGCTCTCCTAGTCCTAATAGGAGAGCAGGATCCTGTTATTCCAATTTAAACCGTTCATATGCGTTGAGATTCGTGTATAAAAAAATTCAACGGATGAGATTAAAATAGCAGGAATAGGAGAGCAGAGGAGCCGGTTCCCTCTCTGTCACTCTGTCTGTAAACCACAAACCACCACCCTGTCTTTCATGCACGGTTAATTAAAACCTAATACTTTGGGACATTGGATTAAGAAAAACCACACGCAGGCCGAATGAAACTACTCTATGTTGCGTCCAGCGATGTATGATAATCTGCACTGTTAAGTAAACGGGCTTACTTTTATGGGCCCTGTATAAATGCGAATTGTCCTTGAGTGAAGAAACTAGCAACAAGTGCATGGACCCACAAAAACTCTGACCACCCTCTGTTCTGACTTCTGAGCCATTCGATTCGATCAGATTCGCACTGCCAGCTTTGTTATCCGTGCAGATTAGAAGTATGAAATATATAAATTTCGGAATTCATTTAGTATAAATTGAAGTGATACAAAATAATAATTAAAATGAATATATTAAAATTAACTTATAAATATTCTTTATTTGACCGCTTGAATTTATACTAATTTTTTGAAAATATATATATTTCACATGTAAACGCATCACGTAAAGTAGATCGATTCCAACAATTTGAATGTCATTTGAAGCTTATCCAGTATGTTTTTGACACCATAATGTCATGTCGCTAACTATCAATAACACACTAGAAGAAGAAAAGAAATCTATACACGACAAGAGCAAAATTAGAGTGTGATGTGCTCACAGAAGAGTTTGGTGAGGAAAACTTGAAAAGTCAATTGACTTCAAAGAACAAATCCAAAATTTTGAAATCCATATAATCCATGAGTGATGCATGTACATGCAAAATTCTGAAACTTTCAAATTCATTTAGTACAAAATCAAGGAGTCCCAAAAATAAAGAAAAATAAAGTACTCTATGTTGTCGTCCTAGTATACATAGTCACAGTGCACTTAAATTAATTGATTTAGGGATTTTGATTCAGTTGAGTTCTTCTCTTTCATGGTCTCAAGTTGTCAAATTGTAAGGAAGTGCTTCAATTGTCAACAGAGAAAAAATAAAGCACTGCACCTTTTTGTAACTTCTTTAGTAGTTGCCAAATAGTTGAATGGGATTCCTGGAATGAACAGCGAATGACATTGCCATTGAGCAATTGACAAGTCAGTGTGGCTATGCAGAAGCAAATCATGGATTAATAACCTTGGAAATAGGATCGCCGGTTGTTGCCAGAATCACAAGCCATCTCAGCATATAGGAAGCGGGGTGCATCCGATGGGCATGAGGCCCAAATCGGTTCGATGTCTGTTTAGAACCTTTTGATTTCACTTCATGATTCATACGAGCCGCTTCAACATTCGTGCGTGATGCTTCTATATTCTTGCGGATCAAGCACCCACGAATCATGAAGCAATCGAATTGAACAGTTCTGAGCGGACATAAGGCCGATTTGGGTCTGATGCTGTTAGCCATGACAACAGAAGCTAGTTATAACTAACGATTAGTTAGACAGTTAGAACAATTGTTAGTTGTAAACAAGAGTTTGTTAGCAGACTCATCTAGAATGATCTGTTGTATTCTGTAATAAGGCATTAGCCTATATAAAGGCGTTGTAACCTCTGTAAATCTTTGCAATAATGAAAATCAGATTCAAGAACTTCTCTCTTCCCAATTATCTAGCTTAGCTTACATCGCGAAAGCATATATCTAGGTTGAAATTATAAATTCTGAGGAGATTATTATATTATTGAACAGTGACAGTTTACAAAGTCCCTATCCTCTATTTATAGCAAAAAAATTCTAACGGCTCTATTTTACTGTAGCTACAGAGTACCGTTCGTACGTACAATTATATTCTAACTTCTTCTTAATTGATCAATGATGGATGGCTGAGATCAATTTTCTGTTTCTAACTTGTTATTTTCAACACTCCCCCTCAAGCTAGGAATGTAAATATCGTACAATCCTAGCTTGCTCAAAATATTCTCGAATTGTTTCGAATCCAATCCTTTTGTGAAGACATCCGCTAATTGATCTTCGCTTTTAACAAATGGTGTCTCTATTTCTTTGGTTTGAACTTTCTCTCGAATAAAATGGCAATCAACTTCTATATGTTTTGTTCTTTCATGAAACACCGGATTCGACGCGATGTGTCGAGCGGAGTTATTGTCGCAATACATTTTCATTGGTTGATCACTTCCAACACCCATATCGTTGAGTAGTTGCTTAATCCATATTAGTTCACTTGCGGTAGATGCCATGGCTCGATATTCCGCTTCCGCACTCGAACGAGCCACGACATTTTGTTTCTTGCTTTTCCATGTGACTAGATTCCCGCCTACAAATGTGCAAAAACCGGTGGTAGATTTTCTATCAAAGCTACCGGCCCAATCTGCATCGGAATAGCCACATATTGTATTAGATTTATTATTAGTCATAAGTATACCTTTCGCGGGATTTTGTTTTAGATATCTCAAAATTCTATTTGCGGCTTCTAAATGAGGTGTTCTAGGTGAATGCATGAATTTACTAATTTGGCTTACCGGAAAGGAAATATCCGGTCTAGTTACCGTAAGATAGATTAATTTCCCTACTAGTCTTTGAAAAATATTGATGTCATCTAAGAGTTCACCATCCTCGTTATTTAATTTATATTTGCTATCCATTGGTGTAGAGATTGGCTTACAACCTAACTTGCCGGTTTCTTTTAATAAATCTAGTGTGTATTTTCGTTGTGAAATAAATAGGCCTTTGTGTGAAAAAGCTACTTCTATCCCTAGAAAGTATTTTAAGTATCATAAATCTTTAATATCAAAATTTTCTTTTAATTGAATTTTTATTTTTCTAATTTCTCCTAAATTATTTTCGGTGATTATAAGGTCATCTACATAAACTAATACAATGGTTATATTTTTTCCTTCTATTTTGGTGAACAATGAATGATCGGCACTACTAATTCTAAAATTACAAAAAATTAAATATGAGCTAAGTTTTCCATACCATGCTCGAGGAGATTGCTTCAATCCGTAAATTGACTTATTTAACCTACAAACTAGGTTAGATTCGTTCTCCATTTTATGACCGGGTGGTAGGTTCATATAAACCTCTTCTTCAAGTGTCCCTTGAAGGAATGCATTTTTTACATCCATTTGGTATAGGTTCCAATTATTATTCACCGCAATAGAAAATAAAATTCTAACGGTATTCATTTTGGCCACCGGTGCAAAGGTTTCATTATAATCAATACCATAGGTTTGAGTAAACCCTTTTGCCACTAATCTAGCTTTATACCGTTCTATGGTATCATCACTATTGTATTTTATTTTGTATACCTATTTACATCCTACGGTTTTCTTATTTTTTGGTAATTGTACGATTACCCATGTATCATTTTTTTCTAATGCTCTTAATTCTTCTCTCATGGCATTACACCATACCGGTTTGGTTATTGCCTCTTGATAATTATTAGGCTCCTCTTCTTTGTGAATAGAAGTAAGAAATGCATTATACTCGGTTGAAATATTTTCATATGATACAAAGTCTTGTATGGGATATTGTACCGTATAAGACGTTACATAATCCCCAAGTCTAGTTGATGGTATAGGTATTCTTGAGGTTCTTCTCAAACTTGTGGTTTCTTCTTTCTCATTATTGTTATTATTATCATCATTCATATCATCATCATCATTATTACTAGGAATATTATTATCTATTTCTTCTTCGTTATCGGCCTCAAATTCATGAGTCATATTTGGTATAAAATCTAGGTCATCTAGGAAAAGTGTTGAAGGCCTAATTTGATGATTGTCATGTGAGTTTGTTGTAATCTCACCTTTTTTAAAATATGGTTCATCCTCACAAAATACCACATCTCTAGAAATAAATATTTTTTTATTTATTGGATCATAGCATTTATAACCCTTTTTTGAAGATGAATATCCTAAGAAAATAGCTTTTGTTGACATATAATCAAACTTGTCTTTTCTTTTGATATGAACAAAACAAACACAACCAAAAACTCTTAAATAATAAATATTCTTTTTTTGTTGGTAAAGAATTTCGGTTGGGCTTTTATTTTTTAAAACAACACTTGGTAGTCTATTAATTAGATGCGTAGCACAAAGAATGGCATCCGACCAATATATTTTTGGAACGTTATTTTGAAATAATAATGCACGTGTCATTTCTAACAAATGTCTATTTTTTCGTTCCGATACACCATTTTGTTCGGGAGTGTTTATGCATGTGGTTTGATGAATAATTCCTTTTTCTTTAAAAAAAGTTGTAAAATTTTTATTTACAAATTCCGTTCCGTTATCCGATCTAAAAATTTTAAGTTTGGTATTGAATTGAGTTTCTATAAGGCATAAAAATTCTCGAAAACAATTAAATACCTCATCTTTTGATTTCAATAAATATAGCCATATAGCTTTAGAAAAATCATCGATGAAAATAACGAAATATCTAAATCCATTATAAGAGTTAATTGGGGCCGGGCCCCATACATCGGAATGGACTAAATCAAACGATGCTTCACTTTGACTATTAGAAAGTGAGAAGGGAAGTCTCGTTTGCTTAGCCATTTTACAAATATCACAATTAATACAATTAGATTTTGGAAAATCTAAAACACTATTTAAAATTTTGTCAGAGGGATGCCCAAGTCTTTTGTGCCATCTTTCGTAACTAATTGAGCTTGCCAAAGCGCAAAACTTTAATTCTTGTAAATTCAAAAGATAGTGTCCATTTTTAAAAAAACCTTCACCAATCTTCTCCCCGGTTACCCGGTCCTGAAATACAACATTGTTGCAAGAAAAAATGGCATTACAATTAAATTCTTGTGTTAATTTTTTAACCGAAATTAGGTTTATAGGAAAAGAATTTAAAAATAGAATATTAGTAATTCTTTTGTTCCATAAACTAGTTTCACCTATGTAATTTATTTTTTCTTTCATGCCATTGGCTACTACCACATATTGGTCATTTTTTGGTAAGGTCAAATTGGTAAGAAATTCCTTATTGCCAAACATGTGGTCGGTTGCACCGCTATCGATAATTATTTGGTCATTAAAATTAAATTTTTTTGGGTGAGATACAATACCACATGAGCTTTGAATTTGATTTCCATTTGAAAGCAACACAGTCACTGCTGCAGAAGCTGCTGCACCGGATCCCCTGCACTTGACCCGTTTCCATCTGACTCGCCAGCGCAAAATCCTGCGCCAATTGAATTCCCAGTGCCAGCGCCAGAGAAGATTGGGCCGGGCCTTGAGCCACTTGGACCGCCTGGACCACCTGGACCCGGTTTAGAGCTGGTTGAATTAATTGAAGTTTGTTTTTCGGTCTGAGCAGAGAACCCCCGAGAACTGCCCCTTTCTTCTTTCCAGCTTCTGTCTCTGCCTCCCTTCTTCGAATCCATCTCCTTCCACCATTTTGGTCGGAGATTTGGATGAAGAAAATATCATTTTTCGGCTTTGTGACCCTCTTTCTTGCAGTAAGAACATTTTTCATTTCTCGAATTTTGCCGATTTTGTTGGATTTGAGAACTAGGGTTTTGAGAAAATTGGGGAAATCGTACGGCATGGCCATGGGGTTCGTGTCCCTCGCCATGGCTGGCTTGTGGACCCCCCATAGCTTCCCGTAGAGAGTCTTCCCGCTGGATTTGATTGACTACTTCTGAAAAAGAGGGAAGGTCAGGAGATCGGATGATTTGGGACCGAATAACCTCATAAGTTGAATCGAAGCCAGCAAGGTACGAAAAAATTCGATCCTCCTCTTTTCTTTTTTTGAGCTCTTTTATGTCGGTTGTGAATGGACGATAAACATCAAGTTCATCGTATTTCTTTTTGAGAGAGGCTAGATATTCCAAGTGGGTTCTAGTTCCCTTTCTTTCTTGCTGAATTTCTAGTTGGAGACGGTAGACATGAGAATGATTTTTTTGTTGCCCGTAAAAGGATTTGAGTTCATCCCACAGTTCTTTCGATGTCTCACAGCTTTGAATAAACAAATCGATGATTTTTTGTTCCATGGACCCGTACAAGAGACCCATAACAGTATGGTCCTCTTTTTGCCATTTTCGGATTTGAATTTTCTCGGCATCGACGGTTTCTTTGGATCAATCGGTTCGGGTTTTGCTTTATCTCCTGTGATGAATTCTATCTTATCTCGACCGCTAAGAGAAATGGTTACTGATTTGGCCCATGATAGATAGTTCATACCATTGAGCAAAGTTGGAGATAATTTCGATGGGTTGGCAGTTTCGCTTGTTTGCTGCCCCCACTGATCCATTTCTGAATATGCTTGATCGTTGAATCTTTATTGTGGTCTGTCTGTCGCTGTTTATGAGTTTACCAGTTACTGGTAAATATTGGTTATTGGTTATCGGGTATTGTTATCACTTGATCAGATTTGCTCTGATACCATGTTGAAATTATAAATTCTGAGGAGATTATTATATTATTGAACAGTGACAGTTTACAAAGTCCCTATCCTCTATTTATAGCAAAAAAATTCTAACGGCTCTATTTTACTGTAGCTACAGAGTACCATTGGTACTGTACAATTATATTCTAACTTCTTCTTAATTGATCAATGATGGATGGCTGAGATCAATTTTCTGTTTCTAACTTGTTATTTTCAACAATCTATTCTGGTATTCCCATGCTTGTGCTCACTCAGGTCCTCCAAACCACTTCAACGCTCCACATTTTTCTTTCTTCTTTGCATTCTTCACCTATGTATGTTCGTTATTGGGAAGACAAAAATAGCTCACTCGAACCCCATGGCCCACGACCTGCACAGTATCGATTTTTATGTTTTTGCATAATATGGGCCTAACTAAGAAGTACAGAATCTTGAGTCACACAGCGTAATAGTTTACTGAAATACAAGATAATTAATTTGGTACAAATAGAAGTTTACTGTCAAACTTGGTAGGCAACTACAAATGTTTCTTTCCAAAAACCTTGGTACAAATGAAAATTTGATAACTATGTTTTTTTTCAAATAAATATACCTTCTTAGGAACTAATACTCCGTTTCATTTATGCTTAAACATGCCTCGACTCTGAAGCCACCAGAAAAATATTTTGCTTACTGCAACTTCCCATTATGAATTTCTATATAATTTAATTTATGGAAAATGTGATTAGAAATTTAAAATTGTAAACATTTTTCCTACTCAAAATAAAAAATCACGCCCCTCAACCAATCATGTTTACTTAAGAAATGGAAAACATATAAAACAAATTCAATTGACAATAAGATTTATAAACACAAAAATAGAGAACAAAACTAAATTAAGCCTTCTAGCACAACTCTAATTCCCTCAAGGTTTACACATCACTGGAACCTTCCAATGGAAATACTCCGACCTCTCATCGGCTGACCTAGCAGTAAAGTTCTTCCATTCCTCAAACCCTATTTTCAGATCATGATACTTCTTGTCGAGCCCGATACAGCAGTTAGCATGGAGCGTGCATAGCTTGTTCAGATCATGGCTCAGCTGACAGAACGTACCAATATAGGTTGTGTCAAGGAACTGTAACCGCACTTTCATCCGTGACACCACATCACCTTTGATGTTATTAAAAACATCCTGGTCGTTTCCCCAAAACCTCTCATGGGCCTTGTACCAGAACTTGTAGAACTCAATGGTTTTGTTGCATGACTTGGCGTAGAGAAAACCGCCATTGGCTGCATTGTCCACACTGTACGGATCGCCCCGAAACTCATCGCTCGCAATCACAAAGTGAGCCCCCACGGAGATATATGTGAACGGGTTTCGGAACCATAGGATATCCACATCCTGAAAGGGAGCAAATTAATTACCGGGTGATGCCATATTAATTCTCTCCTTGAAGGGAGAATTTCATGTATACTCTCAAAAACTTCAAAATACGTATTTCTTCCTCCAAAATTCATAATATCATATTATCCCTCTAAATTTTAAAAAATCATAAATTTATCCAGTTTGTTATCATTTCTATTAAAACTATTTTTAAATTTATGAAGTACTCATTTTATCATTTATTAAAAATAAATAAAAAATATGTAACAAATTTATGAAAAATCTTTAGTTTCTAATTGGTCGATTGAGAAAATAAATGGTTCATTTTCTTACTTGGCATACAAGGCTAATTGTAATTGACATTGTGTATATGCAGTACAAGTAGAGAAATGAAGCAGTTGCCTTCGGAACAGGAGACTGCACGTTTTTCTTACATATACTATATATTTTTATTTTTTAATAAAGGATTAAATGAAATCTTTGTAAATTTAAACAAGTTTTAATAGAAAAGACAACAAAGTTGATAAATTTGTAAGTTTTTGAAACTTAGAGGGTAAATATAATATTATGAATTTTAGAGGGGAAGCTGTACCAGGTGTAAGGAGAACAGCTGATTGCTAAAGAAGAACAAGCTTAGTTCTACATGATGGCTCAATGAAGCAAGCTCTTCAATGTTCCACGGGTATAGGTACTTTTTTATAGTAAGCAAATGGAATATGTAATTTCGAAGTCTTGTGATGAGGATATACATGAAATGCCTCCTATGAAAATTACTGATATGTGCTCGTCATTTTTTTGTGTGTGAAAATAATTAATGGACATTACTGTAAATTTACCGTGAACAGGAAGTTGAACCCGAGCTCGAGGATCGTGCGCTGAAACTTGTTGCGAAGCCACATCATGTCGTTGTAGTCTTTGGTATTGTAGGTCTTGGCATCCTTGTAATTTACTCCCTCTGTTCTCAAAAAGTAGCAATGCGGGTGTAGTGAGTTGCACCTGTTTGCCACAATTAATGAGACCCATAATTGAAATACCACCAAGTAGATTAATACTCATGAGCCTGACATAAAATTGACCATTGTATGTATTTGCTCTTTCTGCAGGAAGAAAAAACTCTCCATAAAAGAAACAAATATTGCCCCATCAAATGAAAAAAGATTAAAAGAAGTGGGTTCACCTGTCATATGCATTCTGATCAATTGCGACTATAACAAGATGATTCAGGAAATGCTCGATGTTCTCTCCGGCATGGAAGCTCTCTAGAAACAGATCGAGTAAGGAGCCCGGTGCAGAAAATGCCTCGTTTATTTGTGTCATTATCACCGTGTTGTCATCATTGGCTGCTTTTTTCAGCACTTCCTTCAATTCCTTCAATGGATCATCATCCTACAAGTCACAGTACAGTTAAATATGGTAAACAACAATCGAAGAGATTTTTGTGAAATCTAAGTTTTTTTGGGGGCAGTAAAACAGAAGTTCTTTTTAAGCAATATAAGTGCCAAAGCAGAAATTTGAGTTACCTTAGGTGATATGAATTGGCGGGTGTGGGAGGAGGGGGGGGAGTTGTTTAAATAAAATGTATATCAAAATTGAAAACCTGAAAGTCCTCCTAAAATTATAATATTTAATTATAAAAACTGGGCTAATATTTTAATGGTTAAACTGAAAACTTCCACAATTTCATCAAGTATAGGAGCAATTAGCCCTTTTAATTTGAGAAAGCCTAACAAGCTGGGTATAGAAACAATTAGCTCTTTTGAAAGAGCCTGTAGTTTGCATGGGTAATTACTCAACTTATCTTAATAATCTGCCTTTTCCTTTAAATGATACCGAACTTAAATTAAACCTAATTTGCATTTGTAATTAATCCATAACTTCAAATAGATGTATAAAGAAATTCTCAACAAGCCTCCAGGGATGTCATATTCGCAGTAGTTCCATTATCAAAGCTGTATTTTGTTATAAGAAATTATTAGCCTTATTAGCCATAAATAGTCCAATTTTGTTATGATAATTTTTTTTTTCATGTTTCATGTTTTAATTTCTTAAAGTCGCAAGAAATTCTATCCACTATCTTCCTAAAAAAATTACAATAAGAAAATTTAGTTCCTTTCCTCAAGAAAAAAAAAAAAAAAGTAAGCTCAGCGCACAAAGTTGAAAAATAATATATAGAAGAGAGGAAGTTTAAAACCAACCTTCTGGGGTGGCACATTCACAGTTCCATTGCCAAAGCTTAATCTTTCCAGAAGCCCCCCTCTGTTAAATTCTGAAGACTGGTAAAATACCATCAAAGCCAGTGTTGTACCAACCCCTAAAAGAAACGAGGCAGTCATTCGTAGACATGACCTTCCCTCACGATCCATCATTTTTTGGAGAGAGATGTTAATATAATTAAGTACTTTGGTAGAGAGGCGCAGCACTGTTTATTGGTTTCACAATTGTAGGTCTTATGAGCTTTATTTCACAAAGAAGGGATTAAAAAAAGAAAAAAAAAACACGACTTGACCTTTCTTTTTGAATACAATAAGAAAAAAAGCACGACTTGACCTTTCTCTTTGATCTTTCTTTTTTAATACAATAAGAAAAAAACACGCTTGGATAATACACTCCGTTTTGGTGGAGGTTGTAAGTTCGAAATTTAGATGAGAAATGTAGATATTAAATAGTTAGATAGTTTAAAAGTTGCACATACATCAGGAGGAATCAAAAGGCTGAATTTTTTATCAGTAACACAATTTTTTTTTTTTTTTTCAGAAATCAAGATAGAACATCACATTTTCAAAATCTCACATTATAGTACTTTGCTAGTTTGTAAAATTAAAATAGATCAATATATAAGTGGTACCCACCAATTAGCTACTCAGTTAATATGAGCAAGGCTGCATTGGTCCAGATCCGAATATGTACTTCTTCTTTTTTTTTAATCCGCTCTGTATTGGTCCAGATCCGAATATGTACTTTTGTTTTTTTTTTAATCCGCTCTGTATAGGTCCAGATCCGAATTCAGATTATTTTTTAATAGAAAAAAATAATTGGATTCAGATCATTTTCACCCAACGGAGAACCAAACACATGCCATTTGATTGATGGTCAAAGGTCTTAATCACATAATATACTATCTTTTGTTTCTTTTTCTTTATCTTATTTATATATTATATCAATAGATTACCTCTCATCATTCAAACATCAATTTCTTTATCAAATTACAACTATATATCTTTTATAATTATTCATTAATATTAATATTTTATTTTTTTATTTAATATTTGTACCTTAAAATTTATATAACTTAATTATCAAACAATTATTTGTTTCATATCCGTATTCGTGAATTATCAACTCTGTATTCTTATCTATTCAAATTGGATTTGATTTTACATTTTGACATCAATTTACTATCCGTATTCGTATTCACTCATTAAAATGTGAATATAAATTTGATATTCACATTTTCCGCTCTAAATTTGTTCCGTTTACATCCTTATCAGTGTTGCACATACATAGAAAGAGGGACTAAAAGGCTGATTTTTTTTTTTTTTATCAATAATATAAAAAAAAATCAAAAATCAAAAATCAAACATAACACTAGATTTTTAAAATTACACTTCATAACTGTACTGCTGACTTTGTCGGCAATACATAGATTTTGAAAATTCCACTTCATAACAGTATTGTTGACTTTGTCATCGGGGATATCAAACAGCTTCTACAGCTAGCAAAGCCAACGGTTGAATTTTCATGCGGGTGCCTGAGTTGTAGCAGGTGCTTGTCCATTAAGGTGGGACTCCCAAACATTTCCCCTGTAAAATAAAAAATAGTTACAATAATTTCATCAAAAAAAATAGATACAACAAGTTGGACCCACGTACATTTCAACGCGGGTGTTCCATCTATCAAATGCGAATTAAAACGAGTGACAAGAAAAGTAAACAACCAAAAAAAAACACGGAATAGCAGAAGAGTTATTTATTTCAACGTGGGTATTCCATCTTTTAAATATTAAGTCTTCTAATTAGTCAGTTTTTTATGGCAAAAGTTCCATATCTCTAATTTTGACACACACATGATGACACATTTAGACATATATTGTGTACATGTCACAAGTAAAAAAAAAAAAAAAATTTACTCTTACAACTGATTAATTAGAAGACTAAATATTTTTCTTAAACATGTTACATAATTTATATTTTATTAATAAAAGATGAAATGAGTAATTTACTAATTTATAAATTTAAAATGAGTTTTAATAGAAGCAATAATAAAATGAAAATTTTGTTAGTTTATGATATTTAGATGAGTAAATATAATATTATGAATTTTAGAGAAAGAAATATGTAATTTTAAAATTTTTGAGAAGCAAACATAAAATACCCCCTAAATCCTCTCTCAATTGATTGTAAATATTATGTTGAGAAATAGAGTGTTAGATCTCAGATTAATAATCATCATTAATCTAGAATTAGAGGGCTAGAATTAGATCAAAGAATTAGAAGTCTCCTTGCATTTATTAGATGCACTGTATATTGGTAACACAGGTACAGTAACGGTAACATAGGTACACAGTAACGGTAATAAATGTTGTAACATAAATAGCAACAGATTGAATGAAAAAAGTGACTGTTCTTGTTCATAAAAATTCTCTCCTCAGAATTCATAAATCTAACATGGTATCAGAGCGGTAATCTCTGTAACCGAAAATTCTCCAATAGCGTACCAGCAAATCTGGTACATAAACAAAACAAATCCATAAAACAGCATTCTAGAGAAGCTACCAATACCTCAAAACTCACAGTTTCACTACTCAACGGTCAAAATTATCTTTCATGGGCTAGTTCCGCAAGATTAGCTCTCAGTGGAAGAGAGGTGTTAGAATTCATCACAGGAGAGTCAAAAAAGCCAAAACCAGAAAAAACCGAGGCAACCGACGCTGAAACAAAGGCAGCAAAACGTGGCAATAAAAAAATGATAGAGTTATGACATGGCTCATGCAATCAACGGAGCCAAGAATTTCAGACCTATTCCTTGGTCATGAAACTGCATTCTCACTGTGGAAAAGCATCAAAGCCATGTATGGCCGACAAAACAACCATTCTCACATCTGTCGATTAAAACAAGAAATCCAACAAGAACAGCAAGGGGCAAGGAGTAACACAGAGTACCTGGGTGCTCTTAATAAAAAATGGCATGAACTCTAGATCTACCGACCACCACTTTCAGATCCAATAACAATCCAGAGGGAAGAAGAGGACAAGATATTTCAGTACCTCACGGGTCTCAATCCAAGCTATGAAGCTGTAAAATCGCAACTTCTATTGACCACCACTCTTCCCTCCTTTGCCCTAATCACCACTATGGTAGAGCAAGAAGAAAGCCGACGGCTAGCTATGGGTGGTCCACAAGCCGGTAGCAGTGAGGGACACGAAACCCATATCTTCGCCACAAAAAACCCCAATGTCGCAAGAAACCCTAACTTCCAAAATCACACCAATCGGCCAAACACCAAAGGAGATAAGTGCTCTTACTGCAAGAAGGAGGGCCATCTAGTTGAGAGATGCTATTTTTTGCACCCCCATTTGAGACCGAAATGGTGGGATTCAAAGGGCAAAGGATCAGCGGCTGGAGAGGAGGGAGATGGTGGAAAGAAGAAAGAAAAAGAAAGGGGTCAGCGTGGGGGCTTTTCTACTCAAACCGGCCTGCTCGCACACAGAAGTGTACTCCTAAGTCTCAGTACAGCGAGCTGTACCTTTTAAAACTCGAGTCTACCTCTGGTCAAGACTGCAAGTGCACAGTCCTACCGTTGGTATAGTCGGGTATCGTATCCACAGGGACAGTAATAAAAGAACCGGATTTTACTTAAAATTACAAAAATCCTAGAAGTGAGAAAAGTTGATTGGTTGGTTGGTTCTAACAATTCTACTGATTAAAGTAATGATTAAAATAACGAAAAGAAGATTGAAAGTTTGTTTTCAATTAATAAAAAGGTGTTTCCAGGGTTTCAGATTTTATTTCTGTTTTAGCCCCGAGGTATACGGCCTGTATAGAACCCTATACGGTCCGTATGGACCACCGAGTAAATGCTGCAGTTATTGTTTATGTGTTGATATTAATGTTTAGAGTCTCCATCGACCAGATCTAAGTTTCTTACCTCAGCGGTCGCAATTTTGGCTTAAAACCCCGATTACCGGACTCAACTACTCCCCTCTTAGATGCGTTAACCCTCAACTTTTGTTTTTTGGACTAATTTATCTAAGTTACTTATTGGTTTACTAAAGGTATCCAAGGACTTTCGCCTCAAGGAAAGTTTCGCATTTCGGTACTCCTTGATCCGTAGACCTACCTCATATACTTAGTTTGGTTGGATTGAATATCATAGACTTGGTTCCTAACAATTAGACGTGCACATTCATCTAACGGGATGACTAATCAAATTCAAGCAAGCACAAACAAAGTAATCGAAATACTACTCAACAAAGTAAAAACACAATATTCAACACATAATCCAAGTAACACGCAAGGAAAACTAAATTAGAAACTATATCTTAACCCTAGAAACTAAAAGTTTAGTTACTCATGTTCATGCAATCACAGAAAACACAAGAGATAAATGAGTTCATGACAAAACAGTGAAAAGTCCGAAGAATCGGCGTCGAAATCGAGTTTCTCCTCCTCTTCTTCTTCTCCAAAGTGTGTCTTCCTCTCCAAGTTACTCTATGTCCAAAGGATAGCCAGAGATCAAAAGATGGTTCTTTTCTGTCTCTTGATACTCCCTTTAATGCCCGAAATCCCGAATTAAAAAGGTGCCTTTTCGGGCTCCCCAGCTGTCTCTGTTTCCAAATCCAGTCTGGGTTTCCGTAACTGCTTGTACAGTTCGTACAAAAATCTTATATGGACCGTATACCTGTGCTTTGCCTTGGAGAATTGTTGCCTCTGATATGGAACCTTCTGTGGTTTTGGGCTGATCTTGTACGGGCCGTATGGAGACCTATACGGACCGTATGGAGAGAAATTTCGCCCGTTTCCTGCAAAACAACAAACAAAACATAGCAGTACCACATTCTAATGATAATTAAGTAAAAATGTTCATATTTGCAGGCTTTAAAGTACAAGTTTTGGTACAAATCGGGGTCATAATCTAGGCAAAATAGGGAGGTATCACAGCCTCTCCTCTTCTAATAACCCAGCCGGTTCACTTGAACCGAAATTTAATACAAAGGGGTCTGATTCTGGCAGGTCAGGCGGGTCTGATTCAATGCAGCAGCTGTTTGAGGAATTTTCTGTGTGGTTCTCCAAGAAGAATTCAAACAACACTTGTGGTATTGTTTCTCATTCAAAAAATTTTAATTTGTACAATCAAATAATTATAGATAGCGAGCTACCGATCATATGTTCGGGAATAAAAAATTCTTTACCAATTTGGTTATGACCAAAGGCGACCAATATGTACTAGTAGCCAACGGTATGAAAACAAAAATAGACGGTATAGGAGATACCTATATTTGTAATAAAAAAATAAAAAATGCCCTATACCTTGAAACATTTCCAATTAATCTACTTTCTATAAAAAAATTAACACATGATTTTAATTGTAATGCAACACTCTCTTGTGAAAATGTCATCTTTCAGGACCAGAAAACCGGGAAGAAGATTGGGGAAGGTTTTCTTGAGAATGGGCATTACCTTTTGAATTTACAATAATCATTTTTTTGTGCTTTGATATCTCGTTATTTTAGCTACATTTCCGACCAAATCTTGTACCAAAACCTGTGTCCAAAACTGCAAAATCATGTTTATTACATTGATTATCTGTAGAATATGGTACTGCTGCACTTTTGTTTGTTTATTGTAGGAAACGAGCGAAGAAAGGGTGAAATCCGACAATCTAGACTTCCTACACGGGCCGAGTCACAATCCACACGGATCATGTCATACCCCACTCGACCCCCTACACAGGCGCTGCACGACCCGGACAAGAGACACAGGCACACGGTCTGTACAGATCTCACACGGACCGTGTCAGACAAATCCGGCAGTTAATCTAAGTTTTCAGATTATTGCCTAATTAAAGATGGACGGTTATGGAGCAATAAAAGGACGACCCCTTGGGCCAGACAGTCATCCAATCGGACCCTAGGAGAGTTTTACAACAACTGACTTGGAGACGAAGTAGAGAGGAGGAAATCGAGAGAATTCCGACGAATCTTTTTCGTATTTTCGGTTTTGTCATGAATTGTTTATCTTTTATTTTTTTTTCTATTTTGAGAACTATATTTGAGTAGATTTCTTAGTTTCTTGGGTTATGATGTAGTCGAATATTTTGTTTACTGTTAGTTGTTTGATTATGTTTGATATTCTGTGTTTGCTTGTTTGTGTATGATCTTTATTGCTTATCTGCGTTGATTCGATTGTTATTTGGTTCTTACCATTAGGCTTGGCCACGTCTAACAAGGTACTGCGTCCAATTTGATCTTTCAACCAGATCAAAGTATTTGAGGTAAGTCGATGAATCGAGAGGGAAGACTAATTAGTAACCGAGAGGTGAACATTTCAGAAATCGAGAGATTCTTAATACCTTTAGTAAACCAAACAAGTAACTTAGGTCATTCAAACCAACGAACGAGAGTTTAGGTTAGAACCCTAAGAGGATTGAATTTGTATTTCCATTATCGAATTTATTAAGCCAACAAACGAGAGTTGAGGTTTAGGAACATCAGGTATGGTCAGTTCATCCTATACAGAATCAATCAGCACAGAAACCAGACAACTGCAGTTTCACTCGAGTCTGACCTGGACCGTGTAGGAGACTACACGGGCCGTGTGATAGGGGTCGTGTACGAGAGTACACGGGTCGTGTCAGGTGAGAGGCAGAGTTGCAGATGAAATCAAAAACCCAGGAAACGCTTGTTTTAAATTAGTTTTAAAAGTCTAGTTTAATTTACTTTCAGTTCTGTTAATTGTTATTGAACCTTCAACAACCAACTCAACCTTTCGAACACTTCTAGTCTTAAGATAATTAGGTAAAAATATAGTTAAGTTATTGAACCGTCCTGTGGATCGATACCCGATATTACTAACGATAGGACTGTACACTTGCAGTCTGAATCAAAAGTAGAATCAAGGTTTAAAAGGTACAGCTTGCATGTTGAAACTTTGTAGTACACTTTTGTGCGAACATGCTTCCGCAAAATCCACTAATCACAACGTTTGGCACAAGAGGCTTGGGCATCTGTCCGACAAGATTCTAATTAGTGCACTAGATTTTTCTTTTCAAAATTGTATTCATTGCGATATATGCAAATTGGCAAAACAAACAAAGCTTCCCTTTTCTCAATCAAATAGCAAAAGTGAAGCCTTGTTTGATCTTGTTCACTCCGATGTATGGGGTCCGGCCCCAATTAATTCTTATAATGGATTTAAGTATTTTGTTATATTTATCGATGATTTTTCTAGAGCCACTTGGTTATATTTACTAAAATCAAAAGATGAGGTTTTCAATTGTTTTCAAGAATTTCTGTCTCATAGAAAATCAATTCAATGCAAAACTTAAAATTTTTAGATCGGATAATGGAACGGAATTTGTAAACAAAAATTTTACAACTTTAAAAAAAAAAAAAGGAATCATTCATCAAACAACTTGCATAAACACTCCCGAACAAAATTGGGTGTCGGAAAGAAAAAAAATAGGCACTTATTAGAAATTACACGTGCATTATTATTCCAAAATTTTTTTGGTCCGATGCCATCCTTTGCGCTACTCATTTAATAAATAGATTACCAAGCGTTATCTTAAAAAATAAAAGTCCAATGGAAATCCTTTACCAACGAAAAATTAATTTTAATTATTTAAAAGTATTTGGTTGTGTATGCTTTGTAAAAATTAAAAAGAAAGATAAATTTGACTATATGTCAAAAAAAACTATTTTTCTAGGATATTCCTCATATAAAAAAGGGTATAAGTGCTATGATCCTATTACAAAAAAAAAATTTACATCTAGGGATGTCATATTTTGTGAAGATGAACCATATTTTAAAAATTTAGAAATAAGTGAAACACTACATGAGAATAATCAACCAAGTACGGTACTACCATTTATAAATGATCAAGTATTCACACAAGATGTCAACCAAGAGGTTGAAACAAATCAATTTGAAGAAACAATAGAAAATATTGATCAAGAGGATGAAACAAATCAACTTGAAGAAACAATTGAAAATATTGATACTAACGATAGTGAAATAGAAGAAAATTTAGAAGTTAAGCGGTCCATAAGAGCACGTCAACCATCTACTAGACTTAGATATTATGCGACCAATACGGTTCAATACTCCATACAATACTTTGTATCATATGAGAATATTTCTCCTTCTTATAATGCATTTCTCACATCCATTGAGAAAGAACTAGAACCAAATAACTATCAAGAAGCCATTACCAATCCGGTATGGTGCAAAGCCATGGAAGAAGAGCTAAAAGCTCTTAAAAAAAAATGAAACTTGGGTAATTATACAATTACCAAAAAAATAAAAAATCTGTTGGTTGCAAATGGGTATACAAAACCAAATACAATAGTGATGGTACCGTAGAACGGTACAAAGCTAGATTGGTAGCCAAAGGGTATACTCAAACTTATGGAATAGATTATAATGAAACATTTGCCCCGGTAGCAAAAATGAATACCGTTAGAAATTTATTTTCTATTGCGGTAAATAATAATTGGGATTTGTATCAAATGGATGTAAAAAACGCATTTCTTCAAGGGATACTTGAAGAAGAGGTATATACGAACCTACCACCCGGTCATAAATTGGAAAACAATACTAACCTAGTTTGTAGGTTAAATAAATTAATTTACGGATTGAAGCAATATCCACGGGCATGATATGGAAAACTCAGCTCTTATTTAAATTATTGCAATTTTAAAATTTGTAGTGCCGATCATTCTTTATTCATAAAAAATGATGGAAAAAATGTAACCCTTGTACTAGTATATGTAGATGACATTATATTTACCAGAAATAACTTAGAGGAAATTAAAAATGTTAAAAAACAATGAAAAAAAAATTTGATATCAAGGATCTTGATTTTTTGAAATATTTTCTAAAAATAGAAGTAGCGTATTCAAAATTGGGTCTCTTTATTTCTCAAAGAAAATATACCTTAGATCTCTTGAAAGAAACCGGTAAATTAGGGTGCAAACCAATTTCTACTCCAATCGATAATAAATGTAAATTAAATAGCGAGGATGGTGAACCAATAAAAGACATAAACCAATTTCAAAGGTTAATTGGAAAATTAATTTATTTAACGGTTACTCGTCCGGATATCTCTTTTTCGGTAAGCCAAATTAGTAGATTTATGCACTCACCAAGAACTCCACATTTAGAGGCCATAAATAGGATTCTACGGTATCTCAAGAAAAATCCCGGCAAAGGAATTTTGACGAAGAATAATAATTCTAATATAATATGTGGCTATTCCGATGCAGATTGGGCCGGAAGTTTTGATAGAAAATCTACTACTGGCTTTTGCATATTTGTAGGCAGAAATTTAGTCACATGGAAAAGCAAGAAACAAAGTGTTGTAGCTCGATCAAGCGCTGAAACGGAATATCGAGCCATGGCATCAACCGCGTGTGAATTAACTTGGATTAAACAACTACTCAACGAAATAGGCATTGCATACGATCAACCAATAAAGATGTATTGCGATAACAATTCCGCACGGCATATCGCATCAAATCCGGTCTTCCATGAGCGAACCAAACACATAGAAGTGGATTGTCACTTCATTAGAAAAAAAAGTTCAAACAAGGGAAATAGAAACACCATATGTTAAAAGCGAAGATCAATTAGCGGACATCTTCACCAAAGGCTTGGATTCGAGTTCATTCGAGATAAATTCAAGCAAGCTAGGAATGCATGATATTTACATTCCAAGCTTGAGGGGGGTGTTGAGAAATAGAGTGTAAGATCTAAGATTAATAATCATCATTGATCTAGAATTAGAGAGCTAGGATTAGATCAAGGAAGTAGAAGTCTCCCTGCATTTATTAGATGCACTGTATATTGGTAACACAGGTACAGTAATGGTAACATAGGTACACAGCAACGGTAATAAATGTTGTAACTAAATAGCGACAGATTGAATGAAAAAAGTAACTGTTCTTGCTCATAAAAATTCTCTCCTCAGAATTCATAAATCTAACATATTCCATAAACTGATTGGCGGCTCACTTGAGCCGATGTAAATATTTTTTTATCAATGAAAATCCGTAAGATGGCATGTTACCACCTTACCCTAAAAAAAATACATGAGTGGGCGACAAAATTGTGCTTTAGGAGTTCTTCGAATTATTTGGGATAATATTATCTGAACATGTTTATATATAAAAGAGAAAAAAAAAATACATCGAGCTAAAGAATTTTTTACATTATTTTGCAAGAATAGTTTCTTATTATATAAATTCTTCACTTGAAGTTTAAGTACATAAATTATTCACGTTGCTAGAATTATTACAATAAAAAAAAAAAAAACATAAAAAGTTACTACTATGCTGTGTGAGGTATTTCAATAGAGTTACTACTATGCTGTGTAATTCAAGAATCATTACTTGTCAGGCACTTTATATTCTGCAGTTACGCGGTTTACTCCATGTGAACGATCCATTATTCTTTTCTTCTATTGAGAGTGGGGCGTAGTTCTTCCATTTATCCATAAGATTTCTCAGATCAGAAAGCTTGGCATTTAGACCATTGACACAACAATTTGCATGCATCGTACAAAGCTTGTTTAGATCAGTACTAAAACTGCAAAAACATCCGAAATATTTTGGCTCAATAAACTGTATATTTACGCCAAAGGAGTCAACGAGCTCTCGCTTGATCTTATCAAAAATGCCTTGCTCATGGTCAGGAGGGAATCTTTTCCTGGCATCATGCCAGTATTTCATCATTTGAACGGTTTTATTGCTTGATTTCACATATATTAATCCAGTGTTAGGTGAATTGTTTATATCATCAGGATCCCCGTTGCTATAATCGCTAGATGTTGTGATGTCAGGAAAAATGGCGATGTGCTTAAACGGGTTTCTGAACCAAAGGATGTCGACATCCTGCAACGCAGTTCACCATTAATTTCTAAATAAATGAAGTCTAGAGCTTTAATAATAATAAATTTAATGGAAGCATGTTATTCAGATTAACAAATGAATATTTAGGACCATTGTATGATATTGTTTGGTACTTGATGTAGTTTAGTCAATGTATTTCCTTGTGTTCTGTAACTATAACATAGGAATGTATATATCTTTATGTAGTGGTTTAATGGAAGTAATTTAATTTTGCACAAATTTATTTCAAAGAAAAATATTTTCTTTGTATTGTGAGCAGTTGGAAGTTTCTATCAATAAGCATCATACCGTGAAAAGGAAGTTATATCCCTGCTCAAGGATATACTGCTGAAGCTCGACCTTGCTCCAAACTAAGTCAAAGTAGCCTTTGCTCTTGAACCTTTGAGGCTCCCTAAAATTCTCTTCAACCTTGAGCTGATAGCAATAAGGGTGCACAGATTTGCACTGTTCAAAGGACTGCGAGTCGAATGCCACAATCAGTAAGTGCTTTAGGAAGTGATCGATTTTCTCTCCAGTCCGAAACGTCTCGAGAAAGAGGTCGAGAAGCGAGTCTGGTTTGGCAAAAGCCCAATTCACTGAGGTCATGATGATTGTCTTGTCATAGGTTGCTATATTCTTCAACAATGGAGCTAAATCTTGAAATGGTGACTGCTGCAAGATTAGAGCATATTTAATAAAATTAGTGGACTGTTATGGCAATGAACAAATATATTTCTTATTTGGTTTTTCAATAGGACAACATTCCTGTTTGGAATTCTGATGATACTTTATAGTGAATATAAATATATAATGATGGAAATAGGGAATACAAATAATATGTTACTACAAACAAGGATAAGTATATGTACTCACATTAAGATACTTGTTACCTACAAGAATGTGAAAATAAAGCCACAATATATAATACAATTTGTTATAATAAAAAAGTTTATGTTTTATAAATTTCCTAAAGTCACGAGAAATTCCATAATAAGAGAAGTAAGCTCAGGTCACCAAACTTAAAAAAAAAAAAAACTATATATAAAATGGAAAATTTTATTAATAACCAACCTCCTGGGATGCCAAATTTAAATTTCCATGGCCAAAGCTTAATTTTTCCAAAATATACTCTCCGTTAAAATCTGCAGCCTGGTAAAATACCACCAAAGTTAGTGCTGTACCAACCCCTAATATGAACGAGGCAATCAATAATCCTAAACTCTTTCCTTCACGATCCATCATTAATTGGAGAGATGTTAATTTATGTACTCCGTAGAGAGGTAACACTGTTTGTTAGTTCGACACTTATAGATCTTAGAAAAAACATTATCGTGAGCTCTATTTCACAGATAAATAAAAAATGAGTTGACCTTCCTTTTTGGAAACTATAGAGTGAGATTCAAGTATATCCAGCTGCTAATACCATGTGACAAGCTCATGTCAAACTCAAAAAGCCCTCGTATAGTAACAAGTCTTTCGTTAAAAGTATTGTTCTTTGTCGTTTCTTAATTATGGTCGCATTATATAGATAAGAGTAACAAGTCTTTCGTTAAAATTATTGTTTTTAGGGGGAATTTCATGTATCCCCTCAAAAACTTCAATATTACGTATTTACTCCTCAAAAATTTTAATATCATATTTACCCAAAAAAAAAAATTAAAAAAATTAAAATTGACTAAATAATATTTATTAACATGACTATTATGCTCCTCCTTTCTTGATTTTTTTTTAAAAATAAAACTCATAAAAACAAAATTAACCAAAGGAGACTCGTGTTTATAGAAGCATCAAAAATAGCCTCCACTGATTTTCCAAACCGGTGTAGGTTAAAAAGGTATAGCTACACCGGTTCTCCAAACCGGTGGAGGTATTTTCCCACGTGGATGAGCAACTACATGCACGGTTACACCAAAAATGACCTATATCTGACCACAGAACCGGTGGAGCTCCAAAAAATGCCTCCACCGGTCCCCCAACAACGTGGAGCTATTAAAGTTCACCATATTCGTGCGGAGAAAAAATAATTCCCACCTCTACCAGTTCCCCAAACCGGTGGAGCCTTGTCTGCGGATCTTCTGTGGCCATGCCACAGTTTGGTGGGAAAACAAGTCATCCGTGTGGGAAAATACCTCCACCGGTTTGGAGAACCGGTATAGCTATGCCCTTTCAATCTACACCGGTTTGGGGTACCGGTGGAGGCTATTTTTGAAGCTTCCGTAGGCACGAGCCTCCTTTGGTTAATTTTTTTATGAGTTCTGTTTAAAAAAAAAAACTCCTTTCTTTCTCTCCCGCTGTCGCTCCTGTCTCTAGCTTCAGTGAAGTTCCTGGCACCCCAATCGCTACAAAGAGTACTGCTCATTCTAAATTTCTTTGTCCCCGTCTTGCATATGGCATCGTCGCCCCTATCTCAGTTTGTTTCGCGCCTTTCTAATATGAAATTACTTGAATCGCCCCTCTTTGTTTGCTCCACTGCACAATGTCGACTTCGTGAACTTCGTTGTCAGAGTTCCCTACCTAGATGGGAGAACATGCCTGAGTCTCCTGCTATAGAGTAAGTACTGAAATTTAGGTTTTTCAGCGATTTATCTTATACTAACGATTTTAGTGATTTTACTGACCTAGTAGGTAATTTTAGTGATTTTTAATTTCGATTAAGTACTGAAAGGTAAGTATTCTCTAATTTCGATGAAGCACGTCGAGACCTCTATTCTCTGATAAGTACTGAAACCATGTCATGCTAAGAGTTCCTGTTGTGTTGATGGTTTAGTTGAAAATTCAGAGTGCATTAGTGTTGATTTTATGAAACAGAGAAATTATCTTTTATATATTGAGTAGTTTGTACGTGGGCATTATATAGCCAAGAGCTAAAAAAGAGCTGTTGGAAAAATAAACGGTAACTTTCTACAAAAGGAAAAAAAAGGTTGAGTAACTTTATACCAATTTAGTTGCTCCCTTTATTTCCTAAACTAACCTATGATGAACTAAACCCACAACGGGTCCTATGAGGCTAATACGAGTCCCTAATCTTATTTATTTTTAACACTCCCCCTCAAGTTAGGCGTGTAGATATCAATTAACCCTAACTTGCCTACATTTTGTTGAAATGGTTTTGGATTTAAACCCTTTGTAAAGACATCCGCTAATTGATCTCCACTTCTTACAAATGGAGTTTCAATTTCTTTCGATTGAATCTTCTCTCTAATGAAATGGTAATCAACCTCGATGTGTTTAGTTCTCTCATGAAACACTGGGTTAGATGCTATATGCCGTGCTGATTGGTTGTCGCAAAACATTTGCATGGGAAATTGAATTTGAATTCCAAAATCCGAAAGGAGTTGCTTGATCCATGTTAACTCACTTGCAGTGGATGCCATGGCACGATATTCTGCTTCGGCACTTGATCGTGCCACAACATTTTATTTCTTGCTTTTCCATGTGACTAAATTTCCTCCTACAAAGGTGCAAAAGCTGGTTGTCGATTTTCTATCGAAGCTTCCGGCCCAATCTGCATCGGAATAGCCACACACTTCATTAGAGTTATTACATTTCATAAAAATTCCCTTTCCGGGTGTCCCTTTTAGAAATTTTAATATTCGATTGATGGCCTCTAAGTGTGGTGTTCTTGGATTATGCATGAATTTGCTAATTTGGCTTACGGAATATGAAATATCTGGACGTGTTACCGTGAGATAAATCAATTTTCCTACAAGTCGTTGGAATTGGTTTATATCTTCTAATGGTTCACCATCCTCGGTATTTAGTTTGTATTTGCTATCTATTGGTACGGAGGCCGGTTTGCAACCTAATTTACCGGTTTCTTTTAACAAATCTAAGGTGTATTTTCTTTGAGAGATAAATAAACCTTGACTTGAATATGCTATTTCTATTCCCAAAAAATATTTTAAATAGCCTAAATCTTTGATGTCAAATTTTTCATTCAATTGAAATTTTACTCTTTTAATTTCTTCTTGATTATTTCCGGTAATTATAATATCATCAACAAATACTAGCACAATGGTAGTGTTACTTCCTATAATTTTAACGAATAAGGAATGATCGGCATTACTAATTTTAAAATTGCAAGAAATTAAATAAGAGCTTAATTTTCCATACCATGCCCTTGGAGATTGTTTTAATCCATAAATTGACTTCTTCAATTTGCAAACTAACATTTGATCATTTTCTTTTTTATGACCGGGTGGCAAATTCATGTATACATCTTCTTCAAGAGTTCCTTGAAGAAATGCATTCTTGACATCCATTTGATATAATTTCCAATTTTGGTTAACCGCAATTGAAAAGAAAATTCGTACGGTATTCATTTTGGCAACGGGTGCAAAAGTCTCATAGTAGTCTATACCGTAGGTTTGTGTGTACCCTTTGGCAACCAAGCGAGCCTTGTACCGTTCTATGGTACCATCGCTATTATACTTGATTTTATATATCCATCTACATCCTACGGGTTTTTTATTTGGTGGTAATTGTACAATTACCCATGTTTCATTTTTTTCAAGAGCCTCTAACTCTTCTTTCATGGCTTTGGTCCAAACCGAATTTTTAATGGCTTCAAGATAATTGTTTGGTTCTTGTTCTTTTTCAATTGAGGTCAAAAAAACTCTATGGTTGGAGGAGATATTACCATATGAAATAAAATCTTGTATATGATATTGTACCTTGCAAGTTATATAATCCCTTAGTCTTGTTGAAGGTTTTTTTGTTCGAACCGACCTTCTCAATGGTGTTTCTTCTATATTTTGATCTTCTTCATTTGAGAAAATTTCTTCTATTTCCTCCTCATTTTCACTTTCATTTTCATTTTCGGTTGTAATTCCAATTTCTATTGGTCTTTCTTCTTCTATTGATGAATTGGATTGGGGTAGTATGATTTCCTTGAAAGACTCTCTAATAGATTCCTCGTGAATTTTTTCTTTGTAATATGGCTCATTTTCTAAGAAGGTTACATCCCTTGAAATGTGTAATTTTTTGTTTTTAGGATCATAGTATTTATATCCCTTTTTTTTGAGATGAATAACCCAAGAAAATAGCCTTAATTGAGATATAATCCAACTTGTCTTGTTTATTTTTGTGTACATAACATGTACAACCAAATATTTTCAAATGCTCAATATTAATTTTTCTTTGATAGAGAATTTCCAATGGGCTTTTAAAATCCAAATTAGCACTTGGCAATCTATTTATTAGATATGTTGCGGTAAGAACGGCATCCGACCAATAAATTTTTGGTACATTATTTTGAAATAAAAGTACTCGAGTCATTTCAAGTAGGTGTCTATTTTTCCTTTCGGAAACACCGTTTTGTTGCGGTGTATAAACACGTGATGTTTGATGTAAAATTTCTTTTACTTTAAATAAGTTTGAGAAATTTTGGTTTACAAATTCCGTTCCGTTATCGGATCTAAAAGTTTTAATTTTTGCTTCATATTGATTTTCTATGAAGTTATAAAAATCTAGAAATTGTGAGAATACTTCATTTTTATTTCTTAATAAATATAACCAAGTTGTTTTAGAGAAATCATCAATAAAGATAACAAAATATTTGTATCCATTAAAAGAATTAATTGGGGCGGGACCCCATACATCTGAATGAACTAAATCAAAAGGCTTTTCGCTTTTACAACTTGATAAATTAAAAGGTAATCTAGTATGTTTTCCTAGTTTACATGTCTCACAACTACTATTATGTAATTTTGAAAAATTAAAAAGACTCTTTAAAATCTTGTCGGAAGGATGCCCAATTCTTCTATGCTAAAGTATGCTTAATTCTTCATTTTTGGTTATGTTGAGGTTGAATTTTTCTTCATTCAAAAAATAAAGCCCATTTTCTAGAAATCCTTCACCAATCATATTCTTTGTTATCCGATCCTGAAAAATCACATTTTTTGTCAAAAAAATGAGTTCACAATTTAACTCTTTTGTGATTTTACTAATGGATAATAAATTTGATTAGCAATCTTTTATATACAAGACATTTTGAATTAATTTTGAGAAAATATTTATTGAGCCTTCTCCAAGAATTTCCATTTTATCACCATTTGCAACCGTAACGAATTGTTTGGTTTCATATTTTCTAAGTGAGGTCAATAAATTTATATCACCGGTCATATGGTCAGTTGCACCCGAATCCAATATTCATCTAGAATTTTTTGGAAAATAAGATAAATTAGAGGTGCAAATCATACCAGAAGTTTTCGACATTTCTTGTTTTTGCATCATATAGGTGAGCTGCTTTAATAATTGTTGCATAGCATCCGATGGCCCATCTTGATTATTATTCGGCCTATTTGAAGTAACTTTCGGAACATTAGCAATTTTAACCCCAGATTCATCCCCTTCGTCTCTGTCCCTGGTGTCCGCTAAAAAACCTTTTTTCTTCTCAAACCCATTGTAGCCGCTGCCTCTATTGCGATCCCCGCCCTTTTTGTGCCACTTTGGTCGGAGGTGGGGGTAGAGGAACCAGCAAGCGTCCTTGCGATGCCCCTCTCTCTTACAGTGCTCACACTTCTCAGCTTCTTGGTCTCCTCTCACCTCCGGCCTATAGTTAGGGTTCGGTCTCGCCATGGCCGCAAACCCCTTTGCTTCTGGATTTTCGAGTAATTGTGGCCCCGGCCCCATAACCTCTCGTCTTGTTTCTTCTCCTTGCACCATCGAAGCCACTTCGTCTGGAGACGGAAGTTCGGCTAGGAGAAGGATTTGTGACCTTCTTGCCTCATAGGTTGAGTCGAGGCCGGCCGAGAAATTGAAAGACCTCATCTTGTTCTTCCCGTTTTTGAATTTCGGCAAGGTCAGTGGTTGGGGGTCGATAAACCCTAATTTCATCTTTTTTTCTTTTGGAGAAATCCAAACAAATCCATAGCTGGTTTGCCATTTTGTTTTGCTCGTTGAATTTCTCTTTGGATTTGATAAATATGGGCATAATTTTTTACGTGGCCATACAATTTTTCGGCTCTTTCCCAAACTTCTAATGCGGTATTTTTGTAGGAAAGTAAATCGGATACCTGAGGTTCCATTGTTGCAAGTAGCCAAGTGATTACCGTGTGATCGCTCACTTTTCATCTTGCCAATGCCCTTTTTTCGGGATCAGTTGGGGGATCTGATTGTTTGGGAGCTTTGCTTTCTTGTGTTGATATGGTCGCCCTTTTCTCGGCCACTCAAGGCAAAGGTGACCTGCCTTGCCCATACGTGGTAATTCTTGCCATTTAGCATCACCCCGGTGAGTTTTCATGATTTTGTGACATTGTGATTTCTGGGTTTGGCTGATGTTGTTGCTGGTTTTTTCGGGTTTACAGCTGCTGGTGCTGTTGCTATTTTCTAGTTTGCAGCTGCTGGTGCTGTTGCTATTTTCTGGTTTGCAGCTGCTAATGCTGTCGCTGATTTTTCTGTTTTGAGTTTAGGATTTTAATCCTTGCTCTGATACCATGTTGATTTTATGAAACAGAGAAATTATCTTTTATATATTGAGTAGTTTGTACAGTGGGCATTATATACCCAAGAGCTAAAAAAGAGCTGTTGGAAAAATAAACGGTAACTTTCTACAAAAGGAAAAAAAAGGTTGAGTAACTTTATACCAATTTAGTTGCTCCCTTTATTTCCTAAATTAACCTATGATGAACTAAACCCACAACGGGTCCTATGAGGCTAATACGAGTCCCTAATCTTATTTATTTTTAACAATTAGTAATGCACGATATGCATAATAATCTTCCATGAAAATTCAGACATGTATTATCTGATTTCGAGTAATGCACAATATGCATAATATTAAATAATCTTCACATTATGCACTTGTCAGAAACTCTGAATTTTCAATTACTCCAACTAAATACCACTATGATTAAGCACTTGTCTTTTTTGAACTTTTTATGTTCCTACTATTCTGATATTTGAGGCTTCTGACCATTGAAATAGGCTTAAACTTTCAAAATTGTTTTGTTTAGACTACTAATGTAATTTTGCTTGTTTAATTTTTGAAAGTGATTAAAAGTTTAAGCCATTAATTTATCTTATTGGTTTTTGTTACTCTTGGGCAAGTTTCATCCAAGTACAAATTAAATTGAAATATGAAGGTTTCTTTTCAGCAATCAAGAACTCTTGTACCAGAAGATATAGTTTTGGCTCTTAAAAATGCATCTATGTAGATAGTTGCTCATACAACTTGAATGAACTAATTGAAGAGGTGATGAAGCATTATCTGTCATGGAGTGATATGGTTTTATCCATAATATTTTTTGATAAGTATGTCAAACAATAATCTTTCATTGAACTTGATTCTGATGACAACTTTAAGGTGATGCTTAATATGTATGAGGAGGAGAAAGAAGTAACTATCTATGTGATGGCTGAGAAAAATATTAATACAAATGGGTCATGTGATGCCATGTTTACAAAGATGAAGCTTATGAATACAGCAAGAAGAGTTCAATTATAGAAGTAAATTCAAAGTCAAAGTCATGTGATGCCATGTAATTAATGCGAGAATGAAAGAGATGTATAATTTTCTTGTTGTTGTAATGTGAGTATCTTTTTGTTGTGATTATAGTTGGTAATACTTAAATTTTGTATGTTTGGAATTGAAATTATCATACAGCTGTATGTTTTTGGAATGGAATGGCAAGCAATTTGAAGTTATATTTTTTTTTTGTTCTTCGTTGAAACAACTTATGCATAGTGGAAAAGTTTTGAAATTGTCTCACAATGGAATGCAAATTTCCTTTTGTATTTTTGAACTTGCTCAGATTGATTAATCAATACAAATAAATTGTGAGGGGGTAGAAGAGAGAAAACAACCTTATATAGGGTGTATAGTGAATAGTGAACAGTCCAAATAGGAGGCAGTTCACTGGGGCACTGGACCGCCCAAATGGGGGGCAGTTTGGGAGACACAATGGACTGCCTCCCATTTGGGCAATTTGGTTAGATTTAAAAAAAATAAATGGTATTTTATTATTTTTTTGGGGTTATTAATAAAAAATTGGTAAATATGATATTACAAACTTTTAAGGAGGAAATGCATAATATTTTGAGAAGGAAATATGTAATATTGAAGTTTTTGAGGGAGTACATGAAATTCCCCAAAAAAATGCCTATACTAGAGAAGAAAATTTGTCACGCTGTGACTAGTCACGTCACGTCACGTGTGTCAATTACGTAACATGACTTGCGTGTCGCGTGACGTGACCACATTCAAGCGAAAATTACATGTCACGTTATGGTATGAAACATAGAGCATCAACTTTTTTTTTTGTATGTATAGAGTGTTCAGAGTTTTCTTTTATTGTAGGTTTAGTGATACTAGTACTCATGTAGTACTTATTTTTATATTGTCTAGTTTAGTCTAATGTATATTTGTAATTTAAAATTTCAAAATAATGTCAAATTCCCAACATCTTTAAAATAATAACTTTATAATATTATTTACTTATTTTAGAATTTTCCATATTTTTTTATATATTTTTCTAAATTTTCAACAATTTAAATTAAAATATAAAAAATTAACAGAACTAATTTACGTCACGTCACGTATGGTCACGGTGTGACTACACGTGATATGACCATCCGTCACCATTTTGGTCACGTCATGTGAAAAAAAAAGTTGATGACGTCATGTTACGTGACCAAATTACGACGTGTTTGTCACGTTACGTCACGCATTTCCTTCTCTAACTAGGACACGCATTCCTGATTCCTGAGTCCACTATTAACACTGGAAATGTCCATTTTGTTTTGTTTTCCTCTTTGAAACTGATTTAACAAAAATGAAAATATATTAGTGTATTACGAAGCCGATAAACAGGTATCAATTTGACAATTAGTCTTTGTAGATGCTGTATTGGGTAAATGTACGTCTCCGATTTTTGCCAGGCAAATTTTTATTCACTTAAAGTATTTTAATGATTTTCCGGATAGAGATTTGAAAATTGAAACTGATGGCTAATTGGCTAGTAAAAGAAGTATATTATATGCATATTGATTTAAAGATGTTAATAATTATTTATTCGGCTCTATTTTTTTAGTTTTCCATATTAATATCTCCCTTATATTAGTATATTATTGAAGTATAATTTTTTATCTTAACATACTTTTTATTAGAGAAATTTTCCGGTGTACCCATCTAAACTTTTGAAATAGCCAATATCCCCATACAAATTTAACATTCTTTCTTCTATCCCCATTAATTCATTTTACTATTTATTTAATTATTTTAAAAATCTAATTGACCATTATGCCCTTTGTTTTTAAAATCCAGTGCTTTTAATTTTTGTTTTTCTACTTGAATATGGGCAGATACACAAAAATCTAGAGAACTTGCCGTCACAGTTCCCTTGCCGGCAAACCTTTCGCACTCAGACCACCTCCCACATGAAATCTGCTCACTCCTCTCCTAGTCTCCTACAAAGGATATTTGGATCCCATCGTTCATGTATTTTCTTGCTTTAACTTGGAAAGGGGTGATACTTGGTACTTGTTTGTACCAGAGAATGCGAGAGGTTTGAATTGGCACTGGTACCAGTTGGTACCAGAGTCGACTGACAACATGCTGTTACTATCTAATTATGGGTTGAACTGTGAAAATCAGATATGTTGGTAGTTGGTAGCTGGTACTGGATTTTAGTACTTGTGGCACTTGTTTTATGTATTTCTTTTGACGTGTATTACATGTACATGTATTAGTTGTCTTGTAAAATGGATCTTTAGCTCAAATATTTGGACAGAGTCAAACCAGTAATTTGTGCAATGATATAAGTTTTATTTGTCAAATTCTAATTTCAGTCAACACTTGATTGACCTTTTCATTATTTGTGAAAGATGAGATTATTTGGTTTGTTTTGATTAATCTGTGAGCCTAGAAATGATGAGTTTATCTTGAATGCAAATATTTGTCTAAGTTTGCATACCATATAAATCTTTAAGGGTAGTTAAGTAAAAAAATTAGGATATATGAGATTTCTCAGGTTTGCTCTTCATTCACCCAAATCTGTATCCGATGGTAAGGGTTTTTCTATTGTTCAGATACTGGTGCACTGCCGGTATGGTACAGGTACACCAATACAAGACTTGAGGCTTGGTTGTCTTTGAATTCCATAAACCGGTACAATCGCTTAAAGGAACTAGTATCGAATGAATTAATTTACAAAAGCCTGAACAACTTAGCTGTCAGAACAAAATGCAAAAAAAAAAATGCAACTAGGTCCCATCATTATCCCTTATTTTATTTTCTTTTAAAATGCTTAGAAGATCATGGAATGCTTGAAAATTAACTATACAAATAACAACCAAGTTCCCAACAATCAAATACGAGCATGAGCAGAAATTGAAAGCCATCGAGCAATTCACAGATTCAACTAAATCGTCAAATGAGAAGAGTCACCGAGCCTTTCACCAATTCAACTAAATCGTCAAATTCAGATTTTCTTGCACCGAAAGAAAGTAAGGACATGTTAAGATTGACGAGAGGAAATATTAGGCGTCAAGACAAAGGGTCTTTCCTCACATGTAAATTCAATCATGTTTAGATGTCAAGTTACATTCAGAGAGGCATAATGGTCAATTAGATTTTTTAAATAATTAAATAAAAAGTAAAATGAATTAATGGAGATAGAAGAAATGATGTTAAATTTAGATTTTTTAAATAATTAAATAAAAAGTAAAATGAATTAATGGAGATAGAAGAAATGATGTTAAATTTGTATGAGGATATTGGCTATTTCAAAAGTTTTAGATGGATACACTGGAAATTTTCCCTTTTTTATTATATTCATTTTCTTTTTCTATTTTCTTAATACATAACAAGTTTCCAAAAGACCGGTAGTCATTTTTGTTTGGGGGGGTCTCAGAATAGACCATAAGTCATTCCATCCAAAAGAAAAACAGCAACTCTGAACAGGTTTGAACTATCCTATCAAGGTTCTAAATAGTGATTACAGCGTCATTGCAGAAACGCTAAAAAAAAAAAAGCTACAGCTATAATGCCGAAAACAAATTACCAGGCATCATAATGACAACAGATGGGTATTCCTTATTTTACTTGTATTTTGTGGACTAAAAATTTATCTATTCAAAAAATAAAAGAGCATACAATAACTAGAATCTCGCAGAGAAAACAAGTCTTAATTCTAAAATAGGACCGGGGGGCTATGGAAATGAGAAGTTAGGAGATCATACAGCAATATAAAATTATCAAAACAATAAGAGAAGGCTAAAGAACTAAATTGACTTTTTCTGTTCTCTCTTTCTATCCTGTAAAAATTTTGGTGAGAGCTGCTCATACATCAGGAGGGACCAAAAAGTCTAAAAATACGGTGTCAGGGCATTATATCAATCACATTTTCGATAAAAACCTACTAAATGCAAAAAGTCCTCTGTCAATCATCTTTCTTGCTTGGATCAGAGTCGGTCTCTTGCTTATCAGAAGTGCTTTCTTTTTCAGATGAAGTTTTTGATTCATCAAACTCCAAAAGCTGTGGTTTTATCAGAAGAGAATCATTTGATTAACTCTTGTTCCTCATACGAGTGGTTCTTTATAATCACTGGTAAGACCAGTTATGGACCAAATTACCTAAGAGACGCCAGTTAGTGTTCAACTGCCTAGCCTATACAATTTAACCAAAATTTATGAATTTTAAATAGAAAGAAAAAGAAGCAAGAGAGACAAACCGCTTTAACTTCACGATTCCATAAGCAGTGAGTTGCCACAAAGCCAAGAACACCGGGCACAATGTATAGCAGAGCCGGCTGACACAAAACAAAGCAAAGAAATTTAAAACTAAAATTATATGTTAATGTGAAAATTGATATCCAATAACTTAAAGACTAATTCTGTATGCCTCTAACAGAACATGAATATGTCCACGACAGAGAAAGTACCAACAATTGCACCCCTCTTAAAAAAATAATCACGTTACCTTTGACACCTCATTAGGTATAGAGAAGTGACATATATGTTTAGGGTTATCATTTTTTATTTTTCAATGATTCGAGCACATAAGATATTATTATTTAGCTATTCTGCAGACGTGCACATGGAAATTAACCGCAAGATTAAATTACCTGAGCAGCTTGAAACCAATTCATCACAACAATGGTCAGTACAAGACCCACAGTATAGCCCAAGAAAGCACTTCTGAAGTAGCGGTTTTCTTTTCCTCTTGATACATCAAAACGCAATGCTAATGCCACAAAAATACCTGCAAAATAAACAGAAAGCTATCATTTCTACATACCACAAAAGAAATCTCAAAAATGTTCTTGCAAACCCAAGAATGGGACCCAAACAAAAATTACAAAAAAGTATAAGAAGACAATTCTGGTTAAGTTATACATGCATATATAAGCTATGTGATATCTTCACATCCAACTTATTTTACAGTCCTGACATCCAAAGTCAGAAGTGAAAGCTTGATCAAAATTGAAACAAAAAGTTGTAGTGATGTATTCTGAATAATTTAACTAACATCTGTATTGGATACAAAACACTTTGAAAATCATTTGGTTATCTGAAGAAACTAATGAAAATGCAACGTTCAATATCAAGAACATTACTTTTTTGCCAAGCAGTAATCGAATTTCATCAAACTTGCTCAGCAACATTTCTAAATAATAGAGAACAACAATCTTTTATTGTGACAAAACTCTAACATAGTGTGGTAATTGACTCAAATAAATGGAGTGCAGACACATTCCATCTTACATGCAGAATACCAATAAATAGCTAACCTAATTTTAGTAATTAAATTGATGAACTAATAGTGATGCTGGACTGTTTACTGTTCACTTCTTTTCTCTTTTGTTAAATTTCTTCCACAAAAAGTAAAGAAAATTAAAGACCGTTATTTATCATGTTTAAGACCTTGCCTATTTCAAAAAAGATATATAAACATACCAGGAATAACTATGTCACCAAGACCAAGCATAGAGAAGGGCCGTGTAGCATCTGAGGTTGGAAAGAGAAGCTGTGAAAAAGAAATGCATAAATAAAAATCAGCAATAAAGAAAAACAACAGAAAAAAGATTTTAAGAAAAAGGGGTTAATGGACCAAGATGTACCTTGATTGGAGCATCAAAAGATTTAGCAACACTAACCATAACTGGGGTAAAAAAGACCCAGAATATGTCATAGAAGAACAGTCCAGCCTATCAAATGAAAATCAAAGACATGGAAGCATTAAAACTAAATCAGAAGTGAAAGAAGGCTCTTATTTGTAAAATAAGTAGAGCTCCATAAAATTAGCACATGTGTAATAAGAAACGAGAGAGAGAGAGAGAGAAATGGAGATAAAACTTATGAAACATTTAAAGGTGGATATTCTGGCAAAAATATCAACAATTGATATCACTTAAGTTACTAGCAAAAAGCAAAGAGTGAGTCTATGGTAATACGGATCAATATTTTCATTTTCAAAATCCTAACGGTCGATCCAAACCATTCAAAATGATTTTTATATGAATATGTACTTGCAAACCGAATTTTATATTTTTTAGAATTTTACCACTATTTTTTAAAATAGGTAGAAAATCACTGATTTTGGATGGTCCAGAATTTTCAGATCAAGTGATTTTCTACCTATCTTAAAAATAGTAAAAAAATTATAAAAAATATAAAATTCAGTATGCAAGTACATATTCCTATGAGGATCATGTTGAATGGTTCGGATCGACCGTTAGGATTTTGAAAACGGAAATATTGATCCGTATTACGGACCAACCCGTAATATGCATAGTACCATAGACTCACTCAAAAGCAAATATATAAATACATTTGAGAAGTAGAAACAAAGAATTACCAAGAGAATTGCACCAGTCTTAAATGAACCCAAGGACAGCATCTCAATTCCCTGAAAAAAGATAAGTAAGGTGCACAATTAATTAAAACAGAAACTAGCCAATATCAGTACAACAATAACTAAGATTACCATATGTCTTGACAGCAAGCACTACATTCTGTTAATTAACCTCACTAGTGCAATCTAGACACACACCACCAAAGAAGGAAAACAATCACTTGACAGTACCTTATTAATCAGAGGCGGATGCATTGTTGCATACGGGGGTAAATTGACCCCCATTCTTTTTCAAAATTTCTGTACTTATGCATGATTTTTTTTGTATAGTTTATAGTAAAATGCTATGGAACTGTAAAATTGACCCCCATACGCAGCATGCAATTTATATGATTGACCCCCATTCGCATTTGACACCCATAGCTTGAAAGTCTGCCCCTGATATTAATATCCCAGAATGATACTAATAAACTTATGAAGGAAAGTGGTACCTGAATGCAGAAGGCAATCCCCAATATATTGTTGGCAAGCCAATGCTTTCTCAACGCATACCATACACAGAAGAATGTACCAGGTATTGCTGTCACTAACTGAGACTTAGTGAATTCCACCGAAAGAGCTACATTACAATAAACTACTATAAGCAACTTGCTTTACATCATCTGGCAGTTTTGTAAGTTAAAGTCATTATAACCCTACCTGTTTACAAGCATATTAAACACAAAGCTTTTGTAGAATGTGTTTCAAAAAATAAATTGCACACATAGTACACACAAAAGAGACTTACAACGAAATATAGGGGCCTGCAAAGTGATTTGGTTCTCATTCCAGTCTTTGGGAAAGAAGCGCTTTAGGGAAGGCAACATTGTCGCACTTATGTGATAAATAGAAACAGAATTAATTCATAGTATATAGACTGATTCATCACAAATGCTAAAATCAAGGGTTTCTTCTCACATCACCCAGCATTTTTAATTTGATTTAGTTATTGCAAGTAGCACATGACAAATAGAAGGATAATGATAGTAATACATCATTCAAATTAACAATTTTGCAGTAACTCTGCTATAAAAATGTCAAATTTTTGTTGAAATGAATAACGGACTAGTGCTATTTGCAACACCTTGCAAGTACGAGTAAAGTTGGGTGCTTCCTGAATATAAGTACAAAATAATGGAAAATATTTTCCCTTAAATAAAGCAGCGAGAAAAGTGCTTACGAGAGAGCAACAATGCCGAGAACAAAGAAGTAGCATGTAAGAACTGCATTAACCAGATCTTTTGAGACGAACTTAAATAGGAGAAATAAAGAGAGAAGCATCGCACTTCCCACCAAAGGAAACCTCATTGCATGCTCATTTGACATAGTCTCCTGGTTGAGCATTTTTTTAACAATTTAGAATTGTAACTTAAAGTTAACATAGCTTGTAATTTTGGCTTGCAATCTCTCAAATTAAGCTGTTGAAACTACACATGTATGTTTCTTCCCTTCTTGACCACTAAAACTATTTCATATTTTGATCCAAACATACTATGTGTGACACTTGGTCCCAACAGATTAGTTCTCCAAAGATTTGACAAGAACCACTTAAAAAAGTATTGAATGAAAATAACTCACTGCAGGTGGAGTGTCCTTGACAGATCGATAGCATCCGACATAAACAGTCAAGCATGCTGTCAATATTACATTCAAATTTGGATTTACCGGCATAAACATGGGAAGAACCATCAAGCCTGAAAAGTAACAAAAGATACAATATAACTTTGAATAATTTAAAATCACCTTAAAATGCACTTAAAGAGAAATCAAAGTATAAAGGCACACGGTAGTACTCAATTGACCAGTTCTGTGTTTTCTTTTTTATCTTTTCTCCATAGTTTAAGCATGGACACCAGTTCAAAAGAGACCTAAATTAAGCACAATTTAACGGATACAAACGCAATTATAAACGGAAAAGAGAGGAAATGGTCGTAGAAGATCCAAGACTGATCTTTTGATAAGCAATTTACCAGAAATTAAATCAAATTACAGTGAAATGAAATGCGCACCGAAAAGAGATAACGTGGCAACTCTTTCAGATGTCTTCATCTCTCCAAAACTCTATTACCTCTACAAAATTCACGGGTTAGTATAGAATGCAAGTGGACTCTCAAGATCAAACTGAACCCATCTACTATGGATCGACGCGAGCAAGAAAGGATCTAACCTTTGGATAGAGAAGATCTGTCGCCAGAGATCGAGAAAGAGAGATGCGTTAGGGTTTGTACTTTGTAAGAGAGAGAGAGAGAGAAAGGAATGGGAGAGGAAGACGAGGATGAATCTGTAAACCCGACAGGACTCGGAGGAGAAATGAATGTTCACTTGATTCTCTGTTTCCTTTTCTGTGTTTTATATATGTAGCGAGTGAAACTAAGAGCTTTGATTTATTAAGAATCATCGCTTTCGAATCAGAAGGTAATAAGGTATCAGATTCAAATTAGCCTCACCGATTGAGATGGTAGTACGATCAAAACCAGATTCAGTAGCATGGAGATCTCCAGTTTACGTGAGGAATGGAGGCGGTTATGTACGACTGCTTAACAAAATCAAACTGGGATTACTGGTTTACTGGACAATAATGGGTTCGATATAAATTGGACCGATGCAACGAGTCTCGCCTCCAATTTTGGGCCGTACGGTGCTAACCCAGGCTCTATTTCATGAAACTGTGATGTTAGCGACTAAATTTGTACCCTATGATAAGTTAAATTTTTTATATGGTGTGTTGTAAATAAAAATGCAAATAACAATCACACAATGTCGATATGTCAGTCATGTTATAATCAAACGTATTGTGATCACGTGTAATCATTAGATTGATTTGGATTGGGATCCGCTGCGATTCAAATAGTGTGAACAGTAATTCTAAATTCTCTAGAATTACTGTTTTTTTTTAATTCAGTCATCCAATAATTTCTATGCACGAATCTCAAAACAATTCAACAGTTGAATTTGGAAAAACAGAGATTGTAGGGTACTATTTATGGCTAAAGAATCACAGTAGATTTGGATCTGATTGATTTACGTTTTGTGTCGTACTACCTTTTCAAATGGTGGTCATGACAATTGTATGGCCACATTATGAGACATACTTAGTCCCGACATGTGACTGGTGCACATGTCGTGTTATGTCATATTGAAATCGTATCGTGCCATAATGTATTTGATTAAAATGCGAATTTTTTATATGTTATCTAAGAAGGATAAAATCAATGGAGCAACACATAATCCTACTTAAATATGTAAAATATCACAAGTTTCAATCTGGTGTTATAGTTGTGATGTCATTAGAATTGTAATATACGATCTATTAGTTCATTCAAATGTAATTAGATTTGAATTAATAAATGGCTCAAATAAGCGTGCCATATATAGTTGTGTTCAAAAATTTTATAGCACATATGAACTCTCACACAATAACTATGTCCAAAATTATGCACCCATAAACTTTCGTATTTTTTCCTTTATAAAAAACTAACATAAATAATAACAGTGATAATATAACAATAAAAAAAGATGATTAGTGGAAGTAGCGTATAACATTAGTATACGAGGTATACTGCGGAGTAGTTCTGAAGGGAAATAAATCTGCTGCGATTCTCTCGAATCGCAGGGTCTCTGCTTTTTCAGATCAAATCATTCATTTTTTGAAATGCACGAATCTCAAAGTAATTGATTTTTATGTACGAATCTCGAAACAAATGAATGGTTTGATTTGAACAAGCAGGGACCCTGCGATTCCAAAGAATCACAACAGATTTGTTTCTGTTCTGAAGTGTATTGAATTTACTTTAGGTTTAGTGGAATTTAAAATTGTATAATCTATTATAAATTCTGTGTGCTTCGCTTTAATATTTATGCTTACTCGAATTCATTTTTATAAGCACGGATCAGACAATTTTGAAATTTAGTAGACTCAAAAATTAATCTGATAATCATCAGACTTACTCCATTAATTCTCTGTGAGCTAATATAAGAAGCTTCTCAAATAATATAAAACAATGCTAGAATAATATATTAGTCCGTTGCATTCTAGGACGGAATATTGTATAATAGCTCCCTGATTGCAATCGAACCTAGTAATTATATAATTAAATTAAATGCATAAATCCGTTGACTGCTTGTTAATCTAGTAAATTATGTTGGGATAATTTTTTTGAATATTCGGATAGTATTTCTAAAAGTTTGATTTGTGATGGATTTAGTCATTAATTTGATTAAATTGTAATCAGAGTAGTTGAGAAAATAATAGAAATATAGATCATAAAAAGTTATCTGGACTTAATAGATCGGTAAGAAAATAATTGCATATATATTATTTTCTTAGTTTTTCTGACACTTCTTTGGTTTTATTCGAAATAAATTCGAGTGGTCATGATTATAAGTTACATGTAGGTTTGATTGTATAAACTTTATAAATTAGGTAATATAATAGCGATGCGTTAAATACTTAATCACCAATCTATAAATGTATAATTTGATAAGTATGATTTGGAATGTTTATTATATTTCCAAAAAAATATTTTTCCTTCAATCTTTACAGTTGAGGAAAATCGATTGAAGATACTTTATTTGTCATATTTTCTTATTTGGTATTCCAAGAAAGAAAATAAGAACTTTCCCTTAAATTGATCTCATTATTTTGACCCCAATAATAACCGAAATTAAAAGCGAATATTCAGTAATAGGGAAATATGATATCATAGGTAAATATTTAGTAATAGGACTTTTTTGTAATAAAAATAAGGGTCCGCCTAGCTGTCTCCCGTGAAACGTCCACTATCTGTCTTCCGGGTAAAAACCGTTAAAACAACTAAACGACAAACAAAAACGTGTAAAACCGTCCAGAAAACACGTTAATCGCGCAAAAGAGACGCGGACCACCATTAGTATTCATTTGTAACACAAATGTATTCATTCTAAGACAAAAAAAAATATTCAACTAATGTCTGCACATTAAGACAAAAAAAACTGGACACATCACTCACCATCTTTTACACGTTTTTAGAGGTAGTTTTTTTTCTCCATTCAATCTAACCAATATTTTTGACGATCTATAAGGAATTTTGCAAATCTAAAACCACGGGCGTCTTCTACATAATTTTTTCTTTCAAATGAGATCCATGATGACATACTTTGGAGTTGTCGGTTGCACAAGTATTCATATATAATATATCAAGTATTCATCCTCATTGTGTAAGTATTCATCCTTAGGATCTGCCTAACTATCCCGCTAATCAATCTCCCATTTTGTCCCCTAGTCAATAACTATATGAGTAACTGTTAACTAACTGGGAGACCACTTAATATTTAGGGACCGCCTAATATTTGAAAGATTTTACAACTGTCACACGCAAGTATTCATATATTATACATCAAATATTCATCTGTAATACATCAAGTTATCATCATAAGATATCAAATATTTAAAAAAAAAAAAAAAACTGGACACATCACTCACCTATCTTTTACACGTTTTTAGTTGTCGGTTGCACAAGTATTCATCCTCGTTATGAAAGTATTCATCTCTCATGGAGCAAGTATTCATCATCGCCGTGTAAATGTAAATATGTATCAAAAGTATTACAAACATAGGGATTGATTAGCATGACAACTAGGCGGATCCTAAGGATGAATACTTACACAACCAGGATGAATACTTGATATATTATGTATGAATACTTGCATGATGAGGATGAATACTTGTGCAACCGACAACTCGAAAGTATGTCATCATGGATCTCATTTGAAAGAGAAAATTATTTAGAAGACGTTCGTGGTTTTAGATTTGAAAAATTCCTTCCAGATCGTCATAAATATTGGTTTGATTAAATGGAGAAAAAATCACCCACCTCTAAAAACGTGTAAAAGATGATGAGTGATGTGTCCAGTTTTTTTGTTTTAATGTGTATATCTTAGTTGAATACTTTTTTATTTTAGAATGAATACATTTGTGTTCAGAATGAATACTATCGGACGGTTTTATGGTCTGCATCTTTTTTGCGCGATTAACGCGTTTTTTTGTCGTTTAGTGTGATTAACGCGTTTTTATCTAGGGGACAGTTAGGGGACGGTTAAGTGGGGGAAATTAGAATTACCCTAAAAATAAATATAGGGACATCGGCAAATAACTTCCAAGGTTTTCGGTGAAAAATTGCCATTGAACAAAATAATAAAAATGAATAAGAAAACATAATGTTGACCATTGCATCATGGTCATTAACTCTGATATTTTATAACCGAAAAAAATATAATTAATATTATGGACCGGATGAATGCTATTTTAAATATCCATTCTCTTTAATGATCATTTTATTAACCATCTTAATTATCCGCTTAAATGACCCGGATATAAAAAATGAATAGAGAGTGTAAGCAATTAGTCTAGAATATTATTGCTAAAAATTATAATAAAAGCAAGAAATATGAGACCTAGTAATAGTGTCATTCTAACATGTTAATTAGATGTCCCTAATGTTTAGACAGTGGACAATTTTAGTTGATACCTCCCTATTTTGCCTAGATTACGATTCCGATTTGTACCAAAATCTGTGTTTTAAAGCCTGCAAATATGAACATTTTTACTTAATTATCATTAGAATGTGGTACTGCTATGTTTTGTTTGTCGTTTTGCAGAAAACGGGCGAAATTCCTCTCCATACGGCCCGTACAAGATCAGTCCAAAACCACAGAAGGTTCCATATCAGAGGCACCAATTCTCTAAGGCAAAGCACAGGTATACAGTCCGTATAGGATTTTGTACGGACCGTACAAGCAGTTACGGAAACCCAGGCTGGATTTGGAAACAGAGACAGCTAGGGAGGCCGAAAAGACACCTTTTTAATTCGGGATTTCGGGCATTAAAAGGGGTATCCTGAGACAGAAATAACTATCTCTGGCTATCCTTTGCACATAGAGTAACTTGGAGAGAAAGACACAACTTGGAGAAGAAGAAGAGAAGTGAAAAACGCGAGTTTGCAACGGATCTTCGAATTCTCCACTGTTTTATCATGATTTTCTTTATCTCTCTTTGCTGTTGTTATTTGTGAACATGAGTAACTAATTTTCTTAGTTTCTAGGGTTAAGATGTAGTTTCTAATTTTGTTTTGCTTGCATGTTACTTGGATTATGTGTTGAATGCTTTGTTTTTACTTTGTTGAGTAGTATTTCGATTGCTTTGTTTGTGCTTGCTTGAATTTGATTAGTCATCCCGTTAGATGAATGTGCACGTCTAATTATTAGGAGCCAAGTCTATGATATTCAATCCAACCGAACTAAGTATATGAGGTAGGTCTCCGGACCAAGAAGTACCGAAAGGCGAAACTTTCCTTGAGGCGAAAGTCCTTGGATACCTTTAGTAAACCAACAAGTGACTTAGGTGAATTAGGCCAAAAAGTGAAAGTTGAGATTTAAGGCACCTAAGAGGGGAGTAGTTGAGTCCGGTAATCGGGTTTTAAGTCAAAATTGCGACAGCTGAGGTAAGGAACTTAGATCTGGTCGATGAAAAACCTAAACATCAGTATCAACACAAAAACAGTAATTGCAGCATTAACTCGGTGGTCCATACGGACCGTATAGGGTTCTATACGGGCCGTACACCTCGGGGCTAAAACAGAAATGAAATCTGAAACCCTGGAAACATTTTTTATTAATTGAAATCAACTTTAAATCTTCTTTCATTGTCTTTAATATTGTTATTCAACCAACCAATCAATATTTCTTCACTTCTAGAATTCTAGTAGATTTAAGTAAAGTCCGGTTCTTTTCTTACCGTCCCTGTGGATACGATACCCGACTATACCAACAGTAGACTGTGCACTTGCAGTATTGGCCAGAGGTAGACTCGAGTTTTAAAAGGTACAGCTCTCTGTACTGAAACTTAGGAGTACACTATCTGTGGACGAACATTAGTCTGAATTTAATCTATATATAATATATCAATAACATACCAAACCACAAACTCAAGCAGCCTCTTAAGTATAAAAAAAATAAAATAATTAAAATTATTTATATGACTTAATAGTCAATCCAGAAAATATATAATATAAGTAAGAGCCTTAATCCGTTAAACAATATTAAGGATATATTATAATAATATGAAGCAATATATTATCAAATTAAAGGAGTGAATATTTTAGTGTTCATTATCACATATATGATAAAATTATACGGTTTAGTAAGGTATGTTAAATAATAGAAACATATATTAATTGATCAAAGAAAATAATTATAAATACAATTATGTTTGATGATCAATTTATAAAGAGATCATATTGAACTTGATGCTCATGAATGATATATCAGTCAGTCAGACAATATTTTATTAGTAAGATTATCATTGTTTATGATAGTCCAAATGACTAAAAGAATGAATATAGTATAACTGAGTGTTCTTAAAATATATTGAATTTTACATCATTCTAAAGGAAAGAGTTCAAGTTTACTCTGTTTCCTTCAAATTAAAGCTATTGATATTGGATGAAGTTCAAAGTTTATAAACTACTTCATTGATCACAATATAAATATCTAGCAATTTGTTTCTATAAATTTTCGTTTGATATTCTTAAATTTTGAATTTTGTGGGGATTGTTGAAACCTCAAAATTTCTTCATCATTTGTTATATTTGGAATTTGTGAGTTTATTTGAATATTTCATTTTATAATTTTGAAGTTATTTCTAATTCGTAAAAAGGCCCAAGTAATAAATTTCCTTTCAATTTTAATAAATTCACTTAAATTGACCTTAATCTCTCATTAATCTCTCTTTTAAATCCCGGAATCACGCACCCTCAGAATTAAAATACTCTCTCCTACTGAATTTACTCTCTTCGATTCTCTGTTTTTTAACCTCTCTTATTAAAAAGGTGCAACCTTTTATAAAAATAAATCTGCGCTGCGATTCCAAAGAATCATAGGCTCTACTTTTTCAGATTAAACTATTTTTTTTAATGTACGGATCTCAAAACAACTGATTTTTATGTACGAATCTCAAAACAAATAAATAGTTTGATTTGAACAAGCAGAACCTGCAATTCCAAAAAATCACAGCAGATTTGTTTCCACCTTTTATATATAAAAAAAGACCAACTCCTCTTTATTCTCTGTTTCATATACGAGAAAAGAAAACAGAGCAAGTCCTTTTCTTGCTTCCACAGAAATTAATCAATTTGATTGATTTTTCATTTTGTCTCTGATTCGATTAATTCTGATCTATACTGGATATTGCGGAGTTATCGTCAGTTATTTCGATGGCGTGCCTAGAAATTGACTACTCCAGATTATTTTTTCCAGAAAATTCTAATTTTCTCACTCTAGTATTTGTAATTGTATGGTCAAGTTAAGATCTCATTAGTTATTAACTGCTTGTTGCAACAAAATGTTATGTGGATGTAGATATCCCGCGTGGTTATTCAAGACAACTAATTCCACCAGTTGCAGCATATCCAAGAAGAAATCTGAGATCGTTGAGATCAAGTATTGGCAATTTGATACCTTAGTAGGGGGTTTTGGTACAAAAACTAATACTCGGTACAAGGTGAAGTGCGAAATTTTAGGAACTATAGAGTAAAATTGTTCACTTGTTTTAATTTGATTAAAGGGCACATGCAAAAGTTTGACATGTCAAGTTATAGTTAATCAGATTAGAAATTGGTAGAATGGTATTCTTACATTTATAGTATGTCTCATCTTTTGGGCCCTTGCGTTGTACAATTATACTAAGTTTAAATGCATATGTTTTGCTTGTTGCTACTTTTTTTGGGATAAATTGTTAGTTTTTATAAAACATTCTTTATATTATACATATATTGTTTGATTATGTTGAATATTGGATGAATTGGATGTATCATTGAATATGTATGTTGAATTTGAAATATTATTTTCTGTTTGTTAAATGTTGAATGAATATGATTGATTATTTTTTGTATGCTGTGATGTTGAATAATTATTCAATTATGGATGTGTAATTGTATGTTTCATTGCTAGCAAATATGGATGCTAGCCAATTATAAATTGTAAAAAGCATAAAATATACATGGTTTAAAATAATAATCAGTGTATGGTTAAGAAAATAATACAGGGTGTCTTTTATCAACCGTATACATAACCCTTTTTATTATACACAGTTACTTCGACCGTGTAGAAAATACTATTTTCAGCATTTTTTTGGAGACCTGACACGTGCGGCCCATTTCTATTAACCTTGTATGTTAGTCTTATACATACATGGTTCGGTAACCGTGTACAAAGTACCCCCTATTCATACATGACGCTCGCCGGTCGTGTAACCGTGTGTCATTAGCTTTTCAGACCGTGTACGTATGGTCGCATTTTTTTGTACTAATGTACATCGATATGAACCGTTTAGATTAATCATTTGAAACCAATTCAATTATTTAATTTGAAGTTACATTAAGCAAGAGACTTAAATTATTTTGAAGTTATGATATATATAGCACACACCTCTAGAGAAATCTAACTATTTTATGATGTATTTGGAAAAAGAAGAAGCAAAAATACAGGTCCTAGAAACAACCCGCGCGCACATGAATATGCATGTTTCAACACTAGAATATAAGATCTTCATTTCAGTCTTCTACCAATACACAAATCGGCCCATGGTATGGCGGCTGAAGACTTTTTTCTTGAAAATAACTTTGAAATATACAAACATACTTGAAGTTGAATATAAAAACATGACACGCATATTTTATTTCAGTGAAGAATGTACTTGTGTGCATTTAAGTGCATTCCACCGGCAACCTCTATCATCTCCTACATCTCTCTCTCTCTCTCTCTCTCTCCCCCTTTGTTTCTCTTAATATGAGTAACACCAAAAACATGTTTCACCATTTAACTCGTTTCCTTCTCGGCACAGCCGTGGCGCTTGTTTGCGTGCTGTTTTATCAGTCGATTAGTGGTGGCGGTAAATATGAAATATCTGTTGAGGCATTTGCATTGAGCAATGCAACTCAAGCAATTAGTAATAATGGCGCAAGTGGAAATGAGGTTACTTCGTTTGATGAGAAAAGTATGTTGCTATCAAGAGAAGATCAGGTGGATCAAACAATGTCAAATGATACTATTCAAAAGGTATGTGATGGTGCTGCATTACATTGTGTGATTTTTTTTAATATATTACATCCTTTAAAAGGGTTCTTTCTGATAAGAAAATTTACATCTTCAAGAGTTCAATTTTACTCTTCAATTAGTATAAATAACCCATCATAATTATACTGAATAATAATTTTGATCCTAAGTACTATATATCTCATAAATAGAACTAATTATTTACAATTCAATTTTTTTAGAACACAACTTTATTTTTTTACCACAATTAATTACAAGAGTAATTAATTACTAAAATCGTAACCTAGTGAAAATAGAAAAAAAAAATTATATGAAATTACTTTATTTTTTACCACAATTATTTCAAGAGATTTGTTTTGGTTTGATTTTTTTTGTTAAATCAAATCTCATAGGATATTAAATTAAGAAAAACAATGTAGAAAGTTATTATAAATTACAAGAGAAATGACTAAAATCATAACCTAGTTAAATTAGAAAATAACAATTTGATATTCCTATAAAATTATTGTTTATGTGACTTGTGCTTGTTTTTTTATTCACCAATTAATAATTCATATCATAGTACATGTCGAAGTTTGTGCATTAAAGAAAAAATATGAAGAGATCTAGTTATGTGTTTGACTTGTCACCCATTGAGGAGAGAGGATCGAGGGAGAAAATAGCAAACATGAGAAAAAAAAAATAACAAGGACTTAAATAAAGATTAATAAATAACAAGTTTGACAGGAAATGAAAAAAAAAAAAAAAAAAGGGTGACAGAGGAATGCCAAAACAGAGACGACCTTGACCAGACCCAAATTTTAGATTTACAATTCCTTTTTAAGAAGGGGGCCGGAGGATTTTGGCGTAAAAATATTGACGGAGTTAAATTTAAAATTAAAAATTATATGGTTGGTGCACTGTGTGTATAAGGTCAAATTAGCTCTGTTACTACTATATTTATCCAGATTTTTAGCAGACATTAAATGGAAATTTGACCGATTTCGATTAAAACCGTTCAATCTGCATTGAAGTTCATATGAGTATATTAAATTTGCACTAATTTCAACTGTTTCATAAATTTAAACTCTGTTAAAATCTTGACATAGATAGAACGACTTAAATTGAGCATCACACTAAATGTGATGTCCATCAAAACCCTTCATCTCCCTTTAAGAAAAAACAAAATAAAAGATTGATATTCAAAGTTGAATGAGTCTAAGGCACTATGCATAACACACAGATTAATTTAAAAAAATTAAATTTTACAAAATTGATACTCTACATACTAAATTTTTTAGGTTTATTTACTATTTTTCAGATAAGTAAAAAATCACTATTTTTAATGGTCTAAAATATTTAGATCAAGTCAATTTTTTATCTATTTGAAAAAAATAGTTAAAAATACTAAAAAAAATGTAAAATTTAATTAAATGACATTTTCATATGGAGGTAATATTAAACGAGTTAGATCGCTTGTTTAAATTTTGAAAATAAAAATATTAATTCATTGTACAGACCAATATACGCTATGCATAGTATCATAGCCTCAATCTTCAAAGTTCCCTTAACATCTATTATCGATGTCCGAAAATATGTCCAATGTTAAATCTAAACTACTCAATTTGCATCCAAATTCATGTGATCAGATTTAAATTTGTATTAATCTTAATTATCTTGTAAATCTATGCTGTACTTACAAACTGCAACACAAATCGAACGACTTAAACTGAGTATCGGACTGAATCTGATGTCCATCATAATTCACAATCCCTCATCTCTCTTTTAGGGCCTGTTTAGCAGGTCATTAGGAATGAGCTGCCGGGCACGGAAATTGAACTAAAAATTACTGTTCATGTGGGAAAAAAAATTCATTTGAACTGTTTACGTGGGAAAAAAAATTCAGTTAAACTAAAAATTATTGTTTACGTGGAAAAAAAATTAAGTGAGAAAAAGAAAGACTCTTTTTTCAAAAGAAAAAAAAAAGAGAAAAAAAGGAAAGATTCATATTCAAAATTTTCTTGACATCGATCTACTAACTTCCCTAAGAATAAAAATCACATTATTAGTACGCAACTCAATGTGAATTTTGTTTCTCTTTTTTAACCTCTAGATCCACGCCTTGTTGAATTAATGAATTTATTCCACACTTTGACTTTTGCATTTCAACTTTGTGCATTATTACGCTACGTACGAAGCATGGACTTGTACCATGTAATTACATTAATTAATTATTTTGATTCTTTTTCGGTGTGTATTTAATACAAAGAGAGCGTGGTTTCTCGTCTGTATTTTGTTTACTTCTTTTTGCCCCCTTTTCAATCTGGCAGCCAAAATTAATATTGCGCTATTGCCTAGTGGTGTATTGGTGTTAATTCCTCAATGCAACATTTGACTATAAGAAAAAAAATATTATTACCTTGTGTTGTTCCTTTACTAATATCAATTTTTAATAATTTCCTACGTATTAAATCTCGAATTCCATGGACGCGCCTTCTCTTTCCGGATTCTTTTTTTTTTTTTTCCGGTTTAAATTGAGAGTAGGTCCGATGCCCATCAGACCTATTTTTTTTTATGGGTGAAATGACCATCAGATATGCATTAAGATTCGTGCGAACTCATTAAAATCCGTACAAGTATTTTTCAGTTTTCTTGCATACAAATATCAATGATAATCGTACACTGTTAGAGCTAATTGAATCTAAAAGTAGGTCGGATGCCCATCAGACCTACTCCTATCTCTTCCAGTTTTCCCTAAGCATTTGAAATATTTCTGTTAATCCAAGTATGTACACTATGATGTGGCGGGTTGGGTGTTAGTGTATTTTTGGGTAAATAATGATCCGCTTTTCAATCCGAACAGTAACCTGTGTTTGCCGCACGGGATCTACCGTGCAAATTTCTGTGTGGTCTCTTTATTATCCAATGCGACAATGATTAACACCAGTGTTGTAAAATGCGGTTCATGCGGCCGCATATGTGTATGCAGTCCGATTCCGTATAAAAATTTTCATGCAGTCTCAAATATGCAGTTCCGAATATGCAGCCGCATATTGGACCGCATATATCTGCATATTGGTCCGTATATATGCGAATTATTGTTTGAATGGTTTTAATAGGAATATATTGCATGTTTTGAGTAGAAATAAATTAATATATAGTTTAAAATCTGCATATATAAGTCCGCATAAAATTTCGCATATGCAGTATGCAGTGATCTTCTGTATGCATGAACAAAGCTGCATTTTACAACATTGGTTGACACTTAACAGAGGCGCTCTAACATTCCGCTTGAATCTTGATTTTGCTTAGGAGCCCTTGTGACTTTTATTAATTGAAGATACTTCTCAACAGCAGATGATTATAATTGTGTTGATGTTTATATCCTCTACTTCAAATTTCAGATTACACAAAAATTAGTTAATAAACAAATCATAAGTAGGCTCAAGATGAATACTTCGAATGTGGACTGAAAAAATAATTTGCTTCTTACAGAGCATTTTTACCAAGGAATTTTGCATAAGACGTGCTTTCAAGAAAACCCTGGGCCCATTTCAAAAAATAAACATAAAAAGGACTTCAAGTTTTAAAATTAAAACGGTGGACTAAATGCAGTGGCACAAGATATCGTCTCTCCAAAAAAAAATTTCAGAAAGAAGCATGTTCAGTTCTCAAAAATAACATCTAAACGTTAAAAGATGTTGTACCGTGATATTTTAATAATAAAAAAAAATCAAATTTAAATAAATTCTCTATTTTTGCATTTTTTAAAAAAAATCCATACTAGAGAATTTAAATATTCTCGAAACATAGCATATACACAACCTGTGTTTGCATTTTTCTCCGAGGAGGTTGCGTTTCTCCTCGAAGAAAAACGCAAGTGCATGTTGCATTCATGCTATGTTTTGATCTTTTTTTCAATTATGTGTTATGGATTTGTTGTATTTTTTGGAAAATGCAAAAATTAAAACAAATAGGAAGAAATCTCCGTTATACAAATCAGACGTTATTCAAATTTGCTTGAAATTATCAAATGAATCATGAAGTCGTGTAAATTAATAAACATTTCATCAATTGTTTAATTATCTCAGGCAGCCTTCTCAGATTTGCTCCCCTTACTACAAAGAGTAGCCACCGCCGACAAGACAGTGATAATCACGTCAGTAAACGAGGCATGGGCCAAGCCGAATTCACTTCTCGACATCTTCCTCGAGGGGTTTCGCATAGGTGAAGACATAGAACATCTCTTGGACCATGTCATTGTGGTAACACTAGACCCGAATGCATTGAACCATTGCAAGGCGGTGCACCCGCATTGCTACCTTTTGACGGTCGATGGGATGAATTTTACGGCTGAGAAGGTGTTCATGAGCAACGACTACATCGATTTGGTTTGGACCAAGGTGAAGCTCCAGAGACGCATTCTTGAGCTGGGCTACAATTTTCTTTTCACAGTGAGTTCATTTCTTTATTTCATGCTTCATAATTTTGCATTATTTTGAGATAAGGATATTGACAGTGCTTATTTAACTTCATGTCACACACAAATAAGCGCTATTAATATCTTTACCCTTATTTTGATGTGATAATATATTATAATTATTTCTAAAACCTTTGAGACAGTTTGAGTACTTGCAAGCGTGCCTCCTCTGCTTTTCACAAAAAATTACATGTAAATAAAGAAACTTGCAGTATTAATTCTTTTTTGCATAAGTTTGCTAAGATTTTATCATTGTCTAAAATCTTTACAGAATGAGATATATCACTTGTTAACCCCTTGGTGCATGAAATTAGTTAAACAGAGAGACCTCTATCACCGTAACAAAATTAATGTAGGTATAACATGATATCATTATGGCAAATAGGCTTTAGTCTATATATGATCTATAATTACTCTTCAGCATTATTTCATAATTAAGGAAGCCCTATGATATATTAAAAATACAGCTAATTTAACCATTTATAGGAAAAAAAAAAGAAAAAAAAAAGGACATCATTCAGCTTTAATTTGATTTTTTTTTTTTTTGACAATTTCCTTAATTTTTTTAAAATAAGCCCTAAGAGATACTGAAATTAAATTCAAGTAAATTAAACCCCCATTGTATTACTTATAATTTCTTATATATCAATAATCTTTCTCAATTGTAGGATGTTGACATTTTATGGCTGAGAAATCCATTCAAGCACATCACAGTCTATGCAGACTTAACGGCATCCTCAGATATGTATCTCGGCGATCCCGATAATATCGACAATTTTCCGAACACAGGTTTCATCTACGTAAAATCAACCAAAAAGACAATTGAAATGATGGATTATTGGATCAATGCCCGCGAAAAGAACCCGGGTCATCACGAGCAAAACGTGTTCAACATCATAAAGGCCGACCTAGTCAACATGCTCAGAGTAAAGGTGCGATATATCGACACGACGTATTGCGGTGGATTCTGTAATCATGGAAACGATTTGAACAAGATCTGCACAATGCATTCAAACTGTTGTGTTGGTTTGTATGCTAAGCTTCATGATCTGAGAAAGATAATTGATGATTGGAAGTTTTACATGGCACTGTCTATGGAAGAGAGAATCAAAGGAAATTTCACATGGACAGTTCCAGGGCTGTGCATGCACTGAGAAAATAAAAGTTTATAATTTCAATTTGGAAATCAAGCTTCTGGTTGTTTTTATTTCTTAGGTAAAGATGAGGTCAAGTTTAGGTGGGATAAAATATTAACAGGGGTAATTTGACTTGATGCAGCGAGTAAATAATAGAGTTAAAATGAAAAAAAATATTTCACATTTGTGCTGCATCAAGTCAAATCAGCATTGTCAATATAAAGTTTCACTATATGATGATCTCTATATATACTTTTGTTGATATTTTTTTTGACGAGGGTTCAAATGCCTCCATTTCTTGTGCCTCCATCATACCTCTATTTTTAAAAACATTAATAACTCAAAATTTAAAACTTAAATGTCAAAATAAAACTGTTGGATATAATCTACATCATTTATCTATGCACGTGTAAAAAATTATGACATTTCAATTTTGTTTTGGTTGTCATCAAGGACTTGTAAAAAACGTACTAATGTGGATAATTTATAGACGTTGATTTTCTAACTTATTGATTTACATAAAAACAAAATAGAAATGTGATCATTTTTTATGAACATACAAAGAAAATAACATAGATCACATCTAACGGTTTTATTTTGACTTTTAACTTTTAAATTTTGAGTTATTAAAGTTTTTAAAAATAGAGGTATGGTCCGTATGGTGGAGGCATAAAAAATAGAGGCATTTGAACTCTCCTTTTTTTTTTTTCCTTTTATAATTTTGTGCGTCTCATTTCATTGGAATTTGAAGAATTTGTTATGACTCCCAATTAATCGAAGTTAAGTGTTTCATGTACTGTTGAAAATTCGGTTGCTTGCCCGCGCATGCTCGATCATTCGTACAGTGCCATAGAGCCCATGGGTAATTTGTCTCTTGCTTCGTTTTTCTTTATTTTTTTATGTTTCTTCTCGGAAAGTTTTATAAATTTTGGTCTTACCAGTGATTATAAAGAACCACTCATATCAGGAACAAGAGTTCACAGAATGATTTTCTTTCTTCTGATGAAACCGCAGCTTTTGGAGTTTTACAAATAAAAAACATCATCTGAAATAAAGGAGTTTTTTTTTATAAACCATAATTAAAAAAAAAAAAAGTTCGGATTTCAGCATGATTAGCCGAGTTTTTACAAAAACCATAAGAAACGGACTATCAAACCGTTCCCTATATCCTCCAGAACGGACTGCCAAACCGTTTTTGACTTTTTTCAGTTTTATTTTCCAGAACGGGTTGCCAAACCGTTCACTACAGTAACTTTTTTTTTTTTTTTTTTACAGATTGTTTATAAAATAAATCAGATATTTTGTTTGATTTTGCATATTAACAATAAGATTAATTGAACAATTAGAATATATTTTTTTTGTGTATTTTGACCATTTTATCATTTTATCAAATCAATGGATTTATTTTCTATATAAAAAAAAATCAATAAATATATAAAAATCAATGGATTGGTTTTCAAATGTACGTATTATTTTTTTAAAATTTACTTTTTTATATTTTAAAAACAAAAAAATTTAATTATTTAATTGTTATTTTTATTAAAGCTCTTTTTAATTTAAAAAGTACTTATTTTTTTGTAAAAATATAAAATAAGTGTTTTATTTATGAAAAAATATGTTAGTATTCTAATTGGTCGATTTTTTAAAATAATGATATATTGGTCTACTACATGGAGGATTTAGAAGTTTCTATAACCATAAGTTTTGAAAAAAAAATTAAAATAGAGTCGATTTTTGCCATAAAAGATGTTAGATTATGGAAAATATGTCCATTAATCATTCAGAGACATTATTTCTTAGAAAAAAGTATCCAGAGATACAAATTTTTAGTATTGTTATTGTAATTCACCTTTATACTTTTTTTTAATTTTCTTCACGAAAATATTTATTGATTTTTTTTATATAAAAAATCAATTAATTGATTTGTTAAAATGATAAAATGGTCAAAATACACAAAAAAAAAAATATATTCTAATTGTTCCATTAATTTTATTGTTAATATACAAAATTAAACAAAATATCTGATTTATTTTATAAACAATCTGTAAAAAAAAAAAAAAAGTTACTGTAGAGAACGGTTTGGCAACCCGTTATGGAGGGTAAAAGTCAAGAACGGTTTGGCAGTCCGTTTTTTATGGTTTTTGTAAAAACTCAGCTAATCATGATGAAATCCGAACCTTTTTTTTTTTTAATTATGGTTTATAAAAAAAATTCGAAATAAAGAGCAGTTCTGACAAGTAAGAAAGATGATTGAGACCTTTTAATTAATTAAAAATGTGATTGATATAATGCCCTGACACCGTAAATTTTGGACTTCGATTATTAAATAATTCAGTTTAAACTATTTAAATTCGTTCGTTTGAATTTAATTTAATAATTTTTGTAAAACTAAAAACATAGTTTATTATTTATATCTTACGATTTTTAGAATTAAGCTAATTATTATAAATAAATGTCAACCCAATTATTTATATGTCATTATTCACCGCAATCTTTGTTCTTTACAAATTTATTTCTGTAATTATCTAAATAAAGTTTCAAACCATTCTAATTTCTAGGATGGACTTTTTATTTGAGTTAGCACGGTGCAATTTTGGTAATTTAAGCTTTGAAAAAGATTCAAAAAAAATAGCGAACAATTTGGATGGAGTAAACGAGTCCGTATCTTCCGATTTTTTTTTTATTAATACCAAAAAAATAACAAATATGTCCTCGGTGTATTAAAAATATTAAAAACACTCTAACCGTCTAAATGCAATTTTTGATATTTATTCATCCCTACTAATTGCAATACAAAAATAACAACATTATTAGCGAGTTACCAAACATGCATGACACAGTGATCTGTATAAGTGGGCGAGCACGGTTTCACCCTAGTTCCACTGTCGGGTGCGGAACCGGGATGAAAATTTGGGGGGGGCGCCGAAAGACGAAAGAACAACCGCAAATATAAAAATTATTGATTTTATGGGAGGTGCCACGGGTCCTAATCCTTCCATATACATACTGTAACTACTGATTTATGGGGGGTGCCTGCCCCCCCTTGCACCCCCCTAGTTTCGCCACTGTCCACTGCGATGGCATTTCAAAGTCCCTAAGGTGAGTGAAGAACATAATCAGGACTGAGATGCCACTGGAATCTACTAACATGATGCTCCCACATAAGTCCAGCACGTACACCCTAACATACCTACAACTAAAAAAAATCAACATAAATAATTGTTTTATTTTTGTATGTTCAAAACTAATTTTAATTGAATGCATTATGTCGTTATCTCTTGACATGGTCCTCGTCGGTGGTATTGGGGGTAATGAGATTATGGAAGGATGAGTGCAGTGCCTTTAGACTGATGCAATACTCGAAATGCCGGATCTCCCTCTCCTCCCCTTCTTCTTCTTCTTCTTCTTCTTCTTCATTGCCTCTAGCTCGGTCCCCAACAGATCATGTATCATCCTTGTTAAATCAGGATGATCTGAGACACCACTTACTGAATCTCCATCGATCAGCAAATCCCATAAGGCGCTCACATCCGCTAGGGTCACTGTCATCTCTCCAACTAGAAGATGAAACAAATGAGTCTCCAGTTGCCATCTCTCCGCTAGACCGCACATGAGCGCCTGATTGATCCGAGATGGTTGAGGCATGGTAGCTAGCTGGTATAAGCCGAGATTAATGATGCACCGCTCCATTAATGGGTGTTTGACGTCCGGTATATCCGGAGTGCAATGCCGCACCATCATCATGCTCTCGTCCTGTATTTATCAATGATTGAAGTCGATGTGAATGAATAACTATATGTTTGTTTAAAACGTCATATTTACATTTCTTAAAATAACACAACATACATCCATGGATGCTAGTGAGACACAGTGCTTAATATATAGAGTCCACAGGAGATGACTGAACGTGTCTAGAGCATGAGTGGTTGCTGCAGCGGCAGCCTCTGCATTGAAACCCTCTGAGCTGGGACCCTCCGCACTAGGACTAAGATCAGCAAGAGCGTGCGAACTCTCCCCTGTCTCCAGCGTATTTCATGATCATCCTCATTGAAGTCTAGCCATACTAAATTTCAAAAATATCAAGTTACTACAACAATTGTCAATTGATGGAAGAATTGCTTTATTTTTACAATTTACAATATTTAATTATATTATTGCTAAGTAAACTTAAAAAAATAATAAAAAAATTAAACAATTAATAAATAGTTTCCAAATATACTCTAACAATTTCTAATAATTTCTATCCTAATTTCAATCACACAAATTCCTAACAATTCCAATCAATTCATAAAACATAATTTCACTCACTCAAATTCCTAACAATTCCAATCAATTTATAAAACCTAATTTCAATCACTCAAATTTCCAACAATTTCAATCAATTTATAGAACCTAATTTCAATCAAGTTCTAAAACCTAATTTCAATCTCTCAAATTTCTAACAATTTTTAGGAGGGCATATCCTCTGAGATATCTCATATATTGCATGACGGGAATAGCGCGGGGCCAATATTAATTGAGCTTTGAGATTCGAGCAGAACGTATTTGAACGGTTGAGATTTTCCAAAAAGTCACGCAAAATATGAGATGTCTTAGAGGGTGTGTATTCTTTGAGTACCCAACTCAGAATTCATATTACGCGAGTCAACTCAAATTTTTTAGTTTAGATCGGACCGTTCGATTTGATTTGGCACGAATATTAAAGGGTCCTGTACTCTGTGCATTCTACCTTAGGCCCGGATTGATCTTAACTCCAATCAGACGGCCCAAATATAAACTCAAAATTAGAGTTACTCCAGAGGATTCGGACTGCTCCATTCATGTCCTTAATTTGCGTGCTTACATAACACAAGCAAACGAGACACACTTGTTTGCTTGCTCAAAAGCGCTCTGTCTCTCTCACGCAAACGCACACAGACAAGAATTCAAGAAAGCAGTAAAGCGCCATGAGATCACGCTCTTTTCTTCTAGGAGGAGCACTTGCGCTCGTGTGTTTACTGCTGTACACGTCATCAGACCTGCCAGAGAGCTCGAGAAAACAAAAGGAGAGCTTGAGAGAAGCGACTAGAAAGGTAGCCTCTAGTCAGCATGCCTTGTTCATTGATAGAACCACGGAGCAGTTTACTGATGGCATCAATGGTGAGATTGATGAAAGGGAAAAGGAGATTGTTCCCATCAAATCGAGAAATAATGGAACTACAAAGGGTTTCAAAAGAGAGCGAAAAGGATTTGATGAGAACATAAGAGAGATTGCAACTGTTCATGAGGTAGGTACTCTCTCTCTTTCGTCTTTCCTTCTCGATTTGGGAAAAGTCTTGCAATTTTCTCTATTGACTGTTGAGAGTGTAAAATTGCTTCAGAATGTCAGAGTCACTGGAATTAATTTCACTTAATTTCTAAAAATGATTGTTAACTTGTGCTGGCCGAAGCAACAAATTTTGACGCAATTTTGGTCCCGAATTTCAATTCCGCTAGCAACGGATCTCGAAAACAGTTTAATGGAATAGAAAACAAAAAGTACTAAGTAACAAAACAAGAATTAAATCTCTCTCAAGAAAATATATTGATCCAAAAATTAATTTTCTCTTACAAAAGTTCTTTTTTTATAGTCTACAAAAAACAATTAATTTAGCAATATAGAAAATGACTACTTAGAAAATATAAACTTAAAAATAAACAAAAGACCATCTAGAAAATATAAATATATATAAAAAAAAAATATCATCTAGAAAATATAAATAATTTTTAAGATTTTTTAGAAAATGTAAATGTTCAATTCTCAAAATACGTTCTCCTTAAATAGCAGTCACACGTTTCTCAAAGCGAATCTGAATCCGAATCTGAGTCTGACTCGAGTTGAATCTCATCAAATTTATATAATTTTTGAGTTATACTTCACATTTTCAAACTCACAGTTAAACTAGTTAAGCCTAAACCAAATTGGTTTTAAAATAGTGCTCATTCCGAATGTATGCTTTGAAATTTGGAAGTACGTGCTTAGACCGACACTATGATTGATATCGGTTATTCTCTGTCAATGGGGACCACCAAAAAGTGTAGATTTTCTCAAATGGTCCTCGTAATTATTAATAAACAATGTACGATAGGAATCTGTGTCTCTGCCAATGGGGACCACTACGAAGTGAATACTTTCTAAAATGGTTCTCCAAATTATTCAGATTAAATAATGTATAGGAAGTTAGGAACCGGTTTGTGACGTTTGTCTCGGTCAATGGGGACCACAACAATGTTAAAACTTTCTAAAATAGTCCTCCAAATTATTAATAATTTAAAATTAAATTATGTACGATAGGAATCTGTTTCTCTGTTAATTAAACCACAACAAAGTGAAGACTTTCCTAAAATGGACCTCCAAATTATTCAGATTAAACAATGTACAATAGGAATCTGTTTCTCTGTCAATGGGGACCACTAGGAAGTGAAGACTTTCTAAAAATGGTCCTCCAAATTATTCAGATTAGACAATGCATACTAGGACTTGGTTCGTCACTGTCAATGGGGGACCACTACGAAGTGAAGACTTCCTGAAATGGTTCTTTAAATATTTAGATTAAACAATTTAGTTTCTTGATACTATGCATAAGATAAATGATATATATATCCTAACACTTGTTGATCATTTTAATTAGAATTCACTGCACTTTATATATCTCTTGATGATGGCACAATATTTGTCAAAGAGCAATTGATCAAAGTAAATCATTCCGGACAAAAGAAAAGGCAAAATATTTGAACTTTAGAAACTCACCCATTTTCTGTAAAATATTTTTTACTGAAAAAAAAAACTGTCCAATAACAGGATCAAGATCTCTCTGAGTTGCTTAAAAGAGCAGCAACACCTGATAAAACCATAATAATGACCGCAATAAACGAAGCATGGGCAGCACCAGGCTCTCTCCTCGACCTCTTTTTTGCGAGTTTTCACCATGGCGAAGGGATCTTACACTTGTTGAACCACCTGATTATTGTTGCAATGGATCAGAAGGCATTTGAAAGATGCAAGTCTTTGCATCCACACTGCTACTTCCTCAAAGTAGAAGGTTTGAATTTTGCCTCGGAGCAATCGTACATGAAAGGAGATTATCTTGAAATGATGTGGAGGAGGAATCGGTTCCAGCAGAGTGTCCTAGAGCTAGGATATAACTTCCTTTTCACGGTAAGCCTTAATTTTTGTAGTCATGGTGCAATATTTCTGCTATATTTGGTTTTCGTGTATCAATACTTTGCAGGTGCGTTTGGGTGGGTGAAGAATAGCTACTATTCTGGATTAGCACTATTCCGAGCTACTAATCTACGTTTGGGTGTGTTTGGATTAGCGAATAGCCACTATTCTTTGTTTGTTTTTTGTGGAATTGTTCACTATTCTACTAATCCTTACAAATGTTGGAATAGTTACTATTCTCAAATTAAAATAGCTAATATCATTGCACTATTCTTGATTCATCCAAACGCACCCTACGTGATTAGACCTAAATAAGCTTGAACATACTGAAAGTGGTTAGGAATTTGGCCCCAATAGCTGCCCTGAATCTTATTTGCATCAATAGTGACTCCATATTTTTGTATACTTGGAAAGAATATCAAACTTCAAAGTTCCTTGGAAGATGATTTTTTTTTTTTGGCAAAAATAGGGCTCATGGCCCCATTTCATTGATAGAAAAGATGATTTTTTTTAATTTTGTGATAATTGTTACTTAAAGAACATACATAATTGTAAGATGGCTATTTTCTGAATGTAATCAAGAATCAATTTTTGATAAATTTAAATTGGCAATAACAGGATGTTGACATAGTCTGGTTCCGCAATCCCTTTCCACACCTCTCACAAGCAGCACATCTAATCATGTCAACCGATTTCTTTGTGGGCGACCCAAACTCGTTAGGTAACTACCCAAACGGAGGCCTACTCTATGTCAAATCAGGCCAAAACACAATCGAATTCTACAAAAATTGGCAGATGTCAAGGGAACAATTTCCCGGTAAACACGAACAGTACACATTTGACAAGTTGAAAGGAGAGCTCTCTGCTCGTCTTGGAGTGAAGATACAGTTCTTGGACACAGCCTACTTTGGTGGTTTTTGCCAACATGGCAAGGATTTGAACAAGATTTGTAGTATGCATGCGAACTGTTGTATTGGGCTCGAGAACAAGCTCTATGATTTAAGAAATGTGCTCGAGGATTGGAAGAAATACAAAGCTAGAATGAAAGAAGGGAATTTTGGGTATTTATCTTGGAGAATTCCTGGTAGATGCATTCATTGAGCAACAACACACACTGTTCTTCTCATCCTTTAGTCTTCAAATACTTTTAATGTATTTATTATTTCTTATTTACCTACGATTTTTTTTTTTTTGGAAATATAGGAGGCCTGTTTTTTTAATGGACAGACACTTTTGTATAAATATTGAATTGGATATGCTCCGTTTATGTTTGCTTTCAGCTTACTCATAAAGTCACAAGTCAATACTGGGCCACTGACTGTTGTTTCTTTTTCTTTTTTAGCTTGTTACTCGATTCTCACTGTCATCGTATAATACTAAACTATTTTGACTTTAATTTTAGTCTAAATTATATTATTGTGTTTATTTTATACTAGTTCTGCAATAAGCACAGATCACATTGTCAAATAATTACTTAAGCGCCCCAAGAAAAGAGAATCATGAACAAAGCATCTACTCCAAATTACTTGTTAAAGAGACTGAAAATGATCCTACATTTTTTAATTGTTTAGGGTTTAGGGTTTAGTAAATAGAGCAATAAATTTCAATAATTTGTGTAGAAAGACAAATATATGATAGACAAAGAAATTAAGAAGGATATACGGTAGATATTTAATTTCAATGAGATTTATTGGAAATGACATATCAATGAGAGCAATAAATTTTCATGATTATGCGAAGGATATACAAGACAAATATTGAAGGATATATTCAGAGCAATAAATTTTATTCAAAAAATTAATATGCAATGTGGTTACTGGCGTGACATTTGTTGGTTTGATTGTATGCAAAATTGTATTTTCATAGTTATTAACATTTGTTTTATCGGATCGGGTTCGGTTATAGTCGGATAACTAAATCAAACCCATATCCTATCCATTACAATATCGGTTCCGGATTGGATATTAAATTATTAATTTTGTAACCGTACTCATAATTTAACCGGTTTTATTCTGTAAACCATACTCTATCCAAATTAACCGGATCCGGTAGAACAAATCTAGTTTGGTTCCAAATCGGATCCAGGTAATCAGATAAAAGTAGCACCTCTATCTGATTCCTATTCTGACAGGCGCTGCTGGTCACACCATTTCTATGTACCAAAACCACCGCTGGTATGAAGAAAAGGGGACTGCTAACTACAGCTTGAATAGTGATATCAAAACTTATCATCTAGGTCTTTCCTTTTTTCTAGTTTTTCTTTGTTTTAGATTTATTTTCAGTTTCAGTCTCTTTTTCTACTTAATAGCTCAACTGTTTTGAGTATTTCATATTTCCTGTTTTAAATTTTGCTTTTACCCTGTTGAGGATACAATCTTTTTAACCCCAATTTATGAATGAAATATAGGCATGATCCTTATTTTTTTCTCAAAAAATAAAAGTAAAAAAGTCGATGGGTTTTATGAAATTCAATACACTTTTCAAAATTGTTTAGGTACCACTGATGGCCAGCTGCCGCGGAGTGTATTCAATGAACATTGAACAAAATCCAGCTTAATACCTGACATTGTTCGATCGGCATCAAAATTCATACAAAACTAAAAGTATAAACTGTCATGTAAATCTAAAGTGGCCTGCAAATCTCTATGCTAACGCACCAGACAGACAAGAATTCAAATCCCCTCAGGTTACCTGATTGAGGACAATTAAAACGGACGGTACATTATCGTTCTTTTAACTTGACACGAATCGCAAAGCGCAAATAATACTGGTCCCCTGAGCTATCCCCGAATAGGCACCGGCTGAGAATATGAGTCAGGTAACCTGGGAGGATACGGTTCCGATAGACATTGAACCAGATCCATTGGACCCCTACACTCCTCTCTGATAGGAGTTTAGATCAGTAATCTAAATTTTCGTTTGGATCCGAACCATCGGATCTGTTTTGACAGGAATATTATAGAGGTATTGTGCATTTTACTTCGATTCAGACCGGATTACGGGATTCTAATCGATGTTCCGGATGCAAACTCAAAATTTGAGTTACTACAGTAGATCCGGACCCTCCGATATTGAAATTCACATCCAGTGCATTATCTTTTACGATTAGTAGATCCGGACCGTTCTGTTTAGCGTAAATGAGGCCCATCCTCTACGGTATCTGGGAGGATATTGGTCTCCGATATTGGGCGGAACCTAACGGACTCGCATCCTCTGCAGAGATTTTTCCTGCTGCGCTGTGCGGTTTTTTTAATCTGGACCTTTCGTTTTGATCGGACGGTCCAGATTTAATCTCCAGCCGCGCAATTTGATGGAGGGGCAGTATTAATTTTGCTTTGAGATTCGTTCTGTGATCTTATTTGATCCGTCCGATCAAAACGAACGGTCCAGATTAAAAGAACCGCACAACTCCGAAGGTAAAAACTCCGCAGAGGATGCCATTTCGGAACCCAAGTACCCAACCAACAGCACAGAATTCATATGACCTGCGTTAATGCATCGTTTGAGTTAAAATCCAACCCGTCCGTTACAAGTTAACACGATCTTAAAGAATACCCGATCAAACGGTCCAGAGTTAAACTTAGCGTTAATGCAGAGGATGAGGACCCGCAAGGGCTGATCAAGATCCATCCTTGTATCGCAGAGCATCGATGGCACAGATTACCTCTCCACTCTCTCTACTTCAATCCAGCGCGCTCGTCTGCGTCGTGCTGCTCTTCGTCTACTACTGCAAGAGAGAGGAGATATGCCGAAGAGGACGACGCACACCTACTCGAGCGAGGATGCGGCGAAGGATGGCCCCGAGTCGGAGCTCTTCGTCTACTACTGCAAGCACTGCTCCTCTCACGTCCTCATCTCCGGTCTGCTCTCTCTCTGTCTCTCGATTGATCGATCGAACTGGTTTTAGCATCAGTGTAGTGTGTTGGTTCAGGCTTCTTCTTTTTCCGAGTTGATTGGCGATTTGTTAATGATAAGGCAACAAATTAGCTTGCAATCGTTTCATTTGGCATCTATGAAACCTCAATTAACTAATAAAGAGCTAAAATGAGGATTGAGCTGTCCTGAATAAGCTTGGATTCGTACCAGAGCCCACTGGTTTCAGTGCAATGGGAATAGTTCTGTATTTGATCTTGTGTTAACTGATGATTTATTCATGCTAAGTCACCAGTTTGAGGTTAGAATTGCACTAATGAGGCGAAACCATCCTCCATTGAACAATCACAAGCAAACAAATAGTTAAAGAAATTCAATTAGGATCACCCTTAAGGCCTTGTACCCATGAAGTAGTCTTTGGGGTATCAATCGAACCAAATTTGTACTATTTAAATTTTTCGGGGTAATTGCATAAAGTACAGTTATAAAGTCAAATACACAACTTTACTCTATTAGGGGTATAGATCAAAAGGTAAAGTAATTAATTGCTCAGTACTGATTTGTTTTATCTGAAGATACGCAATTGCAGAAAATGCCAAAAAGGAAAACTGACAAGGCCTATGTTTTGGACAAGACAAAGCACCTTGCTAGGCTTCATACTAAGGAGGCCGGAAAAATCCTTCTTAAAAGGTAAATTTCAGACTCACCTATAAATGAATTTTATTTGTTGTAGAGGCAACAAAAATGTTGGTCATGCTGGGTTTGTGTCAGATCAAATCAGGTTATGGTCATTCTGGACTGAGTTGATGTTTGGGTGTGTTTGTCAGTTGTCAAGTTTGGTTCACACTGCATTTCGTATTAGGTTTTGGTTTTATCAAGTGTTTAGGTCTGGTCTAATTTTTTTTTTTTTTGGTTTAAACTTTAATTCTTCAATGCAGTTACCCAATTTCAAATCACTGAATGATGGTACACAAGTGGTTTGGTCATTGGTTTAGCCTAAATTATTTGATATCAACTTAGATTTGGATTTAAATTTATAGTTCATATTGCAGTTATAATTTCTTCATTTATTCTGATTATATGTGTTTGTGTTGTTGTAGAGGGGAAGGGAAGTTAGAAAAGCAGTTTAGAATGGCCTGTGTAGGTTGTGACTTGTTTGTTTGTTATCGGGCTGAAGAGGACTTGCAAAATGCTTCCTTTATTTATGTTGTAGATGGTGCACTAAGCTCAGTTGCAGCTGAAACGAACCCCCAGGTACAATTCATTATCTGAATTTGGATCAAAATATTGTTTTCAAATGCCAATTCAGCCCCAGTTAACCTGCAATTAGCCATTTGTTATGTGATTGAACCACCTTTAACTTAAATTGCCTTCATTTATTCTAGATTATGCAATTGCACCTCAATATGATGGAATTGTTAACCACACCTCAGGTCTTGTCTTAGGGAACAAAGGATAAAATGACACGAATTTTGACAAAGTAGCCCATATATTTTTAATATAAATATGTAACTATGTCCATGTGAATTAGTGTAACCTCAGAATGTAACATATCAGTTTGTTTTTCTTGATTTTAACTCAATTTGGCTTAGGAGGGAGAAAAGCCTCAAGATAGGTTAAAGGCAAAGTGGTCAATATTAAAAGGAATCACCTGATCATCATAATCAAAAGAACTGTTGAGTGCTAGTTGTAGAAATCTTAAGTGCTTGGTAGTTCTCATTGCAAATAGTAATTTAGTGTTAATATTGAGTGCTATTTGCAAATGAGATAAAATATTTTCTGTTATGCAGAAGAACCCTGTTTCAAATATAGTTCTTTTACTCAAGGATAGTGAAATATTTTGTAGGATGCGCCAGTACCACCATGCATATCTCAGCTTGATGGTGGGCTTGTTCAGGTAGCTATTGAAGTAGAAGACCGGTCCCAGCGCTCAGCTATTACAAGTATTTGTAATTTCATGTTATGTTTTAGTTATTTGCTTCTTTTCCCCAGTGAGTTTATAAACCTTTCCCTTGTAGGAGTAAATGCTGATGATGTAAGAGTGTCAGTAGCTGCTCCAGCTGCTCGAGGTGAAGCCAACAATGAACTTCTTGAATTCATGGGCAAGGTATGAATTTCTTTCTCTTATTTTGACCTTTTTGTTTCACTATTTATGGTAGACAGTAATTAGGGATGTAAAAAAGGTTGTGCGGTGACAGCACGACACCTGGTTGTACGAGTCGCGCGTGATCAGGACTATTAGATCTTTGATCTAATGGTGAATTTTGAATGAATGAACTTAAATTACAAAACTGTGACCAAAGATGACCGGTCACATTTGAACATGACACGTATGGTCACAACGTGCCTTGGTCACAGTGTGACTAACATGCCGTGACCGTCCATCCCAATTTGGTCATGGCACGGCACATATTTACATCCCTAATTGGTAATAGTTGTGAGCAATGCAAGACCAGGATCAAGAGATGCCAGAATATGTTCAACAATATCATTTCTACAGCTGATGGTTTTGATAATTTTTCATGTGAAATAGGTGTTGGGGCTAAGGTTGACCCAGATGACACTTCAGAGAGGATGGAACAATAAATCCAAGCTTCTAATTGTGAGTTTCACTTTTTTAGTCTTCAATAAACCATTTATATAATATCATTTTAGTTTAATTTCGAAGGTACAACTCTAATTGTTTGTACTGGTTCACAGATTGAAGACTTGACTGCAAGGCAGGTTTATGAGAAACTTCTAGAAGCTGTCCAACCTTAAAAGATCTAAACTCATAGAATTCTATAAGCTGCCCTAAAATGCATTTTTTTTTCCTTTTCCTTTTTCCTATTTATTGCATATTTTGAAATGAAATTCTGGTTGGTATCTGACTGCGTGAACTATGAGCAACTAGCTATTTGAAGCTCAATACTTGTAACTGCATATCTGCAAACGATGCAAATAATTCTTTTACATGCTTAAAACTTTTTTCATGGTTTTGTTTATTTCATAAATTTATGTTACAACATTTTTAATACATAATATCGGCGCTTGTACATGTCGCACATTGAAATCCAAGACGAAATAGTTATTCTCAAAGTTCCAAACGCATGTTTTCGTTTTAGGAAATGTGATGTCGAACAAAAGGGATACAAGCACATCTCAAACACAAAAAGGATATAAGCACATCTCTATATCAAATCAGTTGTTCCTGAAGTTCCGTATCAAACTGTTAGATGTGATCTCTATATTAAAATATGCTTGGAGACCAAATTTTACATTTTTTAGATTTTTTTTACTATTCATTAAGTTACATTAAAAAAATGCTGCTAAACAGTAAAACTAGAAGCCACTGTTGAATCAGTAATTTTCAAAGTGGCTTAACAAATAATAAAAAAATTTCAAAAAATGCAAAATTTGGTCTCCAAATACATTTTAATATAGATAACACATCTAACGGTTTGGATCGACGTTTTGGATTTCAAAAATTGAAAAACAACTTAATTGTACAGGACCTTAGAAACAACTCATTTGATATAAACACACGTTGCTACCATTCTTTCATGTCCGTTTGAAAAGCAAGCTAGAATTCTTATGGGTCAAAAACAAAAATAAGAGGCAATTACATGACTTCCAGAATTTAAAAGCCTGAGAAAAATGTACAGTAAGCTGTAATAATTTTAGCCATTGTTTGCACAAGTGGGATTTAAGCACATGCTGCTACCAATCTTTCATGTCCTTTTGAATAGTAATCTAGGTATTCTTATGGGTTAAAAAAACTAAAAAGAAGGAAATTACATGATTCTCAGAACCTATAGGTTGAGAAAAATGTCGAGAAAGCTGTAATATCAGCCCACTCAGGAAAGAGACTCTTCAATTCACTTGCGCTAGCAGTTAGGTACTGATCGAGTACTGCTAAGTCCACATTTAATGGCTCAGAAGTGTTCGCCTGTCCAAACAATACAATTATATATGTATGAACTCCATAGCAATTTAAGATATACACAGACCTGCACTGTACCACTATTTGGTTTATGTGTTTCTTGTTTCTTCATAAATTTCTGGTAAGTACTTTTCTCTCCCAAGTCAGAAAGCCTATACTCACTCCAACCAGCTGCATACAGTTATAGTTAAGAGAACGATAATCCTTTTGAAATAAATAAAAAGTACCTCCAGCCAAAAAGTCCAATTCTCGTGGCTCTTTCCACTAAGTCGGCAAATATATGATGGTGGCCCCCCACTTACTGCTTGAGGTTCTGTAAGATATTATATTTAAATTACAATAAATAAGATTACATGTCAAGCCCATTTTGTCCAGGGGTATAATAAACAAATAAACTTCATTCTCTTCCTGCCAAAATAAACAGAGCTCTCTATATGGGGTTTTTATGTATATATATGTAAGATGCAATTTTATGACTCACCTGGTAGGGTGCTATCAGCGAAAGACCAATTCGCCAATGGACCAGTTATGTTAATACTCGAACTCCAGATTTGTGATAGAGACCTACAGAAAAAATACACAGAAAAGTATAACGTGTGAGAAATTCTCACCTTGCTACTTCAATTTTCATGCAAGTATGAAATTACCTCGTAATAAATTTGGTTATTATAAGGTGCAAAATTAAATAATTACCCTAAGTAAAGTTCAAGATGAACACGACGTCGCCCATTTTCAGACAATGGTACTGTTTCAAGAATTGACAAACTAGGAAAGTCATTATAGTGCTCTAGAATTTCATCTGTTCTTGCAGGATATTTCAAGCTTCCAGTAAACAAGAAAGAGACCGGGTAGAGTGCCTACAAAAACCGAAACTAAAGTATTAGAATTATACATGTACAAAAATTAATAATTTCTGGTATCTCGCTAACAGAATGTTAAGTATTTTTTACTAAAAACACGAGGAAGTGAAGTACCAACCACAAACCTATTTGGAAAGGGCATTTTCGGTATTTCTAGAAGAGCAAATATGTACGGTGTCCAAAGTTAATTTAACCAAAAGACGGAACAAATAAAAAAAACAAATTGAACAGAAATGTGGGAAAACATATTGCCGGTCAATACTAAACAATTGGTACATAACCATACCATTATCGTATAGGTAAGGTACACATACCACCCAAGAGCTTCTGTCAGAGAGATATTCATCTTTAAAAGATAAAACTGAATTATTTAATAGCCATCTTGCTGCGTCAGGTGAGTTGTAGAAAAGAAAATTCAATCCATTTGAATCAACAACCGAAAAGCCATAACTTGACTCTACTATCTTGCTTGAATCTATGACACATAAATAAAAGCAATCTAGATTATAGTTCTTGAATTGCATATAAACCTCCTAAGTGATAAGTGAGCCTATGGGACTATGCATAGCGCAGATTGGTCCGTACTATGGATCAATATCTTCGTTTTTAAAGTTCAAATAGTTTATGTGAATCGTTCAACATGATCTCCATATGAAAATGTACTTGCAAACTAAATTTTACATTTTCAAGAATTTTTTTAGATATGTTGAAAACCACTACTTTTGAATGGTATAGAACTTTTATCAAGTGATTATCTACCTATCTAAAAAAAAATAGTAAATCAATTGTAAGAAATGTAAAAATTGATCTACAAGTACATTTTCATATGAAGATCATGTTGAATGGTTTAGATAGACTGTTTTGAACTTGGAAACAAAGATATTGATCCATACTGTGACCAATCTGCGCTATGCATAGTACTGTAGACACTCTGATCATTATTAGTAATTTAATTATGTTGAAGGACTTTAAGATGACCTGCAGTGACGAAGGATTGCTGAAGAACAACCCTTTTTGGTGCACTGGTACTATAAGGAAATAACTGAGATGCAAGAGCTAGGCCAACAACTGTGATCTGAAGTAAAAATTTTATAATTGATGACCTGGCTAACCATTGGCTGACAACTGGTAGTGTGGGGCCCACACACCAGCCTGTCACCAGCCCAACCACAGCTGCTACTACCACATCTGGCACAAAATATCCTGCAAAGTATATTGAAATTACATATTATTAATGTGATAATTCCCAGAAGTCATTACTGCTGACGGGCATTAACCTTATCTGTCAGGTCTTCTAGTTGGCTATTGCAAACTTGCAGTAGTGTTTTAACAGAGTACCAGAAAAAAAAATCTTCTTTTTTGACTAATTTGTTTTTTTTTCTTATTTTTGTTATTTTAGTCAACAAGGCCTCAATATTAGCCACCCACATAATGGAACCCTTCCTAAAGTTTATGAAAAATACAATGCCAGTTTGGTTACCAAGTACAGGTATGTCAAAAAGAAAAAGAGTAGGGTTCAAATGCCTCATGTCTTTCGTGCCTCATTCGTGCCTCACATCCTTATCTCCGTTTTCAAAGCCCAAACAATTGATCCGAACCGCTCAACATGATCTCCATATTAAAATGTGCTTGGAGGCCAAATGTTATATTTCTTGAAGATATGTACAAAATCACTGTTTTTCAAAAGATTCTGGACCATAAAACTATAAAACTTGGTCTCCAAACACATTGTAATATGGAGATCATGTTGAGCGGTTCGGATCGACTGTTTGGACTTTGAAAACAGAGATGAGGATGTGAGGCGTCTGAACCCTGCTCAAAGAAAAAATAATACAATAGAAAAAAAAAATGATACCATAAGGTTGTGGAAGGGAGCCCATCATACCCATCTTTTCTATCACAAACTGCGCCAAAAAACCTCCATAATACACGCTATATAACAGGGATGGTATTAACGGTACCACATATCCTGCCAATGACCTATACATCCTTTTTGTCATTAGAACATTAGCACTAAAATTAAAAGAACAAGATCACAATGCTTTCTGTGCCTGTATTTGTTAGCAGCAATAGCAATATCCATTGTCCACCTACTAAAAGATACAAATTTTTCTGCACCTATAGTGGAACAGAGTATGTATCTTCAGCATTTCATAATTCTATTAAGTTTATTATTCTTGGTTTTAGGTTTTCTTTATGGAACATGTAATTACAATAATTAATATGTATTAATCTTCATTTCTGGATTCGTCTTTAACTTGTGTACAGAGACTGAGTATTCTGTGGGCCCTTTTCCTTTTTTGGATTTCTACAATAGTGTATGTCAAAAAGCCCAGATAACTTGAAGTAATTGGAAAAAATATAAAATAGGAAAAAAGAAATAATCAACACAAATTCTCACAGAATGCTAGAAAATGATAACATTCATTCTTTTTTTTTTAAATCCCGGCTGCAGCTGCCTAGGTGTGATACATTCATTCCTTATTAATAAAAGCCAGGAATATCTTATTCGTACCGATTACAACTCATCATATTAGGGCAATCAAAGTAATTTTCTCCACTAATTCCACACATTTGAATTCATTGTTTTCCTTAAGACTCTTTCTTTCATTTTATAAAACACTAATGACTTATTTAGGGACTAACAAGGAAATAATTAAATTGAAATGGATTCAGCAAAAGATAATTGGAGGAAGAAATTTCAGAAAAAAGTGTAATTCCGGAAGAAAAGAACTTACAGAATTATTTAAGGAAGGTGATCTTTTACAAGTACCAAGAAACATGATTTTTTGCATGGAGAGTGAATTTTTGTTAGTCGGAGGATTGTGCAAACACACAATGCCCCTTGTTATGCCATTTTGAGGCTCAGCTTTCAGCAAAATATTATACTAAATTTAAGAACTTCAAAATTCAATGAAAAAATGCAATAAACCAACGTACTGATTTTTACCACTTGAAGTATGGAAGTATTTGTATTATACCTGACAGATTGATGCCCAAAGCTTCTTTTACTGAGAGAATAAGAGAACCAGGCAACAAGCATAGACAATGACATCATATATGTCAAAAAGCCTCCGCTCAAGCCCGACATGACATAAACCTAGTGGGAAAAAACTTGTCTGAAAAATATAGACCAAAAAATAATGTAAAAATACATAAATAGAAAATAGTGAGATGTTCACCGTTGTCAATACAACATATAGGCCATAAGCACCCCAATAGTATGTTTCCTCCTTTATACTCTACAAACCAGAAGATGATAATTGATTAGAATGATTACATGATGTCACATCATTGTGAAAATATGAAAGGAACAAAATGACATTGAACTGAGAATTTACCCAAAGTTTTTTCGGAAGCAACAACCCAACCAAAGAACATGGGACAAACATTAAGAAAGCCAAAAATGGGTGCGCAAACCTGTATTTACATTTTTTCCAGAAATCAAATTACTAATAACTTGTAAAGTCGAATAATACAGCTAATACGGTGTCATTCATGTTTTGTTATACAAGAGAGGAGAAAACATCAGGTGATATGAAAGAAACTGAGGGGAGAGAGTGTATGTGTGTGTGTGTGTGGTGAGAGAGAGAGAGGAGTCTTTTCGGTGCTCATGGTTCCTCTATCTTGAACTACACTGTTGGTGTTTGTGGTTGGGGCATGAAAGGACTGTGCTTTTTTTTTTTGGAAAGTTCCCAACCAATTTGTTCAAATATAAGTTCAATGGCTAAAATTATTCTGTCGGTATAGTTCGGGACCAACAAAATAATTTCACCCTTTATTTCAGTAGATGCATTGTTTACATTATTTTTTTACTACATTAGGAATTGTTTCAGGCTACAATCGATTTGGCCAAAATCAGTGAGAAATGCCAAGAAACTAAAAGTTAGAAGCTGTAATTAAATCAAACCAAACAAAAAAGATCAACAGATTGTATAAAAAATCAAGGGGAATTAAAATACCTACCAACTCATGGAGTACTGCGTGAAAAGCAATCTCACAACAGCAGCTATAACAGGAATGGTTATAGCAAGAATCAAAGAAGAAAAATGAAAAAACATTCCTGAAAAGAAAATAAAAAACAAATAACAGATTTCAGATTCAAAATTACTGAACAAATGTGTAATTATTGCAAGGCAAACCATATTTCATGAGCTTCTTTTTTTCATATGAAGAACTCGTATTTGCAATATCCATATTTTGAGGGAATAATGGGACTTTTGGTCTCCTCACAATGATGCAGGCTATAAATTTATTCACATGTACCCTTACCTTCTAAGGTTCTGACAACACTTGTCCCCTGATTTGTTTTAATATTGAAATTTCAGAAATAATCACATATCGTTCATTTCTTAATTCTAAATTTATCTGTTATGTTTATTAATTAGTTTTTGTAAGATGATACCTTTTAGGAGATCAACTAGAGTCCAGAGGAAAGAGACCAAGGCTGTATTTGGAAAAGTGAGGTAAAATGGCACAAGTAAGAGGATACCAATGGGCAGAGTATGAAGAATTACTGACAAATCCTTTGAATAAATAACCTTCAATGCAAAACAAGTGAATAAATTAGAAAAACTACAACCAAGTAAAGTGCAGCTAAGCTTTTATCTTGAAAATGTATCTGCATTTTACAAATACATAGGGCCTGTTTGGTTGGGGAGGGAAAGAGGAATAGATTGGAATAGAGGTTTCCAGCCGAACAAGGGAAGGAATTGGGTGGAATTGTGGACACTGGAAAAAATGGGATTGAGTCTGAACTTTAGCAGTCAAACCCATGTTTTTTTACAAATAGGCCCCTCCTCTTTTCCGCCATGAACCAAATTCTCTATTCCATGAGCAGGGCGGGGGGGTGGTTTGCAATACTTTTCACTCTTCCACTATTCAACTTTTCCACCTTCAACCGAACATGGCCAGAATAGTGTGAAATAAAAGCCTATTCCAAATTCCAATTTTCCTCTATTCTTTAACTATTCCACCTATAGCCAAACAGGCTCATAAAGCTCTAGATGAATGTGTTAACTGCAAATAGTAAGATTTTAAGAGCATAAAGGTAAAAGATGACTTGCCATAAAGAAGGTAAGGTAATCGAAAAAGACTGCTCGCTCGTCAGTACCCGAACTTTTGCCCGATTTATGAGAATTTTTCACCTCGTTTAGAAGCAAAGAAGAGTTAGAAAATGCCTTTACCAGCCTTATCAAATTCTCTCCTCTTCCTTGGATGCTACCTGGTCTGAATAAAATAATAAAAGAAAAGTTTACAGCCTTCAAACCCGAAAAAGAAGACATCAAATTCTTGAATTTTGATTTTATCAGGAAATTGTTCATTTTGTTTAAATCAAGCATTGGAATTTCAGAATGGGGCCTAAAATGAGGAAAATACACACCTCAACTTAAGCACCACCTGAGCTAAGTTGGTTCCTTTTGTTCCTTTTGTTCCTTTTCTTTCATTTTGATTTATCAGTTAATAAACATATGACCATGCCTGTCCTAAAACTGACTGGTAAGGACAAAAGTATTATGACATATATATCTTGTAATTTGAGTTGGTTGATTCAACCCAACTTAAGCACCACCGAGGTTACGATAACAAACTTTATAAATGCAGTATTTAAAATATACAAGTAAAGAAAATTTTAACATGTACATTAAATTCTCGACAGTATCAAAGGCGGTGTGATAGAAATAACCACCAAGGACAAAAATAATATCCAGCCCTGGAATTTTCCCATAATCTTCAGCAAACATTCTATAATCTGTATCACCCGGTATTATTCCAAAAAAGTCCTGCATTTTTTAAAATTCTATTATTTAATGTGAAGATAGTGCTTAATACCTATGCTTCCAACCGTCAAAGAAAAGAAGAAAGTGCTTAATTTTGTAGAGTTAAGACCTGCTTAGTTTATAATTTTTCCAATCCTATAATGTATGTCACATGAATTAAGACATAATTTGGGGCTGAACATATTATACAGTGGCTAACCAGAGGACCATATGCAGCCTATGGCTGATATATATTAAGCATTTCTATCCAATTATAATTAATAAATTTTTCTCCTCCTTTAATTTTTTTGCTCCTTTGTGCCTGGTATTACCTACCATTCTTTATTTTTTTTACCTGAGCTACACTATTGGCCATAGGATACGGAGCCACTTCGGCATAAACATGAGATGGCCATGAGCTGGGACCTGACTGGCAGACCATATCTGTATAGTCGAAGGATCAATATTGCATCATATTTAAAATATAAACAGAGAGAGAGAGAGAGAGGAACGAAAGAGCATATATATTACCTATGCCGCCAGAGCCAGATGCCTCAATGTCAATAAAGGCCCCAATTTTATCTCTCCATCTATGTGTTGTAATAAAACCATGTGAACCCTGTATAAATCTAATTTAATTATTTGTGACCCAAAGAACTGAAAATTAAAAAGAAGGAAAAAGAAGAGACAGTAGTGTTTATCCTTGAAAAGGATATTGGGTTATTCCCGAACAATTTACGATTATGTCCTTGCATATGGTGCCTTTCTGTGTGTGTGTGTGTGTCTGTGTGGAGAGAGAGAGAGAGAGACAGACAGAGAGAGAGAGAAAGAGAGAGAGAGAGAGAGAGAGGAATTACTAAGAGAAAAAGTTCTTCAGCCCCATTAAACAGGAAAATGACAGGCTGAGGGGGGACCCACTTCGAATCAACAATGAGCCGTGCCAACTCAAGCATCGATGCTGGTAAAGAGATGCAAACATGAAATAAGAACCAAAACCATCCTGTAATACTCCAACAAGTAAGAATCCGTACCAACACAAGAGCCACAATCGCCAGCTCCAAGTGACCCAAGTGGACTGTCATAATGGCCATTAACCAAAAATGACGAATCATGCTCTTCTGAAATATTCGACGAAATCCTGTAATAAATTCAGTGTGCTCAACATGGATGAATGACCAGAACAATATATTTTCAATTTGGTTTGGTCCATTGATCCATCGCAAACAATTATGGCACCTGTACTTAGTTAAGTTTATGCTATCTTAAGTAATGCAAGGTTCAAGTTAATCCATTTCAATGTTTATCTCAAGGTTTTCACAACACAGGTGAGTGGCTCAAATACAAGTGCATACTATTACAGTGCCAGAATTACCTCATGATGATATTCTTATGGTTTCTGTAGTTAAGAGTGACTCTGTGGCGTAAAAAGTACATGCTAAAAGATCCATTTACAAGTGACTCCTCCACCTCTATTCTGAGACACCAACACAGAAAAAGGGATTAGATTTTCACCTTTGTCTCGATAAATATTACAAAAAGAAACTTGCTGTTTGCTGACAAATCTTAGCTGTACTGACCTGTAACTGGGACCTGCACGCCTTGCAAGTTCCTCCAATTCAGATTTTATATATTGGGCTGCTAATTCCAGGCCAGGACTTCCTTCCTATAATGACATGCATAAATCAAGGTGAAAGATTTTCTCTTATTCTAAACGTATATTAATTCAAGTCTCTACTAGAAAGGAGAATAGACTTTTCCTCAGTGACGTGCTATGCAGCAAGCACTTGAGTGTAAAGCACAGAAATTAATTACTCTTATTCAGAGCTTGACTATTCCAGAAGTACGCATAAGTATTTTACAATTCTCACAAAATATTAGCTCAGGAAACAGCATACAACTTCCAATTGCTAAAGAAAGCTTTGGAATGGCCTAAATACAATCCATTAAAAGAACTTGTTTGAAAACAATAATTAGGATATCTATTCCCATTTCCAAATCCAACTTAACTATAGAGGCAGGGGTTTAGATGCAAAAAGAATATTGAAAGAAAATAGACTCCGTCTGAAGTATACTGACCTGGCGACCGCCGGTGCCGACTGTGAGCTGGCGCACATGCTCGACCGCACGTGCCTCGGAGAACCGATTCAGCGGCGCGTCTGTCCCAAGTGGCTGAACGTGGCGCATGTGCAGCACCACGTAGACCAGCCAAGACGCCAGTCCGTACAGTACTGCGAGGTAGAAAAGGCACCTGAATGCCCGCCGGTCCTCTATGGACCGAGTCCACAGAACCATTTTCGATATCGCTCCTCTTCTCTGTGTTTCTGTCTCTATGTATTTGCTTTGTCGTAGCAAGATGCCAAGATATGCGTAGCAGAGAAGCAACTGGTAGATCGATCGAGATTCGGGAATCGGTAGAGGAGAGAGGTTTGACTGTAGTCACCTAGTTAGTTTTACAGTAACATTCGCAGTTGGGTCCTTAAATTTATGCTAAATTATGCCTGCTTCTTTAATATTTTAATCAATCCAAAATTGACTTGGTTGGGTCAAATTCAGAGTAGGTCTGATGCCCATCGGACCTACTTTGGTTTGATGGTACAATGACCTTTCGATCAGCACTAAGATTCGTGTGAACTAATTAAAATATGTGCAAGTCTGTTTCAGTTTCCGTGTACACAGATCTTAATTCTAATCTTACGGTGTTATAGATAATTGGACCTAAAAGTAGGTCCGATGCCTATGTACTTCTATCTCCGTTGGGTCAGGATAGTTGGAATTCGCATCCTCTGAGATATCTCAAACTTTGCGTGACTTTTAGGAATATCTCAATAGTTGAAATACGTTATTCACGAATCTCAAAGCTCAAATAATACTGGCCCCCTAACGCTTTCCCGAATAGACACCAGACACGTCAGCCACGCAAAAATTGAGATATCTCAGAGGATGCGCACCCGGATAGTTGGGCGCCAAGTAGGGGTGTAAACGGAGCGGATTCGGAGCGGATAATACAAATAGCATATCCGCATCCGTTTTTCAACAAGCGAATACGGATACGGATACGGATAGTAAACGGATATCAAAATTGAAAATCATATCTGTCTTAAACGGATACGGATACGGAACGGATAATCCACGGATACGGATTCGAATACAAATATAGAGCGGATAATTGTCGGATATTGAGTAATTCTACTATATTTCATAATTTTAAATTACCTAATTTGATTATCTAAATTAACAAAAATTTAATAGACTTTTTAAGTTTGCACAGTGATGATTATGCATAAGCAGCATAACTAATTGCTTATTGGTTCAGAGAACCAATCCATTATCCTAATAGTTTATATGATTTTTCTATCAAGATTCTTAGACTTAAATGAATATGTATGTTTTTTGGAAATTTTGCAAGAGTGAAATGAATTGAAAGCTACTGAAAGATTAAATTTCGGATCCGGATATATACGGATATCCGCTCCGTTTATATCCTTACGGAATTATCCGTATCCGTATCCGCATTATTTTTTCATATACTAAAATTATATGTATTCGTATCCGCAAGTATCCGTATCCGTTTAATCCGGATATGGATAATAAGCGGATTTGGAGCGAATTATCCGCGGATAATCCATATCCGTTTACACCCCTGGCGCCAGGGCGTCTCCGGGCGGATTCTTTCTGTTTTTGTTGAATTTAAAACCTCTATTTCAGATTCACTAGTCACACTGACAAGTGGGTCCATCGGCTCCGTTCCATTGATTACTGAGAATGACACCTGCCCAAGGAATTAGAATTTGTAACAGAGGAAATAGAATTTCTTTATTTTCTGAGCGTGTCTCAGGGTCCACTTATTAATTATTATTATAATATAATAATTAACATAATTAAAAAAATACGTAATATAACAAAGAGGAAAAATGTTTTCAATTTTGGTCGCCGTCATGCATTTATTTTTGTTGCCTCTGCCATGCCTCCCATTTGTATTTTTTTTCTTCTAAACTATACATATAGCATACAAAGTGTTTAGGACTTCTTTTGAATGATCATGGAAAATTTGAATTAAAGGTTGTTGGATAATTAAAAATACATATTTTAAAATTGTTAGTCATAAAAATTTAAAGTATAAATATTTTTACCATTCAGAAACACTATGATATACAAAAGGTAATTTCTTGGAAAGATCATCTTTGCCGTGGAAAATCTAGAATTAATTGAGATTGAGAGCAAAGAGCGGCATAGGTATGATGTTATGATGTGAATTCTCAAGCAGCGTAAGTAATAATTAAAAAGGTGTCTCACAAACAATTATTTTTTCTTTGCTCCTAAACCTTTCTTTCTTGATCTAGAACACCTGGTCGAAATAACTGTCATAGGGGTGTGATGCTGGCAACCATTATTTAACCAATACATATGCTGAAATATTAAGGATTCTTTTTGTGAGTTGTCGTAGATTCGTGAGTGATGAGTCCGTATTCTCCGAGGTAACACAATATTTATGTTTAAATTGAATGGGCGGAGTTAAATTTTCACACTATATAAATCAAATATGAATGAAAATTAATTATATAAAATTTTATTATGCTGAAAATGAAGATTAATTATACGGTATCCATCACTTTTTACTCTTAAAATTTTATAGAAAATCATATATGAATATAAAAATTTTAATAATTAAAAAAATTGAGTCAATTCATCCTCATTTACTATTTATTAAAGTGTTTTACAAAATCGTTATTTTCAGACCATTGAATTTTTGTAGCCATTTTAATAAATATTAAAAATTCAAAAAATATAAAATTTAATCTGCAAGCACATTTTAATATATTCAACATATTAAACGGTTTGGATTGACTGTTTGAACTATAAAAATAGATGATATAATTTTGTGTCACTAAAAAAAGTGGATCCCTCTTCTTTAATGAATTATATATTAATAATAATATTTGATCTCCGCTAACTTCAATTTATGATTCACTATGTCACAGTCATTCATTTCATCATGCATCAATAGCATAAACTCATCGAACGCAGACATCGACAATGTGATTAAGTACTTACAAGATATGTTGACAATAGAGAACTAATTTTTGATTTGGTGGCGAAGATAATTAATGTTCTCCGTGTAGGAAATCGTAGATTCAAAATTCAAATAATTTTTTTTTTTGTGGACAATAATACTCATTGAAGAAATTTATAAATTGTAATAAGGACCAAATATAAACAATAAATTCTTAGAGACTAACGGTGATACTTTAAGAGCCATCTTCTCAAGTTAATGTTAAATCAGTGTCCTTCATAGTTCATACATGCTTGTTTTAATTTGTTGCGTTACAACGTTAAAAAGGAAACCGAATTATATATTTTTGTGGCAACTACTTTGATTTAATTACAAAAAAAAAAAATAAGTGTGATCAGGAACTAAGTGAAGGTCAACTAATTAATAATGTGGGCTTGTGGCAGCAATGTGGTTGTACCGACTACTTAAATACACAAGACTTTTGTCTCATGAAGAATCAATCCATGGATATCATAAATTACAGTAGGTGGGCTATTTTAAATGATAGATCAAAATGTCATATAGAGTGGAGACCCAGTATATATATAAGAACATATTTCAACGAAAAAGTTGACCAGGAAAAGAATGATTTAGAGTGAGGCAACAGTAATATGCATATTATAGAACGGTCTATGTTATGTGTTATGGTTTTATATCTCAATTTTTAAAATTTAAATAGTTGATTTTAATTTTTCAAACTTTATCTTCATATTAAAATGTATTTGTAGATTAATTTTAATTTTTTAGAACTTTTTACTGATTTTTTAGATAAATAGAAAATTTTAGACCATTGAAAATCAGTGATTTTCTACTTATTTTAAAAAATAGTATTATTTTTTTAAATGATGTGAAACTTGATCTGCAAGTATGTTTTTGTATGAAGAGCGTGTTTAACATTCAAACTGACTATTTAAACTTTAAAAATAAAAATATAAATTCATAGCACATATCGATGCATAATACCATAGCCGCACTCAATGATTTAAATTGTACAATAGAATATAGATTAAGAAAACTCAATTTATTATTAGGAGACTAGAGCAAAAAAAAAAAACTCGAGTTCGTACTCTATACTAACGTAAAATTCAAGTTTGAAACTCAGACCGTCTAATCCGTATCCGAACCAATTTGGGTCAATTTGAAAATTTGTCACTTCATTTAACTTATAGTTAAAGTATCCGACAGAGTTTTTTTTTTTTTTTTTTTTGGGCCAATCTCTAGATAGTTGGGCTCAGTGTTTTAAAATTCGGTCTATTGGTCCGAATATGAATTTTAGAGCATATTACCAGTTTAGAGTATATTAATAGTGATAAAATACTGGTTTAAATTATATTAAAAGTGATTTATACCACATATTACCGGTTTAGAGTATATTAAAAGTGATAAAAATACCGGTTTATAGTATATTAACAGTGAGTCATACCACATACGGTAAGTTTATATATACGAATTCTCATTTAAAATCGGCATATATAAATCCGAATAAAATCTGTATATGCGGTATATGCGGTATGCGGTGGCCTTCCGCATACCGAATGAGAACCGAATTTCAAAACATTGGTTGGGCTGATAGGACCATAATAATTAATGGGCGCTGGCATTTGGATCTGATGTCCCAAGCTTCTTATTTTTTGTAAGTTCAAGTCCCGTTCAATTATTGAGGTAAATTAAAAAAGAATGCTAACTGTTTAAAAAAAAAATTTCGTCTATGCAGAGTTTCTCTTTTAACGTATATGATTTACTTCTTTTAAACAAAATGAATAAATGATGTATTAAATGAAATCTGAACAATTTGTTCTGAACAAATAAAAGATTTGATTTACAAATACTGTTATTTCGATAGAATATCCTGCAACGTTTATAATTTCGGAGGGAAGTCGGTTAACATCGACTAATTTAGGTCGACATTTAAAACCTTCCAAAATCAGAAGGATAATACTTTGGGCAATCAAATAATGTTGTTCAGTTCCATCAATTAACATCTTGACTTCAAACGAAGACCGCAAGACATGTCAATTAATGGGAAAGTATCCTCTGCGGAGTTTTGCAGTGCGGAGCTGATCGGACGGTCCAGATTTACTCTCAGCCAGTGAGTGCTCGGAATGATGGAGGGGGCATTATTAATTTTGCTTTGAAATCCGTGTCAAAATCTGATTTGGTCTGTCCGATCAAAATAAATGGACCAGATTAGAAGCTCCACAGAAACTCCGCAGAGAGAGAGACTCCACAGAGGATGCCATTCCGTCAATTACCCGTCTTAATTTTCTACTTGCAATTGACAGACAAAAACCGCAGAAAGTCCACTACCGTTAGATTTTTGCGACGGTGCAAAACTAAAAAAATTTAGATCGTAAAGATCAGAAAATAAAATAATATATAGTGTAATACCATTTTATAAAAAAAATTAATTGATATATATAAAACTACAAAATTTGCTCCCAAGATATATTTTCATATGAAAATTATCTTGAGCCATTACTAATTCACCTTTTGAATTTTTAAAACAGAGATCTACAGTTACAGTACATAACAATGTGCGTCATGCATGTATAGTTTCGTTATGTCACTCTAGCAGTAGTTATCGCAAAATTAACTTATTCTACATAGAAACAATAAACTTTTTAAATTGTGTAAATTATTGTAGATTAACAAAAATTAAGTCGTGTAAAACTAAACTCGAACATATATAATTTTATCATTACCATGAAAGAGACTGGTTTGAATTTGTTTATATATTGTTTTCCATTGGTTCTGCTAATTATATAGATCCTCTAAATTAATTTGTATTGTTTAACCCACTGCAAGATACCTACCGGCGTATAAAACTATACTATCAGAGGCAAAATCACGAAATATGATAGGATGAGACAAAGTTTTTTGTAGCTAACACATAGTTGTATAATTAATTCATTATTTTAAACCCAGACATATTTTCGTAATTTTTTCATATTTGAATTTTTTTTGAACAAACAGTAAACATTGTCCTCCCTTGAAATAATTTGGCTCTTAGATTTTTTGAACTCTAATAAACTTTTTTCCTGTCATAATTGTCATTATATGTATAGTTTAAATGATTTGAATTCATTGTTTAAGTCAATTCAATAATTTTTTTAGATCGGAAATATATAGTTGAAATACTAATAAGGGAAATTTTTGGAAATGCCACTCAGAAACTAATATTTGTCATAATGCCATTAAAACTCAATGCCTATTTTAATTTTGCCATTAGTCTCAATTTAAAAATTTCAATCTTTCAAAATAGCCAAATTGTTCCTGTCAGATTTATTATTATTATTATTTTTAGAGAACCAACTTACCGAAATAAACCCAAACCACATCGACAATTTAAAAATTCCAATCTTTCAAAATGGCCAAACTGCCCCTGTCAGATTTTTTTTTCTTTTATAGAACCAACTTATCGAAAATTTTAAAATAATGCACACTGTTGATGTGGTTTTTCATACGTTCGGCGTGATTATTTTAAAAATATGCGTTATACCCAAACCACATCTATTATATATTTTGAATATTTTTTTCCATACACATTATTTTAAAATTTTCGATAAGTTGGTTCTATAAAAAAAAAAAAAAAAATCTGACAGGGGTAATTTGGCTATTTTGAAAGATTGGAATTTTTAAATTGTCGATGTAGTTTGGGTTTATTTCGATAGGTTGGTTCTATAAAAAAAAAATCTGACAGGGGCAGTTTGGCCATTTTGAAAGATTGGAATTTAAATTGTCGATATAGTTTGGGTTTATTTCGATAGGTTGGTTCTCTAAAAAAAAATCTAACAGGAGCAGTTTGGTCATTTTGAAAGATTGGAATTTTTAAATTGAGACTAATGGAAAAATTAAAATAGGCATTGAGTTTTAATGACATTTTGACAAATATTGGTTTCTGAGTGGCATTTTGACAAATTCTAAGTTTTAGAGTGGAATTTCCAAAAATTTCCCTTTTAATATTTCAGAAGATGATTTAATTAATTTGTACAAGTCATGAAAACGAAATTAAAAAAAATATATTTTTGTATATAATAACCTTCTTCTTATTTATTTTTTTTAAAAGAGGCATGGCCCATTTCTATAATAACCTTTTATTATTTTTCAGATGTTCTCGAATTATCAAATAGATAGATGAACAGAAGAAAAATAATTATATAAACAAAAAGAAATAAGAAAAATTAAAATAGTAAATTAGTTCAGCTAGGGCCGTGATTTTTAGTCATGCCCACCATTTAATGACATTCGCCAACTCTGCCTACCAAAATTAAATTCTATCAAAACTATCCAAACCGGCTATTAAATAGCCGGTCCCTATGTTTTTTTTTGGAAAAAATTATACATTATTTATTTATTTTATTAAAGTTTTAGAAATTTTTGATATGTTTCTTTGAAATTAGATAGAAAAAATATATAATTTAGTTTATTAGAAGCCATGTAAGATCACTGTGTGCTATTGGAAAAAAAAAATTGATATGTTTTTTTAAAAAAAATAAAATGTATTTATCTATTTTCATTGTTTTGGAGATTTTTTAAATGTATCTTTTGGAGATGTATACAAAACAATGATCTTGTATAGTGGAAATGGGAGATGCAAAGCAAAACAATGCATCTTTAGTTTTCGGATCTTATACAACTAGGTTAGACAATATTTTGGTCCAAACGAATCACAACCGTCCAAAGAACCACTGGGGCTTGAACCCGCATCCCTTAGGTGAGAGCCATACACCCTAACCACTATACTACAAAGTCTTTCATGTTACAATGTTGAATCCATATATAATATATACATACAATAAAACAGTAGTCTTATAACTTTCAATTCAAATTATTTTAATGTAATTTTTTTAAGTAATTAATGATATATATTTTTCTAAATGATGTTATTAATATTATTAATGATATAGACATAATATAATTTTTTTTCTTAAATTTTTATTTTTTCAAAAATAAAAAATACCATAATATTTTTTATATTTAACCTAGAAGTGACTTTTGAACCGGGATCAATAATTCAAGATTCAAAGAATTTTAATTTTTTTTCCAATAACAACACACAATGAAATATTTCAGTCCTTATATATTTTTAAACTAAATTATATATTTTTTTCTTTCTAAATTCAATAAACATATCAAAAATTTCTAAAACTTTAATAAAAAAAATAATTTATAACTTTTTTCAAAAAAAAAAAAAACTAGGGACCGGCCATTTAATAGCCGGTTTGGGTAGTTTTGATATAATTTAGTTTTGGTGGGCAGAGTTGGCGAATTTCATTAAATGGTGGGCATGAATAAAAATCACGGCAACTAGGGTCTTTACATGATGATAGCATGTACGGTTAAGGTGACGCGATGGGATGAGGAACTTACTACATGCATGCAAATTTTAGGAACTTTTTTATAAATCATAAATAGATAAATTAATTTTAGAAAGTCAATATGATTGTCTCTGAATTTAGAAAAAATATAAAAACCGAGAAAGAATCTTGGTCTGAAAAAAAATTTTCCCCACATATCCAAACTGTATTTCAGTCTTGAGCCAATTTTCAATTTTTTTCCACCCCACCACAGAAAATCCAATCTATTGCTGGAGACCGAAATATGAATTGGATATTGAGTAGAGATCGAAAATTAATTTCGGTTTTGATTGGAAGATGGCTGGAGACCCAAAGTAAAATTCGGTCTTGTATTGAGTAGAATTTTATAATCAATTGAAGATTATTATATCCAAACTCCAAACTCACACAGACTCACTACCCCAGATTTCACAATTTTCCATATTTTTAAAATAGAATGTCAACGACAGGTATTAATTGATTCTAAAAGGTCTGAAGCCTGAAAACATTTATTAACTTTATAAAGTTTGATACACATAGCTGCAAGCTGCAACAACAAAAGTAGTCAAAATCACTCTAAAATTCCACAAATATTAACTTTATATCCACATGATCATTCCTAACAAGTCATTGTCTTACACTAAGCAATCCTCAAATTCTGAATATATACGAGGACTAATACGTACATACACAAAAAGTATGTGTATAAAAAAAATCTGGTCTTGTCTTGTATGGATCGAATTTCAATTTTGATCTTGTGTAGCACACAAGGTCACAGTATTAGATGTGGCTTACCATGAAAAAAATTGAAAAAAATAGAAAAAATAATAGAGACCGAGATGCATTTTGGGTCTTGGGAATTTTTTTTTCCAGACCGAGATGGAATCTCAGTTTTTATGGTTTTTCTAAATTCTAATTATATTGATTTCTTAAAATTGATTTTTCTATTTATGATTTATAATTTTTTTTCCAAATTTTAAGTATCTAAAACATTCATGATTGATGACTTTAACAGTTTTTAACACATACACAGCAAACCAGCAAGTCGCACGGATTTATAAACAAAAATTATAACAAAAAAATTCATAAACTGAAAACAAGGACAAGAGGTGATCAAATTGACATACTTTTATCTTTTCATTTAAAATAAATAAATATAAAATTTAAATGTTAAAATAAAACTATTTAGATATGGTTCATATATATATACACAAATAAGGGATGCAACTACACCATTTTATGGTAACACATCTTGACACCATATATTTATAAGTCATTTTTGTGATTTCAAAATTTGAACAGTCAATCTGAATCGCTCAACATGACCTCCATATTAAAATGTGCTTGTAGACCAACTTTATTTTATTTTTAATTTTTCTTACTATTTATTTAGAAATTTTGAAAATCGTTGTTTTTCAATGATCCATAATTATCAGAAAATAACAATTTTGTACACATGTTAATAAATACTACAAAAATTCAAAAATATTCAGAAATAAAGCATTCACCCAAGAATTTATTCGATATGAAGTTTGGTAGAGGGGGCATTATGAAAATTCCTCCACTACAAATTAACTCGAACAAAAAGGCGCTCCTAACAAACCTTGTAGCACTGGAGAGAAGGCCTGGGGCGATCAAGCCATCACCAGCTGATAGTGCCATGTACAAAGGCCCTCTTAACACTTGTTATGGGTTATGAATAGCTGAAAAGTTCGGACCTCCATTAGAGGGCAAACCTGGGAAGCAAATAAAACAACCCATAATAACTAGGCCCGGAAATGATAGTCTCGGTCCAGTAGAAGACTTAGCTCCGAGACCATATAACAAGGGCTAAGATCCAGAAAACAAGTAGACTTGATAAGGCCCAATAAGGGCTCATTCCGATAAGAGGCCAACCCGAACTCGGCCTATGGTCCTATTTCCCTGCTGCACATGTTAGGCAAGATACGCTCACCACCATTCCATGCGAGCGTCACCGCTCCTATATGAACTCCTCTAACTATTCTAACAACATGGAATGAAAGTTAGAAAGTTAGAGATGACCTATATAAGGCAAAAAGCCCCATTCTACAGGAGCTGGATCTTTCAGCAAGCGAGATATCGTACAGGTGAAAGAGTCTGAATATCTCCAAACTTTTCCTCTTTTCCCAAAATTCGGCCCGTCTTTCCAAGACGGGACAAATTCTAAACCCAAAAACTGAACATACGGACCTGCTCCCTGAGAAGGTAAGTATCAACCACCGTAGGGCCTATTTCGGCTTCTCTCGTTAACTAGATGACTGCTAACCTACGGGTGGACCGTAGGCAGGAGTCGAGTGCGAGTGCACCTTTTATTCTCCAACAACTCGGAGTTAATCCTCAACATGGGCCAGGTACACAGCCTCCTCGAAGCACTTTGCAGGGTGTCGGCTTGAGAACCCCCATTAGGACAACTCCACTTGGGCATACCACTCTACCCCGTGCCACAAGCCCGCAAAGAATTGCTATCACACGAGATCCCTCCCCGCAAATGCATCTGCCCTACTATTACACTTACCCATACTCATATGAGTAATACTAGGATGGGCAACCTCTTGGGAAGTCCTTGTATTGCTGATTCTGGTTGGGTTTCATTTCTAACCTACTCCAACTTGTTTGGGAATAAAGGCTTTGAAGAAGAAGAAAAAGATTGATTATAAATGATTAAAATTCTATGAGTATATGTTACTATGCATATCACAGGTTGATCCGTAATATGGATTAATATTTTCATTTTCACAATTTTAATGGTCGATCCGAACCGTTCAATATGATCCCCATATGAATATCTACTTGCAGACTGAATTTTTCTTTTATTTTTTTTTAGAATTTTTGTACTATTTTTTAAGATAGGTAGAAAATCACTTAATTTGAAAATTATGGACCATCCCAAAACAATGGTTTCTATCTATCTTAAAAAATATATTTTTTTAAAAATATATATATAATTTGGTCTGCAAATACATATTAATATGAAAATTATTTTGAACAGTTTGGATCGACCGTTAAAATTTTGAAAATAAAAATATTGATCCATATTACGGACTAAATCGTGATATGTATAGTACGGTAGTCTCACTCAAATCTATTGTACAAATTTTAGAATTATTTGAAAAAGGTATCTATCTTTCAGATCGGTCCAAATTAATATACATGCATGTTATTTATAAAACGAAGAATTTATCTATAATTTTTTAATTTAAATAATATCTTTTAAAATATATCAACTGGATGTAAATAAAAGTTAAATTATGTACAGCAGACTAGAACCATTCTTTGACGTGGCTAAATCAAGTCTCGTCAAATAAAAGCGTTGAAAAGTAATACACCAAAATAGAACAAATAAAAATTATTCTAACAAAAAAAGAACATACATAATATTGATATAAAGCAATTCACCTTTATTGTTCTCATATTACTACGCTAATTGCCAAGAGACTGAAAGAGGGAAGAAGGGGCATTAATTAGAAAATAATATAACAGCTACCAGAAATAAAATCAGATCTGGTGCTATGATTAATTCGGTACATAGTAAGGGTAAACAGTGTAGAAGGTCTGAAGAGCACTGAGGCCGAGAAGAATTACGGCGGCGATCACCGATAAAACGGCCCAGGGGCTATTGAAATAATCATGGATCAAGCGTGCCCAGCTCCGGTTCCAATTGGAATCGTAGTACAACTGCACATGTCTAAACAATTTTGAGAAATAATGGTTCATGGAATCAAACGATGTGCCATCACCGAGCCGGTTGAAGAAAACCGCAGCCTCTTGGTGGCTGGATAGCATGTTGTGGATGACACCAGCGCGCTGGAGGAGGGCCACATCCTCTTTCGTATTGATCAACGAATCCATCAACGCCACGTAGCTGGTTACAGTTTGATCGCCCCAGGTTTTGTGTCTCTCTAGTGCTACGAGGTTTGTGAGGAGCGCCTTTTTGTTTGAGTCGATTTGTAGCGAAGGAATTTCCAGAACGCCTCCTCTACCAAACTTCACATCAAATGGATTCTTAGGCGATTGCTTTTTCCTGAATTTTACACCTGCCTCCTGAAGCTCAGTGGCACAGGGGATCTGACGCGGCGGCTGTTTGGTGCCCCGTTGGTCAGGTCTCGGGGTTATCCAATGAATGAGTTGTTGTTTCCAAAGGGGCAATGTCTTCGGGTCATGCTTTGTTCCCTCTTGGCAGAGGCCGGGTACAATTGAGGAATTGGTGGTAAAGATCAAGCAAATGATGAATTTTCTCAGGCCAAGTCACAGGGGATGTATGTGACGGCTCCACATCCATGAGAAATCTCGCAAGGAGGCTGAGAAATGTATCCCTATTATTCTCGGCCTCCCCTGTCATGACAATGTCATACAAGCTTTCGATGACGACAAAAGGGATTTGATTTTCAAATAAGAGCAAATCGGAGAAGATCGTAGTCGGGCCCCAACCCTCTTTGAATAAGACGTCGGGGTCTTCATTGAGCCACTTAAAGAAAAGCTCGAGAATGAAGCAACCATCAAGCAAAAGCATCTGAATAAACTCATCTTTTTCAAGAGCGATGTACTCACTGTAGGATTGGCGCGCGTTCTTTTCTAAGCTCCGCACGGCTTTGATACAAGTGTCCACGCGGAGTTCGCTGTGTCTACACAGGAAACTCCTGAGAAGGCGCCATTTCTGATCCTCCATCGCTCGCAACCGGTCCTTTCTGAGATGGTAGTAGTACTAGTACAGCCTGATCAATACTATGCGCGGCTCGTACAAGCTCTTGTTAGCCTCGCGAATGTTTGACGGGACCCGAAAAATGGTGAAGGGCCCCACATACTCTATCCACCATGTGTCATCTTCTAGCCTCTGCTTTACTAGGACTTCCAAAGGGCTATCCACTTTTGCCATTGAAAAAGATATTGAGCAAATCTCTTTTCAAGTAGTAGTAGTTTAAACTTTTTGCTCTTTGCTAAGAGCTGAGAACTCTAATAATTGCACATGTTTGTGGCCAATCGCTTGACGCTTCAAACCAGGAGAAATTTGAAAATTAAATAAAGATATTGGTCGCTGTCAATTATGTAATATGGAAAAAGACTATTAATTAGTCTTTTAATTTATTAACCCAAGATATATTTATCAATTTCCAGGATATGTACCTGCTTCACTCACGAGTCACAATAGAAATGTAATAACTGCAAATTTGCTTAAAAAAAGAAGTAAATAAACTGAATATTTTCTTTTCTTCTTCCAAGACGAAGCCCATATGCCAAATCTTACTTTTTGAGGGTTTAGATGGGGTATGCAGTAATAACAACAATTTGCTGTTCCTGGAATACAGAAAGTAACAGGCAAAAATACTAGAACAGTTCAAATCTCGGTCCTTAAAATCTGCTCCGGGTTCAACTGTAAGTTTACTGTTTCCAAGACTTGGGTCATTTACTCACATTTACTTGTCTTAAAATCATTGATCAATTTTGTCTTTTCAGTCCAATTACACCTTGAAATCTAATTTTGAAAATAATTATTACTCGAGGAGATGCGCGTCCAAAGGAAAAGGGGGAATTTCATGTATACCCCTCAAAAACTTCAAAATTACATATTCCCCCCTCTAAATTTTAAAATTACGTAGTTCCCCCTCTAAACTTCAAAAATTCACATATTTACCCATTTTATTATATTTTATATTAAAACATATTTTAAATTCATAAAATATCCATTTTACCATTTTCTTAAAAAGCATAAAACATCCATCTTGCTCCAATTTTAATCTAAAAGATTTTCTACCGTCTGAATTGCTTTAAGATCCGTGTGTGCTCGGTCAGCACGAATATTGAAGCGAACACGCACGAATATTGAAGCAACATGCACAGATCTTAATGCGATGTACACGGATCCAATTGCTTTAAAATATGTGCGCACTAGATCAACACGAATCTTGAAGCGAATATGAACAAATCTTATTGCAATGCGTGCAGATCGGACGGTAGAGGAACCCTTTAGATTGAAATTTGAGTTCGATGGGGCATTTTATACTTTTAATAAAGGGTAAAATGGGTATTTTATAAATTTAGAATGAGTTTTATTACAAAAGACAATAAAACGGGTAAATATGTGAGTTATTGAAGTTTAGAGGGAGAAATATGTAATTTTAAAATTTAGAGAGAGAAATACGTAATTTTGATGTTTTTGAAGGGTATACATGAAATTCCCCCAAAGAAAAAACAGAACCTATTACAAAGGAAAAACAGAACCTATTATTCTCTTTGGCATAATAGGTACCTATTATTCCTATCCCAACCAACCATTCAAATCTTTTCATGCGTGAATCTCAATGAGGAAACTTTTTAATGGAGATTTTTTTATAAACCATAATTAAAAAAAATAATTTGGATTTCAAAGCATGATTATCCGTTTTTTTTTATAAAAACCATAAGAAACGAGTTGGCAGTCCGTTCTCTACAGTATTTTATTCCCCAGAACGGACTGCCAACTCGTTTTTGATTTTTTTTTCAGTTTTCAGTCCGGAACGAGTTGGCAGTCCGTTCTCTACAGTAATTTTTTTTTTAGAGTTTGTTTTGTTTGTTTATAAAATAAATCAGATATTTTGTTTGATTTTTTATATTAACAATAAGATTAATGGAACAATTTGAAGAGTTTTTTTTTGTGTGTATTTTGACTATTTTATCAAATCAATAGATTGGTTTTCCATATAAAAAAATCAATAAATATTTCCGTGAAAAAAATTAGAAGAAAATGTAAAAGTAAAATACAATTAAAATACTAAAAATTTGTGTCTCTGGATACTTTTTTTCTAGGAATAATGTCTCTGAATGATTAATGGACATATTTTCCATAATCTAACGGCTTTTATGGCAAAAATCTACTCTATTTTAATTTTTTTTTCAAAAATTATAGTTACAAAAAGTTCTAAATGACCAATGTATCATTATTCTAAAAAATCGACCAATTAGAATACTAACATATTTTTTGATAAATAAAACACTTATTTTATACTTTTACAAAAAAATAAGTACTTTTTAAATTAAATGAGTTTTAATAAAAATAACAATCAAATGATTAAATTTGTTTGTTTTTAAAATATAAAAAATAAATTTTAGAAAAATAATACGTACATTTGAAAACCAATCCATTGATTTTTATAAATTTATTGATTTTTTTATATGGAAAACCAATCCATTGATTTGATAAAATGATAAAATAGTCAAAATACACATAAAAATCTCTTCAAATTGTTCAATTAATCTTATTGTTAATATACAAAATCAAACAAAATATCTGATTTATTTTATAAACAAACTGTAAACAAAAAAATTACTGTAGAGAACGGACTGCCAACTCATTTCGGACTGAAAACTGGAAAATAATTAAAAACGAGTTGGCAGTCCGTTCTGGGGGATAAAATATTGTAGAGAATGGACTGCCAACTCGTTTCTTATGGTTTTTATAAAAAACCGGGTAATCATGCTGAAATCCGAATATTTTTTTTTAATTATGGTTTATAAAAAAAACTCTTTTTAATGTGCCCATCTCAACAAAAATCAATGGTTGGGATTGGAGTAACAGTACCTGATATTCCTTCACAGAAGATTTATTTCCACAAGCAGGTATATTCCAAAAAAGGATAAATAGAGACCTATCACCTATGTTAGATGGGCCAGTATTGTAAAAAACATCTGTTTAGACCGATTAATCGGTCGATTAGTTGTTAGCGGTGATCAAACTGTCATTTATTTTTCCGACTAATCGGCCGATTATTTTTGATTAATCGCATGGTGGTACTCTATCCGTCCAACGACTGCATACAGATATTTACAACACTGGAATGGACTACAAAATTAATAGGCTCCATCAAACAGAATTATAGTCGTTCGATCCGCATAAAGATCAATGCTAATAATTTTAAAATTTGTGTGTATCAAGTGCACATGTATTTATTTATTTTGAAAAAATGGTTGCCCACCGATTTCATTAGAAGCCAAATAGATGTTCTGTCTCTAACTCCAAACAACTGGAGTAAGAAAAATGTACAAATGAAAAAGACACTGGTACCATGCCAGTTAGAGAGCCACCAAGGCTGAACCAAACCAAAGCCTTAAAGGCCCCTACAAAACAAAGCCACCAAGGCTGAGCCAAACCACAAAATAAGAACAATCTTAGAAACAAAAATCAACAGTAATAAGGAACCTAATCAAGCACATCATCCAGGAATCCTATCCCAAGCATAGAGGTTGAACCTTTTTGGACCCGCATAACCGGCTCTGTCCCATCGACATCCACTAACTCATCCTCTTGACCTACCACATGTGTACCTGACAAGGCATATCATTAGTGTTCAAAGGTAGGATCAAAGACAACTTGAGCAAAGATCAATTATTCAAAGTTTTACACCAAAAAGAGGATAAAGAAATAATTCTTGATCTGACAGTCTGTAAAGTAGGAATGTTAATATGCTGAAAACAAATATTATTTCTCTCAACCCATATACACCAGAGAACAATACCCCTAACAAGTTCAACAAGGAGCTTGTCTTTAAGGGGAATAAGTGCATTAAGAAACTAAATATCATCCATGGGTTGTCCTTCAAAGATAAAATTATTATAATTTGCAATCCAAACCCACAATTGAACAGTAAAAGGACATTGCACATGTATCTTGATATGAACTGTTTGACTCTTAACTAGATATCAAACGTATGCGCTACTAACCTTGATGCAAATCGGGCAGTTCCAGCAAGACATCCAGCAGAATTGATGAGATAATCATTGAACCAAATTTGTATCCTCTGTATTACTACAGAGACACTGTTATGTAGAATTAAAGTATCCGGACTGTTCTTTTAACTTGGCATGAACTTTAAAAGATACTCATACAGTCTAAATAGACACCAAGTTAAATTTGATCCAATTTAGAGTAAATCTGACCCGTAAAATTATGAACCCACCGGTACTATAGAGGATCTCATTAAACCACCCCCACTCTCTATCCTGACATGATATCTATCGATCAGGCCAAGGAAAAGATGGTACTGAGAAAAACTGAATGAAACCATTGAAGTTTTATGAGACTTTTTATTAAACCCATCTAACTATTCTAATACTTTAGTTATGACAACAAAAAACTTTCTTTATCTGAGTTTCAAATCTATGACTTCCTAGAACCACGTGTCTTTGCAACTATATCAAATACTAGTTTTTAAGTGATTAAATGTTTTTAGGTTTTTTGTACAACTATAATCTTTTAAGGGTCAAATTTTTGGAACGAAATAGATGGGTTTTTCTTGCACCATTTATCTTCACAATATTTATCTTTATTGTTTTATCATATCTTCAACATTGTACACCAATGTTTTCAAAATCGGATCGAACATCGTGACACGGTAAAATTCTGAATCAACGGGTACTGTCGTACTGGTCACACCAATGGATCAACTAATCTAACTGATGGTTTTTCAAATACTTATATATTTATAAATTTATGAGATATAAGTATTATTATAAAAATAATCATGTTTTATATAGTGAAAATACCCACGTACATATTAAATAATGTACACATATCCAATATTTATAAATTATATAAAAAAGAAATATATGTTTTTAATTTCAAAATCTGTAGAACTTATTCTTAGAATTATAAAAAAAAAAAAATCATTGTGGAATTCTTTTCCGTCAAATTTTGTTTTATAATTTTATACTTTATTTTGGAATTGAATAACTACATTATTTTTTTTTTAATTTGTGCGATAAACGAACCTTCGATGACCAATATCACATTCAACATTTTGAAATTTGATTTTAGAAAAATAATGTTGTCACGATTGTCTCATTATGTTAAAACACATAATTGTTTATAAAAAATAGTTGTGACGTACAACACGTATTTTGTCCACATAATAGCATTCGTCGTATGTTACTTTTTCTCTTCAAAGTTGCTACATTTTCTCCTTCCGCCTTTTCAATGAATAAATGGGTCACAAGACTCACAAAATAAAAATAAAAATAAAAAAACGGTTTTTAAGATGGTTATCTGGTTTTATGCAAAAACCAGCCGGTTTTTTTGTTTCAGTTTACATGCTTCTTTGGTCTTTTATCTGAACTGAACCGAACAGGTAACCAGATCCGGTTTTTTTCTGGTCCATTCATCTAGTTCGGTCAGGTTTTAAACTTTTAATATCAGTGTTCTGCACAAAGGAAAGAAAAGGTAAATGTCAAAATATCAACAAAACAAAAGCTCCTTACATGAAAAGATTAGAGAAATTATGTCTCAGTAAATGAATGGGCTGACTGGCCTCTTTTCAGAAAAGAAAAAGATGAGTAAACAATCTCAAAAAGTCAGATTCCACATATGGGTTTCGTCTTAGAAAATGCAAAAAAGAACCTCAGCTTTTCTTTTTGGGTTACAGTAAACTTATGGGTCACACAGATACATAGCCTGGAAAGTGATTAGATCTTCTCTATTTTTTAGTTTATAATAGAGAAATACTCCATGTATTCTCTACTTCTTATTTCACTTATAAATAACCCAAACTAGTTACCTGTAACTTGCATTGATGATGACAATATATGATTCATGCCCAATGGCAAAAGAGGATATCCCTTTGGAAATCCTAGTAAAGCAAAGGCTAGAAGATGACATATGGTGGCTAGAGTATGTGGGGCCCTTCACCCTTTTTCGGGTCCCAGCAAACATTCGTGAGGCAAACAAGAGCCTCTACGAGCCGCGAATGGTGTCGATCGGGCCGTACTACTACCATCTCAGAATGGACCGGTTGCGAGCAATGGAGGATCAGAAATGGCGCCTCCTCAGGAGCTTCCTGTGTAGAAACAGTGAGCTCTGTGTGGAATCCTGTATCAAAGCCATGCGTAGCATAGAGAAGAGCGTGCGTCAATCATACAGCGAGTACATAGCCCTTGGAGAAGACGAGTTTATTCAGATGCTTTTGCTTGATGGTTGCTTCATTCTTGAGATTTTTTTCAAGTGGCTCAGTCAAGACCCAGACATCTTATTCCAAGGGGGTTGGGGGCCGACTACGATCTTCTCAGATTTGCTATTATTTGAAAATCAAATCCCTTTTGTTGTCATCGAGAGGTTGTACGACATTGTCATGACAGGAGAGGCCAAGAACAATAGAGATGCATTCCTTAACCTCCTCGCAAGATTTCTCATGGACGAGGATCCATCGTCGGTTACATTCCCTATGAAATTGCGCGAGAATGTTCATCATTTGCTTGATCTTTACCATCAGTTCCTCATTGTACCCAGCCTCTGCGAAGTGGAAACAAAGCACGACCCAACCGCATTGCTTCTTTGGAAACAAAAACTCGTTCGTTGGATAACCCCGAGTCAGAACAAACAGGGCACTAAACGGCCACCACGTCAGATCCCCTGCGCCACCAACCTTCACGAAGCAGGCATAAAATTCAGAAAAATTCAATCGCCTAAGAATTCATTCGATGTGAGATTCTGTAGAGGAGGCATTCTGGAAATACCACCACTACAAATCGACTCCAACAAAAAGGCTCTCCTCACAAACCTCGTAGCGCTGGAGAAACACAAAACCTGGGGGAACCAAACCGTCACCAGCTACGTGGCGCTGATGAATTCGCTGATCAACACAAAAGATGATGTTGCCCTGCTCCAGCACGCCGGCGTTATCCACAACATGCTATCCAGCCAGCAAGAGGCCGCGGTTTTCTTCAACCAGCTAGGTGACGGCACGTCATTTGATTCCATGAACCATCATTTTGCAGAATTGTTTAGACATGTGCAGCTGTACTATGATTCCAACTGGAACCGAAGCTGGGCACGCTTGATCAATGATTACTTCCATAGCCCCTGGGCAGTTATATCGGTGATCGCCGCTGTGATTCTTCTCGGCCTCAGCACCCTTCAAACCTTCTACACAGTTTACGCTTACCACGTACGGCCAGAACAATAGGACCACATCTTATTTTTATTTGTGATCGTTGTTACTTAGCTTTTTTTTTTTTTTTACTTTCTCGTCTTTTCTCATTTGGCGATTAATTAGCCTAGGTAGTACGTCATATGACAACAATAAATTAAGATTATTTCCATTATATGAAAATTGTGTTTGTATTCTTTCTGTTGTTAGAATATTTTTTTATTTTATTACTTTTCAACAATTTTATTTCGCGAGAATATTGGTTAAGTCACTATCAAAGAATGGTCTTATATATTTAGATTACTCCACTCTTTTTATATACATCCATTTGATAATTATAAAATATTATTCAAATTATAAAATAAAATTGTACAAATGTTAGAGAAGGTGCAGTTGTTAGTACAAGCACGTACATTCTCCTCAACAAGCCTTTAAATAAAACAGGTCTCTTATCGAACAAAATAAAAATAAAAAATAAAATAGGTCTCTTCAGTATATAAAATGATCAAACTGTATTAAAATCATGGCGGCAGATCGATCACCAGGGAATTAATTAGTATATTATAACTTTCTTTGTTGAGGAACTCGATCGATCGAGTGACATGATCCAACCAGAGAAAGAGGAGGTAGCACAGTTGGCTAGAAAAAAGTCCTAAAACTGTTATATCCAAAAGTCGAGAGTTCGATTCCCCCTTACGACTTTGCAGCCTCTGCAAAGATTTAAAAAAAAAAAGACATGATCCAACCACTATAAAAAAAGTAAAGACTATTATAAGATGCAATTCTTCACATTAAGTGTATATTATATGGCATCATTTCACAGTGTGAGGGCATATATATTACATGTTGCCATTCGTTTAAGTTTAACACTTAATTTCAAGGATGGACTAAACATTAAATTTTTTTGCCTACTTTATTATTTATTTTGAATATTTGTGCCTTTAGCCAGTCTCACTTCCATGCAGTGTTTTGAAATTCGGTTCTCATTCGGTATGCGGAAGGCCACCGCATACCGCATATGCGGATTATTATTCGGATTTATATATGCGGATTTTAAATGAGAATTCGTATAGATAAATAAGCATACGGTAATATGTGGTATGAATCACTGTTAGTATACTCTAAATCGGTATTTTTATCGTTGTTAATATACTATAAACCGGTAATATGTGGTATAAATTACTGTTAATATACTTTAAACCGGTATTTTATCACTATTAATATACTCTAAACCGGTAATATACTCTAAACTTCATATTCGGACTGAATATAGATTTTCTATTCGGATTGTAACCGAATAGGAATATTCGGCTGAATAGACCGAATTTTAAAACACTACTTCCATGCATGCATGTTGTCATTTTTTTTAGAAAGTCCTTCAAGAAAGAATGGACTAAACATTATTTTTTTCATGCTTTAATATTTAGTTATATATATGTGTCTTTAGTTTATATAATTTTTTATTAGTTTAATGCTTTATCGAAATTCCACTAGCTAATTTTTGTCGGAGGACTTACTACTACGACCACAGGATTGATTGATGATTCCTTTAATAGCCCATGGGCTGTGATCTCGGTTGTAGGCTTTGTAGCAGCACTGATTTTGCTGGGCCTAAGTGCGTTACAGACCATTAATTACAGTGTATCCTTATTTTCATAAGAGAGAATAGATAAGATAATCGGCACCTCGGCAGCTCGTTTTAATAGGAAATTCTCTCTCTATTTTTTTTTTTTTATACATGGAGCTTTTCTAATATTTTGACATTTGACTTTTATTTCCTATTTTCCTTTGTGCAGAATGTTCAACAGTAAATAAAACAATCAATATATTTTTAAAATGAAACAAGGGGTGCAAGAAACCACATGCACCTGTTTCTTTCAAATTAAAATACCCAATTTTATTTACATCACAAAATAATATCCGACCCTTGAAAGCTCCTAATGTACTAAACAACCTGAACATTTTTAATCACCTACAAGTCTCAGAAGACATCAATGGCTCTATCTAGCTCCTCTCAGACTTAGGGGCGGAACTAGAAAATTTTGATAGAGGTGGCTGAAAATTAAAATGCACAATTGCAGTGTGTGGGATATGAACCCAATAACTCTCAACGAAAAATAGAGCTTTTAACCACTAGACTATAACTACACATTTGTCTTGTATTGATGGTGGCTAGTCTATATAAAAAGTAAAAAAAAAAATTCAATTAAATTTCTATACATATAATTAAAATTTTGAAATTATAGGAGTGGCTTAGCCAGCTTTGACTAAGCCTTAGATCCGCTCCTGCTCTCAATACCTTCAAGAGGAGCTCTTAAGGCAAAAGGATCTCCCTTCAAAAGAATAATAGCATACTACACATTAAAGCATTCATTATTGTGTACACCTAAAAAATAAATAAATAAAAAAACAACAACAAATGCTTCACATCTCAATGAACTCATTTTTCTTTGTTTAGAAGCTACTCCCGCTATCGCTTGCATATGCTGAGCTCCCCTGAATGCCCGGAATATCATGATCAAATCCTATTAGATCAATCCAATAGTGAATCAGTGAAAAATTAAATGGTTGATATAAATCTCCAAATATTATTTCTAAGTCAGAATGCATCCGAATATTATTGAAAGTTTCAAGCCATCTCCATATATTTTGCAAGTAGAGGCAATTTTAGGACAAAAATTATCAACAACCTTTCTTTTTTAAAGATTGACAGTGGCTGTCAATACAAAAGTAAAAAGAAATATACAGAAAGGAAGGAAACTATTGGACTTCGTAGTGAGTAGTGATCCTCTACTCTATCTTCATTGTACTGTTAAATGGTCATTCATCATAAAATCATTAAAATTGTACTGTTAAATATTATAAATTAATTATTTGAAAAAGGCTAGAAGTTAATTTTTCCAATCGGTCCAATGTTATATAGGTGTCATTTAAGAAATGAATAACATATCTACAATTTTATTTTTCTAAATAATATTTTAAATGAATGTACATAGAAGTTAAATGTACGCTAGACTGTCCTAAATATATAAATCCATTCTTCTTCAATAGTGGCTAAATAAATTATCATGAAATAAAAGCGTTGAAAAAATACATGAAAATAGGTAAAATAAAAAATATTCTAACAACAGAAATAACAAACACAATTCTGATATGAAGGAATTAACCTAGGCTAATCACCAAACGAGGGAAAAAGGGAATTTAAGAAGGTAACTACCAGAAATAAATCAGTATCTGGTGCTATGATTTATGCTGTACGTAGTAAGGGTAAACTGTATAGAAGGTCTGAAGGGTCCCAAGGCCGAGAAGAATCATAGCAGCGATCACCGATATACCGGCCCAAGGGCTATTGAAGTAGTCATTGACCAAGCGCGCACAGCTCCTGTTCCAGTTGGAATCGTAGTACTGCTGAACATGTGTAAACAGTTCCCCAAAATGATGGTTCCTAGAATAAAATGACGTGCTGTCACCGAGCTGGTTGAAGAAAATAGCGGCCTCCTGGTGGCTGGATAGCATGTTGTGGATGACTCCAGCGTGCTGGAGCAGGGCCACATCATCTTTCGTGTTGATCAGCGAATCCATCAGTGTCACATAGCTGGTGACGGTTTGGTCATCACAGGTCTTGTGCTTCTCAAGCGCTACGAGATTTGTGAGGAGCGCCTTTTTGCTGGAGTTGATTTGAAGCGGTGGAATTTCCAGAATGCCTCTAGCGAACTTCACGTCGAATAAAGTCATAGGCGATTGCTTTTTTCTGAATTTTACGCCTGCCTCCCGAAGCTCAGTGACACAGGGGATCTGACGTGGTGGCCGCATGGCACCCTGTTGGTCTGGTCTCGGGGTTATCCAATGAATGAGCCGTCGTTTCCAAAGAGCTGGCAACATTGTCGGGTCATGCTTTGTTTCCTCTCGGTGCAGACTGGGCACAATGAGGAACTGGTGGTAAAGATCAAGCAAATGATCAACTTTTTTGGTCCATTCAATGGGGGATGTAAGTGACAACGACTCCTCTCCCATAAGAAATCTCGCAAGGTGGCTAAGGAACTTGTCCCTTTTGTTCTCGGCCTCCCCAGTCATGACAATGTCATACAACCTCTCGATGATGAAAAAGGGTATTTGATTTTCAAATAAAAGCAAATCGGAGAAGATTGTAGTTGGGCCCCAACCCTCCTTAAATAAGACATCGGGATCTTCACTGAGCCACTTGAAGAAAAGCTCGAGAATGAAACAACCGTCAAGCAAAAGCATCTGAATAAAATCATCTTGCCCGAGGGCAAAGTACTCACTGTAGGATTGGCGCGCCTCCTTTTCCAAGCTCCGCACTGCTTTGAGAAAGGTATCCACGTGAAGCTCTTTGTTTCTACACAGGAAGCTCCTGAGGAGGCGCCATTTCTGATCCTCCATTGCTCGCAACCGGTCCTTTCTGAGATGGTAGTAGTAGGGACCAATCGACACCATGTGTGGCTCGTACAGGTTCGTGTTGGCCTCACGGATGTTTGCAGGGACCCGAAAAATGGTGGACCCCACGTACTCTATCCAACATTTGTTATCTTCTAGCCTTTTCTTTACTATGACTTCTAAAGGGATATCCTCGTTTGCCATTGAAAATGATATTGGGGAAATATAAGACAGCTGTTTGCTAGTAGTAGTAATTTGAAAATAAGTGACAACTCTTGCGTAATATATATGCAGCCAATGATACTTCAAAACAGGAAGAATTTGAAAATAAATAAATAAACGTATTGGTTGCTGTCAATTTTGTAATTTGGAAAAAAAAATTCCGAGTCTTATATTGACCCAAGAAATATTTAATCAAGGTTTAGATGGAACGTGGCATGCAGTAATCGCTTTGTCTCCATCATGGCGGTTATTGTGCAACCATTAAAAGGCATGTCGTACCAAAAATATGTAGACTAAAGGTTGATCACAACTCAAAAATAAGAATTATACGGTTTGGCTCAAATTTTTTATTATTAAGTTCCTTCCACTCTTTCAGGACTCTGAACATTATGTGAGGGGGGGAGGGGGGTGTTGCAATATTCTTCATACATTATCCTTACTCATATAAAATTAATCTTATTCATATTATATGATTTTTAAAAATTGCAGGGACCTGTTTTTTCAAATATGACTTTTTATTTTTTGAGACTCCTGCATAAAAAACTTCTACTAGTGAGGTTCGTGCATTCTTGGCAATGGGAAGTTAAAGCATTGCAACTGCGGATTGAAGGAGAAAGGGGGTTCTGGTGTGTATTTGGTTTGATTTAGCCTAAACAGCTGTGTTTGTGTTGGGCATTATTTTAAGTTCTATGGGCTTTAAAGGCCTGTTTTAAATTGTATCGAACTTATGTATAACAACTTTGTTACGGGCTTATCTTTTAAATAAATAAATGCGTGCCCCATGAATACTGTTGCCCAGAAGCTGGTACAAATTTTATTTTCAGACCCGAGCCATACCCTGTTGAAAATATATAATTTCTTTTATTTATGAAATAAAAGTAAAATGCTTGATTTAATCAAGAACCTAATGTGGAACATGTTGTCTAAAAATATGTTTGGCATGAAATTTTGTGGGTGGGTCAAAGAAGTGTGAAGCTTTAAGAGCAAATGATATATCATTAATTTGGAGTAAGCAGTCATATTAAACAGATAAATATTCCATTCAGCTAAAAAGTCTTTCTAAATGAAATTTCTGATTGTATCATTCATTTACTATTTTCACCGGGTCTATATAAAATTCGTACGATACAAGAATTTAAGCTTAATAACTTGGTCAACAGTTCTGATTTAATATGTTGTGAGTTTTGATTTGCACAAAAAGGCAGCTGGCACCACAGTGTGTCACAAAATGATAGTTATCTCTAATGCAATTCAATTTTCTTTATTGATCATGTAATAATACCGAGAAAGAAACCAATTAAGGAGCCATCAAAAATTTAATATTAATGATGCACATAGGGGTACATCGAGTAAACAGCTTGTACCGCTGCGAAAATTAGCAAAATTACAGCAGCAATCACTGACAGAGCAGACCATGGGTTATTGAAATAATCGCGCATCAATTTTGCCCGATACTTGTGCCATCTCGAGTCACAGTACAGTTCCACCTCAGCAAACAATGAAGCAAAATAGTGTTTATCAGAATCAAGTGTGCTCCAGTCGCCCAACTGGTTGAAGAAAACAGCCAGCTCTTCTTCATTCAATAGCATGTTGTTGATGATGCCGCATTGTTGAAGAAGAATTACGTCCTTGTTTGAATTGATTAGCGAATCCATGAGCGCCACATAACTCATTAAATCATGCTCCATTGCACTGTTGCTCCTCTCAAACGCCGCGAAGTTCATGTAGATGACTCTCCTAATTGAATCGATCGGGAGCATCGGTATCTCCATGATGCCGTTCTCAAAGGTTATGTCGAACACGTCAGAAGGGGATTCCTTCCTCTTGAAGATGACACCTGCCTCTCGTAACTCAGTTGCGCAAGGTATTGCCCTCATAGGCTTGTAGGGTTTTTTGCTTGAGCGGCTTGATCTCGAATTGAGCCATGAAATTATCAAGTTGGAACGTGAATGTTCTGAGGGTGTCAAGATACCACTATATCTTAGGCTTCTTTGCTTTGATATCCTACCTGGTACAAACCATTGGTAATAGAGGTGGAGCAAATGATGGATATTACCATTTGCCACGAGGTCGGGAGAGACGGAAGAGGGTTGAAGGAGGTAGAGAAGGGAATCTCGATCACCTTCATAGTGTGTGACAATGGCATATAGCTTCTCCACAACAAAGAAAGGTATCTGATTTTCAAGCAAGAGCAAGTCGGCAATTATCGTCTTTGCTCCCCAACCGACATCAAGCAAGGTGTGCGGCTCCCTTGCACGCACCTTGAAGAAGAGGTCAAGAATGAAGCATCCGTCAAGCAGCAGCATCTCAATAAACTCATCAGTGTTGAGGTTTATGATCTCGCTATAATACCGGCGTGCACGTGCCTCCAATTTTTTTACTTCTTCAACATAAACCTCTATATGGATTTCGGGGTTTCTGCCGAGGAAGTCGATAAGGCAGCGAGGTTTGTGTTCTTCCATTGCTCTGAGGCTCTCCTTGCCCCGATGGTAGGGGCCAATTGACACGACCTTCGGTTCGTAAAGCTCCTTGTTGTTCTCACGTATGATGTACGGGACGCGAGAGAGAGCGAAGGGCTGAAAGGTTTCCCATCTTAGGGTTTGTTGAAGCTTCTTCTTCAGGGAAGTCTCTAATGGAAGCTCTATGTCTATGGCTTCAGATTCTTTTAACTTCATTGCTAGGAGAACTTGGAGCTTGTGATATCCACATACCTCATTTCAGATGATCACTCTTTAAGTGCATGTCTGAGTCCCTTTTATTATTTAATTAATTGATTACTTTCCAAGCTATATGATCAGATCAAGCATTTTTATATTAATTATTTGATATGACCTGTGTTAATTAACCGAGATGAACGGTTTAGATACGAGTTAAATTAAATAGACAAAAGTATCTCAATTCAATAAGAAAAAGGTCCACATAAAAATTCAATATGACAATAATAAAACTTCTGATATCACAATGTTTTTCCTTGTCCCAGATTACCTCTTTTCCAATTTATCTCAAAATGTAGATTACGGGTAGGAAGGTAAATAAAAGAGTACAATTTCGATTTTGCACAACTCCTTGGCACCTAGAGAAAAGGTGTGAACCATAATTAAAGGGCATATTCCAAGTAACAATTTCGCTTTTGTCCAATATGCTTAAGCTTTTTCATAAAGACAAATGATGGAGTTTATTGGAAAATGTAGCAAAGTACATCAATTAAAATGGGTTCTTACACCCAAGATAATGATACATCATTACATTGGAAATTTAGTGGATGAAGGTCACTAGGTTGGAAGAATAATTTTGTGGGGGGAGGATCAGATGATCACTAGTTGGAAAGAATTATTATTTTGTTAATGATCTTGCAAAAGATAAGTGTTTCTAAAGCCAAACGTGAGACATGAGGGACCGAATCTGGGGTCCGGATCCCCTAATGTAACCCAATTTTTGAGTTTTGGATCGAGACTGTCTGATTAGAATCTGACGTTCCATCTCGCACGATGCATCTCGGGATTTGTGCTCCATCTCGAATCCAGCGCTCCATCTCGCGCGCTCATCTCGAATCGGACAGTCCCGATTTAAAACTCAAAAATTGAGTTACATTATTGGATCTGGATTTCCGAATCTGATGCTACTAGAGTAACGTGTCAATGAAAATATATTTTTTTGGCCATTTTATAATATTTTAAATTAATTTTAATAAAAATGATTTTAAAATATAAATTTATATAAGTATGGAATAGATTATAGATACCAATAAAATTTTGTGTAACTTTAGAGTTATTTGGTAATTTATTAAAGATCATCAATTTTATTTTAAATGAATTAGAAATTAGTTGAAGAACAGTAAAATATACATTGTATTTTTATAGACATAATAATAATATGGATAGCATTTAAATTATGTTTATAATTTTGGATTTTAATTATAAATATTGTCAAAATTAAAGTTGGAATTAAGGAGTTGGGCTAATATACTTTATAAAGTAGGGTTCTCTTGTGCTTCACACTCTTTTTTGTGACAAACTTAAAATTCAAACAGTCAATCCGAACACTCAATATAATCTCCATATGAAAATGTAGTTTGTGATCAAATTTTATAATTTTTAGAATTGGTTTACTATTTTTTTAAATAGGTACAAATTCATTGTTCTTGGATGGTTCAAAATATTCTGAAAAACAATAAATTTTTATCTGTATAAAAAATAGTGAAATATTTTCAAAAAATGTAAATTTGATCTCCATACACATTTTAATATGAGGTTCATATTCAGCAATTCAAATCAACAACTCCGAAAACAGAAATAAAAATGGAAAAACGAAAAGGCTGTGCTCTATAAAACATATTATCCCAAATCATAAATTAACATAAAGTAACTTTTTCCCATAAAAGACATTAACTAGATATTTACACATTTGGGACAACAAAAGGGATCTTTGAACCGAATATTTACACATTTGGGACAACAAAAGTAAGAATTTGGGCTACGAGAGGAGAAAAGGGATCTTTGTGATTTTTAGTAATCCAAGTCTTAGAAAATGTATCACAACTTGGACTTCTAAAAATAACAAAAAATTTCTGCCATTATAAGTTAATAGTAGTTACAAGATACCTCTAATATTTTTTATCATTGCTTGAATAAAATTAATCCACATGTCAAATATATGAACATTTCGTATAATCAATAATTTCATCTTACAAATTAAAAGTTGCTTATACAAATTTTGGTTGTTCATGAAATAATATTTCTTATATTAAAAATAAATTACAGAATACAAACTAAAAAAATTTCAAATAAAGAAAAAATAAACATATGATGCTTACAGAAAAATGAGTCAACTTAATAGAAAAAAAAAAGATAATTTAGTTTTAAAATTACAAATATATTAAATTTTGAAGGGAGTTTTGGTCAATTATGACTGATAAATATTTAGGGGGTCTTATCTAAACTGAAAAGTTTGAAAGTGTGATTAACAACATTGAAAAGTTTGAAGACTATTTGAAAAGTGTTATCGACGTGATTGATATGGATTGTGAGACGATTTGGAAATAATTTTAGGGTATTATGTGGAAGATGATTTTTTTATAAAAGAAAATTACATTAATCCTATACCTAAAAAATGTAAATGATAATGAAACTTCTTATTTAATTTGATGCATTACAATGAAGCAAAGGGTCCCTTTATATGGGAGAGTGGGTTGTCTGATGCCCATCGGATCAGAACAGTGTTCGATGGATGGTTTATACCGTCCGATCTACTTCAAAATCTGTGTGCACGGATATTACAGCAAACAACACGGATATTAAAGTATTGCACACATATCTTAAAGTGAATCGGACGGTAGAGACCACCCATCGAACAGATTTTGGTCCAATAGGCATCGGACACCCCCTCTCCCCCTTTATATATGCTACGGCTTTGTCTATGTTCATTGTTCAATGAACATAAATCTTACATATTAATGCCTAAATCTTGTGAGATATTATTTTTTATTAATTGACATTACAATCTTATTAATTTAGTTTAAAGATTTTCTATTATTTTTCATATAATACATCAAAACGGTTGGAAATATATTAACTAACCAGTTAGTTTTAAATCTGAATTTTGATCAATAAAATAAATAACAATTATATTAAAAATATAATCAAGAATATAATTAAAACTTTATTACTTGGAGCTGCAAAATACGGACCTAAGACAACTTCCCGTCCTAAGCACAGGAATAATCGGTTATAAACTTACCCCAAGTTACGCTGGTATTCCTCTGCCTGCGGGCACAACTGTGGCAGAGGTTGATGTAGCTTCTTTCAACAATAATAACAAAATAATATTTTTACTATTATGAAATATTTATTTGTGGAAGAATAGAAATATAATTTTATAAATTATAGAGCTAAGACAAAGAACAAGAGTAAGTGAATTATTGGATGATTTGTTGTTCAAATATCATATGTTATTTATAGGCAAATATGTATTCATGACATTCAAATTCATATTCATTATACATTACCGTTTCAAATAATAATGAGAATGAATGAGTTGAATAGTAGCTCAAACGGATAAATTCAATTGAATGAATTGAATGATTGTGAAGCTGACACAATTCATAATTTACTTGCCTATAAATATTGGAGAGTCACTAATATGCTTTCGGTAGCATAAGCACCGAAATACATCCAACTCGTTTTTCAATTTTTAAAGTCCAAAAAGTCGATCCAAACAGTTAGATGTGATCTCTATATTAAAATATGCCTGGAGACCAAATTTTACATTTTTTTGAAAATTTTCTACTATTTATCAAGTCACTTTGAAAATCGTTGATCTAACGGTTTCACTATTTGGTTAAGCCACTGTTGGATTAGCAATTTTCAAAATAGTTTAATAAATAGTAAAAAAATTCTAAAAATATAAAATTTGGTCTCCAGAAATATTGTAATATAGAGATCACATCTAACAGTTTGGATCAACATTTTGAACTTTAAAAATTGAAAAACGAGTTAGATGTATTTCGGTGCTTGTGTTACCGAAACATATTAGTTACTCTCTAAATATTGCATTGCTCCGCCAGCTCACATCTCATATATTATTGATTCGACCTTCTGTGGCGACAACCACTAAACTTCTATGTAGAAATTGGTTCAATCAGTTTCAAATAGCTCTATAATTCATAAAATTAGAAAAATATTAATATTAAAATAAATATTCATTTTCATAAATTTTGGTGTTTTCGAAATATATTTTCTAACAAAAACTTCCTCATTGCTTCTTGTCCTTCTCTGAGTCTGGATACCAGGATATGCAAGCACTTCTCTTGTGGTCATGACAACCCTTTGATGTTTGGATCAATATATTGATTGTTTTAACTTGATTTGTGAATATATTTTTTCCAAAGAAATCTATCTAGGACGATTAATACATCCAATACATCTGTTTTCATATATAAGAGTATTTTAATCTTTATAATTGCAAAAAAAAAAAAAAAAAAATCTGCTACATCACTAATGGTTACCAATTATGCATCGATGATTTTCAAACTATCTCCATTCCTACAATGCATTCTAATTTCAATTATTGAGACATATTGTATTTTTAAATATATAACTTTTTTCTGCATCTTTAATCATTATTCTTTTTGCATCTCTAGAGTAGACACTTCAAAATAATTGGAAGTGGTTATTTGATAATTTTAGCAAGATTTATAATATTAGCAAATACTAATACCTTCTTTTATATGATATCTCATCATATATTACCCATTTTTAGTTTGAGAAATTATTTTTCCATTTGATATAAATTCTACATTTGTTATTTGGATCCGAATGTATTCTACATTTTTTATTTTAAGGTTTGCTCATATTTTTAAGTATTTGTATTTCAAGACGCAATTTTTCAATTAAGCAGAGATTATTAATTTATTATAATTAATTGTGGCCAGTTAAGACGAAAGTAGACAGTACGACTTGACTTATGTAAAATAAAGTGATTTATTTATGACTACCATCAATAAATAAAGAATAATTATATGTAGCTCAGCTCTCTCATCTCCGCACCATTCTTGCGGAGTCCAAAAAGGAAAGTTGACCGGTTGGCTAAAATTAAATTTGATATGTTGATTAATTAAGAGCAATAAATGCTACCACGTGTTTGTATTTTGTTTCTTTCTTAAAAAAAGTTGATATTTATTTAAGAGATGCTCCAACTAAAGAATAAGATTATTTTAAAAATTAGTTTTTAATTATGTAATTAAAATTATATTTTTATATGAAAAATTTATTTAGAAAATTTTATAAATGATTTAAATTAAAGACTTATATTTCTAAAGTTAAATACTAACGTTCATAAAATTAAATACTAACATTTCTAAAGTTAAAAACTGATGTGCATAAAGTTAAATGCTAAGATAAAGATGCTATAATTTTAGATATTAATACTTTTGACTTTAAAGATAAATGCTAATGTTCCTAAAATTAAACACTAACATTTTAAAATTAAATACTGAGGTGTATAAAGTTAAATACGAAGATATAGGATGCTAAATAGAATCCATGCAACTTAATTATAATTTTAGAGATTAATACTTTTGACTTTAAAGATAAATACTCACGTTCATAATGTTAAATACTAACATTTCTAAAGTTAAATACTGATGTGCGGGGGCGATATCAAATTATTTTGTCATTTTTTACGGGGACAAAGATTGTGTCACTGTTTGCCGCGGACGGTTAAATACTCCAATTAATAGAGTTAAATACTTGTTTGATACATTATTAATACACTAAAGATTGAAATTAAATACTGCAGGAAATTTAAACCATGAAATGTCAAAACCTATTTTTTTGTCTTTTAGTGAGGGGATGCGAGGACAAATATTGTTTTGCTGTTGGATAGATAGTTAATACTCCAATGAATACAGTTAAATACTTGTTTGATGCACTGTAAATATACTACAGATAAATATTAAATACTACACGGAATCAGATTTTTTTTTATCTTTTAGTGCGGATTTTTTTTGTCTTTTAATACGGAGATAGGGGATAGAGATACAGAAACAGTTATCGGGGTCCATAAATAAATATGTATATCGATATTCGTTAAGACAAGACACGATTGAAAATTGAGGTAACGATCGAGTATTTGTTCAAAGATTTGAAAAGAGACATCCATTGAACTTTGCTACAAAAGCATCTGGAATCACCTAATTAAAAATGAGGAATAAAAGTACAAGTATAATGCATGTCATATTCAATTTGGAAGTCAGACATAAGTCGCTATAAGCAATACTGTTCGTTTTAACCGAATTAATTGTTAGGTCTAAAATTAATAGCAAATAAATGTCAGTCTTGGCAGGGTACAGTATCCCATAAAATGTCTGAACAGTTGAAAATTAGAATAATAAAAAAAATATAATAAAAAAATATTGAGTTGTTATAAAATAAAGATAAATAAATATAAAAAGATAACAATCTTTTTATTCATATAATATAAAATTCTCATGTGTACAATACAAAATTACACTGTCTCTATTTATAGGTTACAAATTATAAATGAAAAATCATTATAATAATAAATAAGATAATAAATTCTAAATAGTAGTGGATATGAATTACAATGGTAGTGGGATATGGGTGAAGTGAATGAGGGTTAATATTACGAGTTACAAAATAAATGACATCCACACATTTATAATATATTCATAACACGATGCTCATTATATAATAATATGTCTCATTAAAATTTTACTAGAAAAAATCATATAGGATAAAAATCTAATGAAGAAAAAAAAATACAATATTATTCTAAATATGCAACTACAATCTTATCCGAAAAATTCAGTGAAAAAAACCATGGTTAAGGAAAATATAGTGCATATTAATTCTCCCTCATTATAGCATCTATCAAGATCTTTAACTCAATGAACTCCAATATTACGAACGAACTTTTCAAATAATGTCATAGGGAGCGCCTTAGTGAATAAATCTACCAGATTCTCACTTGAACGGATTTACATAACATTAATAACATTATCCTGATTTTATTTGAGTAATACATGTAATATTATCTTCATATATGATCGTCATGATCATTTCTCTATAAGACAAACCATATGTCTGACGAATGTGTTGAATCACACATTCTCGGCTTGTTTTTTGATTCCTAGAATAATAAATATATCAAGTCTTGTATGTCCAATAAAAAATGTAAGTGCTCATATTGCACAAAGATATGATACTTCCGGACTAAATAGTTCTTCATCAATTATTCTTTCAACACACATGTAATATATTGTTCTAGATTTATAAAAAATATTACTTCTCAAATGTTCAATTTACAATTCAAGACAAAAAATTTGTTCTTCCAAAATCTTTCATCTCAAAACCTTCCTTTAAACAATTTACTAATTTTGGAAACTCTTCAGGAGTTCCAATAATATCTAGATCCTCAACATAAATTGCGATTATAACAAACTCATTTTTTTATTTTTTCATGAAAATAAATAGACAAATTATATTATTTTTATATCCATATTTCAATAAATATTTACTGAGACTGTTATAACTATATAAAAGTAAGGATATTACTTAATTTCTTTCTGGGTGGGACATGTCCGGGGTGTGCAACATGTGAAGTTTAGTCTATATATGGACATATGATGCATGAACCTTGGTCCTGTTAAGTCATATTTGACCATACATCTCCCGGTCGTTGTTTACTAAAAGGGGGTTAGAAAATTCAACACGGCTGCTATACAGGTTATTTTGATCCAAGAATACGTACCTTTGAGATGAAATGTATCGTTCATGCTCAAAAGCAATTTAGAGATCGATGACAAGTATCATTCACGCTAAACAACAAAATGATCAAAAGCAATAAAGATTTTTTTTTTTTTGACGAATATTGAAAATAAAATGCTCCATCATTCCATATGTAATGTTCTTTCACTGTCGCTTTGTTGTTGGCTCATGTATGTTACTAATGTTTACTAATGTGTACTAATGTGTACTTCTGTTTATTCATTTTGCATAACTATGTAATGGGACATGGCCGGGGTGTGCAAAACATGTAAAGTTTAGTCTATATATGGACATATGATGCATGAACCTCTTGGTCCTCTTAAGTCATATTTGACCATATATACATCTCCCAGTCATTGTTTACTAAAAGGTGCATGGTTAGAAAATTAAGCCTACGGGCGTTTACTGATAAAAGAAAAAAAAAAAAGGTGGTTAGAAAATTCAACACGGCTGCTATACAGGTTATTTTTATCCAAGAATACCTTTGAGATGAAATGTATCGATCATTCATGCGCAAAAGCAATTTAGAGATGACAAGTATCATTCATGCTAAACAAAAAAAATGATAAAAAGCAATAAAGTTTTTTTTTTTTACGAATATTGAAAATAAAATACTCCATACATCATTCCATGTAATGCTCTTTCACTATCACTTTCAGAGGCGGACCCAGTGTATTCCAGAGGGGGCTGCCACTCCCCCATGAATTTTGAATTTTAGTGGAGATTTATTGGTTCCAACTGACTTTGCCTCTCCTGAAATTTTTTTGGCCCCCCTCTGAATGTTTAATTGATAATCCGGGTTAAATTTATAGTTAAAATTAAAATAAATTTCTTGAAATATGATTGGTAATTATAATAATAACCCAGAATATCATAAATTACAAGTCAGAGCATTATAACTTTATTTTTTTTATCAAATACCTAATTAGTTAATGGGTTTCAATCTGATTAGCTATTTAAATCCGATTCGATATTTTTCTGCTCCCCGGACGAATACAAAAGTGCAAGTTTACATATACAAAATGAATAAACATAAGTACACATTAGTAACATATGAGCCAACAACAAAGTGACATTTTCGATCACCAAAAAGAATATTTTTTGGGTTAATTAATAAGAAGGGGTTGTAATTTCGAAAGTCGAATTTATAATATTCAATACACAGAGAAAATATATAAGAACCGACTATTTAGTCTAGTAGCAAAGACAATGTATTATGTGTAAAACATTGCAAATTTGAAGTCTAAATAAAAGAATTCCTTTTAAATATTAAATAATTTATAAGTTTGATCACCTCTAATATTTACTTAAAAAAATACATAAAGAAAATATTTTACATACTTTACACTTAAATAAAAAAAACCCGTTATTTTTATTAATAACCAAAAAATATATATATATTATTAATAACTAGATCCTCCAATTATTTTTATCCATGCTCAAACTGCCCCCCCCCAAGGGGGCAATTTACAATTTTTTTTAATGCGATGATGTTTATAATTTATGTATTTTGTAATATTATGTATTTGTTTATATTTTTAATACGATGGATTTTATAATTTGTAACTAGTTTAAAACATAAGTGAACAAAATAATCAAATAACGTCTAATCAACATAAAATATAGAAACGAAAACAAAGTGTATAAAATCAGCAAATAACGTCTAATCAACATACAATATAGAAACGGAAATATAAAAATACTACGTCAGGTCTACAATATGAAATATAAAAAACTAGCGACGACGACGAGGAGGACCGGACAGTGACAGTCTGGGAGCCGGTCCGCACGCCCTCGGCGGCTGCACACGGGTCCTTTGTCGTTGCACACGCCTCCTCTGTGGCTGCGGAGGATTCTCGTTATGAGTCAAATCCACATGCATGTCCTCCTCGTCATCAGAATCATCCATATGCATGTCCTCCTGCATTATGCCCGTGGATCGTCGGTATGAATTGGGCCATGGATCATACTGAGTAGCCTGTGATGGATCCATCTCCTATGGATCGGTCTCCCAGTCCCCAGTATATGTGCTCGGGGGCTGTGTCCCGAACGCAGCAGTCTCCCAAGCATCAGTGGGCTGCTGTGCCCCACTACCACTAGCCTCGTGGTCGTGCTGCCTGGGGGGTGGCATCGATGGTGTGGCTCCGGTGAGATCCTCTACACCGGTGGCGGTGAGGCCAAAGTCTGCCGGAGTGAAAGTGGGTTCGGCACACCATATAGGATGACCATCCTGCAGTTATATAATGTTAGTTTTTCTTTATGAAAATAACGAAAATTTAATTTATACAGAGATGAACCAGTTTACCTCGCCAAGCTGCACTGGCACATTATATTTATTGTAGTAGGCGTGACATTTTTTGTTGTCGAGCACCCAATCGTGGAACGCCCAATCCGGGTTGTCTTCTGCAATATTTGAGTTGAAGTTGTTAAGAACACACTTTGAAAATAAAATTGACGTGTATTATAATTTAACTTATAATACCTTCAGGGGCTAGTGGTAGGTCATCATCGTATACGAGGACCCGTTTTTGATTTGGCTGGTTCGGAGCTTGTGAGTCTTTCTTGATCTCACACCAGTTGATATTCTCACCAGCGTCGTGCAACATGCCAATGAGGCGCCCATCGAACTGGGAATCCTCGACGATCGGAGCAGTGTGATGCAGCATAGTACACCCGAACACCCGAAAACTTTTTTTCGCCATGCACACCAAGCTGTGTGCAACTCCTCGGATCCTCGTTAGTACCTATTCATAACGATTAGTTAGAAAATGAGTTGTATGAAAAAAATTAATACTACAAGTAATCTTTATTACTTACCGCTCGAGTACTGGTCGGGCCCCACGGCAAATGGGTCTTACTCTCGTCAACCATCATTCTCCGCCAAAGAGAATCACCGTAGTCGCCCTGTAAGTACACCGAATTCATACACCACCGCTGGTACCAGACCATATATCGCAATGCCCATGGTCCTGCTCCCAAACTGACGTCTGCCGGGTCAGGTGAGACCCACAAGTGGTTCTCAGGCGTGCGGGCAATCCTATAGTGGCCTAAATGGCGGCCGCTCCAATGCACCTCTGGCTTCTTATGGAAGGTACTGCATTATAAGTTAGTTAGATACAATTTGTAAAATAATAGCAATATTTGGGTGTGTATTACTTACTTGTGCAACTTCTCCGTCTCATCCTCACCAAGTATCGGGTCATCCGGGATGAAGGCATCGAAGCCGAACTGACGAGGAACCCGATCAGGATAGTGATACTCAACTATCCAGTAACAAACGACCGGACCACGGTATAAACCGAGATCCCTCTGTTCCATCGTCAAGCGACAGAATATTCTAGCTCGGTACCACGCCTGATACGGGAACCAATTGATGTTTGCCTGGTGCAACAGTTGGAGCTGATTCCGGACGTACGAGATACCCGCCGTCCCTCCCCTCGGCGTATTAAAATAGCGGAGGCTGCTACCCCATATGGCACCGTATGGAGGGCTTTTGTCGATGTCGGAGCCCCTTTGCCACTTCACATTCGATGGAATTTCGGATCGACAGACCGGTAGGTGCGACCAGGACCATTGCTGTAGTAGAAGGAGTGGCCCATTTAACTGCTGGATGCCTCTCTGAAATTGTAGATGTGTATTTTTTATTATCTAATTAAAAAAAAAGAGTAAAAAACATTAATTGAAGAAGACTTACCAGACAAGCGTGACACAGTCCTCTGTACAAACATGCAAGCACGGCTCCACCCCAGTTCCACCGCGATGGCTTATTGAGTAGCTCTAGCTGCTGGAGGAACATAATCGGAATCGAGTCGCCACTAGAATCGACAAAGATCATGGTACCACATAAGTCAAGCACGAATGCCCTAACATACCTACAGTTTCAAGAGAAAGTAAATAACTTTTTTATTTTTTTCAAAAATATTTTTAATGTGCTGTAATGGACTTACCTCTTGACAAGCTCCACGTCAGACGTCAATGAGGTAATGGCAATTTCGGCGGCATATTGGCGAAGAGACTTAAGACTGATGCAGTACTGCGAGAACTTCTCATCATCGTTCTCATTCTTCCGTTGTAGCTTCTTTGCCACCCCCTCCACATGCACACCCAACCGCTCTGGGATCAACGTCGGGAGTGTCTGATGATCCGAGACACCTCCTACCGGATCACCATCGATCCGTAGACCCCATAAGGCACTCACGTCCTGTAGTGTCATTGTCATCTCCCCCACCAGGAGATGGAATGAATGGGTCTCAGGTCGCCATCTCTCCACGAGATCGCACATGAGTGCCTGGTCAATCCGCCGTGGTTGTTTCATTGTGGCTAGCTTGTGCAACCCGAGATTAATGAGGTACCGATCCATCAGTGGATTTGCGACATATTGTACATCTGGCGAGCGGTGCCGCACCGTCAACATGGTCTCATCCTGCATTTATCAATGTTTTAGACCAGTGGAACTGAATAACTATTTGTTGTTTGAAACGTATCTCAATCGATGCAAGTGAGACACGGTGAAGTCTGTGAGGGACCCACAGGAGAGGACTAAACGTATCTGCACGATGTGGTGCGCCATCCAATGGATCGACACCCTCCGTAGTGGGATCGGCGTGAGCCTGTGAACTCTCGCTGGTCTCCGACGTATCTCGTGGTCACTCACGTCGAGATCTAGTCATGCTGCATTTGAAACAATTTCTAACAATTTTATTTAACAATTCCTATGAGATTGTATAACTTAATTTCACTCAATTAAATTTCAGCTCTGTTATTTTCTCAAATTTCCATCTAATTTTTAAAACCTAATTTCAATCATAACCAATTCCAATGTAACAATTTCTAACAATTCCAATCAACTAATTTCTAACAATATCTAACAATTTCTAACAATTCCAATCAAATAATTTCTAACAATTCCAATCAAATAATTTCTAACAATTCCAATCAAATAATTTCTAACAATTCCAATATAATAATTTCTAACAATTCCAATCAAACAATTTCTAACAATTCCACTGAAATAATTTCTAACAATTCCAATCAAACAATTTCTAACAATTTCACTGAAATAATTTCTAACAATTCCAATCAAATAATTTCTAACAATTCCAATATAATAATTTCTAACAATTTGTACAAATTGCTACCATTTTTCAAACATTTCTAACTATTTCTAACAACCCTAAACAATTACAATCAATTTCTACTAAATTCAATAACAACAATTTCAAGCAAATCCCGCAATTTCTAACAATTTCATATAAAACCCGCAATTTCGAATAATTTATACAAAATTCCAAACAATTTATAAAAAATCTAAATAATTTATAAACAAGTTAAAGAAATAATTTCATACCCGAAAATGAAATCGGAGCGACGGCGCGGCGGCGACTACGCACTCGGATGGAGAGAGAGAGAGGGAGAGAGAGGGTGGCGGGTAGAGAGAGGGAGAGAGGGAGAGGGCGGTAGAGAGAGAGAGAGAGAGGGGTCGGGAACGGTTGAGATGTGCGAAATGTCGCGTCCGGAACGAAAAAACGAGTTTTTTTGGCCAAATTCGGCGGTTTGGGGGTGGTTTCGGGTGGGGGGCGTGGGGGGGGGCGGGTAGGATTTGGTTTGGGGAGGGAGGGTATTTAAAAAAAAAAAAAATTTAGTAAACCGCTCCCTGGGGGGCGGTTTGGGCATGGATGAAAATAATTGGAGGATCTGATTATTAATAATATATATATATATATATATATATATATTTTTTGTTATTAATAAAAATAACGGAAAAAAAACACTTACATGTGTAGCGAATTGGCAGCCACACACCTCACATTAATGGATTTTGGGTTTGTCTAAAGTAATTTTGGATAAATTTTATTCAAAGCAGATTCCAGCCATTTGATCTATATTGAAATTTGTACAAACAATTTCAAACTTAATTAATAAATATAAATGATCATATGAATCTTTTCGGCTCTTTAAAAATATTTATTTGTACAAATAATTAATTCATGTCATGGAAAAACTTTGTTAATCTTTTCGGCTCTTTAAAAATATTTATTTGTTTTCTAAAAATAGAAAACAGCCCAAAAATCTCAACAAACTGTGGGACCCGACCTGTGCAAGGCATCCATTTCAGGATATCTCCAAAGCGTTCGTTGTGAAGCTGGACGAAAACTGGAGAGTTTATAATGGAGAACACAGACGAAAACATAAGAAAAATCTGAAAAGAGCTCGATTACAATACAATTGATTCTATTGAAGATCTTAAATTCTTGTTGATCTCTCTGTGTATTTTGCAAACGTTGTTACGGAGTTGAATTAAAAGCACATTATTTTTTTTGGGGAAATTGTTCTTTGCAATTCTCCTTAAGTTCGTTAATTAGCTCGTCGCTAATTGATCAAATTACTGATAAATTATACAAATAATCTAAAGAATCATAATTGGGTTTACGACTTAAAACAACGTGCCATATTTTCCAACCAACGAGATTACATTGCAGTGAGCGCTCTTACTACTTCCAATAAAAATTAATTAATAAAACAATGCAAGATGTAACTAGAGACTTGTGCCGCTGTGCGGTTGGGCAGACAGGAACATGAAACACTGCTGAAATTAATTTTGTAAGTATACCGATGCACGAGTCTTAATAAATAAATTTGAAACTAAGATCCTGATTTAAGAAGTACGCATCAATGTTTACCCACTCTCGTCCCCAGTAATATACTTATACTAATTAATTTTTTTTTTATGGAGTGAGGGTGGTCCTAGTGTTCTAATTTGAACCCCGACCCGTGATCCGGGTACAGTCCGGACCGGACCGTGCACGGTTCAGCGGGTTGGCCGGATTGGGCAAAAATCCAGACCCAAGTGCTATTTTTGAAACTAAATCCAGCTAACCCGTGACCCGTCCCAGACCAAGTTGAACCCGGACCACCTGTGAACCCGTACCCGTGAACCTATGCTAAGAACCTTGGTAAAGATACTACAGAAATCAGGACAATACGAAATACGAAACCAAAATATTATTAGACCCGCTTGCAGACGAGACAGACATAGAATTAAGATCGGGATAAAAAGAAGTTAAATATAGTGATCTTAATATATGCTAAGAAGCCGGTATTCGGTAAAATTAAGTGGTTAAATAAGCTAAATGAAGTGGATTAAGATTAAGAAAGTTTAATTCTTGTTGCGGAATAGTTCTAAAAAATTATAGGACTATTTTAAAAATTATGCTAAAAAATGAAATGGGATTACGTGCCATTATTATTTACTAAATGGGGGCCAGGGGCCCAGATGGTGCATGCCGAGACCTATATTTGGGGGTGAGAATCTGCTGAATTTTTTTAAAAATACATAATTAAATTTTGAAAATTTACAAAACCAATATGATTATAACTTTTTTTATTAAAATTATCTTCATCAGAAATAATGCTCGGTATGAAAATTTGAAAACTGGATACCATATTTGATATTACATGCCACACAATACTACACATAACACAAGTTATTTCAATTAAAAACCGTACCGAATACGGGAGCCAGTTTTTATTTTAGAAAACCGAATATCATTACGGTTTTATTTTGGAAAACATAATGTCATTGTCAGTTTTCTATTCTTTTTTTTTTTTTACCTTACTGGACCTGAGGCCGGTTTTACTTAATAAGGTTTTTCAATTTGTGATTTTTTTGTTTCTTTTGTTTTTTTTTTTTATTTATATCCAATTTGTCAAACAAATAGGGTTTGCTATAAATACCAAACCGAAATTGGGATCTGGTTTCTAAATCCTCAAACGATAGTGGTTTCCGGTTTTTAGTTTTTGAATTTTTTTTGTAGCAATAACAAGGACTAGTAACAAATGGGTTCAAATTCAATATCAAATATCATATTTGGTTTTTAAATTTTCAAGCCGAGCGTCATTTTCAGTGGAGATTATTTTTGTAGAAAAAGTTGTAATTATGTTGGTTTCGTAAATTTTTAAAATTTTCTGTAGGTTTCAAAAATAAAGAGGGGGAATAGGTGTTTAGAAAATACAACTCGGTTGCATACTCTGTAGGTTTTACAGATTTTATGTAGGTTTCAAAAATTAAGTCGTTAACTTCTTGTTCATATATGAGATCTATATCATTTTTTGACACAAACTTTTTATCCACTGATGCTTTTAGTTTTAGAGTTGAAAAGTAATATTTATGCAGAAAAACAGTTAAAAAAATGCCACGTCACAACAAAGATGACATGCGATCTTAATCACTCGTTTAAAATATTTATATAAATCTTAATTCTTTCCCAAAAAAACTGTTTTTTTTTCATTTGAAAAAAAAGAAATAAATATTTTTTAGGTCAATTGTAATTTCTTAGAATTCCAAAAGAAATCATTTATTTAGTGCGGTTCATTTCGTGTCATGAAAAAAAATTATCATTTTTTCCGTTCTTAAATTTTTTTTTTATGTAAAAATAGAAAAAAAAAAAAAAAAAAAAAAAAACGCCAAATAGAACTCTCAGAAATGGTGTTGTTGGATTTGGAGAGACAGTACAGTACTCCTGATTTTGACTAGGTCAATTTTATAAAGAAACGAAGGAAATAGTTTGACGGGATGGATCAGTCATTCCTTCTCAACCTAAGCAAATATAATCTCAACAACCTAGGGTCCGTATCCTCTGAGATATCTCAATTCTTGCGTGACCGACGTGTCCGGTGGCTATTTGGGGAACCCAGTATTATTTGAGCTTTGTGATTCGTGCAAAATGTATTTGAACAATTGAGATATTCCAAAAAGTCACGCAAAGTTTAAGAAATCTCAGAGGATGTGAATTCAACAAACTATGGGGTCCAACTTGTGCAAGCATCCAAATATCCAATGCAGGAATTCGAATCCGTTGCTTGTCAATTACCGAATCCGCCGGTTACCAAATCCCAATGCAGGATATCAGATATCTCCAACTCCAAAGTAGGAGGAGGACTGGAGAGTTAAAAATGGAGAAGAGGCGAATAAATTAGAAAATCTGAAGAGAGCTCGATTACGACTGATTTTGTTGATCGTTTAATTGATTACGCAATTAAGCATTATGAATTTGTAACCGTTGTTGCGGAGTTAAATTAAAACCATATTGTTTTTGTTTTCCGAATTGTTCTTTAGCTCGTAGCTAATTTCTCAAATTTACTGATAAATTATACAAAATAATTTAAAGAATCATAATTGGGTTCATGAATTAAACAACTTGCCATTTTTTACAAACAACGAGATTACTATGTAGTCACCGCCTACAAGTTCCAATAAAATTAAAGAGAAATAAAAAAAAATGTTAATACAACCCTGTGCAATATGTCCGGGTCACGACAATAATATTATAACTTAAGACTCGTGCAGTTGGTCAGATAAGAACGTGACTGAAATTAAATTTTTAAGTATACCAATGCACGAATCTTAAAAGAAAAAAATAATAATTCTAAGACCCTGATTTAAGGAGTATACAATTATACATCAAAGTGTACCTACTCTCTCTCGCCCCAATAATCTGCTGTGTATAGAGAAGTCTCTATTTTGTGTGGCACTATTATTTTTTATTTTTCAAATATATAAATTTTAATATTAAAATAAAAATGTTAGATGTGATTTATATATTTTTTACTACATACACATAACGAATTTATCAATTTTTGATTTTTTTTTTATATAAATTAGTGAGTTGAAAAATTCAACGTTTAGAATTTATTCAGATAGATGTATTTTTGCAAGCTCTTGATATCGATCAAAATAAAGTCCAAAGTTGTAAATAAAGAAAATATTATAGTTCTTCTGAGTAAATAAAGAAAATATTATAATCACTTCTGAGTAAATAAATAAAATATTATAATCCTTCTAGTACATTGAAATTCTAAGTTATTGTATTCATTTAAAAAAATTTGAAAAGAAATCATTTCATGAGACTTTTGTCAGAGATATTTTTTGTTTTTATCTAGAAATGACTTTTGAATCGGAATCAAAACTCAGATTCAAAGAATTTTTATTTTTTAGTAACGCAAAAAAATATTTTAATTTTTATTACAGGCACAACAAATCCGTCTTGAAAAATATTGATCCGGTTATTTATGTTGGTCCCAAAGGCACGTAGAGGGTAGTGAATAGGGTCTTTTTAAATTTTTAATATAATTTATAATTCCCTAGTGTGTTTTGAAGTTATTCTCGGTGGAAATTCGAATAAATTGGTTCTAAACTAAAAATATAATAAACTAAACAGTAGAGTTTAGAGACACTTGAGATATGTTTATGGAGTTCGGCACTAACGCCCACGTCTCCGGAGCTCGCAATGAGAAAGGAGGACAAGGTGGAAGCCCTTACAATATTGTGGGAAGTCACACGGCCAGAGCAACAACGAGTGCTCAAAGGGTGAGCAACAAAGACTCAAATGAATAGAGAAAAGGTTGATCACGCAGAATGAGTTTGTGTACTAGTTGAATAAGCTTGAGATTGAATATGAATATTGAAGTTGAAATGGACAAGCAACAACAACTTTTTCTAGATATGAAAATTCAAATTTTGAAGTTAAAATCAGCTAGACTGCTAGAGTAATCATCCAAACCCTTATATTGCTTCTATTTATAGAGCGCTGAATCAAAGAAAGTAATTTGGTCCTACCGTTATAACGGGTGCTAAACCGTTGTAACGGTGGGCCAACTTACGGCGAGTTTGGACATTGTTAATCCTAACAGTAGGTTAACCGTGGCAACGACTCCATAATAGTTTGTCTCTGGAAATTTGGGTGAGCCAGCCGATTTAAACTGTTGCCTGAACCATTGTGATAGAATTAATCTGTGGTGCAACGAGTAAATATTTATTTGATCCATTGCAACGGTATGTCTTACTTAGGTCAATCTCAAATTGATTTTACTAATTTTACAAATTATAATTTCTAATATTAAGATAATGCTTCTGTTGTCTAATGCATAGTGCTTCATGATTTCATCCTTAATAGATATAGCAATTGCTAATTTATTCTTAATATGTGTGTATTGTATCATCTATAGTTATGAACCTGCACAATATCTTAAGATAAGAACATTGCACAAATATTTTAAAATAAAACTTATAATTTTAACATTAATTGATTGTTTCGCTATTTAACTTTACCTTTTTATTATAAATTTATTCGATTCCGCTTTCGAAGACCAGTTCATTTTTTTTTTCCAAATTGAGACTTAAGTTAATATCAACATTTATTTTTTATTTCTCTCTCAGAAATTCAGTGTATATCGCTCACTAGAAAATTGTAACCCATCATTAAATTGTATATTTAATAAAGTGAATTAAACCCTAGAGAGTATATCCCGTCAAATAAATCTCAATCATAAATTTGACGTGACGATTGTGGTAATTAAAAATATCAATTTTCAAGAAATTTACTATATAATCTATATCAAAACCAGTATTCTAAATAGCTAGTTTTAGACCATAAAAACTACGCTATTAGATAAAACTGCGTTATTTCAGCTACTGTTGCTATAGCTATAATAGTTAACTGTTTTTTGCAATTTATATGAGCTTCTATGCTTCTATTCATATTTCTGATATTACATGATCTGCTATAATAAGTATGCTAAAATCAAACTATATATTTTTGTTTCTATTTGTGATTTAGTCTCTCATTCAATATTGAAAAATATTCAAATATTAATTATTTCTTTTGTTTTCTCTTTATCTAGTATTCACCTGTAAAATTATCGCCGTTTGTTTCATTAAAATCTGATTTTGATTATTATAATATATAAAATATTCAAATAGGTATACTAACTTTATTTCACTTATAAAATTAATTCAAAATTAATTCCTCTTCGTCTATTATAATCTGTAATAATATGGAGTATTAACTATTAAATGATGTTATTTTGTATAATTTTTTTCCTTCTAATTTGTATGATTGAAAAAAAATATAAATTTAAATAAATTATTATTTAGTTCTTACTCTAATTCTTCAATATATATCATGTTAATAATTAATAGAAATATAAATTTTAAATTTTAAAAATTAAAAAATACTATGCGCAAAAATTTTCCATGTAAGTGCACTATTCGCTCTATATTTTTTTTTAACTCCTTGGTTAGTGGTTTGTTGTCGGGTGCAAAACCCGTGATCCGGGTCTGGGTTGCTCATGCCCGTACCCGACCCGTCCCGTGTCCGGGTTTGGACGGGTCACGGGTAAGCCGGGACGGGTCAAAATCCTACCCGAACCGGAAAATTTGAAAAAAATCCGTGCTTACTGGTCCCGAGGTCGGGTCCCGTGCCCGTGCCCGTACTCGGGATACAAATGATAAGTGAACTACCAAAGGTTATAATGATAATATCCTTAACATAACTTATTATATGTTTGCATTCATTTTCTGATGTTTTGTTTAATTATTATAGTATTAGTAAGGTTATAATATTCAGAATATTTTGAAACCATAACTTGCTCATAATGGGTTTATTAAAAAAAAATCAAATCAATTAGTTTTGGTATATTGCTGTAAGAGATAATCTTTTAAATAAGAAAATATACTCTATCCAAGTCCAACTAAACATTTATACTTATACAAAAATTAAAACTAATACATAATATTTAGTCATTTAACAATATCTTATCCGTAATTTAGCTAATAATAATGTTTTCCGAAACACTGATGAGAATATTTCAATTAATTTTGTTTGCGTATAGTATTTAATTAGGTTAATAATAATGACTTGAGACTTGAGAGTAGGTCCGATGCCTTGGCATCGGACCTACTTTAGTTCGATGAGTTCATTCACCATTCAATTTGTTTTAAGATTCGTGTACAATATTTTAAATTTCGTACAAGTCTGCTTTGATTTTTGTTCGCACATATCTTAAGAAGATCAAACGGTCAAGGAGCTTATTGAACTCAAAAGTAGGTCTGATAGACATCAGACCTGCTCCGTTCTGAATAATAATAGTCGTGGAGCTAGTTCACCCATTAAAGAGTGTGCACCCTATCATGCTTAGTTGTTAATTCTGTTTGCATTAATACAGATTAAAAAATAATTAACTAAATTATACTCTTATTTGTTAATACATATAATAGAAAAATTGAAAAGTGATAATTAAAGAACATATCACATATAACTATTTTGTTTTGACATATAAACTTTATAGTTTTTATTAATAAGAAAATTAAAAAAGTTAAGGCATGAACGAAGACATGAAAAATAAAAACAGTTGAAATATTTTGTAAAAATAATATTATTTTTAGCGAACTATATTTTTGTAGTTTTTATCTCTATAAATTGTAATGCTTCACTCGTCAATATTATAACGATTCTTGTATAAGTAGCACCGTGTACTTCTTCAAATTTAATTTTCATTTTTATTCATCATGTTCTTTTTCCGTTATATATCTCATTTCAGAATGTTGATTATTTTTGTACATATGACATATAGTTATTGCAAGGTATAAAACTTCCTTTCATTTAACTTTTAAGATACTTTTTTTAGAGGTAACGATTAATTACGAGGTCTCTGGTATTAATTATTAAAAAAGCTAATTGTTCATATAATAATATAAAAACTAAATAAATTAAAGAATTATTTTCTTAATAATAATTTCATATCTTTTTCTTACATCACAATAAAAAAAGAAATATGTGCAAAATTTTATTTGGTTTCGATTATTTTTTCCGGTATTTTTTTAAATCGATCGAATTCTTGCCAAAATTGGATAAGCTCTCATAATGGCAATTAATTTTTCCAACTCTTCCGCAATTAAGATCTCCCAATAATAATAAATTGCATTTTGTTTGAATTGTATTCATAGATGCTATAATTAATTTTTCACCTCCTAAATTTACGACTTAATAATAGTAGTTATTTTTGAATTCAACTAAGAATTGATAGCATCTACCAATCAGATAATCCCATTAATTACTATTGACATCAGGATTGGATTTAACAAATATACGAAATGTACATAAATCCAAATTTGATACTATGAATGATTGTATTTCATCATTATTTTTTTTAAAAGTCATTTTTTTTCTTTTATATTATTATAGAATTTTCTTTCCTTAAAGTTCTGTCTACATAATTTTTTTTTCCAAAAGCTGCTTATTTTTTATATTAAGAGTTAGATTATAAAATAAATAAATATTCTTTTCTATTCGTTATTTATATTTGATCACATTTTTTAGATTAATTTGAGATACTCAATTAATTTACTTAATTGACAAGATTGACAGTTAATTTATTGACTCCGAATAAAAAAAATGAATCGAAATCATATCTAATGAATCTATTTTTTTATGATTAAATCACTCAAGTAAAAAAAAACAGAAAAAAAATCCGGGTCCGGGTTTGACCCGGACCGCCCGACCGATCCTACCCCTGACCCGTCTTACCCATACCCGAGGTGGGCAAGGGTAAAAGGACGGGTAAGGATAAGGTTTCAAAAAAAAAACCCGTATTGCCCGTACCCGAGTTACCCGGTCTACCCAACTTGCCCGTGCTCGACTTACCCGTGCCCGACCCCAGATTACGCCCGTCCCGTCCGTCCCGCCTGTCCCGCCCGTCCCGTCCCGAGAGCAAATCACTATCCTTCGTATACCGCTATAATCACCCTTAATCAAAACTTGAAAGAACTACCTTGATGTGAAATTTCTACTTTACTGTCGGGACCCTTTAATGATGCCTCTGCTAGAAGACAAGCGACAACCACTAGCTTTACTCCTTTTACTTTACAATATGCTTTTTTTTCTCCCAATATAAGATGATTGATATTGTTCTTTCCGTTTAAAAATCATATCAAGTGAGTAGAGTAGAAAGATGCTAGAACTAGAACAACAACACGAGATGCTAGTGCCAGAGACTATGAACCACCACCCCTTGTGTTCTAGCAAAATGGAAGCACCAGTGAAAGAAGCAGTGGTGATAGACATAGATCCACCTCCAGTTCAACCATTAGAGGTTTGTTTGAAGAAAAAGCTTGAGCAAACCGGCAGATGGGAATCCTTTGAATCATTCATCCTCTCTCGAGTACCTCAAATCGTGCGTGAGAAACACAAGGACCTCTACGAACCGCGAGTCGTCTCGATCGGACCGTACCACCGTAACAAAACAAGCCTCAGAGCCATGGAAGCCCACAAACCACGCTGTCTCATCGATTTCCTCGAGAGAAACCCCAGAGTTGGACTGGAGGTGTATGTTGAAAAAATCAGAGAATTAGAGGAGCAAGCGCGGCGGTGCTACAGCGAAGGGATAAATTTGAGTAAAGATGAGTTCGTCGAGATGCTATTGCTCGACGGTTGCTTCCTCTTAGAGTTCTTCTTCAAGGTACGCACACGTGAGCCGCACGCTCTGCTTGATGTCGGCTGGGGAACGAAAACTATAATCGGGGATTTGCTCTTGTTTGAAAACCAGATACCGTTCTTCGTTGTCGAGACGCTTTATTATATTGTCACTTGCCACGACGGCGACCGAGAATCACTTCTCGTTCTTCTTCAACCCTCTTCAATCGATCCCGATTTGCCAGCAAAAGGGAAGATTTATCACTTGCTCCACCTCTATTACAAATGGTTCATACCCGCTAGAATATCTTTATCGAGACGCAGCAATGGTAGCAGTACCTCTTCGTCCTCGAAGTTGAGAACCTCATTAGAATCTCCGCGGTCAAGGTGGGTCATCAATTCATGGCTGGGGTCAAGAAGCCGGTCAAACAAAAAACTGTGCACACCTATGCGGTGCATCCCTTGCGCCACACAGCTTCGCGAGGCTGGGGTCACTTTCAAACAGAAACAATCACCATCCGATCAATTCGACATAACTTTTGTGAACGGTGTGATGGAGATACCGACGCTCCTGATTGATTCGGTCCGGAAAGTGTTCTACCTAAACCTAGCGGCTTTTGAACGGAGCTGTAGTGTGATGGAGTACGATCTGATGAGCTACGTGGCGCTGATGGATTCGCTGATCAACACCAACAAGGATGTGGTTCTTCTACAGCGTTGTGGCATCATTAATAACATGTTGCTTAATGAAGATGAGCTTGCGGTTTTCTTCAACCAGCTCGGTGACTGGAGCATGCTTGATTCTGACAAGCATTACTTTGCTGAATTGTTTTCTGAGGTGCAGCAGTACTGTGACTCGCGGTGGCCCAAGTATCGCGCCAGATTAATGCACGATTACTTCAATAATCCATGGTCGGCATTGTCTGTGGTTGCTGCCATTGTTTTGCTAGTATTTTCAGCTATACAAGCTATATACGGCATGTATCCCTACGTACATCATCACTAATTTTGGGTTTTCTCTACTTTTTTTCTCTCTTCTTAAAATTACTTGTCAAGTAATAATTAATGTCTGGATGTTTGTGTAACATTTAGTAAAGTAAATGATGTATTCCGTCTATTTGGGAAGTAATAAAAATAAAAGGGAATATCATTTATTCCCTCAAAATATTGAATATAATGTATTTCCTCTGAAAGTTGGTAACATCATATTTGTTCTTTAAAATCATAGAAACTCACATATTTATCATACTAACTCAATAATATATATATCAAATGTAGAAAAAAAAAACAGTTATATTAAAATTTACGTCAGTATTAATTAATAAAAGTGGGGAACTGGGTATCGCTAGTGAGACTGAGTCATATTCAAATCAAAGAATTTAATCGTACGATATCTCTTTTGTTGGGACCGGTGGTGAGTCATAGCGTACGGATTTCTTTGAAATCAATGTCAAAGATCCGTATTATGTAGATTATAATCTTTGTAGCTTAGTACTACTGTAATATAATATAGCAAATGGGTCTGTAGTTCTTCCGCTTTGAAGTCCGCGGGAAAAAAATAATTTTCAGGTGGGATATAAACAATACAAAATTAGTTAAATGCTTGACAACGAGCTAAAGAATTTAATATTATAATTTAAGATTTTCAACAGTCAGTGACTCAGCTGTAATCGAGCTCTCTTTAGATTCTCGTCTTCGCCTTCCTCTGGTTTGAACTCTCCTGTTCTATTCCCGCTTCACAAGGAATGCCTTGGATCCGACTCTGCTGGTTTTCCAAGAGAAAAACAAGGTACTATTTTTTCAATTCTAACATTTCAAATTTATTGAGATTTATGCATAATTTTTTTTTTTATCGAGATATATGAATTAAAAATTTTGAATGGTTGAGATTGAAAAAACAAATCTTATTTTTCTCTCAAAAAAGCAGCAGAGTCACCTCCGACTATGCTGCTTGTTTGAAAGAAAAACAGAGTTCTATTTTTCCAATTCTAACGGTTAAAATTTATGGAGCATACTGCACTGGGCGCTGTGCATTGGTGGGGTCCGACAGTTTGTTTGAGAACTTGAGATTATTGCTTGATTTGGCTGAGAAGGAATGACTGATCCGGACCGTTCATCTACTCTTTCCTTTATTTCTCTGTACATTTGATCAAGTCAAAGTCAGGAGTAATGCGACAAACCGGATATTTTCAAGTGGACAACAAGGGGTGTCAATGGTTACGCATAGGACGGAAACATTTTTACATCCATAAGATTTTACTCATATTCTATCTTTATCAGTTACAAATTTGCTAAACGAACACATATCCTACTCATATCCGTTAAAATTAGCTAGTGACGAAACGATAGCAGGTGAATAACGAATAATAATAATATAATTATTTTATTATTTTTATAAATATACCATTAAAACTCATAATGTCACATATATGTAATCACAATTACTAATATAAAAATCAAAATACAAATATGCATCAATTCTAACTAGGGCTCTGTAAATGAGCTGGCTCGAGCCGAGCTAGGCAAAAGCTCAGCTCGTTAATTCTGGACCGAGCTGTTAGCGAGTCAGCTCGTTAACAGCTCGCGAGCTAAAATCTCAGCTCAAATTCGTGACGAGCTAGCTCCCAAGCTGACTCGTTGGGTTTAGTTGGACCTTGTTTTAAGAAGAAAATAAAATTTACAAGCATTTTTGGACCGAGCTGAACCAAGCTGGACCGAGCTTAACAGTATAAAATACAAACAAATTCATACAAATTCACAAATTGATGCCTAGTCGAGCTTGGCAAAAGCTCAGCTCGTTAATTTTGGCCCGAGTTGTTAGTGAGCCAACTCGTTAACAGCTCGATCCACTATCGAACGAGCTGTTACCGATTGAGCCAGATGTGAGTCACGAGCGAGCCACGGGCTACGAGCTTTTTGGACAACCCTAATTCTAACTAATTTTTTACAAAGAAAAAAATAAAAATAAAAATATCTCTTCTAACAAATTCAAAATTCAATTCATTAATTCCATAATAGAATATTCAAATAAAAAAAATAATATGTTTAATATAATATTCATCTTACAACAAAATGCATACATTTTCTCATATATTAACGTTGATACAATGATACGAGAAACATAAAATTGAATAAATTAAATATAATATTTATATATCTATTTATAATTTATTTTATATAATTAATCATTACCCAATGGGTACGAAATACCTTTACCCGTATGAATACCCGTTTAGCTAACAAAAAAAATCCTTATCCATACCCATACTCAATAAGTTAACAAAAAAAAATCTTACCCATACCTATCTTATCGAATACGATACGGGTAGGGTAAACAGATAAACGGTTTTCATTGACACCCCTAAGTATATCTCGTCAAATAAAGCTCAATCATATATTTGATGCGACGATTGCGGAAATTAAAAATATCAATCTTCAAGAAATTTACTTTATAATCTATATAAAAACCAGTGTTCTAAATAGCTAGCTATAGCATTTTCAGACCATAAAAACTATGCTATGAGATAAAATTGCACTATTTCAGTTATAGCTGCTATAGCTATAATAGCTGACCGCTTTTTACCACTGTGCGCTATGCGCTATTGCTACCAGTATGCTACATGGATTTTTTTTTTTTGAAATTTACATGGGCTTCTATATTTCTATTCATATTTTTTTATACTACATGGTCTACTATAATAAGTATGCTAAAACCAAATTATATGCTTTTATTCATATTTATAATTTAGTCTCGCATTCAATATCGGAAAATATTCAAATATTAATTTCTCCTTTTGTTTTCTCTTCGTCTAGTATTCACCTGTAAAATTATCACCGTTCGTTTCATTAAAAGTTGATTTTCATTATTATAATATATAAAATATTCAAATATGTATACTAACTTTATTTCACTTATAAAACTAATTATTCCTTGTCTATTATAATAGGTAATACTTTTTTTTTTTTGATAAAAAGACAGTTGTGCGTTTCATTTCGACACATAAAAAGTTTTACAGAAAGGATTGTTTATCCTATGAAGTAATAAGTTATCTATATTACTATGAAGTATTAACTATTAAATAATGTTATCTTATATATTCTTCTTTTTTCTTTCTAATTTGCATGATTTTAAAAAATATATAAATTTAGATAACTTATCATTTAGTTATTATTTCAATATATATCATGTTGATAATTAGTAAAAATATAAATTTAAAATTTTTAAAATTAAAATTTTTAAAAATGTTATGTATAAAAGTTTTTGCTTTAGTTGTTACAATTTTTTTAATTTTTTTTAACTCCCTACTATACTGGTATCTATTTAGAACCTTTATCAAAACTCAAAAGAACTACCTTGATGTGAAATTTCTACTTTACCGTCAGGTCCCCTTAAACTTGTAGAGCACCTCCCCTTCCCTCCCCCTCCTCTCTACTTAATTTTTTTCCGGCTCCTCCCCTTCCCTCCCGCTTACTTAAACTTATGGAGCACAACCATAATGAAATGATGCCTCTGCTAGAAGACAACCCACAACCACTAGCTTTACTCCTTTTACTTTACAATATGCTTCTTTTTCTCCCAATATAAGATTCTTCATATTGTTCTTTCCGTTTAAAAATCATAACAAATGAGTAGAGTAGAGTAGAAAGATGCTAGAACTAGAACAACAGCACGGGATGCTAGTGCCAGAGACTATGAACCACCACCCCTTGTGTTCTAGCAAAATGGAAGCACCAGTGAAAGAAGCAGTGGCGATAGACATAGATCCACCTCTAGTTCAACCATTAGAGGTTTGTTTGAAGAAAAAGCTTGAGCATACCCGCAGATGGGAATCCTTTGAATCATTCATCCTCTCTCGAGTACCTCAAATCGTGCGTGAGAGCCACAAGGACCTCTACGAACCGCGAGTCGTCTCCATCGGACCGTACCACCGTAACAAAACAAGCCTCAGAGCCATGGAAGCCCACAAACCACGCTGTCTCATCGATTTCCTCGAGAGAAACCCCAGAGTTGGAATGGAGGTGTATGTTGAAAAAATCAGAGAATTAGAGGACCGAGCGCGGCAGTGCTACAGCGAAGTGATAAATTTGAGTAAAGATGAGTTCGTCGAGATGCTATTGCTCGACGGTTGCTTCCTCTTAGAGTTCTTCTTCAAGGTACGTGCACGTGAGCCGCACGCTCTGCTTGATGTCGGCTGGGGAACGAAAACTATAATTGGGGATTTGCTCTTGTTTGAAAACCAGATACCATTCTTTGTTGTCGAGACACTTTATTCTATTGTCACTTGCCACGACAGCGATCGAGAATCGCTTCTTGTTCTTCTTCAACCCTCTTCAATCGATCCCGATTTGCCAGCAAAAGGGAAGATTTATCACTTGCTCCATCTTTATTACAAATGGTTCATACCTTCTAGAATATCTTCATCGAGACGCAGTAATGGTAGCAGTACCTCTTTGTCCTCGAAGTCGAGCACCTCATTAGAATCTCCGCGGTCAAGGTGGGTCATCAATTCATGGCTGGGGTCAAGAAGCCGGTCCAACAAAAAACTGTGCACACCTATGCGGTGCATACCTTGTGCCACACAGCTTCACGAGGCCGGGGTCACTTTCAAGCGGAAAGAATCACCGTCCGATCAATTCGACATAACCTTTGTGAACGGTGTGATCGAGATACCGACGCTTCTGATTGATTCGGTACGGAAAGTATTCTACCTAAACCTAGCGGCTTTTGAACGGAGCAGTAGTGCGATGGAGTACGATCTGATGAGCTACGTGGCGCTGATGGATTCCCTGATCAACACCAATAAGGATGTGGTTCTTCTACAGCGTTGCGGCATCATTAATAACATGTTGCTTCATGAAGATGAGCTTGCGGTTTTCTTCAACCAGCTCGGTGACTGGAGCATGCTTGATTCTGACAAGCATTACTTTGCTGAATTGTTTTCTGAGGTGCAGCGGTACTGTGACTCGCGGTGGCCCAAGTATCGCGCCAGATTAATGCACGATTACTTCAATAATCCATGGTCGGCATTGTCTGTGGTTGCTGCCATTGTTTTGCTAGTATTTTCAGCTATACAAGCTATATACGGCATGTATCCCTACGTCCATCACTAATTTTGGGTTTTCTCTACTTTTTTCCTCACTTCTTAAAATTACTTATCAAATAATAATTTATGTCTGGATGTTTGTGTAACATTTAGTAAAGTAAATGATGTATTCCGTCTATTTGGGAAGGAATAAAAACAAAAGGGAATTTCATTTACTCCCTCAAAATATTGAATATAATGTATTTCCTTACAAAGTTGGTAACATCATATTTGTTCTTTAATAGGTCATGTTTGGTTGTGGAGTAAAATTAATGAGAATTAAGTTAGTTATTTCATGTTACTCCTCATATTTTACATTTTATTTGGTAATTGAAGTCATGATTTGAATTAATCCACCTGGTGAGTAAGATTTTAGAAAATGTGTTTCTTTTTAGGGGCAATTTCACGTATATCCCTGAAAAACTTCAAAATTACATATTTTCTCTTTAAATTTTGAAATTACGTATGCTCTCCTCTAAACTTCAAAAACTCACATATTCATCAATTTTATTGTATTTTATATTAAAACACATTTTAAATTCATAAAATACCCATTTTACTATTTTATTAAAAAACATTAAACATCAATTTCACTCCAATTTTAATCTAAAAAGTTTCTCTACCTTGCTTGACAACGAGCTAAAGAATTTAATATTATATACATAATGTGATGGCGATCATATCATGGCAAGTTTGCAAGTGAGTAATCATGATCGAGGAAGCATGTTCTGGAGCAGTTGGAAGACCCAGGTCCAAGTCAAATTTGCAATTAATTCCCGAAATGGTTTTCTGGATAGATTCAAAACGGGCCAGTATTTTGGGCTTAACTTTCTCATACGGACTCCAAATTTAGTGATTTAAAATTCCGTGGAAAGCTTGTGAAATGGGTTACAACTTTGATGTTTTGTGTTTCTTCAGATTACAGATTCTTCTAGGTGATAGATGCGTGTGTATTGAACGTGGTCATTGAAGAGTCATCTAGTCAGCAGTTTTAAATATTTTCTGGAGTCTTGTAGTAACTTCATTCCTGAAGAGTCTTTTGAGTTTCTCTAGGTTTTATTATATTTTGATAACAGCAATATTAGTTAATTTTACATTAAATTATCTAAGAACTTTCTAGAGTTGTAAGGTGGCTATATAAAGCCCCTAGTATAATGTAAGAGGAGATTATTATGGAATATATGAAAAGTTTATCTTTGAGTTAAGTTATTTTCTCTTTTATCCTGCTGTGAGTTGAGAGTATCCTCCAGTTGTGAATTTATCGTTGAACATGTGCGTGTCCTTGAACAATTCTAGCTTGAACGCTATCATAATGCTTAGTTGAATGATTGACAAGAATTTAAGATTTTCGACAGTCAATGACTCAGCTGTAATTAGGGCTGTAAATGAGTTGGCTCAGGCCGAGCTGGGCCTTAGCATAGCTCGATAATTCTGGACCGAGCTGTTAGCGAGCTAGCTCGTTAACAGCTTCCGAGCTAAAATCTTAGCTCAAACTCGTGATGAGTCAGCTCACGAGCCAGCTCACGAGCCAGCTCATGAGCTGGCTCACTGAGTTTGGTTGAACCTTGTTTTAAAAAGAAAATATATTTTACAAACATTTTTGAACCGAACTGGACCAAGCTTGACAGTATAAAATACACACAAATTCATAGAAATTCACAAATTGATGCCTAGCCGAGCTAGCTCGTGAGCTGGCGGGTGAGCTAAGATCTTAGCTCAACTCGTTAATTTTGGTCCGAGCTCGGTCCACTATAGAACGAGTTGTTACCTATCGAGTCAGATGTGACTCACAAGCGAGCCACGAGCTACAAGTTTTTGACAGCCCTAGGTGTAATCGTCTTTAGATTCTCGTCTTCGCCTTTCCTCTAGTTTGAACTCTCCTTTTCTATTCCCGCTTGACAAGGAAGAGGGAATGCCTTGGACAAATACTGCACTGGATGCTGTGCACTGGTTGGGTCCCACAGTTTGTTTGAGAACTTGAGATTATTGCTTGATTTGGCTGAGAAGGAATGACTGATCCGGACCGTCCATCTACTCTTTCCTTTATTTCTCTGTACATTTGACCAAGTCAAAGTCAGGAGTAATGCGACAAACCGGATATTTTCACGTGGACAAGTCCTTCTCGAGACATCATAATTAATTGTAGCGTGCAAATTATGTCGACCGCATATCATAATTAATAGCGATAAATACAAATAAGTTGAGTAACTGGATGGTAAAAGATAAATAGTAAAAACATAATTAGTAATCAATAGCGATAAATTCAAACGATAATATTTATATATTTTTCAATTCAAATGGGTGCACACCGATTTTAATTTTTTTTTAACAAATTATTAATTGTTTTAAGTTTAGATTGGTGCATATCAATGTTATTGGTCCATGACACATCAAATCTTGTCTGCACAATGTTTAAAGTTATGTGTTGATCGTAAAAAAAGAGTTATATTCAAATCTATATTAAACTAAACCATCTTTTTTTTTTTTGAATTATAGTTGAATAATCTATCGATTTCATATTGAAACCACAAGTAACATGGCCGGTATCTAAAATTGATACCGGCCAGATACAAAATATTTGCAGTACATGCCAGAAAATAAAGATAACAAAAAAATATCAACTAAGCACTAAGCAAATCACAAGAGAAACTATAAGTCAAAATAAAACTAGACAAGTGCTTCCTAGTCTACTGAATCCGCATCACCCTAGTTTACAGTACATGCCAGAAGATAAAGACAACCAAAAAATATCAACTAAGCACTAAGCAAATCACAGGAGAAACTATAAGTCAAAATAAAACTAGACAAGCGCTTCCCAGTCTACTGAATCCGCATCTCCCTAGTCTTCTTCAGACATTGGACTGCCAATACCAGTACCCAGCTGGGGGCTGACTTCGCTGGAGTCTTCCTGTACCAAGGACAGCAGCAGTGCCATGGCCTAACCCGTGTCTGAGTTGCTAGATGCTTCCTCCTGGTTTGATCTGGGAGGTCCTTAATATCAGAATGTAGCATTAGACTCAAATTTAAGCAAAGAATTAGATGGATGAGCTTTACACCAAAAATAAGCTAAAGATATTATTTTAGCACCTAAAGCTCTAAAGGTAAGTGAGTGTTATTGAAACAGACTCTGTTCCGTTCTAACCATATGCACCATAATACGGCACCTCTAAGTAATTCAACTAGCAGTCTGTCTTTTAGAGGGATAGCACCATCAATTAACTAGAGATCCTCTAAAGTGGTAAAGTCAAAAAGAAAGTTATTAAATGATGCTATCTATTTCCAAATTGTTTTACTATAAGAGAATCTAACAAACAAGTGATCTGCAGTCTCAAATTGATTGCAGAATACATATGATGGATCCCCTTGCCATCCTTTAATCATAAGATTTTTTTTTTCTTTTGTAAGAATCTAATCTCTTCTTACCAACTAAAGGAAATTTTTTATTTTGAGAGGTATGTGAGACCTCCAAACTGTTTGATATTCAGTATTTGGAATGCCTCCAAATTCCAACCACCTGTAAAAAGAATGCACAATGAAATTGGCATTATTAGCCCATCTCCAAATTAATGTCTTCCAAATGAGGTGCTTGTGTGAAAAACATGAATTGTTGTCTCAGAGACAGCCATTCTTTCCTGAAAATGCCAGTTAATTGTCTAAGAAAGAAATTTTTTTAAATTAGAATTGAAAAAATCATCTGCCACTGAGAGGAACCTATCTGAAACTATCGAAAATAGATTAGGATAGATATGTTGCAAAACAATTTGTGAATGCCATCTATCAAGCCAGAAGGTTGTTGATTTACCGTTCCCTATTTCTTTATTCAAACCCAAGTCTATGATTTAATGATCCCTCAAAATTGATTTCCAAAAAGGAGAACATCTTGAGGGAGCTAAATTTGTGCCGTATTTATCTACTAATATGTCTTTCCATCTACCAGGAATCGAATTATCTAAAAATCTGATCCACCATTTCGCTAATAAAAACTTGTTCATAAGTCTTAAATCCAGAATGCCCAAACCCCATTGGTCTTTACTTTTGCACACTGTCTCCCATGACACTAAGGAGTATTTTTTCCTTGTGGAATTACCCCCATGCCATAAGAATATATGCCTAATTTTATAAACTTTATGTCGTACTTTAGCAAAAATTATATATATTGACATCCAATATATGGAATTGCTGATAGAACAGAGTTTAAAAGGGTAACTCTACCCCCTAAAGAGTGCAAAGATCCTTGCGAACTCTGCAATCTTTTTTCAATCTTATCCAGTTACAGCTGCCAATCTATATCAGTTAAAATTTTATCATTAATCGGGACTCCTAAATATGTTAATGGTAACTGTGCAATCTTACAACATAAACATGATGCTAGATTAGAACATTCTGTGTTGGTTAAATTAAGAGGGTCCATTTCACTCTTATCATAATTGATTTTAAGGCTTGAAACATTTTCAAATGCTATCAAGATACATTTTATATTCAATAATGTAGATATGTTAGCCTTAAGAAAAAGAAGAGTGTCGTCAGCAAAATGTAAATTCATAATATTGCCAACATTAGAAATTTTTTCTAAACTATCCACAAGACCCCCTAATTTAGCTTTATTAAGAATTTTGTTCAATACATCATTAACTAGAATAAATAAAAAGGGAGAAAGTGGGTCCCCTTGCCTTACCCCCTTTTGCAAGGGAAGTAAGGACCTAAGGATCCATTAAGATTAACACATATTATACTAACTTCTAAAATTAGTTTAATCCAAGTAATGAATCTAATACTAAAAACTCTCTCCTTTAAAACTTCAAGGAGAAAATCCCAATTGACATGATCAGAAGTTATCTCAAAGTCTAATTTGAACAAGACACCTTTCTGTTTTTTTATCTTATATTGATGAAGGACTTCATGTGCACAGACTACATTATCTAATATTGGCATACCCTTAATGTATGCAATTTGAGAAGTGTCTATTAAAGAATCCATTACCTTAGCTAGTCTGTCAGCTAACAATTTGGTGATCAGTTTGAAACTACAATTAATTAGACTAATTGGACGATAATTTCTTATAGTAGTAGCATCTTCCTTTTTTGTTTTCTCTTTGTCTATTATTTACCTGTAAAATTATCCTCGTTCGTTTCATTGAAATTTGATTTTAATTATTATAATATATAAAGTATTCAAATAGATATACTAATTTTATTTCACTTATAAAATTAATTCCTCTTCGACTATTATAATATGTAATAATATGTAGTATTAACTATTAAATAATATTAACTTGTATATTTTTTTTTCTTTCTAATTTGTATGATAGAAAAAATATAGACTTAAATAAGTTATTATTCTAATTTTTCAATATATATTATATTAATAATTATTAGAAATATAAATTATAAATTTAAAAAACACTATATATAAAAACTTGTGCTATAATTACACTATTCACTCAATTTTTTTTTTACCACATTGCTATATCGCTATAATCAATCTTAATCAAATCCTAAAAGAACTATCGTGATGTACTTTACTGTTGGGTCCCCTCAATGATGCCTCTACTAGAAGCAAGCGACAACCACTAGCTTTACGGAAGAGGGGGGTGTCCGATGCCCATCGGACCAGAACAGTGTTCAATGGGTGGTTTTCACTGACCGATTTATTTCAAGATCTGTACGCACGGATATTAAATTGATACGCACGGATCTTAAAGTAAATCAGTCGGTAGAAATACCCATCGAACACTAGTCTGATTCGATTCGATGGGCATCGGACACCCCCCCTCTCTTAGCTTTACTCCTTTTACTTTACAATATGCTTCTTTTTCTCCCAATATAAGAATTTATACTGTTCTTTCCGTTTAAAAATCATATCGAATGAGTAGAGTAGAAAGATGCTAGAACTAGAACAACAACACGGGATGCTAGTGCCAGAGACTACGAACCACCCACCACCCCTTGTGTTCTAGCAAAATGGAAGCACCAGTGAAAGAAGCAGTGGCGATAGACATAGATCCACCTCCAGTTCAACCATTGGAGGTTTGTTTGAAGAAAAAGCTTGAGCAAACCGGCAGATGGGAATCCTTTGAATCATTAATCCTCTCTCGAGTACCTCAAATCGTGCGCGAGAGCCACAAGGACCTCTACGAACCGCGAGTCGTCTCGATCGGACCGTACCACCTTAACAAAACAAGCCTCAGCGCCATGGAAGCACACAAACCATGCTGTCTCATCGATTTCCTCGAGAGAAACCCCAGAGTTGGATTGGAGGTGTATGTTGAAAAAATCAGAGAATTAGAGGAGCAAGTGCGGCGGTGCTACAGCGAAGCGATAAATCTGAGTAAAGATAAGTTTGTCGAGATGCTATTGCTCGATGGTTGCTTCCTCTTAGAGTTCTTCTTCAAGTTACACGCAAGTGAGCCGCACGCTCTGCTTGATGTCGGCTGGGGAACGAAAACTATAATCGGGGATTTGCTCTTGTTTGAAAACCAGATACCGTTCTTTGTTGTCGAGATGCTTTATTCTATTGTCACTTGCCACGACGGCGACCGAGAATCGCTTCTCGTTCTTCTTCAACCCTCTTCAATCGATCCTGATTTGCCAGCAAAAGGGAAGATTTATCACTTGCTCCATCTCTATTACAAATGGTTCATACCCGCTAGAATACCTTTATCGAGACGCAGCAATGGTAGCAGTAGGACCTCTTCGTCTTCGAGCACTTCATGGCTGGGGTTAAGAAACCAGCCAAACAAAAAACTGTGCACACCCATCCCTTGCACCACACAGCTTCGCGAGGCCGGGGTCACTTTCAAGCGGAAAGAATCACCGTCTGATCTATTCGACATAACCTTTGTGAACGGTGTGATGGAGATACCGACGCTCCTGATTGATTCGGTCCGGAAAGTGTTCTACCTTAACTTGGTGGCTTTTGAAGGGAGCTGTAGTGCGATGGAGGGCGATCTGATGAGCTACGTGGTGCTGATGCATTCGCTGATCAGCACCAACAAGGATGTGGTTCTTCTACAGCGTTGCGGCATCATTAATAACATGTTGCTTAATGATGATGAGCTTGCGGTTTTCTTCAACCAGCTCGGTGACTGGAGCCTGCTTGATTCTGACAAGCATTACTTTGCCGAATTGTTTTCTGAGGTGCAGCGGTACTGTGACTATTCTGACAAGCATTACTTTGCTCGGTGGCCCAAGTATCGCGCCAGATTAATGGATGATTACTTCAATAATCCATGGTCCGGATTGTCTGTGATTGCTGCCATTGTTTTGCTAGTATTTTCAGCGATACAATGTATATACGCCATGTATCCCTACATACATCACTAATTTTGGGTTTTCTCTACTTTTCTTCTCTCTTCTTAAAATTACTTATCAAATAATAATTAATGTCTGGATGTTTGTGTAACATTTAGTAAAGTAAATGATGTATTCCGTCTATTTGAGAAGGAATAAAAAGAAAAGGGAATTTCATTTATTCCCTCAAAATATTGAATATAATGTATTTCCTAAGAAAGTTGGTAACATCATATTTGTTCTTTAAAATCGTAGAAACTCACGTATTTATTCATACTAACTCAATAATATATATATCAAATGTAGAAAAAAAACAGTAATAATAATATTTAATAATAAATTTTATCTTAGGACCTGTTCAGCGGGTTATTGGGAATAGGCATGAGTGCGGAAATTGAACTAAAAATTACTGTTCATGTAAAAAAAAATTCAGTTGCAAGAAAAGTGAAGAGGCCGAAGACGACCTTAGTGTTAAATGTTAATTAATAAAGTGGGGAACTGGAGATCGCTACTCAGACTGAGTCATATTCAAATAAAATAATTTAATCGTACGATCTCTCTTTGGTGGGACCGGTGGTGAGTGACAGCGTCCGGATTTCTTTGAAATCAATGTCAAAGATGTTATTGTCGCCATATTATGTAGATTATAATCTTTGTAGCTCAGTAATACTGTAATATAATATAGCAAATGGGTCTGTAGTTCTTCCTCTTTAAAGTACGCGGGAAAAAAATGATTTTCTGGTGGGATATAAACAATACAAAATTAGTTGAATGCTTGACAAGAAGATAAAGAATTTAATATTATATACATAATGCTTAGTTGAATGATTGACAAGAATTTAAGATTTTCAACAGTCAGTTGTAAACTTGTAATCGAGCTCTCTTTAGATTCTCTTGTCTTCGCCTTTCCTCCATTTTTAACTCTCCAGTTCTGTTCCCGCTTCACAAGGAATGCCTTGGAGATATAATGCACTGGATGCCGTGCACAGGTTGGGTCCCACAGTTTGTTGAGAACTTGAGATTATTGCTTGATTTGGCTGAGAAGGAATGACTGATCCGGACCGTCCATCTGCTCTTTCCTTTATTTCTCTATACATTTGACCAAGTCAAAGTCAGGATTAATGCGACAAACAGGATATTTTCACGTGGACAAGTCCTTCTCGAGACATCATAATTAATTGTGGCGTGCAAATTATGTCGACCACATATAGCGATAAATACAAATCAGTTGAGTAACTGGATGGTAAAAGATAAATAGTAAAAAATAATTAGTAATCAATAGCGACAAATTCAAACGATAATATTTATATATTTTTCAATTCAAATGGGTGCACACCGATTTAATTTTTTTTTTGATCAAATTAACAATTTTCTTAATTGTTTTAAGTTTAGATTGGTGCATATCAATGTTATTGGTCAATGACATATCAAATCTTGTCTGCACAATGTTTAAAGATTTGTATTGATTGTAAAAAAAGAGTTATATTTAAATCTATATTAAACTAACCCATTTTTTATAATACAGTACAAGCATATAAAAATTAAAATCAAATAATATTTTTGATATAATTAAATTGTGGATTTCATTTTTACAAAAAAAAAATGTTACATATATGATAAAGATAAACACTTTTGAGAATAAACATAATATTTAATTTTGCAATAAGAAAGGAACTTACAATTGATTGATAAAAAAGAACTAATATTTACTGGAATACAAAAGTAGTAGCTTTCAGCTAATTTCTTTTCATAAAATATAAAAACTAATAACTTGTTTCATAAAATATTTTCTTGCATAAGCAATCCACATTGTATTTGATCTTAAATAATTAGGAACCGCTGTTCCTTCTTTAACTTTCACTCATAAATTAAGACAATTAAATATTAATTTCTTAGCGCTCTTTAAACTCTTAATCATTCACTCTTAATTGGCCCAAAATTTTAATTATGTTCTCTCGGTTGAACCATCAAAAAACAGAAATTACGTTTTTTGAATGTTTTTTTTAACTGTTTGACTCTATATAAATTAATTCGAAAGTTTAAAATCTTCACATTTAGGTGTATCACTTATAAGGTCGATAAATTTTAACAGTTTGAATTCATCATTTAAAGTTAATACGATATATTTTAGAATTGAGTTCACAGAGGACTTCTGCACTTATGAACACTCTAGTTCTACTCCATTAGTATTACTAAACATTGCACAAATTATTTGATAGGTAAATTTTAAAGGATATACGGAGAGAGGGAGTGAACGAGAAAATAAAGCCCCCGTTTTTTTTTGGAGGATTAAATGCCCCTGGGCTTTATTACCAGTAAAAACAGTGTACATGTACATTCCATCACATCAGGATCAGTGGTCTATGCACTAGCTACCAGAAGGTACTGATCATGACCACAATACCACATCACAAACATTACAAACACTGATCATTCCAATTGCCAAATACAAATCACTAAAACCCTAATGGGCATATAACTTTGAAATACCAGAATATGAATAAAGCATGCGAGAAACGCATAGAAGGCTGGGGACTACCGAAACAGAGGATGTATGCTGTTTTTGCTGGTAAAAACAAGTAAAGAAAAAACCCAAAATTACTGGTGATTTATGGAGGGGTACATTGCGTATACAGCTTGCAACGCCGAAAGCGCTAGCAAAACTATGGCAGCAATAACAGACAATGCCGACCATGGATTGTTGAAGTAATCATGTATCAATTTGGCACGATACTTGTGCCACCGGGAATCGCAGTAACGCTGCACGTCAGAAAACAAGGAGGCAAAGTAATGTTCGTTGGAGTCGAGTATGCTCCAGTCTCCGAGCTGGTTGAAGAAAACTGCAAGCTCCTCTTCATTAAGTAACATGTTGTTGATTATGCCGCAACGCTGGAGAAGGACCACATCCTTATTGCTGTTGATCAATGAATCCATCAGTGCCGCGTAGCTCATTAGATCGTACTCCAATGTACTGCAGCTCCGCTCGAAAGCTGCCAGGTTTAGGTAGAACACTCTTCGGACCGAGTCAATCAGGAGAGTCGGTATCTCCATCACGCCATTCTCAAAAGTTATGTCGAATATGTCCGAAGGAGATTCCTTCTGCCGGAAACGGACGCCGGCGTCGTGAAGCTGGGTGGCACAAGGGATGGACCGCATAGGTGTGTAGGGTTTTTTAGTGTACCGACTTAATGACCCCAGCCATGAAATAATCCGCCTTGACCGCGGAGATTCTGACAAGATGCTCGATTTTGAAGACAAAGAGTTGCTACCATTGCTGCGTCTTGACATTGCTATCCGGCCGGGTATGAACCAATTGTAATAGAGGTGGAGTAAGTGAAAAATCTTCCCTTTTGTTTGCAAGTCGGGTGCAATCGAGGAGGGCTGAAGGAGAAAGAGAATTGATTCTCGGCTGCTGTCATAGCAAGTGACGATAGAATAAAGCGTCTCGACAACAAAGAACGGTATCTGGTTTTCGTGCAAGAGCAAATCGCCGATTATAGTTTTTGTTCCCCAGCCAACATCAAGCAGAGCATGTGGCTCCCGAGCACGTACCTTGAAGAAGAACTCTATGAGGAAGGAACCGTCGAGCAATAGCATCTCAACAAACTCATCTTTATTCAGATTTATGGTCTCGCTGTAGCAACGACGCACTCGTTCCTCTAATTCTCTGATTTTTTCGACGTACACCTCCAATCCGACTTTGGGGTTTCGCTCGAGGAAATCGACGAGACAGAGTGGCTTGTGCCTTTCCATTGCACTAAGGCTTTCTTTGCCACGGTGATACGGTCCGATTGACACAACTCGCGGCTCATAGAGGTCCTTGTGGCTCTCACGCACGATGTGAGGAACTCGAGTGAGGATGAATGGCTCGAAGGATTCCCATCTGAGGGTTTGCTCAAGCTTTTTCTTTAAAGAAACCTCTAATGGTGGAACTGGATCTATGTCTATCGCCACTGCTTCTTTCACAGGTGGTGCTTCCATTTTGCTAGAGCACAATGGGTTCCCAGACTCTAGCATCCTGTTTATGTGTTGTTGTTATAATGAATAATGATTTGATTTTTAAACAAACGGAACCGAGAATATAATAATCGATCTGAGAGAAAAACATATTGTAATTAAAGAGCCGACAGTAAAGCGAGTGGAGTGGTTCCCGTTTGTCATTTGGCGTCGGCATTATTAAAGGACCCCAAGGCGGGTCCGGATCCCTGAAGTAAATTTTTGGATTTTGGATCGAGTCCGTCTGATTTGAATCTGTCGTTCAGAATTGTCTTGTAATTTGAATTCATTTCTCAAACGGTTCCTATCTAAAACTGAATTTTTGGATTGCTTCACTGGATCTGAATTTCCCCAAGTCATAGTAGACACTGGGTGCGTTTGGATGGGTGAAGAATAGCTATTATTCTGGATTAGCACTATTCCGAGTTACTAATCTACGTTTGGGTGTGTTCAGATTAGCGAATAACTACTATTCTTTGTTTGTCTTTTGTGGGATAGCTCACTATTTTACTAATTCAACAAAATATTAGAATAACTACTATTCTCAAAATTAGAATAGCTACTATTCTCTCACTATTTTTGATTCATCCAAACGCTCCCAGCGTGAACAAGTCTTGAGTTGGGCAAAGATTAAACTGTAGGTGGCTGTTCAGCAATCCTTTCTAGACATTTTTTAAGTGTTCTTTAAATTTTTTAAAGCTTAAGCAGGTCAAACAACATCTACTTAGTAAGAGTTTTTACTTTTTTTTTTTGAAGAAATGAATTAGTTTTTACTTATTTTATTCGAATTCTTAAACTTAAGTTCCTCTTATCTGAATTTTTAAAAATATCATTTATCTTCAATTAAATCTCCTTTTGACCTCCTTAGTTTTCAAAGAAGCTACTTTTCTTAATCTGGTTTTACCGAATACTAATTTTTTAGCCCTACTTAAAAATTTAACCCCAACCTCACTACCAAATAGCTTTCATGTGTGTCAGGATGAGTCCAATCTAATTTTAGACGAGTTAAACACGATTTAAGTCTAGTCAGTTGTTAACAGTTTCATATAGTATGTGAGCAGTACATAGATTTGGTATTGTAATTATTTTGATGTGTACTATTTGCTTGTACTTCATAAATCAGGATCTTAGAATTATATTTATTTTAAGATGATTCGTAAACTTAATTGCAGCAGTAAAGGCTCAATAATAATGTTCGGAAGGACTTCTTGTGAGAAATATTGGGAAAAGTGGGATGATGAATTTTTTTAATCTGTTAGTGTTGGATCACAATCTGATTCTCATTTGAGCTATATATCTTTTCTCATAAGAAAAAAATAATTAACTCAGACCCTATTTATTCCGACCTCTGTTTTTTTTTTTTTTTTTTTTTTTTCCGACGTTGAATCTCTCCCTAATCTCAACTCTCTTTTTTTTTTTGTTTCTTTCAATAATTTTCATGGAATTCAGATATACTGAAATCCAAAATTCATGAACATTGATTCTGAAATTACTAAAATTTCTGAAATCCGAGATCCAGCCGTTCAATTTTTTCTGTGCACGCATCTCGAAATATTGATTTTTCTGTGCACGCATCTCGAAACAATTCATTGGCTGGATCTCAGATTTCAGAAATTTGAGGGTTACTGTTCATAACTATGAATTTTAGCAGATTTGGATCCATTTTCATGGACTTTGTTACTGTGGTATTCACCAAATTAATATGAAATTTTTTTGTCTAATGGATTGAATTCTCATGATGAGTAATGATGTTGCCTAACAGATTCTAAAACGTTGCATTTATTGCTACGTAATCAATTGAAAAAAATAAATAAAGACATATGGAAGTAGATCACTAAGGGGAGCTGAGATATCACTACCAACATTATTATGGACAGGACATTCAGGTTATGTTTAGATGCACAAGAATAGCTACTGTTATTAGAATAATATTGTTATTCGGAACAAGGTGCATTCAAACGAGAAATAGAGCTATTTGGAATAGCTACTGTTCTTAGAATAGCATTGCTATTCGCTATTCTTACAAAAACATGGAATAACATTTGTTGCTTTCAATATTAATACTAATCTAATATTTAAACTAATATTATATTACATTTAATATTTAAATTAATATTATATTGTATTATATTTAATCTAATAATATATTATATATTATCTAATATTTTATTTAATACTAATATAATATTTAAAATAATATTATATTACATTTTAATATTTAAATTAATATTATATTATATTATATTTAATCTATATTTTATTTAATACTAATCTAATATTTAAAATAATATTATATTACATTTAATAATTAAATTAATATTACATTGTATTATATTTAAACTAATATTATATTACATTTAATATTGAAAATAATATTATATTACATTTAATATTTAAACTAATATTATATTACATTTAATCTAATATTTTATTTAATACTAATCTAATTTTTAAATTAATATTATATTACATTAATATTTAAACTAATATTATATTACATTTAATATTGAAAATAATATTATATTACATTTAATATTTAAACTAATATTATATTATATTTAATCTAATATGTTATTAATACTAATCTAATTTTTAAAATAATATTATATTATATTTAATATTTAAACTAATATTATATTACATTAATCTAATATTTTGTTTAATACTAATCTAATTTTTAAAATAATATTATATTACATTTAATATTTAAATTAATTATATATTACATTTAATATTTAAATTAATTATATATTATATTTAATATTTAACTTAATATTATGTTATACTTAATATAATATTTTATTTAATACTAACCTAATATTTAAAATAATATTATATTATATTTAATAATTGAATTAATATTATATTGTATTATAAATAATCTTACACATAAATTATTAAACAGTAGCTATTTCATCCAAACAACTTTTTCACTGTTCTGAATAGTACTGTTATTAAACAGTAGCTATTATTATTTACTACTCTAAACAGTAGTTATTCTAGCTATTCTAAAGTTCATCCAAACGTACCCTCAGGGTGAATATTTTGACAGAGCAGTTTTTTATTTATGCAGTGTACGAGTTATAGGAAGCGCTATTATAACTCTATTGTTCATGTGTTGTATGAATTAAAAACTACTTTGTCAAAATCTTCACCCCACATTTATTAAAAAGAAAAAATGAAGTTGAGATATTGCACGCTACTTTGGAAAGGTAACTTTCCTTGCAAAGGTATTAATTGCTTAGTTAACTCGGAAAAGGTGTGTTCACTGAGAGCCTGTTCGGCTGCAAGCCGGGAATAGGAATAGGTACGGGAACGGGTGAATAGTAAACTGCGTGTTACTGTTCACGAGGGAAACAAAAATTCAGTAGCACTGAAATTTTTTTTTCCTGTGTGATTAGTAAAACGAGAAATGGCAGCCGAACAGACCCTGAAAGAGAATGGGAGCTTGGGCCTCATTTGCTTCTCAACTCAAAATGATGTCCTTATTACCAAATGGTTATGGGAGCTAGAGGCTAAGCCGGAAGGTCTCTGGGCAACGACCCTTACCAAATTGTATGGGGTAACTCAGTTCGCTCACTTGTTGCCGCACGCGGATGATTCCATGTTTATTAAGATCCTCATGAACTATAGACATATTTTTATCTGCTCGATGGATTATAGTAGTGGGAAGAGACGGATTTTTTTTTATCTAACACTCTGAAAAATCGTATTTAAATAAATAGCACCCGGACCAATTTTTTGTCAAAATTAACACTCTCGCAGACTCAATCCGCGCACCCAGATGGACAGGTGCGCGGACTGAGCAAGTGCACCAAGTGGTACACGGCCTAAGGGGGCGGATCCGCGGGTTCGCTGACTGAGGGCGCGTACCAACAATTTTACGCAATTTGTGCGCAGCTTTAATTTGAATTTTAGATCCGAACCGTCTAATTTTTCTAGCACGATTTATTAAAAAGATCTGCACGAATTTTAGAGCAGAAATATTGTGTTACCTCAGAAGATAAGGACAAATCAGTTGTCTTTTGGGTACAGCGGTAATGTCCAAATAGAGCTAAGGTGGGCTTTGCTTCCCACATGGATTTGACTCATCATTTGTACCAATGAAAGCTATTAATTCACCCATCATCTTTACCAAGGGTCTGTTCGGCGGACCATTGAGAATGGACACCGACACGGAAATTGAACTAAAAATCATTGTTCACGTGAGAAAAAAAATATTCAGTGAACTGAATATTTTTTTTCCGCGGGAACAGTGGAGCGGCCGAACAGGCCCTAAAATTCGCGCGTCTTGATAATTGTGCTCTAAAATTCATGCAGATCTCTTTAATAATTGTACTAGAAAAAATTGGACGATTTGGATCAAAAATCCAAATTAAAGTTATGCAGAACTGCTAAAATGTTTGGTGCGCGCCCTCAGTCTGTGCACCTACCATTCTGGGTGCGCGGATTGATTCCGTGAGAGTGTCAAGTCTGACAAAATCTTAGTCCGGGTGCTATTTATTTAAATCTGATTTTTCAGGGTGTTAAATAAAAAAAATCCGGGCAAGAGATGGAGGTGGTCGAAGGATGATCAGTTCACTTGTGCATCTACGTACAAGTTTATCCACCATACTGGGGTCAGACACCCGGATCAGGCTTGTCTTTGGACCATGCGAATTCCTACAAAAGTCAGGTTTTTTATCTAGTTGATGCAGAAAAATAAAATCCTAACGCAGGACGTTCTAATCATCCGAGGATGTATAGTCCAACAAGAGTGTCACCTCTGTGCCTCGACAGCTATAGAGACAAGGGATCACTTGATGTGGCATTGCACGTATATTGTATGTTTTTGGTAGGGATTGCTTGCCCACTACACATACCCTATCATGGTGGTGGAACCTTCACGGAAAAATAGAAATTGGCGCAGCTGAACTGTTCAAAGAAGGAGAGGGTCATGCTAGGCAAGGGGCCGAACTGACGGAGGGTAATGCCGACTCCTTTTGTTTCCTTCTAGCTAGAGGCTATTTTTGGTAGTTGAGTGTTTTATTTTTAGTATAGTTGCGGGCCTATTGGCCCGGTGTAAATTACTAATTTTTCTTAATTTTAAAATTTATCAAATTAATTTCAAATAACGAATTTAAACCACTAAAACAAATTTACTTCACAAATAATGTTTATTTATTTTTAAATTAATTTAATATAAAGTCAATTGTCAATAAATAATAAATAATTAATGTATTAAAATTAACTTATAAACCGTCCTTTCTGTACACACGATTACATTGAACTTGTACATAGAATTTGTACATAATTCAGAATGTTACTGAATTATTTTTCTTATGCCCGGTGGCGCTTCGTTCTCTCTCTGTCTGTGTAACTGTGCAAGTCTCTTTCTTCAAATCAGCGCACAGAGAACTCATTGAAAATTTGATTGGAGCATATAATACAATTAAAGTGGAAAATTCCTTGTTGGCCATGAGCTTCAACTTCAAAGACAACAATAATTGATAGAATGGAAGCCAGCTATTTTAGCAATGACCAGCGATAATTTTATTCATTGCATGATTGATATATGTTTTCACCGATTAATTTTTTATTTAATTGAACAATATTATGTTTACTTTTTTATGAACTTCTAATAATGTTGATTCTACTAAATTCAATGTTAATTCTATATATTTTTTAAAATTGTATAAGCCTTTAGATTACTTTTTTACCTGTAGTTTTTTCTCTCTGAATCTCTTTCTCATAAAAGCAGTATACTATAAAAAAAATTCCGAAATTTTTATAAATATACAAAATCCTAAATTAATTTAACAATCTATACATTTTTTATATTAATTTTCAAATCTATCCAAACCGCTGACAAAGCAATAAATTTCAGAAAAATTTCCATACATTTCGGAAAAACCGCTAACAAATCTATCCAAACATGTTCAATTTCCAAATCTATCCAAACCGCTGACAAATCTATCCAAATCTATATATTTTGGAAAAATTTCATTACTATTCTTACGGAGTCACAGTGCAATAAACATTAATTTCCATACATTATCATAATTATTCTCACGGTATAAATCCGTGCAATTGAACATGATCTTAGCTACAAAGCAATAGATGCAAATCTCTGTTACCTAACCTCAAAAAAAAAGAAAAGAAAGAAAAGAAAGAACTTTCTGTTACCTCACTTGGCATTTGAGATGTTTCCGCAAGAGTTATTTCATCTTCTAACACATGAATCTTAAAGAAAAGTTGTAATTTAACGGTCAAGATTTACTGATTACAGTCAAATTGTGTTCAATATTACTGTGTATCCACTGTGCCCCCATATTAAAATTAATAGTGTATTTGTGATTGGAATTTAGAATTGCAAGTGCCAACCGCACTAGCCTCAAATTATAAAATTTAATTTAATATTTATGCCAACTTGGCTTGCGTCAAACAAAACTGCCAAGGAGGCCGCTTTATGGAGTAGATACTTTGGAAGCAAAAGGACAGTGCAAGGGTGGAGAGCATTTACAGAGGCATTGAGTATGATTTCGATTGTAATGTTGTAATGTTGTAATGTTGTAATGTTTTAATTTGTAGGAGTGATGTTTATAAGCATTTTTATATTTCAATATTGGTTGCCACTGTCAATCTTTCAAAAAAAAAAAAAATTAGTGGAACTAGTAGATAGTAAGCCCTCACTTCAGAGTTATGTCATTGGCTGTAAAATATGGCTCGTTGTTTTTTTTAACTCATAACCCAATTTTTAATCATTAGATTTATATTGTAATATATAGCTATGTATGTAATTAGAGTAGAACTAGGGTGCTCCTAAGTTTACGAAACTTCTTGTGAACTTGACTATAAAATATATCGAATCGACTTTAAACGATGAATCTAAACCGTTGAAATCCTTCTACCTAATGAGTGATGTGTCTACATGTGAAAATTTTAAAGTTTCGAATTAATTTAATATAGAGTCAAGTGGTCAAAGGAATCCAAAAAATGATTGCATTAAAATTAATTTATAAACCTTAAACTTTTGACCACTTGACTCTATATTAAATTAATTCGAAACTTTAAAATTTTCACATGTAGACGCATCAATCATTAGGTAGAAAGATTTTAATGGTTTGGATTCATCGTTTAAAGTCGATTCGATATATTTTAGAGTCAAGTTCACAAGAGGTTCGGTGAACTTAGGAGCACCCTAGTTCTACTCATGTAATTAATATATATATATATATATATATATTTTTGTTTAGTATGCTAATTTCAAGCTGTCATAAATTTTATTTTGTCGAATAGAATTTTATGTCGTAATAATTTCACCAAGTCAAGTAACCAAGAACAATATGAAAAAACTTATAAATTTAATTTTGACTTTATTAACAAGTAATCTGATGGTTTAATTAAATTATGGTAATTCATGAGGACGACAGGGGCAGGTATGTGCTGGGCCCAATTTTAATTGATTTCAAAGATTAAAACAATAGGGACAATTTTCATGTACGTATATCCCTTAAAATCTTCCCCGTCATAGGGGAATTTCATTACTTATAACGATAACTTTTATAATTAAATAACAAGTTTCTAGTAATATTAATATAAAACTTTCAAGAGTCCCACAAGATAACCCTTGCGATTTTTTTGTTATTCAAGGGAGCCCCACTTCTCAACTCCCAAACAAATGAAAAATAAAAATAGTATTTGATGCTTTAGAGGATACTAGTATTGTGCCCGTACGTTGCAACGGAAACATATTATAAAATTGAATACAATATGAAGTTATATTTTGGTTTTACATTGATACAAAACTAAGAAAAAAATATTAAATTAAAATAAAAGGCACACACGAAAAAAACAGAAATTCAAATAATAAATAACAATAAAAGAAACACCAAATAGAAAAAATAGATCAAATATAACATGAAAAAAGTTCTTGAAATATCATTGTCAGTGCAAGCCTCTTCGATATAGTCTAACATATATGAAAATGAACAAATAAATATGAAAAATATTATTATTTAAAAAAAATAAAAAATGAACAATATTTATGAAAATGCACACATTAAAACAACGAGCATAGTGTATTTTCTTACTTTTAACCTGCCAAAGAACTGCAGCCTCTGCCTTTAAAAAAATCTATCAAATAATTATGTTGTTGGAACATTCCTCAAAATCATATAATAACTAAAGAGACAATAATTCGACAAAAAGTTAATAATCTTCATTTAAAATAATAAATAAATTTAGTTAACCTGCTAAAAATAATTAATTAAAGCTATATTTTTTCTAGGTTAGAAGGTCGATATTTCCTATATCCTCTTAACTAATAATAAAAAGATACAATAGCTCTAATAAAAATTATTTCTACACATAAAACATAAAAACATATGTATTTAATAAAAAAAACATATTATGTGATTGGAGAACAACTATTAAATCTTAAAATTCATCTTTCAATCTCAGCCATTAGCAGATCAAGACAACTACATGCATAATTTAAAAATGGAGATACATCAATGATAATGATCTCATTCATGCTATATTATATCAGAACGTTGTATTGAAAATGTTCTTTCAAAAAATAAATCCAATCATTAAAATTAAATTATGATGGGTACCGAAACTTCTCATATTTATGAATACTCTACTATATGTTTCATAAAATTATATATATTTTTTCTTGAAAATTTTCATTCTCTGTACAATATTTTTAGAACTTGCCGGTTTAATAAATCCATTTATTTTATAAGATATGTTATAAATGCTTGAATAAGAGAAAATGAAGAAATAAGAAAATAATTTAATTACAGGAATCAAAAATAGATTTAAGAATGAATAAGGAAACAGATCGCTAGAGATTCATTATTAGTTGTGATAAACTATATAGCATTATGTGTGGCGAATATATTTTTATCTAAATTTAGACTTCTATACGTAATATAGATGTATTTAATCAATAGAAGACATATTATGTGATTGGAGGGCTGATATTAAATTTGAAAATTCATCTTTCAATTTTAGCTGTTGGCGGATTAGAACAACTACATGCATTATATAAGAATGGAGATAATAACAGAGAAAATATTGTGTTTTTAGAGTGAGACTACAGTACTATGTACAGTGCATATTAGTCTATATTATGAATTAGTATTTTTATTTTCAAATTTCAAACAATTAAGTTAAATCATTCATCATGATTTTCATATAAATGTACTTGTATATTAATTTTAATATTTTAATATTATTTTACAATTTTTTTAGTTAGGTAAAAGTTTTGGAATTGTCTGGCTACATAGACAACAGAAGTTTTTGAAGTGTAGTGTATTTGAGCTTGACATCGGCACCTCAATTAAGGCACCTCAATTAATTCATAAATTCAACTCGTTTGTCTCGTGCTACACAGGATGACATGACACATAATCTATTATGCAAGGTGCTAGGTCAGTAGGTTGGCTTCTTTCTGATTGTTTCTGTGTTATTTCTTGGGATTTCCTGTTACTTTCCTTTTGTACTCTTTTGGTAGGGCGGCCTGATTGCAATTATTGAGATGGAATTTGACCAAGCTGCAGCCTTTAGTCTATTACAATAGTTCAATTAGTCAAGGAATCAATTCGCAACGTGAAAGATTGTAAATTTGGAGTTTAGTATCCACTCTGAAAATTGAGAATTTTGATATTTATCTCATATTTAAAGCAAAATTTCATCCTAAAACGTTTGGATGAAACAAAAAATAGAGCAAAAATAGAGCTAATTTTAAGTTTGAAAATAGTAGCTAACTCAACATTTTGTTGGATTAGTAGAATAGTGAAAAATTCTATAAAAGACAAATAAAGAATAATCTATATTTGCTAATTAAAACACACTCCAATGAAGAATAGTAACTCGGAATAGTGCTAACCCGGATCAGTGACTATTCTTCACCCATCCAAATTCACCCTTCATATTTTGTTGATTTTATAATTTGATTTTTCATGTTAATTTAATTTAGAAGATTAGGCTCTTTAATCGCATTAATTTAGTGCCTATACTGTTTGGTAGCTTCTACCAAAATTTAAAAAAAAAATTGGATCTATCAACTTTCAACTATCATGTTTGTGAGTGGTATTCGTTTCATGGGTGATATAAATTGTTGGTCTTATACTCGTGATCTGTTTTGATTTTTGTTATGTGATAGCGTAATTATTACTATTTTTTTTCTTAGAAGGAATAAGGTCTAGTTCTTATCCATGCATATGTTAGGGATGGTTTAATTATTGGAAGTATAATGAACACGCATGATGCATGCATAAAGAATGATAGCAGACTTTTTGTTTTATTTTTAATATCTAAAAGGGACCCTTTCAGGAAAGTTCGTGTCACCTAATGATGAGGTCTCCAAATTCTTAGCCTTTTTTCTTTCTTTCTTTATATTACAATAATCGCGCACATCTATTTTTATGATACTTATATATTTTTTTTCTTTTTTTATCTGTTATACAAATTGAGAAATGTTTTTTTTTTTCGTTTTTGTTTTTAGTAATATGTTGTATTTTTGGTACCGTGATTATTTATTGGAAAACATACTAATTAGGTTACTGAGATTTTATGATTAACTAAACAAATCTAATTGGATTAAAATTGATATACAACGCATTGATCCGATGATTCTTAAAAATATAAAGAAATGAATAATAAAAGTTGGCCTACGATAGAATTCAACCGTTTTCTTAATAAATATAACTAAATGTCGACTCTATTAAAATTTTAAATTTATAAACTATTTAATACTGGATAGAAATCAGAATAAGTGCTTGCAGTCCACATGACGTATTTTCAGAGTTGAAAGAGAAACATTTTTACTAATAAGAGAATGCATCCAATTGGGATCCTGGCTCAAGCAAGAATGCTCAATATGGAGGAAAATATCATAGAACATACAAGGGTGCAGCAACACGGAGATCAGGCCGGGGTACCAGGACAGGTACTGGTACCAAACCAACACTCGGTACCAGGTACAGAAATGATAGCGGGTCTGGAACGGGATCCGCAACAAGACAGGAGACCGGGACAGGTGAGGATTCCGATCGAAAGTTGGGTGGTACTGGTAGATGCGTCATGGGACCAATCAAAGAAATCAGGATGGGGAGCGGTATACTACACTGAGGAAGGGGCATTGAGTGATATTAGATGCGAACAGGGGATGGCTGAGTATCCGTTACATGCTGAGGCAATCGCTTTACTGTGCACGTTGCAAAACATAGAGAGAAGACTAAACATTGACGAAACACAAAGGTACACTATACTCTCTGATTGTAAGGTGTTGGTGGAAGCGGTGAACAGATATAATGAGGAGGCCATACCTTCCTGGAGAGCAACAGAAACAATAGTGAAATGTGCAAGACTAGCACAACAATTGGGAGATACTATAATAATTAAACAGGCCCCACGCACAGCTCTATCAGAGACACATGTTTTGGCAAATCATGCAAGAAGAACTGGGATGGTTTTACTGAACATGCCACATGAATGGATAAGGAATAGGTTGGGTATAAAAGACAGAATAGATTTCGCAATATTCTGTTTTGAGCGGCAACAAGAAACAGTGCAAAGCAACATCGGTGCTGGATAGGTTACAGTAGGAATTAATCAGACATTTCCATTTAATTTAGAAGTTAGATTAAGCTATTTTGTTTTTTCTGTTGTAAGGTTTGTAGACTTTTGAGCATTAGGCTTTATTTCCTTCTTCTGTACTGTAAGCTTACTATTACAAAACAATGTTTCTTGTAATTCGATTATGATTAATGAAATTGCCTATGGGTTTACAATAAAAAAAATAAAAAAGAGAAACATTTTTAACAATTATTGGGAGTTTTTTTTTTCTCTTGTTTTATGACTGTACAAATAAGTTATTGGTGTTTTTCTAGTTAGATAAGACCACCACAATCAATTCACATGATTGTATTTTTTTTTTTCTGTGCCTCAAATCTGATGCTTCGGACAATGAAAATCAAAAAGGAAAAGAATGTAATCCCTTTTAACACCACTCAACTTAATTTGTACGATTGTCACAACAAAATGAAGCCCAAAAAAACATAAACAATGAACAAAAAAATTGAGAATTTAAATAAATAATTACAAATTGCAGAAGATGTAGCACGTACGTCAATATTAATACAATCATAGACTTATTTTATCTATAGTTCTTGTTTTTTTTTTTTCAATTTCATTTATTTTTTATTTCATATATATTTTATGATACGTAGATGTCATTACCTTTGCAAATGAATCAAATGATGGTTTCTTTTTCCAATAATAAAAATTAAAATAAAAAAAAATAGTTTATAGTGGGATACTGTGAACTACATCTGGATTGTTTATTGTTAGTTTATGCAACCAATCAATCTTCTTAATAGTGACAACAAATGTAAACAAAATGTCAAGGCAGGTAAGCCGTAAGCCTTCACATCAAGTCGTCCAGAGACAAAAATAAGGCATGATTTCTAAGCCTTCTAGTTTACAGTGTGATATTAAAAGTTCAGGTTAAATTAAATATAGTACCTAATCATTATCTAAAAGTCGTAAACAACAAGAACTTGCAAACATGCACTGCAACTTTATGCCAATATTTAATTTAACAATTTCACATAAAGAAACAAGGTAATAATCTAAAAGATAAATCAAGTTGGGTAAAGCTCCAATGTTTTATCTTCCACCTTCATTTTACTTTAAGCACAGTAAAAAATATTCCAAGTCACTAAAAGGATCCTATAAAGAAATATAAGGGGAGGAAACCTCGCCAAAATTTCGGCCCCACTTAAACATCCCTCAACCACATGGATCCAAGATTATGTAGAAGGGCCATAATATTAAATGTTTCCAGCCACTTACACCAATCTCATCGGCCTCCTTGATAGTCCAGCAAACTGAGCCCAATTTGGTGTAATTTAGGCCTGCTAAGACTCTGAAAAACTAGTCTAATTGTTCAACGAGGAAGGTCCAGTGCACCATTATTTTTGTGCTTTAATAGGCTCCGCATTCTTTATTTTTATTTTCAAAGTCCAAACAGTAGATCCGAACAATTCAACATGATCTTTGTAATAAAATATACTTGGAAACCAAATTTTATATTTTTTAGAATTTTTTAACTATTTTTTTAGATAGGTACAAAATCACTATTTTAAGAAAATTCTGGACTATTTGATAAAGTGATATTGTACTTATGTAAAAAAATTCTAGAAAATATAAAATTTGGTCTGCAAGAATATTTTATTATAAAAATTATGTTGAGTAGTTCAGATTGACTATTTAGATTTTAAAAATAGAAATAATAAAATGTGGAGCATATTGGAGCACAAAATGATAATACATTTTAAACTCTCTTGTTTGGTATATAACCCACTTAATTATTGTTCAAATTTTCTAGAATAGCCTTGTAATATATATATTTTTTTGAATAAAAAGCCAGAGCCCATCTTCATTGAAGAAAAGGTTAACTTTTAGAGTAATATAGCTACGATTATAACCCTACTAATCAAAATCATCAGCACATTTGCTGGCAACATATCATCAAAAGTGAATATTAATTCTAGGATAGTACTAAGCCACATAGACAGTGAGCTGAGGTAAGTTAAACCAAATACAAAAATTGTCAGATGATATTTGGAGATCTTCATTTTTAAGTCGGAAGTGGCTTTCCTTCATAGACCACCGTAGAGTTTTCTTCGATGATAGTAATGTCATCATCAGGGTGCCATGTAGCTAAAGGGATTGCATCTAACTCCACTGGCAGGAACAAGGCAGTGCATTCTTTCACTTGTTTTTTAACAGCTCCTTTCCAATAATGTACCACAGAGATTATTAGTCAAATGAGTTGTTTAACTGATTTTTGTTTTTTTCCTGTATCAAAACACAATTCATTCCTATGTTTCCAAACGGATATAGCACTGAACACTAATAACATAGCATTTCGATATATATGAGGTAATTGATTAGCAAAATGCACAATATCAGAGAAATTAAGAATGTCATTGGATGCTAAAGTTTTGACAAGTACTCATCCAAAACCAACTTAATTTGTTTAGTGAATGTATAATTAACAAACAAGTGATTTCGTGTTTCTGGAAGGTGACAGAACTGACACTTATAATCACCAATCCATTCTCTTTTCTCAAATTTGTTTTGGTCAGTATTCTGTTTTTTGCTGTTAACCACATAAAAATCCTAAATTTAATAGGTACATGTATATTCCACCATAACATTGAATTAAGATCTAGGTCTAATTAAGACCCCTGTAATTCAGTATTCGACACAAAGGATTTAACAGTAAATTTTTCTGATTTCTCTCATCTCCAACTTAATCTATCATCTGAATGTGTATAAGATATATTGCTAATAATTTTTCAAATTTCAGCCCATCCAATATATGAGATGCCATACAAAGCTTGTCTGAATAGCCTTGTAATATCACTATGAATTGTTTCTAGTGCTGTTGATTTTGGATTTTCCAAGTTGGATATTATCAAAGTCGTAACTCGTGATGGTAGCAATGAAACTTAACGGTAAACACGTGGATATGAATTTCTGTGTCGGCTGTGAGACGTGTCACTTGAAAATTTAATGTGAAATTGCCAACATTCCTACATGCAATTTGCAACTAATCATTATTAAGAAGACAATTGGACTGATATGATGGCCTGCCATGTAATATTTAATGAAAAAAATCCGCTAGCAGACTAACTAGTTGAGCTTGTTTTTTTTTAAGCATATTTAATTATGAAAACAAAAATATATTTATAATCATTTTCTTCCGTAAACATATATAACACAAGTATATTTATACGAAAGGAAAATATTTATACAAATTAAACATGCATGGAAGAAAATGATTATAGAGTCAGGCTAGTATGATAGTCATTTCAGTCTATATAACATTAACTTCAAAATCTATCGAATCGACTTTAAATGACAAATTCAAACTGTTTAAACCGGTTTATTTTATTAATTGTGTATCTACATACAACAATAATTTTTCGAATTTATTTAGTATCAAGTCAAACGGTCAAATGTGAGAGTTTTTAAGTTAATTTATTGTATTTATTTTTCAACATTTTTAACCACTTGATTTAGTAATATAATAATTCAAAAACAATATATTTTTGCATGTAACTGCAATTTAAATTTGTTGTTTAAATGACTTAGTATAACTCAATAGTAATTAGTTTGCCATATATATATTGAACCGAGCAACCCTAGGTTGAGGGGTTCTAGAGCTCGTCATAAACAATCTAATAAAGATTTGGTCAAACAAGTACTAGTACGGAAATAATGTTAACTATCTCCAATGGTTCTTAATTAGTACCGATATGTGTTGAATTAATTATGCATAAACCAAATTTAGACTGATATATCCCCAATTATCTCGTGTGTTTTTTTCACTTTGCACCTTTTTTCTTTATTTATTTTACATATTAACAGTTTTTTCATTCAATATATTTGCGAAGACAAATGTTCGACTTTGATATTTTTTAATTAATATGATTTATAAAATGAGTAAATTATGTACATAATAGTCCTTAAAAATATTACTTATTTATCATTTAAGTACCTAAAATATAAAAATAACAATTTGGTTTTCACAGTTTTCACATTTGAACCAAAGGGATCCAACTTTTAACATTCATTATAATAGAGGCAGAGTCAGACTTTCAAACTATATTAGTTAACTATTTAAAATTTTCATGCTGAGAATGAAGATGAATTTTACAGTACTCATTACATTTTACTTTAAATATATAAAAAATCATACATAAATAAAAAAAAAATAGAGATTGATTGACTCCAATTAATTCTACATGACTCCGCCTCTGATTATAAAAATATTATTCTCATCTACATATAGTAGCATTATTTTTTTAGCATTAAAACAAATGTTGAAGCAGTGACACAAACAATATAAATAACATGGAACTGATGAAATTGGTTATAAATAAAATCGTCACTATAGCATGCATGGATCTTTATATCATCATAAATGGATGAAAAAGCAACTTTTCAACACTTAAGAATTTCAAAATATGAGAGTAAATGGTCATTTGGTTTTATATTTCAAGGTGCAACTTTTTATGAAGATCGGTCAGTATCAAGATTCTAAATAGCGCGCTATAGCGCCGCTATAGCATTTTCAGACCATAAAAGTTATGACGCTATCGGCGCTATAGCGCGCTATTTTGCGCTATAGCGGCGCTATTTGAACATAGCGTTGTTTTTTCAGCCATTACGCTATGACGCGATAAACGCTATTTAAACCTTTGGTCAGTATGGAAAAACGTGTTATTTCTTGTTGAAAATTAATATCATCCATGCAAATAAGTGAAATTGAATTGGAGTCAAACAAAATTAACAAATTAATTAAGTCGGACAATAATAAAATACGTACATGTTCTACGTACGGCTACTTGAAACGCATCTGTTCCTTGGCCACGCTTAATTCCTACTAAAAATTCCAGTCTATATCTCTCGTTCTCTCAATTCACTTACGCGCGCGTACTGCGTACGTACTTTGAACTCTATATAAGCTTATTGGTTCTTCCCTTCACTCTCTCAAACCAATTTAGAAACTTCAAACAGACCTACTAGTGTATTGCATATCAAATTAAAGTGCATACAGTAAAGAAAGTAGATAGAAGTCATGAAGAAATCCCAACTTCTATTGTTAGCTTCTTTTCTTGCCATCCTTTATTCTGGCGCAACTGCACTAAATGAAACCTACTATGCTAGCATCTGCCCCAATCTTGAGAGCCTCGTTCAAGGCGCTGTTAGAGGGACGATGTCAACATCGAACATAGCTGCTGCTGCAACCATACAGATCTTTTTCCATGATTGTTTTGTTCAGGTAGCTAGTTTTTTCTCACACAATAATTAAGATATAATCTGCATGTAATACTACATGTATGTTTATTTGAAAATTTTCTTCAAACTGGTTGATTATTGATCCGGCTTAATAAAAATAATTTTACATAACATAGATAGCATATATTTTTTTTAATATGATGTAGGGCTGTGATGCTTCGATCTTAATCCAAAACGCAAATGGAGATGATGAACAGCACAACTTTGATAATCAATTCATCAGAGCTGATGGATACAAGACGATAATGGCAGCAAAGGCTGCAGTTGATGCAGATCCACAGTGCACCAACAAGGTCTCCTGTGCTGATATACTAGCTCTTGCTGCTAGAGATGCTGTTTTTCTGGTAATAATTTCTCTAATTGTTCTGGATGGCAATAGCAAGAAATAACTAAGTCTGTAATTAGGCTTTATTTTTTATACATGTTTGTTAGAGCGGTGGCCCGACATGGAAAGTGGAGCTCGGGAGGTATGACGGGAAGATTTCAACTTCAAACAGCGTCAATCTGCCTAGAGCATCTGACAATTTCGATCAACTCATGAGCAGGTTTTCTGTCCATAACCTAACACCAACTGATCTGGTTGCACTTTCAGGTTACTATCATTTCTGTGTTCTACCCTTTTATCTTTCCTTTTTTTCAAATTTCATACCAATGTTAATTAACAAATTAACTTCCTAAACTTGCTTGTTGCCAGGTGCCCATACACTCGGTGCCACCAGTTGCTTCCATATCAATCGCCGTCTCTATCCAACACCCGACTCATACTTGGACCCAGGGTTTGCTTCCCAACTACAAGGCCAATGCCCTGCAGAGCTAAATGTGAATCAATTCATCTTCTTTGATAATAGTGTCACCACTTTCGACAATAATTATTTCAAGATGCTGCAACAGAAGAAGGGAGTCCTCTTCTCGGACGAGGTTTTGTATGTAGACACGAGGTCGTCAAGCATAGTCGACAAATTCGCAACTGATCAGAGTGCATTCTTCACTGCATTTGTTGATTCCATGTTGAAGCTTGGTAGAATTGGTGTGAAAACCGCAGTCGATGGTGAGATTCGCAAGGATTGTCGTTTCACAAACTGAGCATGTTGATCTAAGATTTGTTAGTTGTTTCTGTTTTGTTGCGTACAGTTTCAGCTGATTCAAAGTTTAATAATATATATGTAAATTGTAGATTTACTTGTTATGTTCATGGTTACAAATTAAATAATAAAGTTGATTGTTTCAGTTCCTTCTAGCTTTCTTCCCGAAGTTACATGCTTAATAAAAGAGCGGCACATATTTCATTTGAATCCCTCGTCTTATTTCAGTTGAAAAGTTCTCTAATATCTCAATCTCTACGAGACCCATGGAGAAAAGCTCTCCTTTTTTTCTTCTCTTTATTTGGTTTTATTTCAGTTGAAAAGGACCACAAAATTTGATGTTTCCAGCCACTTACACCAATCTCATCGGCCTACTTCATAGTACAGCAAATTGAGCCCGATTTGGTGTAACTTAGGCCTGCTAAAACTCCGAAAAACAAGTCCAATTGTTCAATTTTTAGGCCCGTTTAATTATTGTTCAAATTTTATAGAATAGCCTTGTAATATCACCATGAATTCTCTCGTCCTGTTGATTTGAAATTATTATTGACTCTGTTATAGTTTATTACTTGAGCCAAGCTGCCCACATATAGATTAATTTAAAAGCTACATTAACTACATTAATTTTTCATTTGATAGGTTAATTCATGGTAATTGTGAGATGCACCTTTTTAACTTTTAGAAAGAATTAATATTTTCATATCCACTACATACAAATTATTATTTTCTATACATGCATGTTATTGATGTACGTAATCATGAGTCTGATCTTCCAATCCATATATTTGTTCCATATTTTTATCTGGATTGCATAAGCATAGGATCTTATATTAGTTTTCTTTCTCTCTTTCTCTCTTAAGATAACATTTTGTTTTGCGATAATCAGTGGATTTAACAATCTAATTATTATTTTGTCTGTGAAAAGGGGTAATATCACCGATTCTTTAATCTAATAGCAAATAAAAAATGAATTTATAGAAGATTTTCAAGCTTAGGAGATTTGACTTCATCGTTAGTTTAAAAAACATTTTATGTTTCATAATCGGTGCGTAAATGTTGAATTGATATTCAACTCAAAGTATCGTGATGGTTTAAAGAAAATTTTCTGATGGAATTATATTTAATTAGACTTTCCAAGTTGGATTATCAAAGTCGTAACTCGTGATGGCAATGAACCTATATCTAACGGTAGACACGTGATATGAATTTCTGTGTCGGCTGTGAGGCGTGTCACATGGAAATGTAAGTTGAAATTGTCAATATTCCTATATGCAATTTGCAATTATTCATTATTTTAATAAGAAAATTTGAACTGATAGTCTGATATGATGGCTTGCCATATTATATAATATATATAATACCAAAATCCGCTAGCTGACAAAACTAAGTATGTTTTTTACAGGACAGAGATTTTCCGAGAGGCAAAATTGAAATGATAAGTGAGTCTAGAGGGATTTATAAATTTAAATATTAGTTTTTAGTTTTGGTGTGATTTATATTCGAATGACTCAGACTAGAAAAATCCTACAAAAAATTCAGTCCCTTTTTTATTTGCCAGCGGCGGTTATCCAAAAAAATCTCTTAACATTCCCGAGCTCGATCACATTTCAAATTAATTAAACTGGTTTGGGGAAACATGTTAATTATGAAAAGTATATATTTATATATGAGAGGTTCAAATTTTTTTGTGTATTCGTTATAATTCTATTTAAAAAAAAAATTTAAATTTAAATTTAAAATATATATCTTTATTTTTTTATTGTCATCAAGAGCTTATAAAGATGTACTAATATGGATAATTTATATATACACATTGATATTTCAACTTATTGATTCATATTAAAAGAAAATTGAAATGTGATAATTTTTATGAAGACATATATAGAGAAATAACATAAATCACATCTAACAATATTATTTTGACGTTTATGTTTTAAATTTTTAGCTATTAATATTTAAAAAAAAAAATAAGGCATAATAAAGACACAAAAAATAAAAGGATTTGAACCTTCCTCTATATTTATAATCAATTTCTTCATAAATGGAAGAGAATGATTATACAATTATATCTGAAATTTTTATAAATATACAAAACCCGAAATTAATTTAACAATCTATATATTTTTATTCGGATTTCCAAATCTATTTCTACATATTACAAAATAATCGGTTACAGCCTATCAAACCGATGACACAGTGATCGGTTCCACACTTGTCAAACCGATGACTAAATTATCGGTTTCAACCCAGCACGATTTTTAATGCATTCTGCACACTTTCTGAAACAACGAACGACTCAATTAAAACACTGTTTGTAATAATTACAAAGTTGCGCAAACAGTGTTTTAATTTTTGTTAAATTTTTATTTTTTCAAAAATAGAAAGACCATATATTTTCTGTATTTACCTAGAAGTGACTTTTAAACCAGGATCAAATTCAGATTCAAAGTATTTTAATTTTTTTCTAATAACACACAGAGAAGTATTTTAATTTTTCTTACAGCCATGAAAAATCCGATCTGAAAAATATTGATTCGGGTTATTTGTTTAAGAATTTCTAATAAATCAAATTATATGGTATTATATCTAATTTAAAAAAATATATATAAAAATATTTCCAATATTTTAATAAGAAAATTATCATATTTTCTAATTAAATAAAAAAATAAAAATAAAATATTGGACCGATGACAATGTCATCCAAAATAAATTTTTTTAGTTAATTAGAAAATATGATAATTTTTTTATTAAAATATTGGAAATATTTTTATATTTTTTAAAAATTAGATATAATACCATATAATTTGATTTATTAGAAATTCTTAAACAAATAACCCGGATCAATATTTTTCAGATCGGATTTTTCATGGCTGTAAGAAAAATTAAAATATTTCTTTGTGTGTTATTAGAAAAAAATAAAAATACTTTAAATCTGAATGATTGATTCCGGTTCAAAAGTCACTTCTAGGTAAATACAGCAAATATTATGGTCTTTCTATTTTTGGAAAAATAAAAAAATTAACAAAAATTAAAACACTGTTTGCGCAATTTTGTAATCATTACAAACAGTGTTTTAATCTGAGTCGTTCGTTGTTTCAAAAAGTGTGCAGAATGCATCAAAAATTGTGCTGGGCTAAAACCGATGGTTTAGTCATCGGTTTGACAAGTGTGGAACCGATCACTGTGTCATCGGTTTGATAGTCTGTAACCGATTATTTTGTAATCGGTATAGATAGATTTGGAAATCCGAATAAAAAAATGTGTAAATTGTTAAATTAATTTCGTATTTTGTATATTTATAAAAATTTCGGCAATTATATACTTAACTGTTATAAGTTTGCCATACTGAACCCAGCAACCGTAGGTTGATCTGGGTTCTAGAACTCATCATAAACAATCTAAAAGATTTGGTCAAAGAAGTGCTCCGGATTGTACTTAATTAATTGTAATTAATCGTCTTCAATTGTACTTAATTAGTACTGATTTCTTAGAGGACGATATATCATATATAACATATCTCTGTGTTGAATTAATATTTATGCATAAATCAATTTTATAGACTGCTATATCCCCAATTTAGAGTTTTCTTTTATCTCCTTGTTTTTTCACCTGGCACTTATTCTCTTTATTTATTTTATATATTAACAATTTTTTTATCCTATATATATATATGCGAAGACAAATCTTCGACTTTGAAATTATTTCAATCAATATATTATGTTGATTTAAAATGAGTAAATTACATAGATAAATAGTCCATAAAAATATTACTTATTTATCACTTTAGTCCCTACAATTATAAAAAAAATATCAATTTAGTTTTTGCAGTTTCCACTTTTGGACCAAATTGATCCTACTTTTAACATCCATTATAAACAGGGGCAGAGCCATACTTTTATATTAGAGATTAAACGTGAATGGAATATCAATCATATAAAATTTTGATGCTGAAAATGGAGGAGTCAATTTTATAGTACTCATGACATTTACTCTAAATTATTTAGAAACTTATATATATATATAGGGATGGGCTATGATGAGTTGTGAAGTAAAACAACATTTTACTTCATGCTCGTATTCCAATTTGAAAATCCAAACAACCGATCCGAACTGCTCAACATGTTCTCCATATTGAAATGTGCTTGGAGACCAAAATTTACATTTTTTTGAATTTTTTTACTATTTATTAAGCCACTTTGAAAATGGCAAATCCGGATGAACAGTTAAAAAACAATAAAATTTTCTGGACCATTGGATCAGCGATTTTCAAAGTGGCTTAATAAATAGTAAAAAAATTCAAAAAAATGTAAATTTTGGTCTCCAAGCACATTTCAATATGGAGAACATGTTGAGCAGTTCGGATCGGTTGTTTGAATTTTCAAAATGAAAATATTAGTGTGAAGTAAAAATGATATCTTACTTCGCAACTCACCATAGTCCATCACTATATATATGTAGAAGTTAATTGATCCCAATTCATTTTATAGGGCAGAGGCTCCACCCTAACTTATAAAAATATTATTTACATCTATAGGAGCATTATTTTTTAGCATTGAAAATGTTTAAGCAGTTACACAAACAATATAATTTTTTTTTAAAAGCAGTGGATGTAAGATCCACCGATATACACAAACAATATAAATAACATGGGAACTGGTTAAATTGGTTATAAATAAAAATCACTACAGAAGGCTTAGACCCTTTAGAATTTCAAAATGTGAGAGTAAATGGTCATTTGGTTTTATATTTCAAAATGTAACATTTTATGAAGACCGATCAATATGGAAAAACGTGCTATAATTTATTGTTGAAAATATCATCCGGGTAATTAAGTGAGACGACAATCAAAATTAACAAATTAAATCTGACTAATAAAATACGTACATGTGGTACGTACGGCTACTTGAAACGCGTGCATGCGTTCCTTGACCAGGCTTCCAACTAAAATTCCAGTCTACATCTCTCGTTTGTCTCTCTCAACTAATTAACGAGTACTACATTGAACTCTATATAAGCTCATTGGTTCTTCCCATAACTCTCTCAAATCAAATTAGAAACTTCAGAAAGACCTACTAGCTAGTGTATTACACATCAAAAGAGCAGTAAAAGAAAGTAGAAGTCATGAAGAAAACCCAACTTCCATTGTTGTTAGTTTATTTTCTTGCCATCCTTTACTCTGGCGCAACTGCACTCAACGAAACCTACTATGCTAGCATCTGCCCCAATCTTGAGAGCCTCATTCAAGGCGCTGTTAGAGGAACGATGTTAACATCGCAAATAGCTGCTGCTTCAACCTTACAGATCTTTTTCCATGATTGTTTTGTTCAGGTACTATTTTCTCCCACAATAATTAAGATATATAATCTGCATGCAATACTAACATGTGTGTGTGTGTGTGTTAATCAAACTTTCCATGATTCATGTAGTAAAAAAGAAAATCCCCTTCAAACTGGATGATTATTGATCGAGCTCAATAAAAATAAGTTAACATATATAGCATGTCTTTTGTTACTGTGATGTAGGGCTGTGATGCTTCGGTCCTAATCCAAAACGCAAACGGAGATGATGAGCAGCACAACTTTGATAATCAATTCGTCAGAGCTGATGGATACAAGATGATAATGGCAGCAAAGGCTGCAGTTGATGCAGATCCACAGTGCACCAACAAGGTCTCCTGTGCTGATATACTAGCTCTTGCTGCTAGAGATGCTGTTTTTCTGGTAATAATTTCTCTAATTGTTCTGGATGGCAATAGCAAGAAATAACTAAGTATGTAATTAGGCTTTGTTTTTTATATATGTATGTTAGAGCGGTGGCCCGACATGGAAAGTGGAGCTCGGGAGGTATGACGGGAAGATTTCAACTTCAAACAGCGTCAATCTGCCTAAAGCATCTGACAATTTCGATCAACTCATGAGCAGGTTTTCTGTCCATAACCTAACACCAACTGATCTAGTTGCACTTTCAGGTTAATATCATTTCTGTGTACTACCCTTTATCTTTCTTTTTTACAAGCTTTGTACCAATGCTAATTAACTAATTAACTTCCTGAACTTGTTTGTTGCCAGGTGCCCATACACTCGGTGCCACCAGCTGCTTCCATGTCAATAGCCGTCTCTATCCATCACCCGACTCATACTTGGACCCAGGTTTTGCAAACCAACTACAAGGCCAATGCCCTGCAGCGCTAAATGCGAATCAATTCGTCTTCTTTGATAATAGTGTTACCACTTTCGACAATAATTATTTCAAGATGTTGCAACAGAAGAAGGGAGTCCTCTTCTCGGATGAGGTTTTGTATGTAGACACGAGGTCATCAAGCATAGTCGATAAATTCGCAACCGACCAGAGTGCATTCTTCACTGCATTTGCTGATTCCATGTTGAAGTTTGGTAGAATTGGTGTAAAAACCGCTGTCGATGGTGAGATTCGCAAGGATTGTCGTTTCACAAACTGAGCATGTTGATCTAAGATTTGTTAATTGTTTGTCTGTTAATAATATGTAATCTAGTTTTTTTATTTGTTATGTAATTATGTTCATTATGGTTACAAATTAAATAATAAATATTACTGTTTCAGTTCCTTCTAGCTTCCTCTCCGAAGTTTCATGCTAAATAAAGTATACTTTTCTGTTACATCGCAAAAGGGGCTGTTCGGCAAGGATAGTAGTATTAAAGTTAATCCACACTAGGGAAATCATGTTCAGTTGTTTAAGTAGGCTTAATCTGGAAGTAATGACTAAGGGAGCTTAATTCATGGGTAAATAAAATTATTAATATGGTGCCTAATTATTAATCAAATTAAGGGGCACTGTGTAGTATAGCTCTAGTCAGCCTACAACCACTTGCAGATAACAACAAACACATAAATGCACCAACAATAAATTGGCAGAAATGAAGGAAAATAATTCAATGATTCACTTCTTTAAACAAAAATAATAAGGGAAAATAAATAATTCAATGATTCTCTTCTTTAACTCATGTTTGGTTGTTTCTTAAATTTAAGGAGAATTGAGTTGCTCACTCCATCTTTATCCTTATTTGGTATTCTCTGTAGTATTGGACTGAAATATAAAGGGCACCTTGAGATTCATGCCAGAATAAAAGAGAGCACAGATTTCTTCTCTTTTTCTTTCTTTGAGAAAGCCCTTAGGGAGAGACAACACAGATTTCATTCTACACAGCCCAGTACCGCATTAGACCTTATTACGTACAAAATAAGTATGAAGTAAGCTAATTCACAAGGTGAAATAACTTACTACGAATTAATTTCAGCTTAAATATGAATAAAAAATTGCCTCCACCTCATGCTCCACAAACAAACTATCACAATAATCACAATTGGCGTATTAAATGTACAAGTGCCCGGGACATAATAGAAGTCGGTAAACAACAAGAATTTGCAAACATGAACTGCAACTTCATGCCAATTTTTAATTTAACAATTTTACATAAAGAGCTCTCTATATCACATTTACATGCATTCCAAAGCAAGCTTATAATCTAAAAGATAAAACAAGTTGGGCAAATATCCAATGTTTTATCTCTTCCACCTTCATTTTACTTTAGCACAGTAAAAATCCAAAAAAAGAAAAGAAAAAAATATATTCTAAGTCACTAAGGATCCTATAAAGAAATAAAAGGGGAGGAAACCTTGCCAAAATTTTGGTTCCACTAAAACATCCCTCAACCACATGTATCCAAGATTATGCAAGAAAAAGGAAAGAAAGAAAGAAAAGAAGTATGGTTTCTCAAAAATTGAGCAGTCATTGTAACCCCTCTTTGAAACCCCGAAAAAAGAATCTAAGAACAAAAAGAGCAGCAAGAACAAAAGGACCCATTACTCGTAGCACTGCTAGTTTTAGTAACCTCACTGGTATCAGAATTCAAATTAGTAGTGACAGTTGTGTCATTAACTGTAGGATGCTCCTCTTTATCAGGAGTAGCCATTACCTGAGGCTGTGGCGGTTGCGTCAGTTGGTCAGAATTTGAAGAAGGCGGTAGTTCAGGTTCAGTTTCAGGTTCAGGTTCTGATTTGGATTCAGATTCGGGTTTATCTGACACGCTTTGAGAAATGGCAGGAGTGGGGAGGTTATGTTGAGGTTCGACATTAATTGTATCGGTTCTCTCATCTCCTGTTAGTCTGGAATAACAGTTGTGTAAAAAAAATTAATAAATAGATATTAAATAAAGAGTGAAGCTATGGTACTATGCATAGTGCAAATTGGTTCGTACTACATATCAATATTTTTGTTTACAAAGTCCAAATATCATTTGTTTAGATAGGTAGAATATCACTACTTTTGAATGAGTCTAGAATCTTTAGATCAAGTGATTTTATACCTATCTAAAAGAATTCTAAGAAAATTCTAAAAAATGTAAAATTTGATTTACATGTACATTTTCATATTGAGGTCATGTTGAATAATTCAGATCGATAGTTAGGACTAAAAAAATGGAAATATTGATCCATAGTACGGACCAATATGCGCTATGCATAGTACCTCTTAAATAAACAATAATATCATTTGTTTAGAAAAATAGGAATGGGAAACACAGAACTGAAATTTAGTACAGCTCTAGTACATTTTATCGGGACAGAAAGGTACTGATAAGAATTTTGGTACTTGACAGATTTTCTTAGGACTTTGCCTTTTAGGCTTGTTTTTTGTACTATTTGATGGGAAGCTATCAATGAATTCTAGCATTTCGAGTGCTTTGGTATCAACACTGCTCTAATATATCTCTGTACCAGCCATGGCTGGTTTGTGGTGCTACCAGCTATGGATTGAAACTACATGCTGTCTATTTTGAATCATTCATTGAAGGGAAGAAAAGCTCCATTCTCTGTAACTGTACGTCTGTACCTTTGTTTTACATTTGATTCTAGTTGGGATTTTCTAAGGATGATTTTATATCTGTTTTATAAGGTACCTTCAGCTGAAAGCATTTATGTATGAATGTAGCATATAACAGGACTTATATGTTACTTATATCTGTTTTATAAGGTATTTATATGTTAAGCTAACACAGAACACAACTGGTGTAGTGGTATTGATACCAAGAATATGAAGTTCAGTAAGAAGATATATAAAAAAATTACTAATTACTGGTCAGACATGTCCTCTACTTTATAACTCCCTTTTATCTTTTTTTTTTTTTACCCAGAACCAAGAGAAATTTTTGCTTTAGTCTGTACTGGTACTGGTAGTTGGTATAATTTCATGAAATACTTCTGGAAAAAATTTCTATCTGAAGGATAGAGATCATACACTAGAAATTGAAAAAGATAAAAAATGAAAGAATAGGGATCATACACTGGAAATGCAAAGGACTGCAAGCTACTAGCACTACTGTCTGATCGTTGCGAATTCGCAGCACTGACATTCACTAATTTTCCACCATCTGTCCCCAATTCTATGCTATTTTCCTTCACAACCTCATCATTTCCACCTTCTCTTGTCTCCTCCAGTGCCTCCAGTGGCCCTCCAAATCCCACCAAGCTCAAATCTGACACTGCCGAGATTGCCGACCCAGGCGTAGTCGGCACCGGTGAATCTGGTGGCAAACCATTAAAACTTGCATTCTCTAGAGTAAAGCTCGAGTTGCTAATATTCAGACTAAAAAGTGATTCAGCTGAGGTCACGCTCCATTCCATTGGTGCTTTTGACCGGGTTGTGAATACCGCAGTAGGGATACGATTACTGTCCTGCAAAGCCAGCACATTAGAGCAATTTGTTGTCTCAAACGGGCGAGTAGAGAAATCAGGTCGTAATGTGGGTATTAACAACGGATTCGGATTTGAATTCTTGTGAGATATTGCACTGTTGGTGATGGAAATGGTGTCTAATTGGATGAAATCGTCGTCTGAGTCTGAATCTGAAGAAGAAGAAGAGGTGGAAGAAAAAGATCGGTATTCAATCTTATTGGGTTCGTAATGCGAATCGGGTTTGAGTTCGAAGGTGAATGGCTCATATTTGTTGTCTTCATTTTTATCAGATAAGTCCTTGCCAGGGACATTTATTTGTTCCATCAGGGTTTTCAGTTATATTTTTTCTCTAAGAGATGAGTTGCTCTGTGCGTGTGTTGAGAGGTTGGTTGGTGCACAGAGGGTTTATGGAATTTTGTCTACAGAGAATCCAACAATTATCTTCCCTGTTTATAAAAAAGAAAAGCCACAAGCATGTTATACTTCCCAGATTACCCCTCAATATATCACATACCATTGAAAGCAAAAAGCATCACATCTCCCATGTCACCACTAAATGGTGCTAGATACCCCTACTTTCATCAATTCCTTGTGGAAAATACCAGATACCCCTCTTTTTCCTCATTTGTGTACAAATAAAAAGTTAGCGTAGAGGGTTGTTTGTGATTATTTTGAAAAAAAAAAAAGTAGGAAAATGACAGGTATATGGGAACTTCATGATTTGCAGTATACATTGCCTATTGTATTAGGGCCAAAAATATGTTCCTCTTGGAAGTATACGTGATATTCTGCAAACATTTGCAATGATACACTTAATCTTACTTGTTGATTAAGGAAATGGATATTGATTCCTTGAATAATGTATAGGTAATGGTCATATTTTTTATTTTGTTTGCTTACAGTTTCAGAGAATGCAAGTTACTAGTATGGCTATTCTATATCAAAGGATAGTCGAAGAAAATACTATCAACAATATGAGAATCTCATCTCAAACCCTACATTTCACAATATATAAAGAGAATGACAGAATATTATTGGTATCGGCCCATTCCATATTATGTCAACAATTACATAGTGGCATACTGCACAAAGTGATTATTCTGCAAAATGCAAGTTAATAGTATGTTATTGTGCATGAAATGATTCTTAAACAAAAAGACTGTTCACAAAACGAAAATTTCATCCAAATCCCTACTATTACAAATATATGAAAGAGTGGAATTTATTTATTGATATAGGCTCATTGAGTCATTCTACATTCACTGATATATGAAAGAGTGGCATATACTTTTGACATAGAGTAGAATTGTTCTGATACTGTAAATTAATGTTCTGATTATATTGTAGTATATATTGCAAAACAAAAATGCTATACTGTTGCTAATTGAAAATTGCCATGCCTCTTTTTAGCAAACCAAAACATAAGCTGAGATGAATGGTAAAAAACTAGAATCAAAGCCAATTTACAAAATTCAATTGAAATGCCAGATTATTGAATTAGGAATAGTAGAACCATCATCCTCATGCATTCCAATAACCCACATTGTACCTTAAAGAGCTGTATTAAAATGCAGGTGAATTTTGAACAGAAAACGGAAAAAAAAAATACCAGAAACTAGAAATTCATAAATCAAAACATGTAAAAATACCTACCATAATAGTAGAACTCCCTTTCGAGGCGACTACACCATGGCGGAAGCCACCAATCCACTTTTCCTCCAATTTCAAGTTGTATAACACACAAAAAACGCAATATAACGAGCAAAAACGGCCAAAGTTGAAAATTTCAGGGGAAATTAGCGAATCGCGCAAAGGTATAAGAACATTTAATAATTAAATCTTTCAAAATGTTTAGTACTTCGTTTCGTATTTTTATTTCGGGGAAGGAAAATGGATTGAAAATGAAAAGACGGAGTGGGGAAATGGAGGTGGTGACCGTAGTTCTTCGGATCCCCTGTTTGTGCCCAATCAAAAAGTCAATTCGTGTCACCCTGAGGGTCAAGCACGTAAATAAATTTGTACACGTGGCGCCGAGAAAAATGGAGATGTGTGTACTGGTCTTTTGTTTCGTACAGCGGATAAATTTAACGGGAAGCAGAGCAGCGTGTATGACTGATTGGTGGGTCCGTCGCCGGTGATATTAGAGATTGTTGGATGGACCTGGATCACAGGCATGCAGTTATAGTTTGTTTATGTCCGAATATCCGATTGGTTTCTTGACGCGTGTTGACTGGTCCTCCGTAACAAACTTTATGCAAACATTCGTGCGTCTATGCAAAAGATAAATTCGATTTTTCAGAAATAATTTAATGAGATTTCAAATTTATGATTCAAATATAATACCACGAATATAAGTCGATAATTTTTCCAAAATAAAACTCTATATAAAAAATAAGATACTCGTAACTATCGTGAATAATACAATTTTGAATACTATGATGCATAGAATATTGTCATATATTGATCTCCATGTTTTTTTTTTTATCCTAGTGTATTTTATATGAGTTTTGTCACATTGATTCAATGAATAAAGTTTTTATTTGTTGAAACGCCAATGAAAAAAAAAGTCGACAATAGTCTGCAAATATATATATGTGTGTGTATTTTTTAAGCTTAAAATTACTAGAATTATAATCAACATGTTGGCCAGTAAAAGTTAGCAAGAGGAGGTATTAGTTAGAATTTTATAATGTTGAGACACATTTCTTAATAGGTCGCAGTAACAAAATTGTCAAACTTAAAACACGTGCAATTTCGAAAATACTAATAAGATTCATTTTATTTGCAAAATTAGTAAATAATACGTGTAATAAACAAACAATTCACAAATTAACAAATTAGTCACAGACTTGTGCATCTGATGCATATGAATAATTTGGCAAATAATCACAAACCTTGTTACTATATCATGCACAAGCTTGTATGTATTTTGTTGTAACAATTCTTGCTTGCACGGATTGCTTCTATTTTTTGAATTTCTAAATGATTTGTCTTCCAATTAGACTTTAAATCATAAGAAAAATGATATTATACATGATAATATAAAGTTCTGCGTACTCAAGTATATTTCTATTGAAAGAAAGCCTAATCAATCTTCCTCTTCCTATAAAAATGATGATTGTTTTCAAATTTGAATTAATAGTTTCGAAATAAAAAATTACAATGTAAACAACTTAATTTTAGACTAGGTTCATTTCCATTACAGTGATAAAAATTGACTTTGCCTTTAAATAGATAGATTTGCATTACATTGTCTAATTAGAACAAAATGAAATGAATTCTTTTCGGTGCTGAATCTAAGATATAGTTTCTATATTAATCAACTTCATTTAAGTCTTATATAATAAATTAAGAATTGCTTTTATCACCAGAAAAAGTCTAACAAATACCACGAGTGAGAAAGAGAGAGCGAGAGAGCAAAAAAGTGCACAACTTACTAAAAAAGATAAATATTCTCTCATTATTACATCATTATAGATATAGGTTTTAAATGAAAAAAATACAAATATATTAGATTACGAATTGTTGGTTTATTTTGAAGAAAAAATGTTACACAACACGAGCAGATGGATATTATTGAAATAAAACAAAAATAATAACACAAAAGTGACTATACAACATTTTGTAAAACACTTCCTTTTTCTTCCATTCAAATGAAAAATAAATGAAAACAGAGCACATGTGCCAAAAAAGTTTCCAATTTTCTATCTCCTAAAGAAATAGAAACATGAAACAAAAATAATTTCAAACAAACGTAATGATAATATAAATCAGAATAAACTAAATCTATATAACAACATTTTTTTATAAAAAAAATCAGTGAAGTAAATTTTAAACATAAATAAATAATTTTTATAAAATTATAAAAACTTACATAATAAAAGTAATACAATCAACCACATTTTAAACGAGAAGAAGCATCATAAAAAATATCAACTGTTTAATTATAATAAATAAGAAGAAAAAATAAATTCGTGTAATTAAAAATGTTGATTATTCAAATATAAACAGAAAATATTTTTGTAGTATAGATTATCTCGGCATTGTTTTCCATAATAAAAAAATAAATAAAGTAATATTAATAACCACGTTTTAAAAAAAATTCACCCATAACTAAACCGCCCTCCTGTGGGGCGGTCTACCTTGAGACCAAACCGCCCCCTGTGGGGCGGTCTACCTTTAGACCAACCCACCCCTCCGAGGTGGCGGTCTACATTTTTTTTTTATCTGAATCTAAAATAGCAAAATAAAACTGTTAGATTTAATATTTATTATTTTCTTTATGCACATACTTTTTACAACATCTCAAATTTGATTTTACCAATATCAAAAGCTTGCAAAAAGATACATTAATATTGATAAATTCTAAACCTTGTTTTTTTAAAATTTATTTGCTCTTATAAAAATAAAATTAAAAAGTGATAATCTAATATATTCGCTAATCTAATCGGCCCAAATCCAAAGCTGCTGCAGACGACTATGCAAATTGAATTACATTCGATTATTGTTTTCAACAGAATTTAACAAGCATTGGATGTAAACATATACAGAGATTGAAATTTAAACAAAACAAGCATATCTCTTTCTAGAGCAACGGAACCAGTAAACTATATTATAATTACAGGAAATTAAGTTCATAAATTTGGTTTGCTAGAGCATGTACCTTCCAGTCTTTGAAATCAAACCGGAAGACAAAATGCTTGTATAAGACTTCTCCTGTGGCAACTGCACTTGTTGCTGGAACACATGTTCTATGGTCACTCTTACAAAACTGGTTGCGCAAATTATGAAAATAAACAAACTGTGAATGATCCCATGCAACAAGTTCTTAAACTTAATTTTTGAGGCACTAAACAACGTTTTTTGGTGATTGTGATTCGTCGAATACTTTGGGTTACACCCCCAGGTGTCGGTCCCCACCGTCTCCTCCCCCCGATTAAGAATAGGGGTCGTATGCGCCAATCCGACTTTCCTAACCAAAGTTATGGCCGTTTAAAGTTAAAAAAAAAAAAAAACGATGCTTCCCGGCCCTTAGTTGTGGTCTTAAGATAAACCGCTCCACAGGGGGCAGTTTGGTTGTGGGTGAATTTTTTTTTAAAATGTGGTTATTAATATTATTTTATTTATTTTTTTTGTTATGAAAAAAAATGCCGGTAGATTCTAAAAAGGTCACCAACTCGTGGGCCACAAGGAATCATCTGTATCTGTGGGTCCCATAAGTCAGTGAAAGTAACTGTATCGTCAGAATGGACCGTGCTTATAATTATAATACAATTTATTTTCCTCCTCTCTCTTGCTAATCATAAACCCTAGCTCGGTCCGTTTCTTTCGCCTTCCCCAACAAAATATCAAGAAAAGGGAGGAAGAGAGAGAGAGAGAACAAAATGGATATGGGAATGGGACAGAGCGACTTCGATCGCTTGCTCTTCTTTGAGCACGCGCGCAAGCAAGCTGAAATCACCTACGCGCAAAATCCCCAGGATGCTGACGTAAGCCCTCGCCTCTCTTTCTCTTTCTCTTTCTGTCTCTGTTTCGATCGATTCAGTGACCGAATCTGATTAGGTTGCATTTTACACATCAACCCTCCAAAAATATAAATCTGGTGTTGTTGATTGCCAAATAAAGAAACGGATTTTGTTTTACCTTGGTTAATTTAGTATAATTGCTAGTCAACCAATTTCTTATTTGTAAATTGAAACTGTATCTGTTCAGTTTTTCAGTATTTTGTTGTAATCATGTTATTTCTTTTAATTTATTTTGTTAAAGAATCTCACAAGGTGGGGAGGTGCGCTTCTTGAACTATCACAGTTCCAGAGTGGTAATGAAGGAGTGAAGTATTTAGAAGGTACGACAACCTAAGAAACTATAATTAACAGTTTGTTGTTGGATAATAGCTACTTACATATGTGTTTATTCAATTTTCAATGATAATGAAATTTTACTTCTTTGTAAATATTTATGCTGTTGGTAAATATTTTTTGTTGGGTGAGAAATATATTGGCACATAAAAGGAAGAATTAGGAAAATTTGCACAAGATGGTGTCACCAAATTTAACTAAAATATACCAATCTGGCTTAAATTCTTGCGGCATTCAGGAAATTTTAAGATCTTTTAATTGTACAGTAAACTTCCCTAGTAATTGCTAATTTTATTTTATTCATTGCAGATGCTGTCTCAAAGTTAGAGGAGGCTCTTGAAGTAAACCCAAAAAAGCATGATGCTTTATGGTGCCTCGGCAATGCCTACACTTCTCATGCATTCATCATACCGGATATTTCCATGGCTAAGGTGTTCTTCGATAAGGCAACTGATTGCTTCCAACAAGCTGTCGATGAGGTATGCTATTCCAACTATTTTTGACAAAGTTACTGTACCAGTTTCTTTTGAGATTGCCGGGTTTAAATGTAATTGCAAATGAAGTTTTACACTAATACACTTGGGTTGAAAATTAGACTTAGACATGAAAAGTTAAAATCAGTTTGGTACTACTAGTGCTGGCACAGCTTAGAAGAAAAAAGAGTGAGAAAATACCAAGGTCCATCATTTGTAAAGATAAATTTTCAGATAAAATGGTAAATTGATAAAATAAGATACAACTAATGTAAGCAGTTCATGTAGTGCAGGAATGCATTGGTTTTTTTTTTTCTGCTTTGGAACTGACATGTTATTTGTTGTTTTCTTGAAAGGATCCTTCAAATGATCTGTACAGGAAATCTCTAGAGTTGGCTTCTAAGGTATTTTACTTTGTTCTTTCTCTAACACTTATATAATATTTTCTTGCTTGTACTTGCAAAATGGTAACAACCTTGCAAATGCCACAAAACATAGGAATGATTTTGTGAACCCTGCACTAGCCCCGGCTTACATTTTTTTTTAAAAGGTTACCCAAACAATTCCTTGTTTGCTGTAGTGTATACTGTTATGTATAGGTCTGAAGCAAAAACAAATGGGGGAGTAAAGACCCTTCAAAATGCAAAAGCTGTTGTAGATACCTCTCTTCACCACATCTTTTGCAAAAAAGGGGAAAACAAAAATTGAGCAATTACGGGAGGTGTGGTGAATAAATATTGGTGCTTTATTTTTTTGACAAAATAAGGGTGTGCAGGGGGCTTAGGGCAAACTTCTTATGGTATGCATAAAACTTGTTTGATACTTTAATATAAGTTCTTCCCTGAAAGTGTTTTGCAATTATTTTAGGCTCCTGACTTGCATGTGGAGCTTCACAAGCAAATGGCTGCAAGTCAAACTACCCAAGCAGCTGCTTCCTCTGCATCTGGTAGCAAGGTATTTTAATTCAATTCAATATTCAAATATTGTAGGTAATATTAGAAATTTCTTACTTTCATGGTTTTTTTTTTTTTTTTCTGAAGCCACGATCATTTCATCTAATGTTGTTTTCTTCTGATCTTTTCCTTTTTTAGGCATCAAAAAAGGGTAAGAAGAAAAAGGCAAACAATGACTTGAAGTATGACATTCTTGGCTGGGTTGTGCTTGCTGTTGGTGTTATTGCGTGGGTTGGTTTCGCCAAGTCACACATGCCACCACCGCCTCCTAGCCCCATGTAAGAAGAAAGATAGGAACCCTAAAATAGTCGGGTCGAGTTCTATCTTGAGAGATTGATAAATCCTGGTCCGAATAGTTTTTTTGGCTTTTTCAGTGTTTTTCCGGTGAATAGAGCTGGTTTATAGCTCATATGACATGAAATGTTCTTTATTAAATCTGAATTTGTCGAGATGAATCGATTAGGTTTATTTTTTCCTCTTGTTTTGGTTTTATTATGTTTTATTTATGTTTTGAATTGAGATAAAGTAGAGATACAGTAGAGACAATGTAGACGAATACATAATTTTCATCTGTGAGAGAGAGGTCACAGAGTACTTGGTTGAATTTATCTAGTATTGAATCTGATACTGGCACGTTATTAATCATCTATGATAATAAAGCAAGGAAATTACTTATACGGTGGTGTTAATTTCTAAAATTCGTACTAAATGCAGCTAGAGAATTATTATTAGAGAATTATGAATTCAGGTACAGAGTTTCTCCTGCGAGTATCGCGAACTTAACTTTCTGGAGTTTAGTAAACGCGGCATATCCTGATTTGTTGAATCAATAAACCATGTTACATCCTGATCATGGGATCTGGAGGAGTACCACGTGTGCGACAATATTCGTGCGTAACGATAGCATTTTTTAAATAGAGTACGCCTCCAGAGTTTCTTACCATTTTCTCCATTTGAAACAAATGGACACCTCCATTCTTACGTTTTTATCCTCCAGCCACCTATGAGTCTATGACACATCTTTAAAAGCATTTTTTGGATAAACTTGTAATTTTGTAAAAGTTCTACAAAAAAAATATTTTTTTGATAAATGAAATTTTAAAATTGAATATTTTAGCACATATTTTAGCACAAGATGCTCTCAAAACTTATTATTTGGTTGAATGCAAAAAGACTACATAGAATTTTTTTTAATATTGTTAAAGAATTCCTCATTACGTCTATAATTTCATCCTTACAATCTTTGGGTAGAATCAGTATTTCATATGAACCAGGTGTCAACTCTTCAGTTCTGTTTGATCTGACATTTGATATCATAATTGCTCTATGGCATCTAGATTTCCCTTCTTGTTCAATATTTGTTACCAACCTGATATTTTACTACAGACTGTTATTAATACACAAGGGACTTCACTTACATTTGGTAGATCTCTAGATGCTATACAGTATGGTGAATGATTGGAGATTTTAATATTATCAACCACTTATCTTATACACATTTAGAGGATAGACTCAATTGGAGATGAGAACCAAATGACATATTTAATGTTAGATCCATATGCAAAATTCTTAATTTTAGAAGTACTAAACCTAATAATGCAATGTTATGGTGGCAAGTTCCAATACCTCTTAAAATTCGGATCTTTATGTGGCTCACTAATAAGAATATAATTTTTAACAACTAACAATTTGAGAAAAAAAGGCTGGGCAGGGTGTGATTCTTGCCAATTTTGCCAACGACCGGAAACTATTAACCATTTATTTGTTTCATGCCCTTTTACAAAACAAATCTGGTTTTTTATGGGCTCATGTCAAAATGTCAGTATCCATTGGACGAAATTTGTACATATTGTTAAGTTTGCTAACCAACTGCCTTCTGCACATAGATCAACCTTTTTGTTTGTTTTTAGCGCAACATGCTAGACGATATGGAAGCATCACAATGAACTTTGTTTTGACAATGGTAAGAGGAAAATAATTAGACAAATATGGCTTATAATCTCTCTTGTGCATTATTGGACAGGTAAGGTGAAGCCAAAGGTGACTGAAGCCACAACCTTGTGGCTCCCAGTGGACACATATGTTCTACTACTAGCTAGCTGGCATTCGGATGATGAAGTCGCAGAACCCACGGTGGTGGAGGAGACAGGGGCTCAGTTGGTGCCATATGAAGATGAAGGACTCTAGAAGATTGTTACTGCCTTTTGAGCCAAATTTTGTAGTTACTAATATTATCTCCAAACCCCTATGAGTGACTTAGAATGAAATTATTGTTAACTGTTTTGTTGCTCTCTGATGTTGTTATGTGGTTGATATTATGTGTTTTGTGGTGTTGCTCATCTAGTTTACTATTGATGATAGTTTGTGGTGCTTTGTTAGAGTCTGATAAGGTGAACTATTAAAGTTTTAGATGCTACTGATTGTAAGTTAACTATTTCTTAAATGAAATGGGTTTAGGCCTTTTAATCAAAAATATATATTATGAACAAATTATGTTGTTCACCATTATAATTAGACTAGTCAAGTGCCGGCCACGCGTTGCCGTGGAAATTAAAAGTATGTTTTGTTCACTTTTTTTAAATGAAATTAATTTAAAAATTAATTATATAATTACGTATTAATCAATAATAAAAGCAAACGATTGATACATCAATATGATATATTTATGTTAATACATATTTCTCTATCTTAGTTAAAAATAATAATTACTTATAAATGTGACGGTATGCAGTTTTAACCAAGTTAAAATATGTTTTACGACTGTCAAGTACATATTAACTTGGCTTTCCAGCAATTAGAGGTGCTAATGTTCGGTTTGATTCAAAAGAGGTAAAATTAGTCCAACCATTTTTTTAATTTTGAATTAAGCAAATAAAAGAGGTGTTATTGTTAGAATTATAGTACTTGTGCAAATCACCCCGCAATCTAGTCTTAGTCAGAAAAATGTAAAATGAAGGAAAACACAAAAGAAGTCGGTTATGAAGATGTTTCAACAAATATGAATCGGGCTCTCAATTTCCTCCCTGCTTGTTATAAATTCATCAAACAATGACTTTTGTCCACGTTACAGACTAACCTCAAATAAATGTAGCATCATTTTGATTCAAGCAATGATGTATCATGACAAATTGAAATGCTAAAATTTATCTTTTACGTCTTCCTAAACCTAATCACTTTAATAAAACTCTTCTTGCTTCGATATCACATGACTTGCAAAGCCTATCTATAAAACCTTACCTGATCTATAGAATTCTAATAAAACTCTTCTAACCTCTTTCAGCTGCAACCCTCTCGGAGGTAGTTCCAATGTTATGCATTATTGTAATTTCAAGATAAAAATACCAGAAGCCCCAGGTTAGTCTTGATCGAAACTAATAGATGTTTTGTGTTTAGAATAAATAAAATTGATAGACATATCAACATTTAGAATGTATACTTTAGGGTTTAGAATGTATACCAGAAGCCCTTGGACCTATCCGATCATGTCAGAGATAGAACAGGACCGTCTCATAACAATATAAATTCTGAGGATTTGCCTAGGTAAAAGCTGCAGGTTTTGCAAAAGACCAAAAGACAACTTATTTGATCTGAAAAATGACATCTTTAAACAAGGCTATTGAACAAATCTCCCCAATCATTGATTCAGTTGCACATTTCCAAATTTAAGCATGCATAAAAAATGCTAACTTGGTCCCTATCAATACTCATTTTTATTCTTTGACAGAAAACTAAAATAGAAAAAGAAATGTTCAAGAGGCTATTTGTGAACTCATAATCTATTATTGCGACTTTAAGGAACTATGTGCATATTCATCAGATTTGTCCTAAAGGCCAGATAATTCTTGAATATAAGATAAAGTAAGATATGCAACATCAAGATGCATGCTACTCATTTAGTTGAGATTTGATAAAGCATTATAATCCTAAAACCTGACCAGCAAAGCAAGAAGTGAAACTGACAAGGATGGTCTACAAATTTGCAAATAAACCCCCTAAAGTAGTTTTTTTTTTGCATAAAACACTAATTCCTCTTCTGAAAAGAAAGAAAAGGGTTCTAAATTTACTTGGTAAACTTCACAAAAACCTGTACATCATGAAATGTAGAAACACTTACAATTAGAATTCAAGTGCCCCAAGGAGAAAAAGTGAAAATTCAAGTAAAGCGAAGAATATCTGAGAAAAGATATCACTCTAGTTAACCTTAGCTGTCGCTTCACAGGCAACTCAACTAACTCTGACCAGATTGGTAGCAAGATCTCCAAGCAAAGAACGACCTATTGCACATAATAATCACTGTATTTGTAAACAATTAAATGACAAGCTATATCACGAGGGCATGATCTAATGTCATGCTTGACAGTATTATTATTTGTAGACTGTGAAGGAATGATGAAATTAAGAAGACATTGTATGTCATATATCAGATCAATTTTATAAAGTGTAAACCTAATTCATAGAATGTGAACGAATTGAGAAACTGACAAGCAGATTATAAATGGGATATGCAAGAAAATAACTATGGCAAGCGAGTATAAGGTCTATAGTGCATGGTCGATGCTGGCTAATGAGGGAACCACTTAAAATGTAGAAAAACTATTAAATATGAAAGAGTGTACCTTCCTTTACTGTAAAGAAAGGGCATTGCGAAATTTACCTTGTATCTTTCTTTCTTCTGTACTGAGCAGTTTCTGATGAATACCAAAAAAGAGAACCAGTTGTTTACTGTTATAGGATAGATCATGGGTTGTAAATTGTGATCAGTAACTCAATAAAACAATCAACTTAATTATTTCGCTATTGATTAATAATATTATCAAACCAAATATTCTTCTAATTTGGTACGACCTTGCTTTTATTTGAATAATTTTTCTCTTGAAATAAGTCAAATAAGACAGAAATTCTATTTGTAATCCTTGTAAATCCTCAAAAATAAATACAAATTTTGTTTTATAGCAACTTCTCTAATCTCTTACTCTGAGTTTTTCTTATGATGTTAAAATTACCCCTCTAATCGCATTCTGAATGTGCAAGAAATGAGCTCTAAATGAGAAATAAAATGGCACCATCTTGCTCGTTATTGTACATGCATATGGATAAGCAAGAGCATCATGTCTCAGATGAACGAGCGATGAAGCGATAAGGCTCCCACAACATTTTCCTCACGAACCTTGCTGATCCGCCTTCTCTCTTGCTAGTCGCTTTCTTTGTCAAATTCTTTATCGGAAAAGACAAGGGTACAATCGTCCTTCCTCTCAGAAAAATCAATTCTCGCCAAATACCATACTTTCTCTCACGATTTCTCAGTGTCATTTGGGACTGTTCAAATCCCATCGAATCGTCTCCATTACCGTCTCCTTTGGCGTTTCAATCAGAAAATTCATGAGGAAGAGTATTCTCTCTCTCGTTTGTTGAGAGTGGACTCCGTTCCGATCAGAGCCTTAATTAAAGAGTCGGTGAGAAATTCGGTGGTTTCGGGAAGGAGAAAAGGAGAAAAGCAGAAGGAAATGAGTGTGGGGAAGAAACGCGTATCGGAGAAGGAGAAAGGAGGTGGGAACGCTCGATAACAGAGGAAAAAATATAATAACATGTGGCAAGTATTAACGGTTGAGAGTATGTTCTGTATTGAAACGGGTAGATTTTTAATTAATTTTATGTTTCTACACGGAAGATTATATGAAAAATGTTATATTAAATCAGAGAGTGATTAATAACTGAGATTGATTGAACGTAAGCCTAAGATCTTCTATAGAAAGATAACCTCTTCATCCCTCTAAATTTTAAAGTAATTTTTTTGTAGTACTGATAAATATTATGAAATTTATATTTTTAATGTTTTTTTAATAAATATCCAATCCGGACTGTATCCATCTAATATTCAAATCTATATTCAGATCTGTACTTAAAAATAAAAAATATATATAAATAATTTTACCGCTGTCCACTCCTTTTTCACCCCTAACTGTAAACTGTTAAGTTTTACTTAGGCTGATAAAAAAGGAAGACAAAGTCGTCTTCTATGGACTTAAGGACCTATTTGTAAAACGAACATATTTTTATTTTCAAAGTTCAAACGTCGATCCGAACCGTTCATCTTGTTCTCCATATTAATATGTGCTTGGAGACCAAATTTTACATTTTTTTGAATTTTTTTTACTATTTATTAAGATGGGTACAAAATTCAATGGTCTGAATTTGATATTTTTTGTACCCATCTTAATAAATAGTAAAAAAATTCAGAAAAATGTAAAATTTGGTCTCCAAGCACATATTAATATGAAGAACAAGATGAACGGTTCGAATCGACTTTTTAAACTTTGAAAATAAAAATATGTTTATTTTACAAATAGATTTTTATGTCCATAGAAGACACTCTCAAAAAGAAAATATTTAGGAGTGATTTTTCTCGGTTGACCGTTTGGTTCAAATTTTGACATAACCGACAGTTCCGTAATGGAGGCAATAAATGTTTGATCCTGGAACGCCTCAATTCTTCAATCTGACGTGGTACACCGCCATTTGATAGATAAGACCGAATTCAAATCACCTTAAGTAACTCAAAATTTGTTTTTAGATCTGGATTGACGGATCTTCTTTGGCACGAATTTTGAAAAAAATCCTATGCGTTCCACTTCAGGCCGAATTCGGCCGGATTGGGATCTCCCTGTCTAAACTCAAAATTTGAGTTACTTCAGAGATTTTGGACACGATAAGACCACACTGGTATAGATTTAACACCACTGGATCCCAACAAATCAAACGATCGTCTCCTCTCTCTCTTCCCTCTTCCCCCTCTCTAACCCCCCGTCTAAAAAACCCTAATCCACCTTTCTTTGCTTGTGAATAACCGAATAGGAAAAAAGAAAGAAAAAATCTCAAATTTGAAGAACAGTGCGTCGCCAACAAGCTAGAAGGCAGAATAGTTGTAACTTGGACGGCGAGTCTCTTCCGATTTGAGGGTTCTTTCGCCCAAAACACGGCCAGTCGGTTTGGAAAATCGCTCCATAGTTGGATTGTATTGGGGGCTGCCGAGTGATTTTCCAAATCACTGTAGTAACAATCGAACTATTCCGCCTAATTTAAGGTAAGGTATTTCACAATCAAATAGTAGCAGGGTTGGGGTTTTGGGGGTGGGGGGGGGAGCGCTCTCCACTGTTAAGTGAAATTGAATGCATGCTTGCAAAAAAGAGAGAAAGTGACAATAGAGTAAATATTATTTTTTGATAAATAAGGCCTATTTTTGGGATGAAAAGTTTAAACAGCCAAATCTTGTTCAAACAGTAGTATCTTATAGTGTATCTAGATTATAAGCTGTTACCTCTAATGTAGTACAAAATAAGAACTGTGTAATGCAGAAAAGAAAACCACTGGTTTTTTTATTTTGTTGTTATAATCAATCTGGCTTCATTTTCTTCGGTTCTGATTTTATGTGTATCTGGAGTGTACTGGATGCTATTTAATCAATAACTTACCAATCTAAATGTTCTTATATTATGTGTATCAGGAGTATACTGGATGCTATTTAAACATGCAAACCAGGAGGAAATCTGTTAGAGAAAGTACTAGCAACAATACGAGGTTTACACGAAATAATGTCTCACGAGAAAGTTCCATTAATAATCCTAGATCTCCTAGGGCTTCCAAAAAGGCTACTACCTTGTCTGAGAAGAAAGTTTCTGATTTGATTACTTCTTCAGCCAAGAAGCAGAAATCAGGTAATGTTGTATGCTGTGTACTTATTGCTGAATTTGTTGAAGTATCATAAATATTAATAAGATGTGGGTTTTGTCCTATGCCTAATGTTACATAAATCTAAAATTTGTAATAGGATGAAGTTTTTAATTTTTGGTAAAGTAATTTTGAAGTTGAAATATAATTAAGCTTTCTTCTTTATAGGTCTGTAGTTTTGTCTTTGTTATTGTGCCCATCTACCTCATATAATGCATTTCTTAGTACGTGGTTGATCTCAAATGTGATTTTGATAGTACTGGTTAAACTCCATTAATTCTTAGTAAAGCTTTATTTGAATTCATATCATTTCAAGCATCACACCACAAACTCCTCCCTCGCAAAATAAAAAGAATGGAATAATTTCATGCATGTCCCTTCAAAATTGGAAATGTCATGTGCACTCCTGGAATAAAGTAAGACATATCTCGTATATCCATCTTGGTGGTATTGTTGTACTCAATTGTAATAAAAATATGCTGATATACACCTACTTATTAGGCCAATTTTGCACAGTGATAGGGGTAGGGATTTGCATTTGCCTGTTTAAATTTTATACTAAAGCAAAGGCAGTGATGAAGGAGAGGTTACATAGGCATGAAGTAAGCATGTGTCCTATTTTTTCTGTGAGGCATGCATTGCATCTTTTGTTTTGCTGTCAGTGCAGATCATGTTGCTCTCAAAAAGGACAAAAAGCACCAAATATACATTTTTATATATTAAGTTTCTGGAACATGCAGGTAGAGTACTTTCGAAGAAAAATGGTCAAGAAAAAGAAGGGAAAAATTTACGCACCGGATTGGGTACAACAGGATGCACTCCTGTTGGAGTTTGTACCTCTAAGCCTACTTCTGTTGACCTCAAGGTCAGTTTTCTCATTTACTCACTGTTTTATGGTGCCAAACTGCACCAGTGTAATACTACTTAGGTATCAATAGTAACCTGTTTTGCACAACATTTTTCATTAATAAAATATACAATACAAAATTTGCATACACTAATTTGGTGATATATATCCTATTGCATGATAAGCTAGCCGACTCAGGTCAACCTTCTTGAATTTTTTTCTGAATCTGCGAGACCATACTAACAGTGAAATGCTGGTCAGAGTAGAATTGAGCAAGGAACCAACTCAACTTGATTGCTGGTAATTCAGGTTGGATGGTTTAGGTCACACAGAAGAATAGAAATTTTAACAGGGTATTGTGAGTTGGATAAGGGGAGAACATTTTTCCAGTAATCAACTGAATCTGACACGGGTTAAGATTTATCCCCTTGCCTACATTAAAATAATTCCCTTCCACTAAAATGTTGGTTTTTGCAATATAGAAGAATTCTGAGGATATATCAGCTGATTGCAACCGTGAGGCCTTATTTTCCCCATCTTTTCACCATCACAAGGAAAGTGAAGATATTTGCCATGAGAAAGGTAACTTCTTCAGTGTTTAATTGCACCATCTGCTTGTGCAGTCAAATTATATTCCTCTGCAATTTTTTTTAGCAGACTTGCAAATAGATGAGAAGATGGAAGAAGTGAAACAGGATAGCAATGAACAATGCACGGTTTCTGATGTGGTGATGTCCCATGCTGAGGAGGATGACTTCAGTGGCCTTGGTAACCTTTCAAGTGAAGTTTCGGCCATATATTTGGCCATGCAACATAATAACAGCAAACTGGAGTGTGTAGATGAGCAGAGCCAGGATTCAATCTCTTCTGACGAGTGTGGTGTGGAGGCTGAGGAAGCAGAGGAATATGATGACTTTGATCCTTATGTGTTCATAAAGGACTTGCCCGATTTGTCTTTGGTTGTTCCAAGGTTTCGGCCTGTGCTGTTACCAAAACAGACCAGAAGCTGCCCGTCAACTACTCTTGTACTTGACTTAGATGGTAAGTACGACTACTCGTCCCTACTTTAGTGTTGGTGTACTGGCAGGTATAAGAGTGAGGCTATGGTACTATGCACAGCGCATAATGTTCCGTTCTATGGATCAGTGTCTCCATTATCAAAGTCCAAACAATTGATCTGAACTGTTCAGCATGATCTCCATAAAAATGTACTTGCAGATCAAATTTTACATTTTTTAGATTTTTTATTATTATATTAGATAGGTTGTTCCAAGGATTTTTATCAGTATCTCCATTTTTTCAGATCAAATCACTTGATCTAAAAATTCTAGACCATTCAAAAATGGTGATTTTCTGCCTTTCTAAAAAAATTGTAAAACAATATAAAAAAATGTAAATTAAATCTGCAAGTACATTTTCATATGGAGATCATGTTGAATCATTCAGATTGACTATTTTGACTTTGGAAACAAAAATATTGATCCATAGTACGGACCAATCTGTGATATGCATAGTACCATAGCTTCACTCCAGGTGCAATGCCTGTTGTTGGTAATGCTTGGTAGAAACTTGTTAGGTACACGGGAAAAGCCATATCTTAAAGAAAATATGTATAATGAGTTCAAAATTAGAAGCTGGATAAGTTCAGGTACCCTCTTGGCATGCTAATGCTACTTTCTATATTGCATGCATGCTCCTAATTTTTTTTGTTATTTTATCTGTCAGAGACCTTGGTACATTCCACACTCGAGCCGTGCCCAGATGCAGATTTCTCCTTCCTAGTGAACTTTAACCTGAAAGAGCACACAATTTATGTGAAATGCCGGCCATACCTGCATGACTTCCTACAGAGGGTCACATCTCTTTTCGAGACGATTATTTTCACTGCTAGCCAGAGCATTTATGCCGAACAGTTATTAAATGTGCTTGACCCGAAAAGGAAACTGTTTAGACACAGGGTGTATAGGGATTCCTGTGTTTTTGTGGAAGGGAATTATTTGAAGGATCTGTCAGTGCTTGGGCGGGATCTTTCTCGTGTTATTATTGTTGATAATTCACCTCAGGTTTGCACATTGCTTTTACACTGATATGGTTATTTTATTTTCACCTGATGGTCTAATATTATTGATTTTTTATTTTAGATTTATAGTATTATATCAACTTGACCAGAGCTGGAATTCTTTATAAGTATTATATCTTAGTTTCAAATCACTTGGGATATCCTATAATATCCAGAATAACAATTTTTAAACATGGCCAAACTGCCAGTCTTACACTCACTATCATTAATGAAAAGAGAGCAAGTAAACTGGTCATGCTCATTCAAGTTAGAAAATTTCTGATGACTTGGGTGCTTTTTGTGCACAAATTCCACCACTAAATTGGAGTGTTCTCTTGTCTGATTCAGATAGCCTAGGATTTGGGTTTCAGGACCATCTATTTTGAGGTTACTTGGATTCAGGTCATTTATGGGTGTCGATTGAATGAGTTTTGAGTTCTACTCAGTTTGGTTTTGGGTAGGGGTTTGAATTCATGTTGATGCAAGTTGAGTCGGATTTTACCAGCTATGTGCATTTCTTTTATCAGGCATTTGGGTTCCAGATAGACAATGGTGTGCCGATTGAAAGCTGGTTTGATGACCCCAATGATAGAGAGCTTCTCTCTCTATTGCCATTTTTAGAGAGCCTAGCTGGGGTACAAGATGTGCGGCCACTCATTGCTCAAAAATTCAATTTACGTGGGAAGGTGGCAGCTGCAACCTCTCTCTCTATTGACTTCAGGTCCATGATCCAAGGATGAACAGTGTAACAATCTATTAGAATCTGATGACCTGTTTTATTGCTTTGCCTTGTTGTCTTTATTGTCTACAAGGAAACTGCAGTAGAACTAGTCTTGGTAGAAATAATTAGGTGGTCTAACAACCTCCTCCCCCTTAGTAGGGTTAGATTTTTTCTGTGGTGTACTGCTTGCTCTTGTTGTATATCTGTTAGACTAGAGAATTTGGGGGTAGTGGTTGTATGCACTATAAATTTTTATAGAAAATTCCATGCATATTATTGCATATTGCAGATTTGTTGAATTACAAGATTTACATACCTGTGGTATTTGCACTAAAACCCTCTCGGCTTTTCCTGCTCGAACTGGGGCAAGTGAGAGGATATACATATGGAACTTGTATTCCTGGTGCTTTTGAATGCAACAATTGGGAAAAATATATGACTTGCATGTTTCAAAACTGAAAACAAAGATCTTTGAATGATTTCTAGGCTGTCATTCATGTAGGAGGGTTTTATTTCACAAATATTATAACTACTATGCTGATATGTAGAAAGGTATTCTGATGCCAGTTGGTACAGATACTGTGTAAAGCTGCAGCACAATTACTTAAGTCGTGGACTCTTTGGTTAAATATACTGGAGCTTATTTATTTTTAGTTTTTTTTTTACCAAGAATGTGGTTACTTATGTATGCACTAACAGAAAGAAGCACACAATCAGTTAGAATGGTAGAAAAAATGGCACGCCTGCGCTTGCGCAGTCAAGTTTTTCATTCAGGTTCCCTGAGTTATACTCTCACTTGCCAACAAACTATTCAACATTGCTACTGGTGTATGGTCTCTTTGTCCTAAGATACAGATCATGTAGGAGTTGGCTAAGGTGCTACGCGTAGTATAGAGGTCCTTTGTGTAACGGCTCAATATTTGAGTTTTCAAAATTCTATTGATCGATTCAAACTATTCAACATGATTTCTATATGAATATGTACTTGCAAACAAAATTTTATATTTTTTTTAGATAGATAGAAAATCACTTGATTTGAATGGTACAGAATTTTCAGATCAAGTGATTTTCTACTTATCTAAAAAATAGTAAAAAAAAATCTAAAAAATGTAAAATTTGGTCTTCATGCACATTTTATATATGGAGATCATGTTGAGCGGTTCGGATTGACTGTTCGGACTTTGAAATCGTGAAAATTGAGTCGTTATAACTTAAGCTGAAATTATAACGTTATGACATTAGCCGGACTATATATATAGAGAGAGAGATGTGCTAACTTGCTTTGGAAAGTAAAAGGGGTGTTTTACTTCCTGCTCGTATCTCCATTTCAAAGTTCAAATAGTCGATCCGAACCTTCCAACGTGTTCTTCGTATTGAAATGTGCTTGGAGACCAAATTTTACATTTTTTGGAATTTTTTTACTATTTATTAAGTCACCTTGAAAATCTGAAAATTAGGATGAACAGTAAAAAATTCTGGACCACCGGATCAACGATTTTCAAAGTGACTTAATAAATAGTAAAAAAATTTCAAAATATGTAAAATTTGGTCTCCAAGCACATTTCAATACAGAGATCACATCAAACAGTTCGGATCGACTATCTGAACTTTGAAAATCGAAAAACGACTTGGCTGAACGGGACCTCAGGAACAATCGATTGTATAGCCAACCTATATATATATATATATATATATATATATATATATATATATATAAAGGCTATTGTGTATTGCAAATTAAAAGGAGGTGTTTTAATTCGCGCTCATATCGCTATTTCCAAAGTTCAAATAGCAGATTCGAACCGCTCAACATGTTCTCCATATTGAAATGTGCTTGGAGACCAAATTTTACATTTTTTGGAATTTTTTTACTATTTATTAAGCCACTTTGAAAATCACTGATCCAACGGTTTCACTGTTTGGTTGAGCCACCGTTGGATCAGTGATTTTCAAAGTGGCTTAATAAATAGTAAAAAATTTCAAAAAAAATGTAAAATTTGGTCTCCAAGCACATTTCAATATGGAAAACATGTTGAGTGGTTCGGATCGGCTATTTGAACTTTGAAAATAGTAATATGAGCGCGAATTAAAACACCCATTTAATTCGCAATGCACAATAACCTTACTCTCTCTCTCTATATATATATAGAGTACGGCTAACACGCTTTCTCGAGAACTTCAGCAATATGCTTCTAATACTTTAAACCGTCAGATCCCTTATTAGATTCGTGCTGGATGATCTAATAATATGCGGAACGGAGAGCACTAACGGACCCCGTTATCTTTGCAGCAAAATTCAAAACGATCTTTTTAGTTTCTCCGCTTCTGTTTTTTCTCTCTAATCTTATATTTTGGGTCTCTCTTCTGCTCCAGCCACCGCTCTTGCTCTCCCTCCGCGACTTTCTCTCTGCTCGGGCTCCCACCACAGTATGCTTCCACTCGACGAACCTCTACCTCACACCTCAATCGCTGATAGCCCGCCTCCTGTCTCGCCACCTCTTCCTCTCTCGTTTGAACTCTCTCTCTCTCTCTCTCGTTCTAACTGGCGAAGGCCTCGAATCGCTGACAGTCTGCCTCCTGTCTCGCCGACTCTTCGTCAGATCGCACCTCTGAATCAAAGTAAGTTTTCTTGGTAATTGTTCAAATTACGGTTGCCTCTTTAGAGTCGCACCTCTTATTTTGATAGAAGCCATAATTTTACAAAACTCATTTTATTGGAAAAATTAGAATGATAATAAAGGAACAATGATTGAGATGTATTGCATTTAGGTACGTGTTTACATAATGAGGATTGGATTTAATTTTACATAGGTTTACATAATTAATTTTACACTAACACAAGACAAAACAGTATCCTTGCTTACTGTTGTATACACATACCTTTTGCTGAAATGACTTTTACATTACTTGTTGAATTATACTGTCTGGTGTTCATTTAAACTAGTTTTAAAAAAATTGGGTTAAATTGAAATGTGATTTGCTGAAAAAATTTGGTGAGCTCATATAGGTAATTGTAATAAGCATCAAGGCGAGCCTTTTGGATTTTCTTTTCTCTATTACAATTAATTCCAAGTGTTATTGGAATTTTGTGGCTGTAGGACTGGTTTTCTATTCGCTTTTTTTATTTGCTAATTTGGTCAAGTTTAATCTTCAATTAGTATTGATTAGTACCAATTGAGGATTATTTGCCTCGTATCTTCTAGTTGTTCCCTCTTCTCCAGCCTCATTGCAATGATTTTCATCTTAACATGCATGTTTTTTTAAGGTCATAATTTTATAAAAAAAATTACGGTTTTACACAGCTTACTGTTATATTTATAAGCATACCCTGTGCTTTTTTGTAACTTGCATTACTGTCTTCTATTTTGTAGAAAGAAAATGATGAGAAATTAACATTGGGTCAAGCATAAAAAATATAAAGAATTACAACCCTAGTCTCATTATAAAAAGGAAAAGAAACAAAAAAAAAAAAGTAAAAAAACATACACTTATACATATCACCAGCATCCAATTTTCCATAGCAAAATTTTCATATAACCAATTTTAGTCAAAACTATACAAATGACTTTAGATATGTTGCGCTGCTTGTCTCTTTCCTAGCCTTCATATGATCCTTCTTCATCACTTTGAAATAATTAAGTGCCCCTATTAGATATACCTCTTGATTTTCTGAAGAAGCATCTATTTGCTAAAAAGTAATAAACCCTATAGTGCCTATGCAGTTGGTAGGATTGGACTGTGTACATTTCTCACTTTTTTTTGGTTCAATTTTCTCGTCCAGTTCATTTTTTTTTTCAAAAACAATCATAATGCAAAGTACATAACAACATCAACGTACCTTTGGGTATGGATAATGCATCGTATTCAAATGTTTAGAAATGTACCAGCATATGGAGCAATTTAAGTGAACAATGGCATATGATTTCCCATTTTAACCAGCATATTAACACAAAATTAAAGTATTGAGATGCACAAAATTAGCATACAGAGAGAGAGACGCTAACCCATTTTGTGCAAATCTGTCATGCATCAGTGAGTAAAATTTGTAAAACTGAGCTCCCAATTTTTCAACAATAACCAAGCTCACTATATTTCAAATAATTAAACAAAGAACCAAAACTGAGATAAAGGCCAAAATACTCTTAATCTGGCTGTGAGATGCGTACCAATTTTGCAGTAGTACAGACCAAATTGGTCTTAATTTTGCAATAATAAATAAGCTCCCAATTATGCACATAAATATTACTGTTTTCAATTAATCTGACTTGCAATTGAATTAAAGAGGAAAAACCATATCTAGGGTTTTCACATTTCAATAAATCCAAGATAGATAGAGAGAGAGAGACAGAGAGAGAGGACAGCGAGGGCTACGCGAGGCCGCGGACAAGAATCGGTCGATTTGAGTAGATTTCCGCTCAGACGCTCGCGAGAGGAAATATACCGTCAGTGGCTCAAGAACCGAGATGGGTGCGCGCAGAGAGATGGAGCCGTGCAGGTGGGAGCATGAGCAAAGAGAGAGCCGCAGAGGGAGAGGGAGAGCGAGAGCGGCGGTTGGAGTAGAGGAGAGAGAAACCCAAAATATAGATTAGGGAGAAAAAACAAAAGCAAGAGAAACTAAAAAGACCATTTTGAATTTTGCTGCAAAGATAACGGGATCCGTTAGCGTTCTCCGTCCCTCACATTCTCAGATCATCCAGCACGAATCTAATAAGGGATCTGACGGTCTTGGGATCTGACGGTTTAAAGTATTAGAAGCATATTGCTGAAGTTTTAGAGGAAGCGTGTTAGCCGTACTGTGTGTGTGTGAATTGTTTGGGATATGATAACAAAATCCACTACGACCCTCGATTTTCTTGCAACATAAACTCACATGGGTTGAATTATTGCTCTTGTGATATTGCTGTTGATACTGATATTTTTTTATATAAACTCTTCTAGTGGAGGAGCAATATGAGCATTAATGGCCACTATTGATACTTGTAAATAAATGCATTATCTGATGTTTGGACAGTAGCTATTGGATTAGTTGCAACAACAACATCTTTAATTTTGTTCGGAGGAACAATTACTAAATGTGTACATGTCATTCTCTCAGGCTTGGTGCCAATGAGTTTAGTTGTAAAAAACTATGCCATTTCATTTTTAATCAAATAATAATTAGATAACGATAGCACGACTCTATCCTTATCATACAGGTAGGGTGGACGTATTTTATACCCATATCCACGTACTAAGAATTGATTTATCCATATTCTACTCTTATTACCTATTAAGATTTGATCTTATCTTACTGGCTCTATCCTTACCTATTAACATTTTTGGACAACGAAATAGTAGCAAGTGAATAACGAATAATACTATTAATTAATTAATTAATTAATTTTATGAGTAGAACTAGGGTGCTCCTAGGAGTACCAAGCCCCTTTGTAATCTTAACTCTAAAACATATCAGATTAACTTCGAACAATGAATCCAAACCGTTGAAATTTTTCTATCTTACGAGTGATGCGTCTACATATGAAAATTTTAACGTTTTGAATTAATTTAGTATAAAGTCAAGTAGTCAAAATTAGAAGGTTTCTAAATTAATTTTAATTCATTCATTTTTTGGAAGACTTTTGACCATTTGACTTTATACTAAATTAATTCAAAACTTTAAAGTTTTCACATGTAGACGCATCACTCGTAAGGTAGAAGGATTTCAACGATTTCGATTCGTCGTTCGAAGTTAATCCGATAGATTTTAGAGTTAAGAGTACAAAGAGGCTCGGTACTCCTAGGAGCACCCTAATTCTACTCTAATTTTATTATATTTTATGAATACAACATCAAAACTCATTCATTTCACATATATGCAATCACATTACTAATAAAAAAACTTAATTAATTCCAACTAAATTGGTTTTTTACAAAGCAAGAGAATTTAAAAACACGAATATCTCTACGGATAAATTCAATTATTTAACTAAATAACAAAACATGTAAATAAAAGTAATATGATTAATATTTTTCTTATAGTAAAAATCATATATTAAATAACAAAAGTACATAACTAATTATTACTCAAACAATATCATATGAAATATTACGCAAATAAATTTCATCACTAATTATTACTCAATTATGATAATATAATTTTTATGTTATATAATTATCCTATATGATATTGGGTATGAAATAACTTCTATCCGTACCTTTACCCGTTTAGCTAACGAAAAAATCTTTATCCATATCCATAATTAGTTAATGAAAAAAAACCCTTACTCATATATACCCTCCTTATTGAATACGATACAGGGTAAACGAGTAAAAGGGTACTATCATTGACACCTCTACTCGTAATCTTTATATTTGATTTAATTGCGAGCATTGCTTTGTCTATATATAGGTTTATTCAACTACAAATTACTTCACCTCTTTCTCAATCAAGTAAACAACAAAAAACTATCATCAAGCATGATCCCCATAAGTATCAAAAGAACCTTAATCTTAGCCTCAAATCCACCATCACCTCCACCTAAAACCACCACCTCATCTTTGGCCACTTCCCAGCTACTCACATCTCCATCTACCCCTTTTCCTCTTCTCTATTTGAAGTCATCATCTCCACCATCCAAACAAACTTGCTCGGCTTCCTCAACCACTTCTACCCTTGTGACGTCCGTATCAAACTTGACCCGGTAACTAACCTCCCTTCTCCCATCTGCAACAATTCTGGTGCTGAATTTGTTTTTTTTTTTTTTTGAGTAAAAATCAGGGTCATGCCCTCATTTCATTAAATAATAGAGTTATATAAGACATATATCTCTATTGGAGGATAAAATTACAATTGGCTCAATATAGTTGAGCCTGCAAAAGAAAAGATGAAATTTAAATAATAAGGGTAAAAGTGTAAATGTATCCCAAAAAATGGAGAATTGCACAAAAAGTGAGGGCATTAAGCTGTGCATCAGTAAGCCATGCCAGTATCCCGGCGGCCACCACCGGCGCACCCAATATCTCGTGCGGTAGGGTCCGATCATGCCCGATGGGACCGATAATACGGATGCCCGATGTTGTCGCCGCCTATGTTGGTGTGTATCCATCCCTCTCGCACGCTTATGTTCCACCGATCACGCACTTGTTGTAGGAGGAGTTCATTGTTATTTGTTTTTTCTGTGAAAATTCTTGAACATCTCTCTCTCCATATAACAAATTGTGTGATCTGGAGTAGTGATTTTTCGTCCTTGCTCAGTTCATTGTTGAGTAGTGCCTTCCTTGCGTGCTGATTTGGTAACCTCATTCTCATGGTTATAGATAGCTGTTGGTATATTTCTCTTGTCATAATGCATTCCTCAAAGTGATGTTTTACTGTTTCCAACTGCACCTTACACATGCTGCATCTGCTAACCATCTCCCATCCTCTTTTCATTAAATTATCTATTGTAAGTATCTTATTTAACATCATTAGTCATGAGAAGACTTGCATTCTCGGTGGTGCCTTGATTTTCCAGACCTTGCTTACATTCGATTTGAAAGTTGGGGAATGTTTGTATGCTTTGTAGTAAGAGTTTACAGTGAACTGTTCGGATGGGGACCATTTCCATCTCGCTTCGTCCGGAATGCCGGTAATAGAGATAGCTTGCTGGTTCAATTTCTCGTTAAATTGTATGAATTCTTCCGCTTCTTGGGATAAAACTTCTCTAAACAGTTCCCTTGTACTCCTTGCACTTAGCACCTGTGCTACTGTCAAGTCTTGGTCGATAGCATATGTATACAATATTTGGAATTCACATTTGAGTGCCCCTATTCCCCAGTTGTGATTCCAAAATAGGATTGAGTCTCCCCTTCCTACTACTCTTAACATTGATGCATCCATAAAATTGTACACTTCTTTGAGGGTGGTATTAAAAAAGTATGATTTGGGTACCGGGCACAAGGTGTGATTAGTTTGTTGAAATATTGTCTTCCATAGTTTTTTTTTTCCGGATTTGCCCATTGCCAGTACCATTTGGCTAGCATGGCATTGTTGAATACGGTTAAGTCCATAACCCCCAAACCTCCCTGCTTTTTTGGTTTGCAAACCATTTCCCAATTTGCTAAGTTGAGTTTTTTCCTTTGTTGTGTAATACCGTGCCATAAGAAATGTCTTCTGATCTTGTCTATGTCCTTGATAACCCAAGCTGGGAGCTTAAGGCAGGACATATAATATGTTGGCATTGCGGAGAGAACGGCATTGAGCAGCGTTAGCCTGCCGGCAATTGACAGGTTGATTGCTGTCCAACCTTTTAATCTCGCACTGAACCTTTGGAGATGTCCAACACTTTCTAGCATTGATTTTGGAGATGTGGATCGGTTGTTGAACCTCATACAACTCTCGTTTGCCACTGACCTTGCACTTTCTCTCTAGCTGGTGCGGTTTGCTTGTGGCGGATTCTCTCTCTCATGGAGTGTCAGCCATTTACTCCTAGATATGCTCATGGTCTAACTGCCTTACAAAATGCTTGGTCCGAGTTTATATGTACTGGTACAGTATTGCAGTCCCCTAACCATGGGAGATCTGTATTTGTTGGTCACCGCCACGTTATAACCCTTCTTTAAACCAAGGATTCACACTATACAAGCTAGATGCATTAATTAATGATTTTAGTGAAGTGAGTCTCTTGAGAAAAATATACATGGTTGACACGTGCAAGTGGACATGTTGCGGCAACAAGGCTTGATATTGTGAAATACAAGAAACAAATAGAGACTGAAATTGTATTGATTCTGTTATTTTTTTCACAGCTTGCTGTACATGTTCTTTTATAGACTAATAGAAATATAGCTGTTGGTCTATTGCCTAATTTGCTAGATTCTGGATTTGCTAAATCTTAAGGAATAATTCTAGATACCTAATTTTCTTTAATAGCTATATTATGGATGCTAGATTATTTCTTGCCTAATTAGCTAATGATGATTTTTTGAGGCTTAATCTCATATTCCTCAACACTTCCTCTCAAGTTGGATTTGAACAAATTGATAGAACCCAACTTGTACAAAATATTCTGAAATATTCCCTTGTCCAATGCTTTGGTGAATACATCTGCTAGTTGGTCATGACTTATCACAAATGGAATCTCAATTTTTCCTGCTTGAAAATTTTCTCGTACGAAGTGACAATCCACTTCGATATGCTTGGTTCTTTAGTGAAAAAATGGATTTGAGGCAATGTGTAATACATTTGCATCGGTCCTTTGCATGGGAATTTCATATCGTATAGCAATTGCTTGAGCCATACTAGTTCACTAGCTATTGATGCCATTGCTATATATTCAGCTTCTGCGATTGCCTTGCAACTACATTCTGCTTTTTGCTTTTCCAAAGGAACCTCATTTGCCTTCGCTCTTATGCTAAGAACCTTGATTTCTAGTTTTTTTGTTCTTAGCAAAATCATTTGTCATTGTTCTTGTGATTAGCAACATAATTTGCATTAGTTCAAGTACTTAGCAACCTAATTTGCCCATGTTTTTCTACTTAGCAACCTAATTTACCCTTGTTCATAAGATTAGCTACATCATTTGCATTTGTTCTTGTGCTTAACAAGCTCATTTGTCATTGTGCTTAAGCTTAGCAAGCTCATTTGTTGTTGTTCTTGTGCTTATCAACCACTTTTGCTCTTATTCTTGTTTTTAGCAATTGAATTTGCCAATGTTCTTGTGCAAAGAAAGCTTATTTAACCTTGTTCATATGCTTAACATCCTCATTTGCGGTTGTTCTTGTGCTTAGAAACATCATTTGCCCTTGATTTTGTGTTTATCAACATCATTTGCATTAGTTTTTGTGCAAAGGAACCTCATTTGACCTTGTTCTTGTGATCATCAACATCATTCGCATTTGTTCATGTGCATAGCAACCTCATTTGCACTTGTTCTTGTGATTAGCAACATCATTTACAATAGTTCTTATGCTTAGGAACCTAATTTGTCATTATTTTTTTGCTTAGCAAGCACTTTTTGTTGTTGTTCTTGTGCTTATCATCCTCATTTTCCCTTGTTCTTGTACATAGCAACCTCATTTGCGGTTGTTCTTGTGCTTACCAACATCATTTGCCTTTGATCTTTTATTTATCAACCTCATTTGCATTTGTTTTTGTGTTTAGGAACCTCATTTGAACTTTTTCTCGTGTCTAGAAACCTTATTTGTCATTGTTATTGTGATTAGTTAATGTGCTTAACAACCACATTTGCCCTCGTTCTTGTGCTTAACAACATCATTTGTATTCGTTCATGTTTAACAACCTCATTTGTCAATGTTCTCATTCTTAGCAACCTCATTTGTTGTTGTTCTTGTGCTTATTAGCCTCGTTTGCCTTTGTTCTTGGACTTAGCAAGCGCATTTACTAACGTTCTGTGCAATGAATGCTCATTTTCCCTTTTTGTTCTGCTTAGCAACCTCATTTTTTGGTTGTTCTTGTACTTAACAATATTATTTTCCCTTGTTCTAAGGCATATGAACCTCATTTGCCATCGTTCTTGTGCTTAGCAAATTCATTTATTGTTATTATTGTGCTTATCATCTACTTTGCTCTTGTTCATGTGCTTAGCAATCACATTTATTTTCTTGTACTTAATAACATCATTTGCCCTTGTTCTTTTGCATATGAAACTCATTTGCCTTCGTTCTTATGCTAAGAACCTTCATTTCTACTTGTTTTTGTGCTTAGCAAAATCATTTGTCATTGTTCTTGTGATTAGCAACATAATTTATATTAGTTCACACGCTTAGCAATCAAATTTGCCCTTGTTCTTCTGCTTAGCAACCTAATTTGCCATTGTTCATAAGATTAGCAACCTCATTTTCATTATTTTTTGTGCTTAACAACCTCATTTGTTATTGTTTTTACTCTTAGTAAGGCAATTTGTTGTTCTTGTGCTTATCAACCACTTTTGCTCTTGTTCTTGTGTTTAGCAAGTGCATTTGCCAATGTTCTTCTGTAAATAAAGCTTATTTGTCCTTGTTAATATGCTTAGCAACCTCATTTACGGTTGTTCTTCTACTTAGCAAGCACATTTCTCTATGTTCTTGTGCAAAGAAAGATCATTTGCCCTTGTTCTTGTGCTTAGCAAACTCGTTTGCGGTTATTCTTGTCCGTGGCAACATCATTTGCCCTTGATCTTGTGCTTATCAATCTCATTGCATTTGTTCTTATTCTTAGGAACCTCATTTGACCTTGTTCTTGTGCTTAAAAACCATATTTGGCATTGTTGTTGTGATTATCAACATCATTTACAATTGTTCTTATGCTTAGCAACATCATTTACACTTGTTTTTGTGCTTAACAATCTCATTTGTCGTTGTTCTTGTGCTTTGCAACATAAGTTGCCCTTGATCTTGTGCTTACGAACATCATTTGCAATTGTTCTACTGCTTAGGAACCTCATTTGCCCTTTTCATGTGCTTAACAACCTCAATTGTCGTTGTTCATATGCTTCTTAACCTCTTTTGTCCTTGTTCTTGTGCTTAGCAACATCATTTACACTTGCTCTTGTGCTTAACAACCTCATTTGTCGATATTCTTGCGTTTTGCAACATAATTTACCCTTGATCTTGTGCTTATGAACCTCATTTCCATTTTTTCTTGTGCTTAGGAACCTCATTTTCCCTTGTTTGTGTGCTTAACAACCTTAATTTGCGTTGTTCGTGTGCTTAACAACCTCTTTTTCTCTTGATCTTGTGGTTATGAACATCATTTGTATTTGTTCTTGCGCTTAGGAACCTTATCTGCCCTTGTTCGTTTGCTTAACAACCTCAATTGTCGTTGTTCATATGTTTCTTAACCTCTTTTGCCCTTCCTCTTGTGCTCAACAACATCATTTATGCTTGCGCTTTGCAACATAATTTGCCCTTGATCTTGTGCTTATGAACCTCATTTGTCCTTGTTTGTGTGCTTAACAACCTCAATTGGTGTTTTACGTTTGCTTAAAAACCTCTTTTGTGTTTGATCTTTTGCTAATGAACCTCATTTGCAATTGTTCTTGTGCTTAGGAATGTTATTTGCCCTTGTTCGTGTTCTTAACAACCTTAATTGTCGTTGTTCATATTCTTCTTAACCCCTTTGGCCGTTGTTCTTGTGCTAAGCAACATCATCATTATTTGTCGTTGTTCTTGCGCTTTGTAACATAATTTGTCCTTGATCTTGTGCTTATGAACCTCATTTGAATTTTTTCTTGTACTTACGAACCTTATTTCCCCTTGTTTGTGTGCTGAACAACCTCAATTGGCGTTGTTCGTGTACTAAACAACCTCTTTCTCTCTTGATCTTGTGCTTATGAACCTCATTTGTATTTGTTCTTGTGCTTTAGAACTTCATTTGGCCTTGTTCATGTGCTTAACAACCTCTTTTGCCCTTGTTCTTATGCCTAACAACATCATTTACGCTTTCTATTGTGCTTATGAATCTCATTTGCCCTTCTTTGTGTGCTTAACAACCTCAATTGGCGTTGTTCGTGTGCTTAACAACCTCTTTTGCGTTTGATCAACCTCATTTCAATTTTTTCATGTGCTAAGGAACCTAATTTGCCCTTCTTCGTGTTCTTAACAACCTCAATTGTCGTTGTTCATGTGCTACGCAACATCATTTACACTTGTTCTTGTGCTTAACAACCTCATGTGTCGTTGTTCTTGCGCTTTGCAACATAATTTGCCCTTGATCTTGTGCTTATGAACCCCATGTGCATTTGTTCTTGTACTTAGGAACCTCATTTTCCCTTGTTTTTGTGCTTAACAATCTCAATTAGGCTTGTTCGTGTGCATAACAACCTCTTTTGCACTTTATATTGTGCTTATGAACCTCATTTGAATTTGTTATTGTGCTTAGGAACTTCATTTTTCCTTGTTTGTGAGCTTAACAACCTCAATTGCCATTGTTCGTGTGGTTAACAACCTCTTTTTCCCTTCATCTTGTGCTTATGAAACTCAGTTGCATTTGTTCTTGTGCTTTGTAACCTCATTTGCCCTTGTTCGTGTGCTTAACAACTTCAATTGTCGTTGTTCTTGCACTTTTACAACATAATTTGCTCTTGTTCTGGAGCTTATAAACTCATCTGCATTTGTTTCTGTGCTTAGGAACCTCATTTGCTCTTGTTTGTGATCTTAACGACCTCAGTTGGCGTTGTTCATGTACTTAACAACCTCTTTTGCCCTTGATCTTGTGCTAATGAACCTCATTTGCATTTGTTCTTGTGCTTAGGAACCTTACTTCCCCTTGTTCGTGTGCTTAACAACCTCAATTGTCGTTGTTCATATGCTTCTTAACCTTTTTGCCGTTGTTCATATGCTTCTTAACCTTTTTGCCGTTGTTCTTGTGCTTAGCAACATCATTTACACTTGTTCTTGTGCATCGGAACCTCATTTGGCGTTGTTCATGTGCTTAACAACGTCAATTGTCGTTGTTCGTGTGCTTACAACCTCCTTTGCCCCTTAATATTGTGCCTATGAACCTCATTTGCATTTGTTCTTGTGCTTAGGAACTTCATTTGCCCTTGTTCGTGAGCTTAACAACCTCAATTGTCACTGTTCATATGTTTCTCAACATTTTTTACCCTTGTTCTTGTGCTTAGCAACATCATTTACACTTGTTGTTGTGCTTAACAACCTCATTTGTCGTTGTTCTTGCGCTTTGCAACATAATTTGCCCATGATCTTGTTGTGCTTATGAATCTCATTTGCATTTGTTCTTGTGCTTAGGAACCTCATTTTCCCTTAATCGTGTGCTTAACAACTTAAATTGTCGTTGTTCATATGTTTCTTAACCTCTTTTGTCCTTGTTCTTGTACTTAGAAACATCATTTACACTTGCTCTTGTGCTTAACAACCTCATTTATCGTTGTTCTTCCGCTTTGCAACATAATTTACCTTTGAATTTGTGCTTATGAATCTCATTTCCATTTTTTATTGTGCTTAGGAACCTCATTTGCCCTTGTTTGTGTGCTTAACAACCTCAATTGGCGTTGTTCGTGTGCTTTAATATCCTCTTTTGCCCTTGATCTTGTGCTAATGAACCTTATTTGTATTTCTTCTTGCGCTTAGGAACAGCATTTGCCCTTGTTCGTGTGCTTAACAACCTCTATTGATGTTGTTCGTGTGCTTAACAACCTAATTTGTCTTTGATCTTGTGCTTATGAACCTCATTTGCATTTGTTCTAGCGCTTAGGAACCTTATTTGCCCTTGTTCTTTTGCTTAACAACCTCAATTGTCGTTGTTCACGTGTTGCCTAACCTCTGTTGCCCTTGTTTTTGTGCTTAGCAACATCTTTTACGCTTGCTATTGTGCTTAACAACCTCATTTTTCGTTGTTCTTACGCTTTGCAACATAATTTTCCCTTGTTCCTGAGCTTATAAACTCATCTGCATTTGTTTCTGTGCTTAGGAACCTGATTTGCTCTTGTTTGTGTTCTTAACGACCTCAGTTGGCGTTGTTTGTGTACTTCACAACTTCTTTTTCCCTTGATATTGTGCTTATGAACCTCATTTGCATTTGTTCTTGTGCTTAGGAGGAACCAAATTTTCCATTGTTTGTGTGCTTAACAACCTCAATTGGAGTTGTTCGTGTGCTTAACAACCTCTTTTGCCCTTGATCTTGTGCTGATGAACCTCATTTGTATTTGTTCTTGAGCTTAGGAAATGCATTTGCCCTTGTTTGGGTGCTTAACAACCTCAATTGTCGTTGTTCGTGTGCTTAACAACGTAATTTGTCCTTGATCTTGTGCTTCTGAACTTCATTTGCATTTGTTCTTCCGCTTAGGAACCTCATTTGCCCTTGTTCTTTTGCTTAACAACCTCAATTGTCGTTGTTCATGTGTTTCTTAACATCTTTTGCCCTTGTTCTTGTCCTTAGCAACATCATTTACGCTTGCTATTGTACTTAACAACCTCATTTGTTGTTGTTATTGCGCTTTGCAACATAATTTAACCTTGTTCTTGAGCTTATAAACTCATCTGCATTTGTTCTTGTGCTTAGGAACCTCATTTGCCCTTGTTTGTGTGATTAACAATCTCAATTGGCGTTGTTCGCGTGCTTAACAACCTCTTTTGCCCTTGATCTTGTGCTAATGAACCTCATTTGCATTTGTTCTTGTGCTTAGGAACCTTACTTGCCCTTGTTCGTGTGCTTAACAATCTCAATTGTCGTTGTTCATATGCTTCTTGACCTTTTTGCTGTTGTTCTTGTGCTTTGCAACATCATTTACACTTGCTCTTGTGCATCAGAACCTCATTTGGCTTTGTTCATGTGCTTAACAACGTCAATTGTCGTTGTTCGTGTGCTTAACAACGTCCTTTGCCCCCTTAATATTGTGCCTATGAACCTCATTTGCATTTGTTCTTGTGCTTAGGAACTTCATTTGCCCTTGTTCGTGAGCTTAATAACCTCAATTGCCGCTGTTCATATGCTTGTCAACATTTTTTGCCCTCGTTCTTGTGCTTAGCAACATCATTTACACTTGTTGTTGTGCTTAACAACCTCATTTGTCATTGTTCTTGCGCTTTGCAACATAATTTGCCCTTGATCTTGTTGTGCTTATGAATCTCATTTGCATTTGTTCGTGTGCTTAGGAACCTCATTTTTCCTTGTTCGTGTGCTTAACAACCTCAATTGTCGTTGTTCATATGTTACTTAACATCTTTTGTCCTTGTTCTTGTACTTAGCAACATCATTTACACTTGCTCTTGTGCTTAACAACCTCATTTATCGTTGTTCTTCCGCTTTAAAACATAATTTACCCTTGAATTTGTGCTTATTAATCTCTTTTCCATTTTTTATTGTGCTTAGGAACCTCATTTGCCCTTGTTTGTGTGCTTAACAACCTCAATTGGCGTTGTTCGTGTGCTTCAACATCCTCTTTTGTCCTTGACCTTGTGCTTATGAATCTCATTTGTATTTGTTCTTATGCTTAGGAACCTCACTTGCCCTTGTTCGTTTGCTTAACAACCTCAATTTTCGTTGTTAATGTGTTTCTTAACCTCTATTGCCCTAGTTCATGTGCTTAGCAACATCATTTACGCTTGCTATTGTTCTTCACAACCTCATTTGTCGTTGTTCTTGCGCTTTGCAACAGAATTTGCCCTTGATCTTGTGCTTATAAACCTCATTTGCCCTTGTTTGAGTGCTTAACAACATCAATTGGCGTTGTTCGTGTGCTTAACAACATCTTTTGTGTTTGATCTTGTGCTTATGAACCTCATTTTAATTTGTTCTTGTGCTTAGGAACCTAATTTGCCCTTGTTCGTGTTCTTAAAAATCTCAATTGTCGTTGTTCATATGCTACTTAACCTCTTTTGTTGTTGTTCTTGTGCTAAGCAACATCATTTACAGTTGTTCTTCTGCTTAACGACCTCATTTGTCGTTATTCTTGAGCTTTGCAACATAATTTGCCCTTGATCTTGTGCTTATGAACCTCATTTGTCGTTGTTCTTGTGGTTAGCGATATCATTTACACTTTTTCTAGTGCTTAGCACCATCATTTACACTTGTTTCTTGTACTTAACAACCTAATTTGTCGTTGTTCTTGCGCTTTGCAACATAATTTGCCCTTGATCTCGTGCTTATGAACCTCATTTGAATTTGTTCTTGTACTTAGGAACCTTATTTCCCCTTGTTTGTGTGCTGAACAATCTCAATTGACGTTGTTCGTGTTCTTCACAACTTCTTTTTCCCTTGATATTGTGCTTATGAACCTCATTTGCAATTGTTCTTTTGCTTAGGAACCGCATTTTCCCTTGTTTGTGTGCTTAACAACCTCAATTGGCGTTGTTCGTGTGCTTCACAACCTCTTTTGCCCCTGATCTTGTGCTTATGAACCTCATTTGTATTTGTTCTTGCACTTAGGAACCGCATTTTTCCTTGTTCGTTTGCTTAGCAATATCCTTTATGCTTGCAATTGTGCTTAATAACATCATTTGTCGTTATTTTTGTGCTCTGCGAGATAATTTGCCGTTGATATTTTGCTTATCAACCTCATTTGCCCTTGTTTATGTGCTGAACAACCTCAATTGGCGTTGTTCGTGTGCTTAACAACCTCTTTTGGGTTTGATCTTGTGCTTGTGAACCGCATTTGCATTTGTTCTTGTGCTTAGGAACCTAATTTGCCCTTGTTCGTGTTCTTAACAACCTCAATTATTGTTGTTCATCTGCTTCTTTAACCTCTTTTGCCGTTGTTCTTGTGCTAAGCAACATCATTTACACTTGTTCGTGTGCATAACAACCTCATTTGTCGTTGTTCTTGCGCTTTGCAACATAATTTGTCCTTGATCTTGTGCTTATGAACCCCATTTGGATTTGTTCTTGTACTTAGGAACCTCATTTCCCTTGTCTTTGTGCTTAATAACCTCAATTGGCGTTGTTCGTGTACTTAACAACCTCTTTTACCCTTGATATTGTGCGTATGAACCTAATTTTCCCTTGTTTGGGAGCTTAACAACCTCAATTGGCATTGTTCGTGTGGTTAACAACCTCTCTTTCCCTTGATCTTGTGCTTATGAACCTCATTTGCATTTGTTCTTGTGCTATGGAACCTCATTTGCCCTTGTTCGTGTGCTTAACAACTTCAATTGTCGTTGTTCATATGTTTCTTAACCTCTTTTACAATTGTTCTTGTGCTTAGCAACATCATTTACACTTGTCCTTGTGCTTAACAACCTCATTTGTCGTTGTTCTTGCACTTTGCAACATAATTTTCCCTTGTTCTTGAGCTGATAAACTCATTTGCATTTATTCTTGTGTTTAGGAACCTCATTTGCCCTTCTGTGCTTAACAACCTCAATTGGCGTTGTTCGTGTCCTTAACAACCTCTTTTGCCTTTGATCTTGTGCTTTTGAACCGCATTTGCATTTGTTCTTGTGCTTAAGAACCTCATTTTCCCTTGTTTTTGTGCTTAACAACCTCTATTGCCATTGTTCGTGTGCTAAACATCCTCTTTTGCCCTTGATCTTGTGCTTATGAACCTCGTTTGTATTTGTTCTTGCGCTTAGGAAATGCATTTACCCTTGTCCGGGTACTTAACAACCTCAATTGTCATTGTTCGAGTGCTTATGAACATTTGGATATGTTCTTGTGCTGAGGAACGTCATTTGCCCTTGTTCGTTTGCTTAACAACCTCAATTGTTGTTGTTAATGTGTTTCTTAACCTCTTTTGCCCTTGTTCTTGTGCTTAGTAACATCATTTACGCTTGCTATTGTGCTTCACAACCTCATTTGTTGTTGTTCTTGCGCTTTGCAACATAATTTGCCCTTGATCCTATGCTTATGAACCTCATTTGCCCTTGTTTCTGTGCTTAACAATCTCAATTGGCGTTGTTCGTGTGCTTAACAACCTTTTTTGTCTTTGATCTTGTGCTTAGGAACCTAATTTCCCCTTGTTCGTGTTCTTAACAACATCAATTGTTGTTGTTCATATGCTTCTTAACCTGTTTTGCCGTTGTTCTTCTGCTAAGCAACATCATTTACACTTGTTCTTGTGCTTGGCGACCTCATTTGTGGTAGTTCTTGTGCTTTCCAAAATAATTTGCCCTTGGTCTTGTGCATATGAATCTCATTTGCATTTGTTCTTGTACTTAGGAACCTCATTTTCCCTTGTTTTTGTGCTTAACAACCTTAATTGGCCATGTTCGTGTGCTTAACAGCCTCTTTTGCCCTTGATATTGTGCTTATGAACCTCATTTGCATTTGTTCTTGTGCTTTAGAACCTTATTTGCCCTTGTTTGCGTGCTGAATAACTTCAATTGTCATTGTTCGTATGCTTCCTAACCTCTTTTACAATTGTTCTTGTGCTTAGCAACATCATTTACATTTGTTCTTGTGCTTAACAACCTCATTTGTCATTGTTTTTGCGCTTTGCAACATAATTTGCCCTTGTTCTTGAGCTTATAAACTCATTTGCATTTATTCTTGTGTTTGGGAACCTCATTTGGCCTTGTTTGTGTTCTTAACAACCTCAATTGGTGTTGTTCGTGTGCTTAACAACCTCTTTTGCTTTTGATCTTGTGCTTATGAACGTCATTTTCATTTGTTCTTGTGCTTAACAACCTCATTTATCGTTTTTCTTGCGCTTTGCATCATAATTTACCCATGATCTTGAGGTTATGAACCTCATTTCCATTTTTTATAGTCCTTACGAACCTCAATTGGCGTTGTTCGTGTGCGTAACAACCTCTTTTGCCCTTGACCTTGTGCTTATGAACATCATTTGTATTTGTTCTTGCGCCTAGGAATTGCATTTACCCTTGTTCGTGTGCTTAACAACCTCAATTATCGTTGTTCATGTACTTAAGAACCTAATTTGTCCTTGATCTTGTGCTTATGAACCTCATTTTCATTTGTTCTTATGCTTAGGAACTCATTTGCCCTTGTTCGTTTGCTTAACAACCTCAATTTTCATTGTTAATGTGTTTCTTAACCTCTTTTGCCCTTGTTCTTGTGCTTAACAACATCATTTACGCTTGCTATTGTGCTTCACAACCTCATTTGTCATTATTCTTGCGCTTTCCAACATAATTTGCCCTTAATCTTGTGCTTATATACCTCAGTTGGCGTTGTTCGTGTGCTTATGAACCTCATTTTCATTTGTTCTTGTTCTTAGGAACCTAATTTGCCCTTATTCGTGTTCTTAACAATCTCAATTGTTGTTGTTCATATGCTTCTTAACCTTTTTTGTCATTGTTCTTGTGCTAAGCAACATCATATACACTTGTTATTGTGCTTAACGACCTCATTTGTCGTTGTTCATGTGCTTAACAACCTTAATTGGCGTTGTTCGTGTGCTTAACAAACTCTTTTGCCCTTGATCTTGTGCTTATGAACCTCATTTCCATTTGTTCTTGTGCCTAGGAACCTCATTTTCCCTTGTTTGGGAGCTTAAGAACCTCAATTGGCATTGTTCGTGTGGTTAACAACCTCTCTTTCCCTTGATCCTGTGCTTATGAACCTCATTTGCATTTGTTCTTGTGCTTTACAATCTTATTTGCCCTTGTTCGTGTGCTTAATAACTTCAATTGTCATTGTTCATATGCTTCTTAACCTTTTTTACAATTGTTCTTGTGCTTAGCAACATCATTTGTTGTTGTTTTTGCGCTTTGCAACATAATTTGCCTTTGTTCTTGAGCTTATAAAATCATTTGCATTTATTCTTGTGTTTAGGAACCACATTTGGGCTTGTTTGTGTTCTTAACAACCTCAATTGGCGATGTTCGTGTGCTTAACAACCTCTTTTCCCTTTGATCTTGTGCTTATGAACCTCATTTTCATTTGTTCTTGTGCTTAAGAACCTCAATTTCCCTTGTTTTTGTGCTTAACAACCTCTATTGCCAATTTTCATAACAACCTCTTTTGCCCTTGTTCTTGTGCTTATGAACCTCATTTGTATTTGCTCTTTTACCCTTGTTCGGGTGCTTAACAAACTCAATTGTCGGTGTTCGTGTGCTTAACAACTTAATTTGTCCTTGATCTTGTGCTTATCAACCTCAATTGCATTTGTTCTTGCACTTAAGAACCTTATTTGCCCTTGTTCTTTTGCTTAACAACCTCAATTGTCGTTGTTCACGTGTTGCCTACCCTCTTTTGCCCTTGTTTTTGTGCTTAGCAACATCATTTACGCTTGCTATTGTGCTTAACAACCTCATTTTTCGTTGTTCTTGCGCTTTGCAACATAATTTTCCCTTGTTCCTGAACTTATAAACTCATCTGCATTTGTTTATGTGCTTAGGAACCTCATTTGCTCTTGTTTGTGTGCTTAGGAACCAAATTTTCCATTGTTTGTGTGCTTAACAACCTCAATTGGCGTTGTTCATGTGCTTAACAACTTCTTTTGCCCTTGATCTTTTGCTTATGAACCTCATTTGTATTTGTTCTTGTACTTAGGAATCGCATTTGCCCTTGTTCATTTTATTAACAACCACAATTGTCGTTGTTGATATGTTTATTATCCTCTTTTGTCCTTGTTCTTGTGCTTAGCAACATCATTTACGCTTGATCTTGTGCTTAACAATGTCATTTGTCGTTGTTCTTGCACTTTGCAACATAATTTACCCTTGATCTTGTGCTTATGAACATCATTTGCATTTGTTCTTGTACTTAGGAACCTAATTTCCCCTGATTTGTGTGCTTAACAACCTCAATTGGCGTTGTTCTTGTGCTTAACACCCTCTTTTGCGTTTGATCTTGTGCTAATGAACCTCATTTGCATTTGTTCTTGTGCTTAGGAACCTAATTTGACCTTGTTCGTGTTCGTAACAACCTCAATTGTCCTTGTTCATATGCTTCATAACCTCTTTTGCCGTTGTTCTTGTGCTAAGCAACATTATTTACACTTGTTCTTGTGCTTAACAACCCCATTTGTCGTTGTTCTTGCGCTTTGCAACATAATTTGCCCTTGATCTGGTGCTTATCAACCTCATGTGCATTTTTTCTTGTACTTACCATCCTCATTTTCCCTTGTTTTCGTGCTTAACTACCTCTTATGCCCCTGATCTTGTGCTTATGAACCTCATTTGTATTTGTTGTTGCACTTAGGAACCACATTTGCCCTTGTTCGTTTTCTTAGCAATATCATTGACGCTTGCAATTGTGCTCGATAACATCATTTGTCATTAATTTTGCGCTTTGCGACATAATTTGCCCTTGATATTTTGCTTATGAACCTCATTTGCCCTTGTTTGTGTGCTTAACAACCTCAATTGGCGTTGTTCGTGTGCTTAACAACCTCTTTTGGGTTTGATCTTGTGCTTGTGAACCTCATTTGCATTTGTTCTTGTGCTTGGGAACCTAATTTGCTATTGTTCGTGTTCTTAACAACTTCAATTGTCGTTGTTCATCTGCTTCTTAACCTTTTTTTCCGTTGTTCTCGTGCTAAGCAACATCATTTCCACTTGTTCTTGTGTTTAAGAACCTCATTTGTCGTTATTCTTGCGCTTTGCAACATAATTTGTCCTTGATCTTGTGCTTATGAACCTCATGTGTTCGTGTACTTAATAACATATTTTGCCCTTGATATTGTGCTTATGAACCTCACTTGCATTTGTTCTTGTGCCTAGGAACCTCATTTTCCCTTGTTTGGGAGCTTAACAACCTCAATTGGCATTGTTCGTGTGGTTCACAACCTATCTTTCCCTGGATCTTGTGCTTATGAACCTCATTTACATTTGTTCTTGTGCTTTGGAACTTCATTTGCCCTTGTTCGTGTGCTTAACAACTTCAATTGTCGTTGTTCATATGTTTCTTAACCTCTTTTACAATTGTTCTTGTATTTCGCAACATCATTTACACTTGTTCTTGTGCTTAACAACCTCATTTGTCGTTGTTCTTGCGCTTTGCAACATAATTTTCCCTTGTTCTTGAGCTTATAAACTCATTTGCATTTATTCTTGTGTTGAGGAACCTAATTTGCCCTTGTTTATGTGCTTAACAACCTCAATTGGCGTTGTTTGTGTGATTCACAACCTCTTTTGCCTTTGATCTTGTGCTTATGAACCTCATTTGCATTTGTCCTTGTGCTTAAAAACCTCATTTCCCTTGTTTATGTGCTTAACAACCTCTATTGCCATTGTTCGTGTGCTAAACAACCTCTTTTGCCATTGATCTTGTGCTTATGAACCTCATTTGTATTTGTTCTTGCGCTTAGGAAATGCATTACCCTTGTTCGGGTGCTTAACAACCTCAATTGTCATTGTTCGAGTGCTTAACAACCGAATTTGTCCTTGATCTTGTGTTTATGAACCTAATTTGCATTTGTTCTAGTGCTTAGGAACCTTATTTGCCCTTGTTATTTTGCTTAACAACCTCAATTGTCGTTGTTCATGTGTTTCTTAACCTCTTTTGCCTATGTTTTTGTGCTTAGCAACATCATTTACGCTTGTTATTGTGCTTAACAACCTTATTTTTCGTTATTCTTCCGCTTTGCAACATAATTTGCCCTTGTTCTTGAGCTTATAACCTCATCTGCATTTGTTTCTGTGCTTAGGAAGCTCATTTGCTCTTGTTTGTGTGCTTAACGACCTCAATTGGCGTTGTTCGTGTGCTTCTTACCCTCTTTTCCAAATGTTCTGGTGCTCAGCAACATCATTTACACTTGTTCTTGTGCTTCGGAACCTCATTTGCCCCTGTTTATGTGCTTAACAACCTCAATTGCCATTGTTCGTGTGCTTAACAACCTCCTTTGCCCCTTGATCTTGTGCTTGTGAACCTCATTTGCATTTGTTCTTGTACTTAGGAACCTCATTTTTCCTTGTTTTTGTGCTTCACAACCTATATTGGCCTTGTTCGTGTGCTTAACAACCTTTTTTGCCCTTGATATTGTGTTTATGAACCTCATGTACATTTGTTCTTGTGCTTCGGAACCTTACTTAGCCTTGTTCGTGTGCCAACCTCAATTTTCGTTGTTCATATACTTCTTAACCACTTTTACAATTGTTCTTTTGCTAAGCAACATCATTTACACCTGTTCTTGTGCTTAACAACCTCATTTGCCGTTGTTCTTGCGCTTTGCAACAAAATTTGCCCTTGATCTTGTGCTTATGAACCTCATTTGCATTTGTTCTTATGCTTCGGAACCTAATTTGTCCTTATTCGTGTTCTTAACAACCTCAATTGTTGTTGTTCATATGCTTCTTAACCTCTTTTGCCGTTGTTCTTGTGCTAAGCAACATCATTTATATTTGTTCTTGTGTAACAACCTCATTTGTCATTGTTCTTGCGCATTGCAAAATAATTTGCCCTTGTTCTTGAGCTTATAAACTCATGTGCATTTGTTCTTGTGCTTAAGAACCTCATTTGCCCTTGTTTGTGTGATTAATAATCTCAATTGGCGTTGTTCGCTTGCTTAACAATCACTTTTGCCCTTGATCTTATGCTAATGAACCTCATTTGTATTTGTTCGTGTGCTGAGGAACATTATTTTCCCTTGTTCGTGTGCTTGACAACCTCTATTGTCGTTGTTCATATGCTTCTTAACCTTTTTGCCATTGTTCTTGTGGTTAGTAACATCATTTACACTTGTTCATTTGCTTAACAACCTCAATTGCCGCTGTTCGTGTGCTTAACAACCTGCTTTGCCCTTGATATTGTGCCTATGAACCTCATTTTCAATTGTTCTTGTGCTTAGGTACGTCAATCGCCCTTGTTCGTGTGCTTAACAACCTCAATTGTCGTTGTTGACCTACTTCTCAACCTCTTTTGCCCATGTTCTTGTGCTTAGCAACATCATTTACACTTGTTGTTGTGTTTCGGAACCATATTTATCCTTGCTCGTGTGCCAACCTCAATTGTCGTTGTTCATATACTTCTTAACCTCTTTTGCAATTGTTCTTGTGCTAAGCAGCATCATTTACATTTGTTCTTGTGCTTTGCAACACAATTAGCCCTTGATCTTGTGCTTATGAACCTCATTTGCCCTTGTTGGTGTGCTTAAATAACCTCAATTGTCGTTGTTCATATGCTTCTTAGCCTCTTTTGTATTTATTCTTGTGCTTAGCAACATCATTTACACTTGCTTTTGTGCTTAACAATCTCATTTATCGTTGTTCTTGCGCTTTGCAACATAATTTATCCTGATCTTGCGGTTAGGAACCTCATTTCCATTTTTTATTGTGCTTAGGAACTTCATTTGCCCTTGTTTGTGTGCTTAACAACCTCTTTTGCCCTTGACCTTGTACATATGAATCTCATTTGTATTTGTTCTTGCGCTTAGGAACTGCATTTGCCATTGTTCGTGTGCTTAACAACCTCAATTGTCGTTGTTCGTGTGCTTAACAACCTAATTTTTCCTTGATCTTGTGCTTATGAACCTCATTTGGATATGTTCTTGTGCTTAGGAATCTCATTTGCCATTGTTCGTTTGCTTAACAACCTCAATTGTTCTTGTTAATGTGTTTTTCAACCTCGTTTGCCCTTGTTCTTATGCTTAGCAACATTATTTATGCTTGCTATTGTGCTTCACAACGTCATTTCTCGTTGTTCTTGCGCTTTGCAACATAATTTGCCCTTGATCCTGTGCTTATGAACCCATTTTCCCTTGTTTCAGTGCTTAACAACCTCAACTGGCATTGTTCGTGTGCTTAACAATCTCTTTTGCCTTTGATCTTGTGCTTAGGAACCTAATTTCCCCTTGTTCGTGTTCTTAACAACATCAATTGTCATTGTGCATATGCTTCTTAACCTATTTTGTCGTTGTTCTTGTGCGAAGCAACATCATTTAGACTTGTTCTTGTGATAAGCGACCTCATTTGTCATTGTTCTTGCGCTTTCCAACATAATTTGTCCTTGATCTTGTGCATATGAATCTCATTTGCATTTGTTCTTATACTTAGGAAACTCATTTTCCCTTGTTTTTGTGCATAACAACCTGAATTGGTCATGTTCGTGTGCTTAACAATCTCTTTTACGATGATATTGTGCTTATGAACCTCATTTGCATTTGTTCTTGTTCTTAGGAACCTTATTTACCCTTGTTCGTGTGCCAACCTCATTTGTCGTTGTTCTTGCGCTTTGCAACATAATTTGCCCTTGATCTTGTGCTTATGAACCTCATATGCATTTGTTCTTGTGCTTAGGAACCTCATTTGCCCTTGTTCGTGTGCTTAAACAACCTCAGTTATCGTTGTTCATATGCTTCTTAACCTTTTTTGTCCTTATTCTTGTGCTTAGCAACATCATTTACACTTGCTCTTGTGCTTAACAACCTCATTTATCGTTTTTCTTGCACTTTGCATGATAATTTACCCGAGATCTTGAGGTTATGAACCTCATTTCCATTTTTTAATGTGCTTAGGAACCTCATTTACCCTTGTTTGTGTGCTTCACAACCTCAATTGGCGTTGTTCGTCTGCTCAACAACCTCTTTTGCCCTTGACGTTGTGCTTATGAACCTCATTTGTATTTGATCTTGCGCTTAGGAACTGCATTTGCCCTTGTTCGTGTGCTTAACAGCCTCAATTATCGTTGTTCATGTGCTTAACAACCAAATTTGTCCTTGATCTTGTGCTTATGAACCTCATTTTAATTGGTTCTTATGGTTAGGAGCTCATTTGCCCTTGTTCGTTTGCTTAACAACCTCAATTTTCGTTGTTAATGTGTTTCTTAACCTCTTTTGCCCTTGTTCTTGTGCTTAGCAACATCATTTACCCTTGCTATTGTGCTTCACAACCTCATTTGTCGTTGTTCTTGCGATTTGCAACATAATTTGCCCTTGATCTTGTGCTTATAAACCTCAGTTGGCGTTGTTCGTGTGCTTAACAACGTCTTTTGCGTTTAATCTTGTGCTTATGAACCTCATTTTCATTTGTTTTTGTGCTTAGGAACCTAATTTGCCCTTGTTCGTGTTCTTAACAATCTCAATCGTTGTTGTTCATATGCTTCTTAACTTCTTTTGTCGTTGTTCTTGTGCTAAGCAATATCGTATACACTTGTTCTTGTGCTTAACGACCTCATTTATCGTTGTTCGTGTGCTTAAGAACCACTTTTGCCCTTGATTTTGTGCTTATGAACCCCATTTGTATTTGTTCTTGCACATAGGAACCGCATTTGCCCTTGTTCGTTTGCTTAACAATATCATTTACGCTTGCAATTGTGCTTAATAACCTAATTTGTCATTATTCTTGCGCTTTCCAACATAATTTGCCCTTGATATTTTGCTTATGAACCACATTTTCCCTTGTTTGTGTGCTTAACAACCTCAATTGGCATTATTCGTGTGCTTAACAACATCTTTTGGGTTTGATCATGTGCTTGTGAACCTCATTTGCATTTGTTCTTGTGCTTAGGAACTAATTTTCCCTTGTTCGTGTTCTTAACAACCTCAATTGTTGTTGTTCATATGCTTCTCAACCTCTTTTGCCGTTGTTCTTGTGCTAAGCAACATCATTTACACTTGTTCTTGTGCTTAACAACCTCATTTGTCGTTGTTCTTGTGCTTTGAAACATAATTTGTCCTTGATCTTTTGCTTATGAACCTCATTTCCATTTGTTCTTGTACTTAGGAACCTCATTTTGCCTTGTTTTTGTGCTTAACAACCTCAATTGGCGTTGTTCGTGTACTTAACAACCTTGTTTGCCCTTGATATTGTGCTGATGAACCTCATTTGCATTTGTTGTTGTGCCTATGAACCTCATTTTCCCTTGTTTGGGAGCTTAACAACCTCTCTTTCCCTTGATCTTGTGCTTATGAACCTCATTTGCATTTGTTCTTGTGTTTTAGAACCTCATTTGCCCTTGTTCGTGTGCTTAATAACTTTAATTGTCATTGTTTATATGCTTCTTAGCCTCTTTTACAATTGTTCTTGTACTTAGGAACATCATTTACACTTGTTCTTGTGCTTAGCAACCTCATTTGTCGTTGTTTTTGCGCTTTGCAACATAATTTGCCCTTGTTCTTGAGCTTATAAACTCATTTGCATTTATTCTTGTGTTTAGGAACCTTATTTGGCCTTGTTTGTGTGCTTAACAATCTCAATTGGCGCTGTTCGTGTGCTTAACAACCTCTTTTGCCTTTGATCTTGTGTTTATGAACCTCATTTTCATTTGTTCTTGTGCTTAAGAACCTCATTTTCCCTTGTTTTTGTGCTTAACAACCTCTATTGCCATTGTTCGTGACAACCTCTTTTGCCCTTTGTTCGCACAAAAGTGTACTACAAAGTTTCAGTACAGCAAGCTGTACTTTTTAAACCTCAATTCTACTTTTGATTCGGACTGCAAGTGTACAATCCTATTGTTGGTAATATCGGGTATCGATCCACAAGACGGTTCAATAATTTAATTAGATTTTTACTCAGATTATCTTAAGACTAGAAGTGTTTAAAATGGTTGAGTTGGTTGGAATTTTGGTTGACAATGATATAAAATTGCAAATAAACTAAACTGGAGTTTAAAACTAATTTAAAACAAGCGTTTCCTGGGTTTCTGATTTCATCTGCAAGCCTCTCACCTGACACGACCCGTGTACTCTCGTACACGACCCCTGTCACACGGTCCGTGTAGTCTCCTACACGGTCCGTGTCGGACTCGAGTGAAATTGCAGTTGTCTGGTTTCTGTGCTGATTGATTCTGTCTAGGATGAACTGACCATACCTGATGTTCCTAAAACCTCAACTCTCGTTTGTTGGCTTAATAAACTCGATAATGGAAATACAAATTCAATCCTCTTAGGGTTCTAACCTAAACTCTCGTTCGTTGGTTCGAATGACCTAAGTTACTTGTTTGGTTTACTAAAGGTATTCAACATCTCTCGATTGCTGAAAAGTTCACCTCTCAGTTACTAATTAATCTTCCCTCTCGGTTCATCGATTTACCTCAAATACTTGGTCTGGTTGAACGATCAAATTGGACGCAGTACCTTGTTAGACGTGGCCAAGCCTAATGGTAAGAACCAAATAACAATCGAATCAACGCAGATAAGCAATAAAAATCATACACAAACAAGCAAACATAGAATATCAAACATAATCAAACAATTAATAGATAATCAAAGTATTCGACTACATCGTAACCCAAGAAACTAAGAAATCTACTCAAACATAGTTCTCAAAACAGAAAAACAAATAAAAGATAAACAATTCATGACAAAACCGAAAATATGAAGAAGATTCGTCGGAATTCTCTCGATTTCCTCCTCTCTACTTCGTCTCCAAGTCAGTTGTTGTAAAACTCTCCTAGGGTTCGTTTTTGTCAGATTGGATGCCTCTCTGGTCCAAGGAATCGTCCTTTTATTGCCCATAACCGTCCTCCTTTAATTAGGCATTAATCAACAAAATTAGATTAACTGCCGGATTTGTCTGACACGGTCCGTGTGAGATGTTGTACGGACCGTGTGCCTGTGTCTCTTGTCCGGGTCGTGTAGCGCTCGTGTGAGGGGTCGAGTACGGTCTGACACGGTCCGTGTGAGATGTTGCACGGCCCGTGTGGAATGTCAAGATTGCCAGATTTTGCCCTTTCTTCGCCCGTTTCCTACAATAAACAAACAAAAGCGCAGCAGTACCATATTCTATAGATAATCAATGTAATAAACACGATTTTACAGTTTTGGACACAGGTTTTGGTACAATATTCGGTCAGAAATGTAACCAAAATAACGAGATATCAAATCCCCCCAAGCTGAAATCTTGCTTGTCCTCAAGCAAAAATAACAACTTTGGCCCAGATTGGTCATTTAAACTATCTAAATGCAAGATAACTTTCTAAATGCGAAAACTTCTATGAATTGTTTGTATCAGAGATCTTGGGAATCATTTTGACAACAATTTAGACTTTCCTTAAGATAATTTCGATTCACTCCACAAAATGACCACCAAGCTTCAAATTCTGAGATGCTTTGATATACTTTAAGATTAATTACCCGAACCTATCGATATTAAGCTTTAGACTGAAGACATACCCTCGTTTGTGGTGATTCTGACCATTTTGCCCTTAGTGTGTTGGTATATGCAAATCGAGCTCAAAGGCATCCAAATGGATTGTGGCAGTACTCGTTTTTGTTCTTGCGCTTTGCAAATCGACCATTTGTTGTTGTTATTGCGCTTTACAACATAATTTGCCCTTGATCTTGTACTTATGAACCTCATTTGCATTTGTTCTTGTACTTAGGAACCTCATTTCCCCTTATTTGTGTGTTTAACAACCTCAATTGGCGTTGTTCTTGTGCTTAACAACCTCTTTTGTGTTTCATCTTGTGCTAATGAACCTCATTTGCATTTGTTCTTGTGCTTCGGAACCTAATTTGTCCTTATTCGTGTTCTTAACAACCTCAATTGTCATTTGTTCATATGCTTAATAACCTAATTTGTCATTATTCTTGCGCTTTCCAACATAATTTGCCCTTGATATTTTGCTTATGAACCACATTTTCCCTTGTTTGTGTGCTTAACAACCTCAATTGGCGTTGTTCGTGTGCTTAACAACCTCTTTTGCCCTTGATCTTGTGCTTATGAACCTCATTTGCATTTGTTCTTATGCTTCGGAACCTAATTTGTCCTTATTCGTGTTCTTAACAACCTCAATTGTCATTGTTCATATGCTTCATAACCTCTTTTGCCGTTGTTCTTGTGCTAAGCAACATTATTGACACTTGTTCTTGTGCTGAACAACCTCATTTGTCAATGTTCTCTCGCTTTGCAACATAATTTGCCCTTGATCTTGTGCTTATGAACCTCATGTGCATTTGTTCTTGTACTTATGAACCTCATTTTCCCTTCTTTTTGTGCTTAACAACCTCAATTGGCGTTGTTCGTGTGCTTAACAACCTCTTTTGCCCTTGACCTTGTGCTTATGAACCTCATTTTCATTTGTTCTTATGCTTAGGAACCTCATTTGCCCTTGTTCGTGTGCTTAACAACTTCAATTGTCGTTGTTCATATGTTTCTTAACCTCTTTTACAATTGTTCTTGTGCTTAGCAACATCATTTACACTTGTTCTTGTTCTTAGGAACCTCAATTGGTGTTGTTCGTGTGCGTAACAACCTCTTTTGCCCTTGACCTTGTGCTTATGAACCTCATTTGTATTTGTTCTTGCGCTTAGGAACTGCATTTGCCCTTGTTCGTGTGCTTAACAACCTCAATTGTCGTTGTTCATGTTCATAACAACATAATTTGTCCTTGATCTTGTACTTATGAACCTCATTTGCATTTGTTCTTGTGCTTAGGAACCTCATTTCCCTTGTTCGTTTGCTTAATAACCTCAATTGTCGTTGTTAATGTGTTTCTTAACCTCTTTTGCCCTTGTTCTTGTTCTTAGCAACATCATTTATGCTTGCTATTGTGCTTCACAACTTGATTTCTCGTTGTTCTTGCGCTTTGCAACATAATTTGCCTTTGATCCTGTATTTATGAACCTCATATGTCATTGTTTCTGTGCTTAACAACCTCAATTGGCGTTGTTCGTGTGCTTAACAAGCCCTTTTGCCTTAGATCTTCTGCTTATGAACCTGATTTGCATATGTTCTTGTGCTTAGGAACCTAATTTGTTCTTGTTCGTGTTCTTAACAACTTCAATTGTCGTTGTTCATATGCTTCTGAACCCTTTTTTTTACCGTTCTTCTTGTGCTAAGCAAAATCATTTACACTTGTTCTTGTACTTAACGACCTCATTTGTCGTTATTCTTGCGCTTTGCAACATAATTTGCCCTTGATCTTGTGCTTATGAACCTCATTTGCATTTGTTCTTGTAGTTAGGAACATCAATTTCCCCTGTTTTTGTGCTTAACAACCTGAGTTGGCCTTGTTCGTGTGCTTAACAATATCTTTTGCCCTTGATATTGTGCTTATGAACCTCATTTGTATTTATTCTTGTGCTTAGGAGCCTTATTTACCCTTGGTGGTGTACCAACCTCAATTGTCGTTGTTCATATATTTCTTAACCTCTTTTACAATTGTTCTTGTGGTAAGCATCATCATTTACACTTGTTCTTGTACTTAACGACCTCATTTGTTATTGTTCTTGCGCTTTGCAACATAATTTGCCCTTGATCTTGTGCTTATGAACCTCATTTGCATTTGTTCTTTTACTTAGGAACCTCATTTTTCTTTATTTTTGGGGTTAACAACCTTTATTGGCCTTGTTCGTGTGCTTAACAACCTCTTTTGGCCTTGATATTGTGCTTATGAACCTCATTTGCATTTGTTCTTGTGCTTAGGAGCCTTATTTACCCTTGTTCGTGTGCCAACCTCAATTGTCGTTGTTCATATACTTCTTAACCTCTTTTACAATTGTTCTTGTGCTAAGAAACATCATTTATGTTCTTGTGCTTAACATTTTTGCGCTTTGCAACATAATTAGCCCTTGATCTTGTGCTTATGAACCTCATTTGCATTTGTTATTGTGCTTAGGAACCTCATTTGCCCTTGTTGGTGTACTTAAACAACCTCAATTGTCGTTATTCATATGTTTCTTAACCTCTTTTGTCCTTGTTCTTGTACTTAGCAACATCATTTACACTTGCTCTTGTGCTTAACAACCTCATTTATCGTTTTTCTTGCGCTTTGCATTATAATTTGCCCATGATCTTGTGCTTATGGACCTCATTTGCATTTGTTCTTTTACTTAGGAACCTCATTTGCCCTTTTTCGTGTTCTTAACGACTTTAATTGTCGTTGTTCATATGCTTCTTAACCTCTTTTGTCCTTGTTCTTGTGCTTAGCAATCTCTTTTCTCGTTGTTCTTGCGCTTTGCATCATAATTTACCCTTGAACTTGTGGTTATGAACCTCATTTCTATTTTCTATTCTTCTTTGGAACCTCATTTGCCCTTTTTTGTGTGGTTAACAACCTCAATTGGCGTTGTTCGTGTGCTTAACGACCTCTTTTGCCCTTGACCTTGTGCTTATGAACCTCATTTTCATTTGTTCTTACGCTTAGGAACCTCATTTGCCCTTGTTCGTTTGCTTAACAACCTCAATTGTCGTTGTTAATGTGTTTGTTAACCTCTTTTGCCCTTGATCTTGTGCTTAGCAACATCATTTACGCTTGCTATTGTTCTTCACAACCTCATTTTTCGTTGTTCTTGCACTTTGCAAAAAAATTGCCGTTGATCTTGTGCTTATAAACCTCATTTGTCCTTGTTTGTGTCCTTAACAACCTCAATTGGCATTGTTCGTGTGTTTAACAACCTCTTTTGCGTTTGATCTTGTTCTTATGAACCTCATTTGCATTTGTTCTTGTGCTTAGGAACTTAATTTGCCCTTGTTCGTGTTCTTAACAACCTCAATTGTCGTTGTTCATATGCTTCTTAACCTCTTTTGCCATTGTTCTTAAGCTTATAAACTCATTTGCATTTATTCTTGTGTTTAGAAACCTCATTTGCCGTTGTTTGTGTGCTTAACAACCTCAATTGGCGTTGTTCTTGTGCTTAACAACCTTTTTTGCTTTTGATCTTGTGCTAATGAACCTCATTTGCATTTGTTCTTGTGCTTAGGAACCTCATTTGACCTTGTTCGTGTTCTTAACAACCGCAATTGTCATTGTTCATATGATTCATAACCTCTTTTGCCGTTGTTCTTGTTCTAAGGAACATAATTTGCCCTTGATCTTGTGCTTTTGAACCTCATGTGCATTTGTCCTTGTACTTAGGAACCTCATTTTCCTTTGTTTGTCAGCTTAACACCCTAAATTGGCATAGTTCGTGTGCTTAACAACCTCATTTTCCCTTGATCTTGTGCTTATGAACCTCATTTGCATTTGTTCTTGCGCTTTGGAACCCCTTTTAGTCTAGTTTGTGAGCTTAACCACCTAAATTGGCACAGTTCGTGTGCTTAACAACCTCTTTTTCTCTTGATCTTGTGCTTATGAACCTCATTTGCTTTTGTTCTTGTGCTTCGGAACCTCATTTGGCCTTGTTCATGTACTTAACAACCTCGATTGTCGTTGTTCATGTGCTTCTTAACCTCATTTTCCAATTGTTCTGGTGCTTAGCAACATCATTTACACTTGTTCTTGTTCTGGTGCTTAACAACCTCATTTGTTATTGTTCTTCAGAACCTCATTTGCTCAACAACCTCAATTGTCATTGTTCGTGTGCTTAACAACCTCATTTGCCCCTTGATATTGTGCCTATGAGCCTCATTTGCATTTGTTCTTTTATTTAGGATCCTTATTTTCCCTTGTTTTTGTGCTTAACAACCTCTTTTGCCCTTGATATTGTGCTTATGAACCTCATCTGCATTTGTTCTTGTACTTTGGAACCTCATTTTCTCTTGTTCGTGTTCTTAAAAACTTCAATTGTCGTTGTTCATATGCTTCTTTACCTCTTTTGCAATTGTTCTTGTGCTTAGCAACATCATTTACACTTGTTCTTGTGCTTAACAACCTCATTTTTCGTTGTTCTTGCGCTTTGCAACATAATTTGCATTTGTTCTTGAACTTAGGAACCTCATTTCCCCTTGTTTGTATGCTTAACAACCTCAATTGGCGTTGTTCGTGTGCTTAACAACCTCTTTCACCTTTGATCTTGTGCTTATGAACCTCATTTGCATTTGTTCTTGTGCTTAGGAACCTCATTTTCCCAGGTTTCTATGCCTAACAACCTATATTGGCATTGTTCGTGTGCTTACGAACCTCTTTTACCCTTGATCTTGTCCTTATGAACCTCATCTGTATTTGTTCTTGCGCGTAGAAAATGCATTTGTCCTTGTTCGGGTGCTTAACAACCTCAATTGTTGTTGTTCGTGTGCTTAACAACCTAATTTGTTCTTGATCTTGTGCTCATGAACCTCATTTGCATTTGTTCTTGCGCTTAGGAACCTCATTTGCCCTTATTCTTTTGCTTAACAACCTCAATTGTCGTTGTTCATGTGTTTCTTAACCTCTTTTGCTTTTGTTCTGGTGCTTAGCAACATCATTTATGCTTGCTATTGTGCTTAACAACCTCATTTTTTTGTTGTTTTTGTGCTTTCCAACATAACTTGCCTTTGTTCTTGAGCTTATAAACTCATCTACATTTGTTCCTGTGCTTAGGAACCTCATTTGCCCTTGTTTGTGTGCCTAACGACCTCAATTGGTGTTGTTCGTGTGCTTAACAACCTCTTTTTCCCTTGATATTGTGCTTATGAACCTCATTTGCATTTGTTCTTGTGCTTAGGAACCAAATTTTCCATTGTTTGTATGCTTAACAACCTCAATTGGTGTTGTTAGTGTGCTTAACAACCTCTTTTGCCCTGGATCTTTTGCTTATGAACCTCATTTGTATTTGCTCTTGCACTTAGGAATCGTATTTGCCATTGTTCGTTTTATTAAGAACCACAATTGTCGTTGTTGATATGTTTATTAACCTCTTTTGCCTTTATTCTTGTGTTTAGGAATATCATTTACGCTTGATATTGTGCTTAACAATCTCATTTGTTGTTGTTCTTGCGCTTAGCAACATAATTTGCCCTTGATCTTGTGCTCATGAACTTCATTTGCATTTGTTCTTGTACTTAGGAACCTCATTTCCCCTTGTTTGTGTGCTTAACAACCTCATTTGGCGTTGTTCGTGTGCTTAACAACCTCTTTTGCGTGTGATCTTGTGCTAATGAACCTCATTTGCATTTGTTCTTGTGCTTAGGAACCTAATTTGACCTTGTTCGTGTTCTTAACAACCACAATTGTCCTTGTTCATATACTTCTTAACCTCTTTTACCGTTGTTCTTGTGCTTAGCAACATTATATACAGTTGTTCTTATGCTTAACAACCTCATTTGTCGTTGTTCTTGTGTTTTGTAAAATAACTTGCTTTTGATCTTGTGCTTATGAAGCTCATATGCATTTGTTCTTGTACTTAGGAACCTTATTTTCCCTTGTTTTTGTGCTTAACAACCTCAATTGGCGTTGTTCGTGTGCCTAACAACCTCTTTTGCCATTGATATTGTGTTTATGAACCTCATGTACATTTGTTATTGTGCTTCGGAACCTCATTTTCCCATGTTTGAGAACTTAACAACCTAAATTGACGTTGTTCGTGTCCTTAAGAACCTCTTTTTTCCTTGATCTTGTGCTTATGAACCTCATTTGCATTTGTTCTTGTGCTTTGGAACCTCATTTGGCCTTGTTCATGTGCTTAACAATCTCAATTGTTGTTGTTCATGTGCTTCTTAACCTCTTTTACAATTGTTCTGGTGCTTAGGAAAAAAGTTTATACTTGTTCTAGTGTAATAATCTCATTTGTCGTTGTTCTTGCGCTTTGCAAAATAATTTTCCCTTGTTCTTGAGATTATAAACTCATTTGCATTTGTTGTTGTACTTAGGAACCTCATTTGCCTTTGTTTGTGTGCTTAACAATCTCAATTGGCGTTGTTCGTGTGCTTAACAACATTTTTTGCCCTTGATCTTGTGCTAATGAACCTCATTGGCATTTGTTCTGGTGCTTAGGAACCTTATTTGCCGTTGTTCGTGTGCTTAACAACCTCAATTGTCCTTGTTCCTATGCTTCTTAACCTTTTTGCCGTTGTTCTTGTGCTTAGAAACATCATTTACACTTGTTCTTGTGCATCGGAACCTCATTTGCCCTTGTTTATGTGCTTAACAACCTCAATTGCCATTGTTCGTGTGCTTAACAACCTCCTTTGCCCCTTGATATCGTGCCTATGAACCTCATTTGCATTTGTTCTTCTGCTTAGGAACCTCATTTGCCCTTGTTCGTGTGCTTAACAACCTCAATTGTCATTGTTCATATGCTTCTCAACCTCTTTTGCCCTTGTTCTTGTGCTTAGCAACATCATTTACACTTGTTGTTGTGCTTCGGATCCTTATTTAGGCTTGTTCGTGTGCCAACTTCAATTATCGTTATTCATATACTTCTTAACCTCCTTTACAATTGTTCTTGTGCTAAGCAACATCATTTACACTTGTTCTTGTGATTAACAACCTCATTCGTCGTTGTGCTTGCGCTTTGCAACATAATTTGACATTGATCTTGTGCTTATGAACCTCATTTACATTTGTTCTTGTGCTTAGGAACCTAATTTGCACTTGTTCGTGTTCTTAACAACCTCAATTCTCGTTTTTCATATGCTTCTTAACCTCTTTTGCCATTGTTCTTGTGCTAAGCAACATCATTTACACTTGTTCTTGTGCTTAACAATCTCATTTGTCGTTGTTCTTGCGCTTTGAAACATAATTTGCCCTTGATATTGTGCTTATGAACCTCATTTCCATTTTTTATTGTGCTTTGGAACCTCTTTTGCCCTTGTTTGTGTGCTTAACTAACTCAATTGGCGTTGTTTATGTGCTTAACAACCTCTTTTGCCTTTGATCTTGTGCTTATGAACCTCATATGCATTTGTTCTTCTGCTTAGAAACCTTATTTTCTCATGTTTCTGTGCTTAACAACCTCAATTGGCATTGTTCGTATGCTTAACAACCTCTTTTGCCCTTGACCTTGTGCTTATCAACCTCATTTGTATTTGTTCTTGCTCTTAGGAACTGTATTTGCCCTTGTTCATGTGCTTAACAACCTCAATTATCGTTGTTCATGTGCTTAACAACCTAATTTGTCCTTGATCTTGTGCTTATGAACCTCATTTGAATTTGTTTTTGAGCTTAGGAACCTCATTTGCCCTTGTTCGTCTGCTTAACAACCTTAATTGTCGTTGTTCATGTGTTTCTTAACCTGTTTTGCCATTGTTCTTGTGCTTAGCAATATCATTTATGCTTGCTATTGTGCTTAACAATCTCATTTGTCGTTGTTCTTGCACTTTGCAACATAATTTGCCCTTGATCTTGTGCTTATGAACCTCATTTGCATTTTTTCTTGTACTTAGGAATCTCATTTGCCGTTGTTCGTGTGCTTAACAACCTCAATTGTCGTTGTTCATAAGCTTCTTAACCTCTTTTGTCCTTGTTCTTGTGCTTTGCAACATCATTTACACTTGCTCTTGTGCTTAACAATCTCATTTATCGTTGTTCTTGCGCTTTGCAATATAATTTACCCTTGATCTTGTGCTTAGTAACCTCATTTTCATTTTTTCTTATGCTTAGGAACCTCATTTGCCCTTGTTTGTGTGCTTAACAACCTCAATTGGTGTTGTTCGTGTGCTTAACAACCTCTTTTGCCTTTGATCTTGAGCTTATGAACCTCATTTGCATTTGTTCTTGTGCTTAAGAATCTCATTTTCCCTTGTTTCTGTGCTTAACAACCTCATTTGGCATTGTTCGTGTGCTTAACAACCTCTTTTGCCCTTGATCTTCTGCTTATGAACCTCATTAGAATTTCTTCTTGCGCTTAGGAAGTGCATTTGCCCTTGTTCGTGTGCTTAACAACCACAATTGTCGTTGTTCGTGTGCTTAACAGCCTAATTAGTCGTTGATCTTGTGCTTATGAACCTCATTTGCATTTGTTCTTGCGCTTGGGAACCTCATTTGCCCTTGTTCGTTTGCTTAACAATCTCAATTGTCGGTGTTTATGTGTTTCTTAACCTCTTTTGTCCTTATTCTTGTGCTTAGCAACATCATTTATGTTTGCTATTGGCTTAAGAACCTCATTTTTGGTTGTTTTTGCGATTTGCATCATCATTTGCCCTTGTTCTTGAGCTTATAAACTCATTTGCATTTGTTCTTGTGGTTAGGAACCTCATTTGCCCTTCTTTGTGTGCTTAACAACCTCAATTGGCGTTATTTGTGTGCGTAGTAACCTCTTTTTCCCTTGATATTGTGCTGATGAACTTCATTTGCATTTGTTCTTGTTCTTAGCAACCTCATTTTTCCTTGTTTGTGTGCTTAACAACCTCAATTGGCGTTGTTCGTGTGCTTAACACTATTATGAGAAAGGGTGGGCCTAGGGAAGAGTGGACTGGAAAGACAATGATGCAACGCGGGTCTTTTCAGAATTTTCTTGCCTTGCATACTTGACTGCTAGCCGTCTTAGTTAATATTATGGGGGGGGATTCTAATAGCACTATATGTGCGTGCCCCGGAATAGGCGCTTTAGTCCTTGGTGCTTCACCGGGTAACCAAAGTAACGATTCAAATAAAGATAGTTAACTGTGTTTCTTTTCAAATGCCAGAAGTTGGGTTATTTGGGAAGTTTACTGTTCAGTCCTATTATAAGTCAGGACAAAAAGCAAATAGAAGGGGTCATTCTTGAAACTTGCCTTTATTCTTGTGCTTAAAGACTTCATTTGTCAATATTATGATGCATAACAACCTCATTTGTTGTTGTTCTTGTACTTAACAAGCTCATTTGCCCTTGTCCTTATGCTTAACCAGCTCATTTGCCCTTGTTGCGGTGCTTACCAACCTCATTTGTGGTTGTTCTTGTACTTAACAACATCATTTTTTCATTTTCTTGGCATAGGAACCTCATTTGCCTTCGTTCTTGTGCTTAGCAACTTCATTTGTAGTTGTTCTTATGCTAATTATGCACTTTTGCTCTTGTTCATGCGCTTAGCAATCGCATTTGTCAATGTTCTTGTACTTAACAACATCATTTGCCCTTGTTCTTGTGCATAGCAACATCATTTACCTTCGTTGTTGTGATTAACAACTTCATTTCTTGTTGTTTTTGTGCTTAGCAATATTATTTGTCATTGTTCTTGTGATTATCAACATCATTCGCATTAGTTCATGTGCTTAGCAACTTCATTTGCCCTTGTTCTTATGCTTAGCAATAATATTTGCATTTGTTCTTTGGGTTAACAACTTCATTTGCCTTTGTTTTTGTACTTAGAAACATCATTTGACCTTATTATTGTGCTTAGCAACCTCATTTGTCTGTGTTCTTGTGATTAGCAACATCATTTACATTAGTTCATGTGCTTAATAGCTTTATTTGTCCTTGTTTTTGTGCTTAGAAATCTAATTTACCCTTGTTTATAAGATTAGTAACATCATTTGCATTAGTTTTTGTACTTAACAACCTCATTTGCGGTTGTTCTTTTGCTTAGCAAAATCATTTGCCCTAGATCTTGTGCTTATCAACCTCATTCGCATTTATTTTCATGCGTAGGAGCCTCATTTGACATAGTTATCGTGCCTAAAATCCTCATTTGTAATTGTTATTGTGATTATCAACATAATTTGCAATAGTTGATGTGCTTAACAACTTCATTTACTCTTGTTCTTATGCTTAGCAATCTAATTTGCACTTGTTCTTCTTATTAGCAACATCATTTGCATTAGTTATTGTGCTTAACAACCTCATTTGTCATTCTTTTTTAGCTTAGAAACCTCATTTGTTGTTGTTCTTGTGCTTATCAACCTCGTTTGCCCTTGTTCTTGTGCTTAACAAGCTCATTTCCCAATATTCATGTACAAATAAAGCTCATTTGCCCCTATTCTTGTGGTTATCAACCTCATTTGCGGTTGTTCTTGTGCTTAACAACATCATTGCTCTTGATCTTGTGCTTATCAACCTCATTTGCATCTGTTTTTGTTCTTAGGAACCACATCTGACCTTGTTTCTTCTGCTTAAAAACCTAATTTTTTTATTGTTCTTGTGATTATCAACAACTTTCGCATTAGTTCAGGTGCTTAGCAATCTCATTTGCCCTTGTTCTTGTGATTAGCGACTTCATTTGCATTAGTTCTTGTGCTTAACAATGTTATTCGTCATTGTTTTTATACTTAGCAAGCTCATTTGTTATTGTTCTTGTGCTTATCAACAACTTTTGCTCATGTTCTTGTGCTTAGTAAGCGCATTTTCCAATGTTCTTGTGCAAAGAAAACTCATTTGCCCTTGTTCTTGTACATAGCAACCTCATTTGAAGTTGTTCTTGTACTTAACAATATCATTTTCCCTTGATCTTGTACTTATCAACCTTATTTGTATTTGTTTTTGTGTTTAGGAACCTCATTTTACCTTTTTCTCGTGTGTAAAAATATTATTTGTTATTGTTATTGTGATTATCATCATTTGCATTTGTTGATGTGCTTAACAACTACATTTGCCCATTATTATTGTGCTTAGCAACCTAATTTGCACTTGTTCTTGTGCTAAGCAACATCATTTGCATTAATTCTTATGTTTAACAACCTCATTTGTCAATGTTCTCATTCTTAGAAACCTCATTTGTTGTTGTTTTTGAGCTTATCAATCTCGTTTGCCCTTGTTCTTGGGCTTAGCAAGTGCATTTACTAATGTTCTTGTGCAATGAATGCTCATTTGCCTTTTTTGTTCTACTTAGCAACCTCATTTGTGGTTGTTCTAAGGCATATGAACATCATATGCCATCGTTCTTGTGCTTAGCAACTTCATTTGTTGTTGTTATTGTGCTTATCATCTACTTTTGCTCTTGTTCATGTGCTTAGCAATCACATTTGCTAATGTTCTTATAGTTAACAACATCATTTGCCCTTGTTCTTGTGCATAGCAACCTCATTTGCTTTCGTTCTTGTGCTAAGATCCTTGATTTCTAGTTGTTTTTGCGCTTAGCAAAATCATTTATCATTGTTCTTGTAATTAACAACATAATTTGCATTAGTTCATGTGCTATCAATCAAATTTACCCTTGTTCTTCTACTTAGCAACCTAATTTGCCCTTGTTCATTACATTAGCAATATCAATTGCATTATTTCTTGTGCTTAACAACCTCATTTGTCATTGTTTTTATTCTGAGTAAGGCAATTTGTTGTTCTTGTGCTTATTAACTACTTTTGCTCTTGTTCTTGTATTTAGCAAGTGCATTTGCCAATGTTCTTCTGCAAATAATACTTATTTGCCCTTGTTAATATTCTTAGTAACCTCATTTATGGTTGTTCTTGTGCTTAGAAACATCATTGGCCCTTGATCTTGTGCTTATCAACCTCATTTGCATTGGTTTTTTTTGCTTTGGAACCTCATTTCAACTTGTTCTTGAGCTGAGAAACATCATGTGTCATTGTTCCTGTGATTATTAATATCATTCGCATTAGTTCATGTGCTTAGTAACATTATTTGCCCTTGTTCTTGTGATTAGCAACATCATTTGTATTAGTTCTTATGCTTAACAACCTCATTTGTTATTATTTTCATGCTTAATAAACTCATTTGTTGTTGTTCTTGAGCTTATCAACCATTTTTTTTTCTTTTGTTCTTGTGCTTAGCGAGTGCATTTCTCTATGTTCTTGTGTAAAGAAAGCTCATTTGCTCTTATTCTTGTGCTTAACAACCTCATTTGCGGTTGTTGTTGTGCTTAGCAACATCATTTGTCCTTGATCTTATGCTTATCAACCTCATTTGTATTTCTTTTTGTGCTTAGGAACCTCATTTGACATTGTTCTTGTACTTAAAAATCTCATTTGTCATTGTTCTTGTGATTGCCAACATCATTCGCATTAGTTGATTGCTTAGCAACCTTATTTGCCGTTGTTCTTGTTATTAGAAACATCATTTGCATTTGTTCTTGTGCTTAACAACCTTGTTTGTCATTGTTTTTATGCTAAGCAAGCTCATTTGCTGTTGTTCTTGTGCTTATCATCCTCGTTTGCCCTTGTTCTTGTGCTTAGCATGCACATTTGCCAATGTTCATGTGCAAACAAAGCTCATTTGCCCTTGTGCTTGTGGTTGGCAACCTCCTTTTCAGTTGTTCTTGTGCTTAGCAACATCATTTGCTCTTGATATTCTGCTTATCAACCTCATTTGCATTTGTTTTTGTGCTTAGGAACCACATTTGACCTTGTTCTTGTACTTAAAAACATCATTTGTTATTGTTCTGATGATTATCAACAATCTTTCTCATTAGTTCATGTACTTAGCAACCTCATTTCCCCTTGTTCTTGTGATTAGCAACTTCATTTATATTATTTCTTGTGCTTCCAAGTCACGAGATTCCCGCTTACAAAAGTACAATATCCTGTGTTTGATTTTCTGTTAAAATTTCCAGAGTAGGCGAGAATGTTATTAATATTATTTCTTTTCATCCATATCCCTTGTCCAGGAGACTCTTTTAGATATCTAATAATTCGGTTTACAGCTTCTAGTGCATGTATAAATTGACTCACGGTACCAACAACAAAAGCTATGTCTGGACTAGTAACCATTAAGTAAATTAACTTACCAACCAATCTCTGAACTGTCCTATGCCTTTTAAAGGTTCACCACTTTCTGGTTCAAGCTTAATATTGGTATCCATTAGGGTATTAGCAGGTTTTATACCAAGTTTACCTGTCTCCTTTAAAAGGTCAAGGGTGTATTTTATTTGAGAAAGAAACAAATCTTTGCTCGAGTGCGCAATTTCAATGCCTAGAAATTTCTAAGTTTTTAATGTCAAATTTTTTTTTGAGATAATTTTTTACATTATTAATCTCTTCTTCATTGGTGCCAGTGATAATTATATCATCCACGTATACAAGGACAATAATTGTTATTTTATTTTAATGCTTAACAAACATTGAAGAGTCTGCTGTACTTTTAATAAAATGAGGAGATAAAAGAGAGTGACTGAGTTTTGCATACCATACTCGAGGAGATTGTTTAAGTTCTTAGATTGATTTATTTAACTTGCAAACAAGATTTTGGCCAACTTCATTTTTGTGTCCAGGTGGTAAAGTCATATATACTTTTTCTTCTAGATTACCTTGAAGAAATACATTCTTCACATCCATTTGTGTCAAACTCCATCCCGAATTCACAGCAACAGATAATAGTGTTCTAACAGTATTCATTTTTGCAACATGGGCAAATATTTCTTGGTAATCTATACCATATGTTTGTGTAAATCATTTTGCAACCAATCTGGCCTTATGTCGTTCTATAGTTCCATCACTGTCGTAATTAATTTTGTAAATCCATTTACATCCTACTGTTTTTATTTTTCTCAAGAGCTTTAAGCTCTTCGACCATTGCTTGGCACCAAACTGGATTACTATTGGCTTCTTCAAAAAAAAATTGGTTCGGATTCTTTAAAAATGGATGTCAAAGGCTTTGTGGTTCTCAGAAAATTTGTTGTATGAGACATAGTTTTGAATTAGTAACTTACATTGTATGTGACAAAATCACGTAGTCTAGATGATGGTTGTGTTGACCGAGTTGATCTTCTAGGATTTGCATTCGCTTGATTTTCTCTCCCTGAATGCAATTCCTTCTTATCTGAATTTGCATGATTTTCTTGCATATTTGTACCTTCAAAAATTGTTAATTCTGGAAGAACAATATCATTTCTAAGTTGTGTTGCAGATTTTTGTTGATCTTCTCTCTTTTTATAATATGGTTCATTTTCAAAGAAAACTACATTTCTAGATATGTATAACTTATTATTATTGGGATCGTAACATTTATATTCTTTCTTTTGTGGCGAATATCCAACAAACATAGTTTTTATTGAGTTGCTATCTAATTTATCTTGTCTTTTGATATGTACAAAACATGTACATTCAAATACACGAAGTTGATCGAAATTCATTTTCTTTTTATTTAATATGTCTAATGGACTGTAAGAATTGCATCTGACTAATACATTCTGGGAATGTTTGATTGAAAAAGTAGGGATCTAGTAACTTCTAACATGTGGCGATATTTTTTGTTTTCTGAAACTCTATTTTGTTAAGGTGTGTTTATACATGTTGTTTGATGCAAAATTTTCTTTTGTTTTAAATATTCTGAAAATTTTCTATTAGTATATTTAATGCCATTAGTATATTTAATGCCATTATCGGATCTAAATATTTTAATTTTTGTTCATATTGATTTTCAACAAGATTTGTATATTCTTGAAACATGGTAAAAACTTCAATTTAAGGAGAAACCCAAGTGGTATGTGAGTAATCATCAATAAATATAACAAAATATCTAAAACCATTGTAAAAGTCTATTAGAGCGAGTCCCCTAACATCAGAATACACAAGTTCAAATAATTTTGAGGTTATACTTTTGGATAACGAAAAAGGTAGTCTAGTTTGTTTGGAATATCAACAAATGTCACAATGACTCAAATCTAAATTAGAAAAAGAAAATAACATATTTAAAACTTTATTTGAAGAATATCCAATCCTCCAATGCTATAGTTTATTATGTTCTACTAGCTATGAATTCTTTGTTCTAGAGTTTGTGTGATTTTGTGGGTTTTGTGTTCTCAGGTTTTCATGAACTCACTACGTTTTACTGGTACGTGCAAAAATTATCCATGGCTTGACATTTTCTTCATTATGTAATATTTAGAAAAGCACCTTTTGAGTGTACACTTAATTTCTTATGATATTTGCATAATGTACGAGGCAACACTGTGAATTTCCAGTGAGACTTGAACCTGTCAACTAATCTAAAGAACGGTTGATTTGAATATTCAGTAAAATGATACTTAATATATGATAGTAGGATATTTTGAATAGAAAATGTATCGATAGTTTATGAATTATAGAATTAGATATATTTTGAATGACAATTTGGACTTTGTATTAATTGGACTATTGGTTCAATATGAATATTATAAATTCTTAATCAATTTGGTGTTTTTGTTACTTTATGAGATTTTACATAGATAATGTTTATTATTAGTAGAAATATAAAATATATTTTTTAAAAAGAAAAAAACGTTATGTATGAAAGCTTTCGCTATAGCTCCGCTATTTGCTATATTTTTTTTTTCGTCTTTCCGCTATGCCGCTATAATCGCTCTATTACCTTACTATTTTTATATAGGTAAAAAATATATGATTCTCTATATTATAATGTTTCTACAAGTGGATTCAGCGAACAGGATGAACCATGATCCATTATACTTGTTATCGTTATTAACTCAACGCTCCTAATCTTCCAAAGATGGAATTCATAAGTTACAATCTGTATAGC